>QGSO01000189.1:78790-700454 GCA_011037825.1 Carya cathayensis
TCCTTAGTTGCACTTCACACAAGTGCCTCAACTTCTTGAGATTTTTTAATCTTTTTCCCGTTTTAAAAACTTGTTGGAGGGGGTACTTCTCCCTATCTCTTCCAACTAGAACAAACAAGAAAATGTTATTTTTATGTTTATAATTGATAACATTCAACATTCAATTGACAAGAATTCTGAAATGGAAATAGCAGATATGGAAGCCGAAGTTTACTCCTTATAATTCTGATCTATTTGATTCTCATCTAAAGTCATACTGCTGATTTATTGTGCTAATTTTACTCCTTGTAATTTATTACTTGTTACCTTGTATAGCTCAACACATTGATTGCTCAAATCAATCTTGTATACAGTTTTCTATATAAATATAATATGACTCCCACAGTTTGAGGTGTAGTGAGATTTCTTAGTCCATTGTTTTATTAGTTTCTTCTTAGTATCAGAGAAATCATATTGTGAGGAGGGCCTTCTTTTCTTTTCTTTCCGCAAACATGTCCTCAGCTTCGATGAATGTTGGCAACTTTGTCACATTTAGACTAAAGTCTGAAAATTATCCTCTTTGGCGTGAGCAAGTTCTTGCTCTAGCAGAGAGCCAAGAACTTGTGGCCTATCTTACGGGCGAAACTCCTATCCCTGAGGCTGTACTTCCAGTTTCAGAGGATCCAACTTCTCAAGCTGTTCCTAACCTAGACTTTGTGAAATGGAAAGCAGCAGATCGTCTACTTTGAGGTTAGATCATTGGCACCTTATCTGAAGAGGCTCTTGGAATTGTCATTGGGTTGGATACCTCGACACAGGTATGGAATGCTCTCAAGGAAGCCTATGCTCAAGCTTCTCAGGAGGGTCAGTTCCAACTCACACAGCAACTTACCTACATGAAAAAAGATCCTCACATGTCCTTGAATGACTATCTACGTAAGTTCAAAGGTGTGTGTGATAGTTTGTCTGCTATTGGTTTTCCTATTGCTGACAAAACCAAAGTTTTTTCTCTATTAAATGGCTTGGGAGCACGATATGAGCCTTTTACTACATCTATGCTTAAACCTCCCATGCCAAGTTATGCAGAAGTTATCCCCTTGTTACAAAGCTATGAGACAAGAGTTAGCATGCACTCTATTGAATCAGCAACTTACATTGCCTTCTATGGTCAAAAAAAAAAATCCAAAGTTCAACAATAAGGGACCTCGACCATTAGGTGGTTTATCATCAAAAGGTAAAGATTTCTCTCCTACTAATCAAGCTACTATGAAGCCAAGTAATAATGGTTCTGCCACTTTGCCAACCAATAATATTCATGAGTCTAACCGTGAGCTTCTTTGTCAAATTTGTGACAAACAAGGCCATACTGCAATTCGATGTTGGCATAGGTTTAATCATTCTATTCAGCCTGACAATTTGCCTAAGGCATTTGCAGCTCTCAACCTTGACTCAGAGGCCAATAATGATGAGTGGATTTCCGATACAGGAGATTCTGCCCACATGACCTCTAATGCAGGTATTTTGCACAGTATAAAACCTTATGTTGGTTCTAATCATGTCTTAATTGGAAATGGTGATTTTTTACGTATTACACACATTGGTGATGCAACTATTGGGCTTGGCTCTTCAAAAGTGCTTTTACATAATGTTCTTTTGGTTCCTGAGTTAGAAAAAAATTTATTATCTATTGGAAAATTAACTATTGATTATCCAGTGAATTGTGAGTTTTCTGATGAGGATTTTGTGATAAAGGACCGAGTGACACAGAGGGTTCTAATGAAGGGAATCAAGCAGGGTAACCTCTATACCATTCGGGCTTCACCAGCTGCATTCTTCTCAACAAGATTTCGAGCAGTCACAAGTGAACTATGGCATCAAAGGCTCGGGCATCCTCAAGCAGCTGTTGTGGCCAATCTTCAAAGTACTGGTCTTATTAAAGTATTGTCCAATAAATTTGAGAAAAAAGTTTGTGAAAGTTGTCAGTTAGGGAAGAAGTCTAAACTTCCCTTTTCTATTTCAATGTCCACTACTTTTGAATCTTTTGATAAGCTTCACATTGACTTATGGGGACCTGCTCTTGTTACTTCAATAAATCAGTTTCGTTATTTGCTGCTATTGTGGATGACTTTACCAAGTTTATTTGGATTATTCCCTTAAAGCAAAAGTCAGAATTTTTCCCTCAATTTTTGTTGTTTGAAAAATATGTGTCTCGACAGTTTGAGAAAAAAATTAAAGTAGTGCAAACAAATGGAGGGGGAGAATTTCTGAGTCATGCTTTCATTAGTCATTTGCAGAAATCTGGCATTTTACATCAAGTATCATGACCATATACACCTGAGCAGAATGGGTTTGTTGAGAGAAGACATCGGAAGATTAGGGAGTTGGGCCTTACAATGATGATTCATGCAAATATTCCTAAGTATTTTTGGGTAGAAGCATTCACTACAGTTGTGTTTTTAATTAAGAGACTTCCTACTGTTACACTAGGATGGGAGTCACCTTATTATATGCTTTACCATAGAAAACCAAATTATGGATCATTTCATGTGTTTGGTTCAAGTTGTTACCCATACATTTAGGATAAAAAAAACAAACAAATTCGATCCTAAGTCACTTTCTTGTGTATTTTTGGGGTATAGTGATCGACATAAAGGATATAGGTGTTACTATCCACCTACACGACGAACTTTCATTTCACATCATGTAGCATTTGATGAGGGAGTTCTTTATTTTAAATCCTCTGCCTCAAATCACAAGTCTCCATCAGAACTTATGGTCACTACATTTACAGAATGGGATTCTCCTGCCCCTTCTCCAAGTCCATATTCCTCTACCTCAACAAATCAATCACTTGAGAACCCAACCCCCAATGCACCTTTGAATAAGCCATTAACTCTATCTGATTTGGTTTGTCGTGCAGGACATCAAGCTTCTTTAGTTCCAAATTTGCTGCCTGACATTCCATCCAATCTTGTTGACTCAGAAAATTCAGTTTCTTCTGAGGCACTTGATCTGCTCATGCCAATTGATGAAGAGTCTTCAAATTCTATACAACCTGTTCCATCTCATATCATGCAAACTTGAGCAAAATCAGGAATCCATAAGCCTAATCCTAAGTATGCTCTCATCCATGATTATGGTGCTATTCCAAAGCAACTGAGGACAGTTCAATCAGCTATTAAACATCCAGGGTGGAGGAAAGCTATGGAAGAGGAACTAGAGGCATTGGAGCAGAATAAGACCTAGTCCCTTGTTCCCAGACTCTCGACCATGAATGTGGTTGGGTCACGATGGGTGTTCGCACCAAAACTCAATCCTAATGGGTCTTTGCAGTGCCTAAAAGCAAGGTTGGTGACTAAAGGCTTCCAAATGGATGGGCTAGATTTCACATAAACTTACTCCCCAGTTGTTAAGCCAGCCACTATTCGAATAATCCTCTCACTAGCAGTAGTTCGAAGCTGGAGTATTAAACAGCTAGATGTGAAAAATGCATTCCTCCATGGCCTCTTGTCAGAAAAGATTTTCATGGAGCAACATCCTGGCTTTGTAAACACTGATACTCCTGATCATGTGTGTTTACTTCGTAAGGCAATCTACGGATTAAAACAAGCTCCAAGAGCTTGATTTGATAGATTTAGCTCCTTCTTACTTGAAACTGGTTTCTTTTGTAGTACAGCTGATCCAAGTCTTTTCATTAATCATTCTGATCATGGCACCAGAGTCCTACTTCTCTATGTGGATGATATCATCCTTACAAGTTCATCAGATCAATTGATTGATTAGTTTATTACTATGTTACACACTGAATTTGCAATGAAGGATCTCGGTACACTTCACTATTTTCTGGGCATTGAAGTCTCTCATGTCTCAGATGGTCTTGTTCTACATCAGTCCAAATATGCCATTGATCTATTGGAACGTGCCTTGATGACAGACTGCAAACTCATTCATACTCCAATGACTCAGAAGTTTAAAACAATCATGGCTTCTACTGCACCTTGTGATCCTCATCATTATCGTTCCTTAGTTGGTGCATTACAATATTTAACTTTAACATGACTTGACATTTCGTTTTGTGTTAATTATGTTTCTCTGTTTATGCATGCTCCAACACACGACCATTTTACAATGGTGAGGAGAATTCTAAGATATATTAAAGGAACTGTCCACCTTGGCCTGCATATCCAAAAGTCAAGTACCTTAGATTTGTATGCCTTCTCGGATGCCAATTGGGCTAGGTGTACTCAAATCAAGCGTTCCATCACTGGTTTTTGCACTTATCTTGGCAGTAACCTTATTTCTTGGGGTGCTAAGAAACAACTTACGGTTTCCCGCTCAAGCTCAGAGGCTAAGTACAAAGCCATGGCACAAACTGCAATAGAAATTACTTGGCTTACATTTATACTTCGTGACCTTCAAGTTCCATTATCAACACCACCAGTTTTATTTTGTAATAATTTAAGTTCCTTATTCATGACTATAAATCCTATGTTTCATGCTAGAAGCAAACATATTGAGCTAGATTATCACTATATCTAGGAGAGAGCATCACTTGGCTTTTTGGTTACTCGACATGTGTCAACTTTTTCTCAGATTGCAGATGCCTTCACAAAGCCACAAACCAGATTTGATTTGGAAAAGCTCAAGTACAAACTCTGCCTTGTTACCTTGCATAGAGTTTGAGGGGGGATGATAACATCAACATTCAATTGACAAGAATTCTAAAATGGAAATAGCAGATATGGAAGCCGAAGTTTACTCCTTATAATTCTGATCTATTTGATTCTCATCTAAAGTCATATGGCTGATTTATTGTGCTAATTTTACTCATTGTAATTTACTACTTGTTACCTTGTATAGCTCAACACACTGATTGCTTAAATCAATCTTGTATACAGTTTTCTATATAAATACAATATGACTCGCACAGTTTGAGGTGTTGTGAGATTTCTTAGTCCATCATTTTATTAGTTTCTTCTATAATATTTTGTTAATTTCCTAAGCATTGATGTTTATAACTCATACCTTTTTAGTTTTGCGTTTTTGTGACCAATTGGATTCATAATAATGGGATGAGCACCGACTGAATCGGAGTCGGTATCTCCTAAATCCAACTCCGACTCCGACTTTGTCGAAGTTTGACTCCGAACTCTGACTTCTGTAGTTTTCAATCCAACTTCGACTCCATTTTATCGAAGTGGAATCAAATTTACACATTGTACCTCGCTTTTGATGATTAAAAAAATAAAAATAAAAAAGATCATAACCCAATCAAAATCCAAACAAAATTAAGAAAAATTACTAGTAGCAATATATCAAGAAAAACTTGCATTCCGTCACAAATAGAGAACAGATCAAAAACAAGCTTGAAGCCAGGGGTGAAAACGGTCCGGTCCGGTTGGGTTCGGTCCGGTCCAATTCGGTCTATCATTTTTTCGATCCATCATTTTTCTCGAACTGGACCGGACCGAATTGACAGACCGGACTGAACATCTAGTCGGTCAATTCGGTCCAGTCTGCATTTGGTCCGATCCTTTTTTTATTCTTTTTTTCTAAATAAATCAATTAAACATTTTTTTAAATTACTAAATGAAAATTAAGTAAATTATTAATGTAAATTATGTAACTAACTCATTAAAAAAAAATTTGATATGGTCAATGATACATATTATAAATTATATATACATACATAATACATATTATAAATTATAAATTATATTTATATATAAATTATAATATATATATATACTATATACCTTTATACATAATGGGGAATTGGTATTAGGTTAGTTAATTTATAATTTACCAATTGTTTTATATTTACTTACAACATAGGTATTTTACAAAAAATTTATCTAATAACTTTAATTAGATATAGATGTAGAATGTTAGTAATTAGTTAATGGTGAATTGGTTATAAGTTAATTGATAATATACACTACTTAATTAATAGAATATTATTTTGTAATTACATATTTAAATGTTTATATTATAAATGGGAATAGGTTAGATGAAAATTACATAATTAATATATAAAATAATGTATATATATAAAATAAAAATACTTTTTTTTAATTCGGTCGGTCCGGTCCACTTCGGTCTGAAGAATCGTGGACTGTGGACCATTCTTCGGACCGAAGTGGACCTGACCAAACTCGTTCGGTCCAAGGAATCATGGACCGAAACCGAACCCCATGTTTCTCGGTCCGGTCTGGACCGACCGTTTTACAGCCCTCCTTGAAGCTCCTTCGAAATCGATCCTTGCTCTTCAAGTACATCTGAGAATGGAGTGCCACGAAAAATCGAAGGAAGTGCCGAGAATAACATAAAGAAACTGAGATACAACAGGCTTGAAGAATCTAGAGACCTCTAGAGACCATCATCTTCAACAAATAAGGAAATGACAACAAGGAGGTGCTTTTAGATAACTTTAGGGGCTTTCGGTGGCAAGCAAGAGATAGAAGGGAATGGCGGCTTGAGATTGAGAAAGTGAGTGCAATTTTTTAGGGTTTATTTAGAACAAAGATGCAAAATCACAGTCTATAACTATGAGTAATACTATACACCACATCATCATCTCACTTACATCCTATTATATATGAAATGACACATTTATCACCATTTGATAATAAAAAAGGAACAATAAATAATCATTTAATGGTAATAAATGTACCACATCTTATTTAGTGGGATGCAAATGGAATGATAGTATAGTATATAAAATTTTCCATGTTATAAAAATGAACAATGTTATACACCACACTCTCATCTTATTTTCATCCTATTAAATAAGATGTGACTCATTTATCACCATTGAATAATAAAGAAATATGTAATAAATGATCATTTAATGGTGATAAATGTGCAACATCATACTTAGTGAAATGAAAGCGAGATTGTAGTATAGTGTATAGAATTTTTCTTATAACATATGTGCAATATCAGAGTCGAAGAGCAAAAGTCGGAGCAAAATCGATATGTATTTAAGATTTAATTACACATTGTAGTTTTTATTTTAACAAGTTTAACTAGAGCTAGTAGCTAGTTTCTATAATTATGCTAAGCATATAAAGGACAATTATATCCTGGAAATACAACACCATCACCGACCAAACTTGCCAACACTGAATCCTGCATATCTGAAACAATGCTTGCATTCATGATCAAGGCTGTGTTTACGCAGAAAATTGATCCAAGAACAAATAATTAACACAACAAAAGAAAATTAACTTATTCTAATGTAAATCTGCTATTCATCTTCTTCACTTTCGTCACTATATAAAACTAAACCAATTTTACCAACATCTTGGGACTCGTCACTATTTCTAATAGTGGTTGCCACTGGCTCTAGAATTTTTTCCGTGGGGACTTTCACCAGATCGGAGAGTTCTTTGGATGCTCCTGGGTCTAACTTTGCTTTCTTTGCTTGTGGCTTGACCTTTATAATCATACCAAATGGACGAGCAGGCGGATTTTTCCGACCAACTGATTTCTGATCCTGCAAACAATAACAGGTTTAATTCAGAAACTAATGCAAACTAATAATTCCAGAGGTAATATTTCACCACAAAGAATTGGAAAACCTCTCATAAAGATTGGAATACAGAACTCAATACAAAACAGAGCCTCAGCCAAATTGACTTGGCCGACCAAATAATAATTAGAATCTGATTTTTTTACCAACTTCTTTTGTAAGTAAATATTATATTTTACCAACTTCCCAAAAAAATTGGTATACAGAACAATGCTTTTACTCAGCCAAATTGACTTGCTAGGACGACCATTAAACAATAGAATCTGATTTTTCTTTTTAATTTCAACATAGAGACACCCTGTTAGCAGTCCCACAATAATTACACCAGTGATGAGGATGAATGTGTTCTGCTTTGGGTTGAGCATCATCTGGGTGGAATCGGCACGAGGTAGAACCAACATCTCACAACTGTTCAATGTATACCAAGCAATTGATGCCAGTTTTAATCTGGCTATGGTCCAAGTGCTTACCATCAAGTTCTACAATGTTACCTGACGCATCAAATTTTCCTAGATAGCAGCATTAAATCACATGGTAGACATTCAAGTGAAACGTCGCGACTTGCTTAATTGGTAAAGGCCCATGAGGTTGTATCGGAGACCTGGGTTTCAATGTGGTTGTGAATATGAGTGAGCGGGGTAGGAGGGGGTTACCTTCCAATGTGTAGCTCCAAGTGGCTTCCAATCAGGGGCCAAATCACAAAAGTTTTTTTTTTTGGGGGTGGGGGGGGGATATGATGCAAAAAAAAAAAAAAAAAAAAAACTTCTTAGGGGGGAAATTAGTTTTTATAGTCCACCTTATAAAAAAAAAACCTTAATATTAAATAAATATCCAAAGATTTTTTTTTTCTTCTCGTTATTTTGGTTCACTATTCTTGGGAGATAAGTCTGTCCATGCCTCAAATTGAAAAAAGAAAAAGAAAGGAAAAGAAAAGGTCATAAAGATAGAAATGCACATATATGAAATTAAATATAACCCGGACAAAAAAATATACCCGGACTATAGGAGCAGGGGGTGTTTCCTTGAGCTCATGCACGATATTAGACTGTGCTGCCAGTGCTGCCTGAAGAAGAAATCATAACAACCAGAGGCAAGAGATAACGTTAGGTACAGTCTTGAGCCTCAACATGACCATGCAACATCATATGCCGAAGGACAACTACTTCAAAAATTTAAATGATACTTACGAACCTTTCTATTAAAGAGAACAATCCATATGATGCAAAACCAGCATAAAGTTTCTTCTTTTTAAAGTAAAGCCAGTATAAAACTTTAAGCAACAAGTATACCATATATAAAGTCCTTGGCTCTAATTTACTACTTGGATGCATAAACACCCCTTCCACAGACAATATAGTCCACTTAAAACTGAATATCTCTAGATTTCATAGAAACTTCAATAAACTATGCAAAAGGCGCATCTAAGTACACTGGCGTATATAGACATTACGGTGAAAAACGTTTCTTGATAATTAATAAAACTTTATTAAGCTATGCAAAAGGTGCATCCAGGTACAAAGGGTATACACGAGAGAGTCACCTATCTAGAAGTGTAAGAAACTCATGAAAAGTCAACCCATTAAAGTCAACCCACCGAAATTTGTGGGCTTCATCCTAACCCTCTCCAGATATGAAAAGGTCCACTACTCTTATGGCCATAACCCAAGCCTAACCAACCACTTTCAAGAAATCACTCCACAAAGCACTAGCCATCTCACAATGGAGTAAAAGATAGCCAATGGACTCCCCATTCCTCTTGAGAGCATGTTTGGGTAACAAGATGAAATGAGAATTCTGTGAATGGTAGTGAAATAGTTTGAGTTAAGATATTTTATTGGGTTTTAGGAAATAAGAAATAAAAAGTTGAATAAAAATATTATAAAGTTAACAAATTGTTTGAATATAATTTTTTAATATTATTTTTGTTTTGAAATTGAAAAGGTTGTATTGTTTTTTTATATTTTGTTTGGAAGTTTGAAAAAGTTATAACGATTAGGTAATGATTAAGTTGAAAATTTGAAATTGGAAAGTGTTTTGTGTTTGAGTGATGTTTGGAAAAGAAATTAAGATAAGTTTTGAGATGAGATGAGATGTTCAACTCATCTCAATTCCCAAACATGACCTTAGTGATAATCATGATTCATATTACAAAACAATTCTGACAAACACAAAGTAATCATGAACCACAATTGTTTTGGACATATGCGGTGCTGACCTAATGGTTCTAATCTAAAGGGTCTGAATTACCAAAACTTTTTTTTTTTAGGTAAACAATTATATTAATGAGAATAAGAATAGGCATAACTCAAGTACACAAGATAGTATACATGAGGTAACACCCATTCAGGAAAAAGAAATGGAAACAAGAAAACCAGGAAAGCCAAGGCCATTAAAATCTACAGCTTTGTCCCATAAGAATAAAGTTTTGACAAAAAGTAATCTAAGCTTCTCTAAGGAGCTTAATAGAAATCTAAAGCCATAAGCACCAAAACAAACATAAGGGAATCATCCTCCACACTGCTGTACTGCCTCTCCATCCCATTGAACCTTGCCAGCACTTAGTTGTAAGGGATGGGAGGTGTTTTGAATATTGTGAACGTTCTATGGAGGAGTTTGGGGATTTATTCTTCAGCACTTTAAGTTTTTGGGGCAAGAATCTTGCAAGGGATGGGAACATTTGTAATGTTTTGTTTTAGTTCTGTTTTGCTTTAGCATGTATTTAGGTGTTCTCACTTTTATACATCCTGTGTACTTGACATCCTCTATACTTGGGCTATGCCGATTTACTTGGAATAAAATCTCTTATTAACTATATAAAAAATAAAATAAAATAAAAAATCTAAGCTCCTCTAAGGAGCGTTCCTTGTCTTCGAGCATCCAATCATTGCGCTCTCGTCATAAGCACCACAGAATACAAATAGTGACCATCTTCCACATAACTGTGATTTGTGGAATACCTCCTAAATTTCAGTAGCTCAACCACTGTGTCAGGCATAACCCAAGCTAGCTCTAACCTGTTAAATACATCTTCACCTAACATTCTAGCAACCTCACAATGCAGTAGAATATAATCTACAATCTCACCACTTTTCTTGCATATACAACACCAATCCACTATAATCACCCTACATTTCCGTAAGTTTTCCATCATTAAAATCTTACACAGAGAAGTTATCCAAGCAAAAAATGCCACTTTTGAAGGCAAATTATTTCGCCAAATCCTTCTCCATGGAAAATGATTGTTCTGCGATTGTGTGGGAGAATTATAGAAAGAGCTAGTCGAGAATGTACATTTTCCTACGGGGACCCACCACAACATGTCAGATCCTTGAGTGCTCCGGTCTCATGGAGTACAGAAGTCAGCCACTGAAGCTTCTTTCTCACATGTAATCCCGAAAACTGAAGGGAATGCATCCTTACGAACGTTATTTCCACAACATAAATCATACCAGAATTTTATTCTAGACCCATCTCTTAACATAAGTCTAGTGTGACGAAAAAAAACCCCCCACCCTCATCTAATGTGCTTCCATACTCCCACTCCATATACCCCACGTACCTCCCTAGTGCTCCTACCCTTTCCCAACCTCCATATTTGAAGTCAATTACCGATTTCCATAAGGCTTCCAATTCCATATTATATCACCACAACCATTTTCCCATGTAAGGTCCGATTGAAAATTCACATATTTCTAACTCCCAACCCACCAGAAGAGATTGGGGAGCATACCTTATCCCATTTGACCAGATAAGATTTGAACTCATCCCCGCTGCCACTCCAAAGGAAATCACACTGAAATTTCTCAAGATAGGTAGCCACACTTGCTAGAATTGGGAATAAAGACAATAAATAATTTGGTAATTTTTTTTAATAATTAATAATAAATTTTATTACCAAGAATAAGCTAAGCCCAAATACACAAGATGTATGCAAAGAAAGTACCTATTACACACTAGAAAACAAAAAAGACGCTAATCTAGATTCTGAAAAATTTAATCATTCACTAAAAGAGTCTTACCCCACAAACACAAAGTACTAAAGAAGAAATCCCTAAGTTCTTCCAAAGAACGTTCTTTGTCTTCAAAGCATCTCTCATTCCTTTCCAGACAAAGACACCACACCAAGCACAAAGGAATCATCTTCCATAAGGTAGCAACTCATATTCTTCCTTCACAACCATACCAACATGCAAGTAGATCCACCACTTCCTCAGGCATCACCCAATCTAATCATGTCCAACCAAAAACCTCATTCCACAAAGACCTGGCCACCTCGCAGTAAAGGAAAAGATGATTTACAGATTCACTATCTTTCTTACACATGACACACCAATCCACTATAAACATACCACGCTTTCTTAAGTTATATGTGGTCAAAACTTTAGCAAGAGAAGCTACCCAACAAAAAAATGACACCTTAGTAGGAACCTTCACTTTCCACGCTTTGGGCTGCCCTACACTCCCTTGCTTGACGGACTCTCAGGTTTCTACTGAGTTGATGTCGTCTCCATATATCTCACCATCGAGAAGATCACTAGCCGCCATCGATGCCTTCTGCGAGGGTGTGGATTCCGTCGAAGCACTCAAACCATTGGGCTGAGCCGCCATTGCTTCTATCGGGCCAGAAAAGCTTGATTTCCCCTGCTGAGACTTAGGCCTCCAAGAAACAGACCTAGCAACTGGGCCTCTCTCCAACCCAAATCTATTCCCCATATCCTTCAACCCATGCTTCTCCCCCAAAACCTTCTTTTTATCTTTAGAGACCATCGAAACATGGCCTAAACCCATAATCAAGCCCAAACCACCATCAACCTTCTCCAGCATAATATTGAGCTTCTCCCTCCATCCAAACAGCTCAGATAGGAAAAGCCAAAGTGACCCTTCCTCTTCTCCAATTCTATGTAACACCTCAGAAGATCAACCAGCAGCTCCACCAACATAACTATTTCGCCGGCACTCCGTCATCAGACCTTCCTTCCTCAAAAGTCCCTCTGCACTTGTTCCACCTTCCTCTCATTTCCATAACCATAGCTTTCTATCACTGGTGCTGGTTTCAACAAAGCTGACACAAAAGAAACAGTCCAATGCTTAGAATCAACAATGTTAACGTGAGTCGAACCTAAGGAAAAAAACCCAACCATAGCTCTCATATTCCTCACCAAACCAGCCCATCCATTTCCTCTCCACCCTTCAGAAATGACTAGAATTCTTTTTCCCATCCCCGTAATGTACTCAATCAACTTCACAAATCTTCCTAACGAATTCTAACCTCTTTGCACCATGAAAACTTTATCTCCTTCTAGTCTGATACAAATCCATCTTTCCAAAGTTTTTCAAGCAATCCTCCATCTTTCCAAATTTTTGCACCATTAAAGCCAGTCCTTTGAAAGCCAGTATCACGCATGTCATGATATTTGCAAGCACATCATTCATCATGTTTCATTCCACATATTATAGTTATATATGTATTATATATCTGATGTATCGCACATTGCATAAGACATGTAAGTTTTCATAAGATCAAGTGTAAAATAAACTCAGAACAGTTAATCATATAGCCATTTAGATGCATGGTACTAATGCGAGGATTTCCAAAAAGAGTTTGACCAAGTGAAGAAATATCGATTTATGGGTAGATCTGCAATCAACGAAACTAAGAGTGGTCCACCATAGTATGCTAGAGTACTATTAGCAGCTCCCCTTACAGCCGCGGAATATGGGGTCAGTGCATAACCTTGCACACGAGTAAATATGTGGACCAATATGATAAGTAAGATAAGTTAGATATGTCAAGATAAGTCATGCATGAATAAGCATGCGTATGAATTATCATGATTTTAAGAACCTAACATGAATTTTTTTAAAAAAAACCTTATGTTAAGTATGTTTATGTTATGATGGGCTTCTTCCTGATTTTAGTTTGTTTTATTTTTTTTAAACCACCTCAAGTCAGAATATTTATTAAAGTAGAGCTGCAGGATGGGAATTAGTCCAGTGAGGCGTGACAGTGGCCTAGATCATGTACAGAAATTTTAAGTTATGATTTTTATGGCACAGATTCACCAAATTTTTAATAAATGCTTTAGCACACTCTCATTTAGGTGACGTTTGGATTGTGAGTTGAGATAAGATAAGTTGAGTCCGAGTCAATACTACAGGGTCCTATCAAACTCCGACTCCGACTCTGAATTCTAAAAACTCCGACTCTGTCGAAGTCGAAGCCTTGTAGAAATTCAGACGGAGTTCGGAAATTTTGCCCACCCCTATTCTTAACCATGGGGAGTGGGGTGTTACACAAAAGAAAACACCTAATTACATTCTATGAAGGGGAAAATGAAAACAGAAAATCATGAGCTGAAGCTCCATCAAGCCCTATAGCAGAAAACCATTGCAATAAAGAAAATACAAAGAATTTTCATATTTCCTCCATAGTGCGCTCCTTCAATCACTTTAACAATCCAAACAACCATCCATCCAGAAAAATGAAGAGACTTCATCATCTTTCTACTCTTTTCAAAGTTATAGAATACATTGTCACCTTTTCTTTTGAACACAAACAACTTAGATTTTATGCAAAAACTGCAATCCACCTCCAAACTGACTAACTAAGAAGAATTCAAATCAAAGCCCAACAAGAAGGATTAAGAAAAAGAATAGAAAGACTACGAATCATTCCCAGCTAGAAGCACTGGGAATGGAAGATGAAAGGTCATAGCAGAGAGAGAGAGAGAGAATTTGCTGAATTAGATAGAGTACTCTTAATTAAGGTGATCATACCACCTTCTGACAAGTAAAATCTCTTCTAACCTATCAATCTACGTTCAATCTTCTCAATTATTGTATCCCAAATTAATTTAGCCCTTGAAGCTGCTGCCAAAGAAAGACCAAGATAATTCATGGCAAGAGATGAGACCTTGCATCCAAGAATATTAGCCTACAGCCAGATGTTTCAAATATTACCAACAAGTACCAACTCTAACTTGTCGAAGTTCACTTTTAGACCCAAAACCATTTCAAAACAGAGTAAAAGTGTCCTCCATATACAAATATGGTTTTGTTCTGCCTTCCAAAATATCAACGTATCATTTGCAAACAATAAGTGAGAAATGTTAAAAGTATCCCTACTGGGTCTGCCAACCAAGAATCCAACCAAGCAGCCACTGTTAACCAATGTCAAGATAATTCTGCTAAGTGCTTCCATGACAATGACAAAAAGGAGTGGGGACAAAGGATCCCCTTGTCTTAGACCTCGAGAGCTGTTAAAGAAACCAACTGGACTGTCGTTCACCAAAACTGAAAATTCCGCTGTTGATATGCATCATCTCTCCCCAAATCCACACCTCCCAAGCAAGTAAAGTAGGAAATCCCAATTAACATGGGCGTAAGCTTTCTCCATGTCCAACTTGCATATGATCCCTAGATTAATTGCCATATTTTAATCTACCATCCAGACATTCATTGGTGATGAAGACTGAGTCCAAAATTCGCCTACCCCTTACAAATGCATTTTGGGACTTCGTAGTGATTCTCCCCACAACCTCCCATAGGCTATTTGCAAGCACCTTGGAAATAATCTTATACACCTCATTCACGAGACTAACGGGCATGTAATCCTTCACCTCCAACTTACTAAAACTTATGGTTCCCTAACCTTGTTACTTGAGCCTAGCTATATAGGGGGGAGTTCTCTTTCATTGATCATTAACTACTCATCATATATCACAAAATGATTAATCTGACCCTAATTTTTTATGCATATGCGTTAGGATCCTAACTTAGGATTGTAAACTTGGCCAATTCAATGCACTGCATTGTTACTTTACAACAATGCTCTCAAGACAAATTCGAGATTCTCAAGCTCGAAATTTTTGTGTTTCTTACAAGAAAATAAAGAATTAGAGTAATTACGTGAAACATTAAAAACTTTACCTGGAAACTCAGCAGCTCTTGAGCTTCCTCATCTGCGATTTGTTGGTCATATTCCCTCCTTGACTTTATGAAAAATAAAATAAAATAAATAAAATAAAACTCTAACAATATTAAACGGGAAGAGATGACAATAGTCCTGCAAACTGAGATAATAAATGATTCATAGTTTTATTGTAAGCCACTATATAACAAAAATATTTCATTTGATTTTGCACACTCCACAATTTACAAGCACAACAGCTTAATGACTCCATAGGTATATCAAATAGTACTAATCAGAAAAATTGCACTCCATGTAGCACAGAATAGATACAGATCTTAGAACATAGTCTTACCATTTCCAACCTCTCAAGAAACTCAGTCTCATCTTCATCCAAAGCTTTGGGTGGTCCTGTTAATAAAAGGGATTTTAAGGCCCTATTCGTTTAGGTCTCATTGGGATATAACAAGAAATGCATTCTACCACATTCTTTTCCCCTGTTGTGGTATTGTTGCTCTAAATATCTGTTGGAGAAATTTTTATTTTTAAAAAAACAAAGAATATTTTGAGTTGCGGACTCACTGTGCTTGAATCGTTCATTAAATTCTGCATCCTGCTTGTCTATGTTCTCCTTTAGGATCTGCAATCAGAAAATATAAAGTGCATATTTGGTATTGTGGAGGAAAATATAGCTTATAGCTTTAGGACTTGTAACTTATAGCTTAAGTAATAACTTCTACTATTAAAAAGTTATTTATTGTTTGGTAACCATATGTTTAAAATACTTTTAAATATGTTACATTTGTTTGGAAACAAATTAAAAAAGTACTTTCTGAAGTAGAAATGACATAAAAAATCATTTGATTTTTTAAAAATTATTATCATATTCTTAAAAGTTTGAAAGTTTTAATTATCTGAAAGTTGTATGGGTACTTTCACCCATTGACAGTCTTTTTAAAATTAAAACTACATTCCAAATTATCCAAAAAAGCACGTTTGACAAACATAATTTTTAGCTTATTTGAGATTAAAAATTACTTTAATATGTATCGTCCAAACAATCTAGTTTTTCTATTACAGAGTTTTTAAGGCTATTTAAGCATTTTTTAAGACATCTAACGGAGCCCCAAAGGTCCAAAGGCTTGGAATGTGTGAATAGCAGGAAGAATAATACCACACCCAAAGGTATTGGGTGCCCTAAACCAATAATTTAGTTCTTGTTGGATAGCACAAGCCATATCATGGTAGGCACAAAATTTGCTTCAATTTATTTACTTGCACTCTTGATAGGTATTAAAAATGGAATCGCTTCCATTTTTATCAGTCGGTCCAGAAAAAAATAATAATAAAATTAAATTAAATAAATAAAAATAGCAAGTAACAGGAATTTCAAGTATCTATCAAACTTGGTATATCACCCGCATTGAAAATTTTCTCAAATTGTAGACTCACTCTTGTGGCTGAGTTTTCCTTCTAAGTTAGTTCTATGCATGTACGAATCATATATCTATTTAGTTACTGAACTCTTCTTCTGATTATTACGCTCTTCTTCCAAATTAATAGTGGCTACAAAATTTTTATACACACCCACACACACACATATACACTAAAAAGGAAAAGAGAAGGAAGAAAGAGAAACCTCAAAAAGGGGTCTATCTCTTTGGGCAGTGCCATCCTCGACGCGTTCGCCCCTTGTCTTCTTAACTTCATCCAACTGCCACAACACCAAAACCCAGAAAGTTCAACAACTTGACTTTGGTTAATTATCACAATTTTTTTTTCATGACACCGACGCAAACCCAAATTTGCAAAATGAAGTGTCAGCAAAAACAAAAACAAATTAGGATTCTGAACTCGGAATAATATAAATAATGGGATTCGAAAGTTTCGAGAAAAGCCCTAAACCTGTTCCTCCGAGACGAAATTCATTAACCGAATTGGACGGCTCGATTCTTCAGCCATGCTGTCTCTTTCACTCTCTGTCTCGCTCTGCTCCCAAGGTACCCCTTTTTATGATGGTTTCGACTTCCGACTAGACCGCCGATTAGCCGGCGTAGCTGCGTATGTATGTTAACTGGGAACGTTGGAAACGACGGGTCTTTTTATGATAAAAATATGGATAATCGACTTTGAAAACGGCAAGTTTATGAGGCCTCGTTTAGATACACAGATCAAATCAGATAAAATATTTTAAACAGTAATAAAATTTTTAATTTAATATGAGATAAAATAATTTATAAAAAAAATATGTGTTTAAATAGCAAAATAAAATGAGATAATTTTAAAGTTTTAGGATTTAAAAAATATGTGAGTCCTATTATTTTATAAAATATTCAAATTATACACTGTTTACGTATAATTTATATCAATTATATACTGTTTATGTCATATTGACACTACCATATTGGGTAACCAACATGGGTTGAATGGTTTCCGAACCTTTGGTATTGGAGTCCAAAACAAACAATAAATATTTAAAGATAGATATAATTATAAGTTGCATAAATATTATATATTTTTTTAAAAAGATAGTTAAATCTATTATTAAAAAAATTAATAATTTTTTTATATAAATTTTATATTTACTCATTTTATTTAAAATAAGTGCACAGCGATGCGTATCTTATAACCATAAATATCATTTATCATATTTAAATTGATTGATACATATGTTTAAAGTTGGATTGTTTAATAGTCTCTTTTAATTAATTTTATTTTTTTTAGTTGGTTTGAATTTTCAAATTAATTTCTTTTATGAACTTCTATTAGTAAAATGCTAAATAATTTACTTATTTTTTCCTTTAAAGTATCTCTATTGAACCTCTAGTAAAACCCTTAAATGATTTTAACATTAATATATATATATATATATATATATATATATTTTCTTTTGCAAAACACACTTAATGTATTAAAATTTTTCCCAAAAAAGAATTGTTCCACTCTAAACAAATATAACTTATATAAAGTAAATAATAAATAAAAGTTAGTTCGGGGATTCGACATATTTATTTGAGAAATATTTTATTTATAAAAAATTATTAATTTCTTAAAATTAAAATAATTTAATGTGATACATCATTATTATAAGTCTATTTTTATTGTAAGATATGCAACTCACTTTAATTTGTAAATTGTTTTATAATTATAATACATTTTATAAACACAACATCTCTCTATAGTCTATTAGCCTAGCAACGGTGCAAACGTGCATTTTTAGTTTTTCCAGGAGAATGTCAATTGTCAAATGTCAAGTGCCAACGTGCATTCAGCAATGCACAAATTTTATAAATTATGAATAATGATATATTTACAAAAAATTTTATAATTATTTTATAATTTATTTAAAATCAACTAATATAATCATGTCATTTTAGCCCCTCAAGTGTACCCAGAGGTCATTTTGGGTTTTGTCTTGTTTTTAATGTTAAAAAATACACACAATTTTAGTAGTGGTAATTTATTTCAATATTTAAAGAAAAATAAAAAATAAAATACACTAATAATTACTTTGAGTTGCACACTTTTTTTTTTAATATAAGAGTGAGGGGTTTCGAATCCAAATTTTCTATTTGAAGAAACGGTCCATATGCCAACAGCCTATCAAATTCTTAGCTGAGTTGTACATTTAAGTGGACTAACTAACATTTTACTTTATAATTTTTCAAAGAGTAATTTTATGGGTGATGCTACACTTACAGAGAATCTCAATCCTGATCAACCAAAAAAGATTTTTAAACTCTTTAAACTTTTTTAAAAAATTAAAAAAATATATATAACTTTATTAAAACATATTTATTTAACCAAGAAGTTAAAAAATTAAAAATTAAAAATAAAATAACATCGGGTACAAGATCTCGGTAAGCATTGTTTTCCTAATTTTATACATATT
This sequence comes from Carya cathayensis, assembly GCA_011037825.1. Lineage (NCBI taxonomy): Eukaryota > Viridiplantae > Streptophyta > Magnoliopsida > Fagales > Juglandaceae > Carya > Carya cathayensis. The sequence continues at coordinate 98,105 of QGSO01000189.1, forward strand.
ACCATTTTTACCGTAAAGGCCAAACAATTTGATGGGACAAAATGTAGGGTTGGCTAATAATCCAAGTGGGGTAATTCATCCGAGATTATCGATTTTTTATATGTTTTTTATTCAAATATCTAACACGATTGAGAGAGAGAGAGAGAGAGATGCGTGAAATATAAGTAGCGTGTCTATCTTTAGATTCTTTACAAATTATGGAACAAATTATGAATAAAACAATTATAGAAACATCTCGATTTAATTGGACTATACACGTTTAGTGATTGACTTAACAAGTGCAACATGTCTGGTTTATTATATATATATATATATATAATAAATATATAATAAGGAAAATTTAATAAATAATTTTCGATTATTTAATGCTATATCATGAAATGATGAGAAAAAATTAATGAATAAATTTTGTATATATATATAATTTATATGTCTTTGGCAAACTCCATAGAAAAAAATTTAAAAAGTTTGAAAAATAATATTTATAATTTTAAAATATGTAAATATCGTGTTTTTTTTAAAAATAAATAGATAAATTTAACGTTTATAAAAAATAATTATTATTTAGTAATGAATCTCATTTAAAAAATTAAAAAGAGTATAGAAAACTTGTATATTTTAAAACTGTATCTAATACTACTCATTTCACGAATTTGTATGAAAATTTTAACTATTTTTTAAAAAAGAGTGCATAATATTTACGTAATTAAGATTTTATTTAATATTAATTTTACATATATATATAATAAAATAAAAATTATTAATCCTTCGCATAATTTGCAATTGAAAACATCATTTCTCAAACTGCAATATCTTTAGCATTTAGGCCTCATTTATTTTTGTAGATGAAATAAGATGAGTTTAAATAAAAGTTGAGTAAATATTATTAGAATAAATTTTTTTTAATATTATTTTGTTTTGAGATTTAAAAAAATTAAATTTTTTATTTTATTTTATGTGAAATTTTTTTAAAAATAAATTATAATGATTAAATAAGATAAGGTAAGCTAAGAAATTTTGTAAAAATAAACAAGGACTTAGGCCTCGTTTGGATTGAGAAACACTCTGATCAACCCATATTATCTCATCATTACAAATTTCACAAATTTTTATATATAATATAATAAAAAATTCAACTTTTTCAAATCATCTTATCTTATCTCACTATCCAAATTGCACCTTAGACTCCGTTTGGATAGTGATGTGTTCTCATAACTAGGGATATAACCAGTTCAATCCAGTCCCATTTTGAACAAAATTTAGGACCGAACCGATATATACCGATTTTGTATTTTTAAAAACTAATTACGTATTGGTTATTCCCCTAAACCGGTACTTCCGATTTAGTCCGATTCTTCAGTTTTAATCATCTACCATTAAAAAAAATGCCATAAAAAAATAAAAATAAAAACTACTCCCATGTAAAAAATCTGCTGCCATAAAAAATGTGCTATAACAAAAAAAAAAAAATTTGTTATAGAAAAATCTGCTATAAAAATATAAAATTTGATATTAAAAAAAAACAAATATATAACACAAAATAAACCCTAAATCAGAAGCTCATTATGTTTTTACAATATGCAGTTTTGCACATATTGATACCAATTCACGAAAAATACACCCAAAAAAAAAAAAGAGGTTCAACCAACACTTACTTTTTTTTACAAGTGTTCAATAGACACCAAATAAATTGATACAAAAGAATCTCAAATGGAGGAATTGCAACTACAAGCCAAAAGGGCAAAGTGCCCCTACCTCTCGTTACATGGCACCAGAGAAAAAGCTTCTCGGTTCCTTATATCCTTATATCAATACACACAAAATAAACACAGAATAAAGATTAATAGAGAAAGAAAGATAATCAATGCAATGACAGAAAATTCAAATAGAGAATACACACAATGCAAGAAAGATCATAAATAATGCACACATAAAGAATACACTCAAAATACACACAAAAAGAAATTCAAATAGAGGACACACACAATGCAAGAAAGCATTGTAATGATTCAAGAAAACACAGAACACACAAGAAAACCAAACCATTCAACCCAAAAAAAATTATCAAGTGTAAGTCTACTAACAGATATATATATATATGAACAAACAAACAAAATTACCCACAAAAACAAAAAGGAAAGAAATCAAGCTATTTTCAGCTGAATCGGGAACTATAAATGTTCATCTTCGATGGGGAGATATACAACATATATAAACCCTAAAATATAAAATATAAAATTACACCTTCCACAATTATAAATTTTAGATTAAGCTTGATAGGGAGCTATACAACAAAATTATAAAATATAAACCCTGATCAAATTTCGGAATCTGTAAAAAACCATTTTAAAATCTGTAAATTCAATAAAAACCTAAAATAAAATGAATCAATTAGTAATTAATTGAAACATTGTAATGATTCGAGAAGTAAATGTAAGATTTTGAAATTAAAAAGCATATATGTATGTTCACATACCGATTAGCTCGCTAAGAGAGGGGAAAACAATATATGTGATCCTGTAACCTAGGGAATAACTGGAAGTGGTGGAGAAAAGAATGGACCAACAGTGTCAACAACGAGGGGCTGTTGATGGCATGAGAGAGGGGCTAAGGTCCCGTTTGGTTATACAGATAAGATGAGATGTTTTAAATAGTAATAACTAAAATATTGTTATAATATAATTTTGTAATATTAATTTTGTATTGGAATTCGAAAAAATAAAATTGTTTATTATATTTTGTATGATGATTTGAAAAAGTTGTAATGATAAGTTAAAATAAAATGAGATGGATTTTTTGGTATTGTATAACCAATCCGGACCTAAGTGTGAGAGACGACAACATGGACTCTGGGACTCGAGAGGTAGAGTAGAGATGGTCGTTTGGCCTTTGGGACTAAAATTTAGTGTATGTATATTATAATACTAACTATATATTATACTATTATAGTGATACTGTCATAATAATACTATTTACTAATACTAATACTATTTATAGTTAAATATATTTTGTTGTAGTGATTATATCTAATACTATATTATAGTATACTAATACTATCGACTATACTATACTTTACTAATACTAATAGACTAATAGTATTAGTTATAGCTATATAATATATTAGACTATATAATATTATTAATATTAGACTATTAGTATAACTATATATTAGGATTAGTTACAGCTACATAATATATTAGACTATATAATAGTATTAATATTAGACTATTTGTATAGTTATATATTAATATTAGTTATAGTGATTTATTATAACTATATTAGTATAAGTATAAGCATAGTCTATATTAGGCTATCAATATCAGAATAACTATAAATTGGTATTTGTTATAGTGAGTTTAATTTATTATAATTATATTATTGATAGGCTATAGTATAGTAATTTATATACTAATTTATATGTAGACTTAATGTATATTACTAATAGTAATATAGTAATATAGTATTCGACTGTTAATATTAAGCCATAAATTATATACTAATGTATATTAGTATTACTAATTTATTAATATATTATGTACTTATAAAAAACAATATATTGATAATTTATTATGACATAAAAATTTGGTAATAATATTTGAGTGATTTTCTTTCTCTTTTGGTAAATAATATTTTAGTGATATTATTTACAACTTTGGTATATAAATTCAAATATTTTGATAATTCGGATTTTTTTTTCAATTTTAAATTGATTTTAAGTTATAAAAAATAATATTGATGTGATTTATCAATTTCAGTTTAAATTTTTACAATTTCCATTCATTTTTAAATTAATTTATGATAAAATTTTATTAATATATATATTATGTTTAAAGCATATGATTAATTAAAGTTTCACATTTAAGATTAAAATTTTATTTTATAAATTATAATAACATTATTTTATATATAATTATAATTTATATTATTATATAAAAATTGCATATAATATAAAAATATTATATAAAATATTTAAAAAATATTTTAAAATATATAATATATAGAACCGGTCCGGTCCGGTCTGAATCTAAAAAACGTGGAATTGGAACCGGACTGGTTCACGCCGGTTTTGCCATTATGAAAATCTATTCCAAGGTCCAAAACATAATCAATTCAGATCAATTCAGACTGATTTTTCAATTTTTTTACATCACTATTCAGAACACTTAATTACCATTTATTATTTTATTATTATTTTTTAAAACTATTTATTATTTTTTAATATTTTATTACTATTTATAAAATATATCAAATTACCTCACTCACCAAACGTAACCTCAGACCTTGGAGAAGTGAGCGCAGAGAACGGGGATAAAAAGGGTATGTACAGCGTCGCCACTCGCCAGCCTGTGGCCTGCCGTCTTATAAACACCGAATCGAACCCAGTAAAGGAAAAAGAAAAGAAATTTGAAAAGAAAAAGAGTCAATTCTTTGTCTTTGTTTTTTTAAATTACATTACCCTCTATCACAATTATTTGTCCCTCCCAGGTACGCAATTCTCATTCTTGGTTCGTTCAATTCATTCCAATATCTGATTTCCCGTTTCAAATAACCCTAGATCACGTGGTTTAGTTCAAAGATGCAATTTTTTTTTTGGTTTGTTAGATTTCTCCTTGGGATGGGGTTCTTCTGGAAGCTTCAATTGTGAAGAGATAGAGGGCCAAATGGTCGGGTTTTTATCAGAACCCGGTAATGCTTGGGCCTGAATTTGATATAGGGAGGTTAAATTTTTGTGATCTTGATCCTGCTCATGACTCTGCCGTGGGTATCTTCAAGTGGGTACCGGGGAGAATTCGTTCTTGTACCTTTTTATCGCTGGGGTTTTAGGTTGCTTTGAGGGTTTAGTTGATCAAAAGCTTAACTCTGTGAATTCTCTAAGCGAAATCTGAGGACTGGAATAAGATCCATTTGCGGAATTTTATGCTATAGCTTTGCGAACTTGTTTCTTTCTCATCATTTGCGGATTTTATGTTATAGTTCAAAGAATTTGCTGTATGTCTTCATCATAGGACTCGGTTTGGGGTTGAATTGTCTATAAAGACCGGTTCTTGATTCTTGGTCCTTAGCTTTCTTTTTATATATTTGTATTGAACCTTGAGTTTCAATGGCTAATCCACCACAGCCTTCCGTTGGATATGCTGGCACTATCACTCCCTCAAACCCACCCACTGAGAAAAGTCCGATTCCTCGTCCTCCTTCAATTTCCCCCACACCTCCCAGATTTCCTCCGCCAAGATTACAAGATCAGAGTGCTTCACCTTCAAGGGAAAGCCCAAATGTACCATCTCCAGCCAATGGTGTTAAAAGTGGCAGCCCCATTCCTCATTTAAGCACCCCCCCTGGACCTCCTGTCTTTACTTCGCCGGTTCGCCCTGCTGCTGTGCCTTTCCGCTCTTCACCTGCATCTCCTCAGCCGGTTGCATTTTCTTCTGGATCATTTTTACCGGCATCTTCACCTCCCCACTTTTCAAATGGATCGGTCGAGTCGCAACATCAAGTTTCCGATGTTACAGAGAACTCAATACCAGCTGGGGAATCACCATATGTTCTATTTTCAGCTCATAAGGTATCATCTGAACTTTCCAGCTCGTATGTTTTATGACTTTTTTTATGAAATTAATTTATTTCATTTAATAACTGCTTTCAATTTCCCGTTTACCCCCACCCAAAGAATAGTTTGACTTAAGTAGATTTCCTTCAATGCTCCTACTATGGTTTTTGCATTCTCTGCCACAGCTTTGAATATTTTCATCTCCTCGTTTTTTTTACACAGATTTTGAAACAGAAAAAGCAAGCTAATGTACCCAGTTTATGTTTTGGGGCATTGGTGTCTGCTGGGAGGGAGATTTCTCCTGGTCCTCAGGTAATACAACGTGATCCCCATCATTGCCAAAGTTGTGGTGCCTATGCAAATTTCTATTGCAACATACTACCTGGCTCAGGACAGTGGCAGTGTGTAATTTGTGGTGAGCTGAATGGAAGTGAGGGCGAATATGTAGCTCCCAGCAAGGAAGATCTTCGTAACTTCCCAGAACTGTCATCACCTATGGTTGATTATGTTCAAACTGGTAAAAAGAGACCTGGTTTTATTCCAATTCCCGACTCAAGAATCTCTGCACCCATTGTTCTTGTCATAGATGAGTGCTTAGATGAACCCCACCTCCAGCACTTACAGAGCTCCCTACATGCATTTGTTGATTCACTGCACCCATCGACAAAATTAGGAATTATTTTGTATGGCCGCACAGTATCAGTTTATGATTTTTCAGAGGAATCAATTGCATCAGCTGATGTACTTCCTGGTGACAAATCACCAACTCAGGAGTCGTTAAAAGCATTGATCTATGGAAGTGGCATATATTTGTCACAAATCCATGCCTCATTATCAGTAGCTCATGCTATATTCTCATCACTGAGGCCATACAAATTAAACCTTCCAGAGGCTTCTAGAGACCGGTGCTTGGGTACGGCAGTGGAGGTTGCTCTTGCTATAATTCAAGGGCCTTCAGCAGAAATGTCTCGAGGGGTAGTTAAAAGGTCCAGTGGAAATAGTAGAATTATTGTGTGTGCTGGTGGACCTAATACTTATGGTCCTGGATCTGTCCCTCATTCGTTTAGTCATCCGAATTATCCGCATATGGAAAAGACAGCATTGAAATGGATGGAACATCTAGGTCAGGAGGCTCATCAGCACAATATAGTGGTTGACATTCTATGCGCTGGAACATGCCCTTTAAGAGTTCCTGTGTTGCAGCCTCTCGCAAAAGCTTCTGGGGGTGTTTTGGTTCTTCATGATGACTTTGGAGAAGCCTTTGGAGTAAACTTGCAAAGAGCAGCTACCAGGGCAGCAGGTTCTCATGGTTTGTTAGAAATACGTTGCTCCGATGATATTCTCATATCTCAAGTTGTGGGTCCTGGTGAAGAGGCACATGTAGATACTCATGAAACCTTTAAGAATGACTCTTCTTTATATATTCAAATGCTTAGTGTTGAAGAAACACAGAGCTTCGCTCTTTTCATGGAAACTAAAAGAGATATCAAGAGTGATTACATATATTATCAGTTTGCAATTCAGTTTTCAAATGTGTATCAAGCTGATATATACAGAGTTATTACCGTCAGATTGCCAGCTGTGGATAGCATTTCAGCATATCTTGAGAGTGTTCAAGATGAAGTGGCAGCTGTTCTTATTGCCAAGAGGACCCTCTTGCGTGCCAAAAACTATAACAATGCAGTTGATATGCAGTCAACAATAGATGAACGAGTCAAAGACATTGCTTTGAAATTTGGATCCCAAGTACCAAAGTCTAAGCTTTATCTGTTCCCTAAAGAGCTCTCTTTACTCCCAGAGCTCCTATTTCATCTCAGGAGGGGTCCACTTTTGGGAAATATTATTGGCCATGAAGATGAGAGGTCTGTATTACGGAATCTGTTTTTGAATGCATCATTTGACCTTTCACTGCGTATGGTAGCGCCTCGTTGTCTAATGCACCGGGAAGAAGGCACTTTTGAGGAACTGCCAGCTCATGACCTTGCTATGCAGTCTGATGCGGCAGTTGTTCTTGACCATGGCACGGACGTCTTCATTTGGTTGGTATGTCAGTCAACCCGTATTCATGCTATTTTAGTGTCGCATCTTTATAGTATACAATGATTTTGTATATGATGTATGCGACATGTAGCTTTTCTCTCTCCCTCTCTTTCTCTCTCACACACACCTCCATTTTTGCCCCTATGATTTGCCTGTGTGGCACACTATTGCTCTTTGACTGGGGAAGGATAGGGGATCATGGGCAATGTAATGGATTCCACCACTATCACAAAGTCCCATAAAAAATCCATCTTAAAAATTTTCTTGAAAGTTTCAGAAGCTTTTAAGATCTTATATCCAAACATCCACATTTAAAGGTGTACTTGCAGTTCCATGACCCGTCTATTATTGGCAATGTAATGGGTTCCACAACTATCACAAAGTCCCATAAAAAACCCTTAAAATTTTTCTCAAAAGTTAAGAAAATCTTATATCCAAACATCCCCGTAGTCTATGTATCACATTCAAAGGTGTACTTGCAGTTCCATGACCTGTCTATTATGATTTTTAGTATGACATTTCTTTTATTCTTCCCCCGAATTCAGGGTGCTGAACTTGCTGCCGACGAGGGAAGAAGTGCAGCTGCTTTGGCAGCTTGCAGAACATTGGCTGAAGAGCTAACTGAAGTGCGATTTCCAGCTCCTCGGATCCTTTCTTTCAAGGTTCTTTCCCTTGTGGTTCACAATTTTTTGGGTGCATTATATTCCTCTTCTGTTCTATCAGACATCTAAAATGAAAATGAATCTAGTAACCTGGACTTGAAACAGGAGGGGAGCTCTCAGGCTCGGTATTTTGTCTCTCGACTCATACCAGCACATAAGGATCCTCCATACGAGCAGGTGAGAGAAGTAACATGGCAAAAGAAATGGCTTGCATATTGATTAAACTGATGTAGGAATTAACACTTCAAAAGAAATGGCTTACATATTGAGTGATGCCAACTATTGCAGGAGGCAAGATTCCCCCAGTTGCAGACTTTGACAACAGAAAAGCGAATGAAACTGAAAAGCAGTTTTCTTCACTTCGATGAGCCCAGCTTCTGTGAGTGGATGCGAAGTTTGAAAGTGGTACCACCAGAACCAAGCTAAGAAGTTTTGAAAGAGATTTTGCTGGCCGATGTACCTCTGGGACGAGTCTGAAGAGTTGGCATCCTTCCAGCACTGGTGGGAAACTTTAATCTGCTGTTTCATTTGGTTTTTCTTTTTCCGTTTTCACTGGTAAAAGGAACGGTACCTCAATGCGGTCCAGACTGGCAGTGGTGGTCATATTTGATAATTTGATGCCATCTCTCCCTTCCCTTACTCAAATTTTTTTGTGAAACTTGAAAGGAACGCTTATTATACATTACTATTTAGGAGTTTGAAATGTTGTCTCATCTGGTTCTCAGATAACATGGCATTTTAGATTGTAATAAAGATGTACCTTGTTGATTCAACTTTGTCATCCAATCAAAAGCAGCTAAATTATCTGATCAGGATATTCTATCTGGGTTTTCTTAAGGTTTATCTCCACAGTACTTGTCTTTTACAACAATTTTATCTTCCATGCTTCAAGCTCAATTATATTTGCTATTGAAAAATTTTATTTATCATCTTTACATCGCACACTACACATAATTTTTTAATTTTTAATTTTTTTTTCTTTTACCAAATATGTGGTGTATAGATAATGAGTAGAAGAACTTAATTGAAGAACAAAACAAAAAAATTATAAAAAAAATAATAATTGTGGTGCGTGGGGATTTTGCTAATACTGATCACTGCTGCCTATGAGGCGGTGAAAGCCGATTCAAGCCTACTCTGTTGTGCAGTTCTTCCCCGAGATGAGGGTGGGGGACATCTGTGCTAAAATCTATAGGTATTAACAGAGACTGTTACATGCTTCATTTGATTATGCCATTCCAACACTAATATTGTCATTTTGGCCGACTTAAAAATTAGTTGGAACAAATACTTTTGGATCCTTTTAAGAAAAAATAATATTTTAATATGCTGAGTTATTTTATATATAAATCCTATCAAAATTTGTAACTTTTAAATTCAAAGGCAAGTTTTTTTTTTTTTTTTTTTTTTTTTTCATTGGCAAGGATGTTCTGGATTTTAACAAAGTTTCACTAATTTCGGAGTAAATGGACCCTTGACTCGGAAGAAGAACATCACCAAAATCAATTTCCTTTACTAAAGTCAGTCCTACGTATTAGAGACAATCTTTTTAGCCTCAGAGATATATTCGCATAAATCTTTATGTGAGAACTGAAGTGACTGAAAATCTTTGTAACCTGGTCTGAGAATTTGCGCCCCAAATTTTTTTTTTTTTTAATATAACTGGTTGGATACGAATCTTGCTACCCCTACTGGCGGCTTCTCACCGGTCAAAGAGGAGCTCATCACGCTTATGGAACATTGGAACCCTTTTCACTATCTCACTTGCTTACTCGCCACGCTTATGCTTGAGGATTGCATTTATGCTTTTTAAATATGGGATTTTGTGTGATTGTTACGTTTATGGCTTTTCATATTCGGCTTGAAATTGCCCTTATTAATGACGACTTGCATACATTGCCTGAGCAATGTTATGAGGCCCAATTACCCCGTAGTTACCATCCATTCTATCTTTCTTCAGTTTTCCCATATTCTGTTTTGATTTCCGATATAGTTTCCCTTGGAAGTTCGTAACCGCTCTGCGAAAAAAGAGGTCGAAGTAAGGCACATTATTTTCCTTTACAACTTTATTTTCTGCCATTCTTGCTCTTTCATTTCTCTCCATAACATGCCTACAGTTTTTTTATTCAGTTATTGATGAACCCTTTGGGTGACTGGTTTTGTTTGCTCTGTCTTGCTCAAAACAGTTTAAATTGCTTAAATAGATAAGGTTTTGGTCTCTTAATTGGGGCAATATGTAAAATCCAATGCTTTTTTTCCCTGTTCTATTGTCTTTGTTCTCTCTTTTTGGCACCCTTGCAGGTTTTGTTGCCATCATTTTTTGCACATTTCCTTCAAATTTAAAAGGAATTTTGTTTCTTGATTAGAGGAAGGTGTTAGTAAGCCCTTCTCGATATACCCTGCTTGTCTTCACAAGCTTGCAGGTCATAGATTAATTGACTACAAATACTGAGGTTATGATATTATAGCAGAATTCCCACTTCGGATGGGAGCCATGAGCCCCATACATAAAAATACAAATTCACCGACTATTGTGCCCTAGTCCCACACAACCTTAAGGCTTAGTTTAATAAACCATGTCGAGTATAGGAAGTTGGTGAATGAGATTCCACATCGCTTATAATAGAAAGAGTTCTTGCCTTTTATAATGATTCTAAGGGACTTTAGTTGTAACATTAGTTAGTCCTTTTGGAGTATGGGCTCAAACACAATATTGGCTTTTCTTTGGGTCGTGACAAATGGTACTGGATCCAATTCTAATCAAAAGTGTAGGACTTGAGTTGTACCACTAATGATGAAATAGCCTGACAAGGACATCGGCGATGGAAGGTGGTGAATGCTAATTTCGTTAAACCCTTACCCTTTAGGATCGTGAAATTTCACCATGCTTTTGAAGCCAATGTCAATGGTAGTCCACTCTATCAATATTGATGCGATGGTAACCATGTCACTTTTTGGTGGCTTCTTGACTTGAAACAATTTTTTTATAGGTAATCAAGAAGTTTTATTCATAAAAGAAGGCAAAGCCCAATTAAACAAAAAGTATATATGACAAGTACCTAATTAAAGTTTACAACCGAAAGTAGAAAATCATATACATTTAGCCCATTAAAAACAATGGTCCTCGCCCATAAGAACGCTATTTTAGAAAAGAAAATTTAAGCTCATCCATTGTTCTCTCACGGTCTTTGAAGCTTCAATCATTTCTCTCCCTCCAAATGCACCAACACCTACATATAGGAACCATTCTCCAAATTGTTGCCACTTGTGGATTACCTCAGATGCCTCTTCAGCTTGCTAGGAAATCCACCAGCCTAAGAGGCATGACCCATGATAACCCAATTCCCGCAAAACAATCACCCCACATGGTCCTGGCCACCTCGTAGTGTAAAAGCAGGTGATCAACTGATTCCCCACTTTTCTTACACATGCAACACCAATTTTTTTTTTTTTTTAAATGTCGGGGAACCTTTCCAAGGCAAACACATGCAACACCAATTCAACACCATTACCCGAAGTTTTCTCAAATTATCTGTAGTAAGAATCTTATCCAAGGATGCTGTCCAAAAAAAAGAAAAAAGGGCTTTTGAAGGAGCTTTTGTCTGCCATATACACTTCCATAGGAATATGGTCATTCCGGGGCTCGTCAAAACTTGTTGAAACGACCTGACACTGAATCTACCTTTCTTGGAGGGACTCTAGTTCATCTTATCTTTAGTACCCTCAGTCATGCTTATGGAATATAGTGCCGCATAGAACTCTGTGTTAGCCTCCAACTCCCAATATTGGATCGACCTAATCAAATCTACATTCCATTGAGGGGAACCAATTGAGAAGACCAAGACGTTAGCTATCGTTGCATTCTTTGCTCGGGCAAGCTTAAAAACAGTAGGGAAGGTGTCTTAAAGGCTTTGTTCACCAGACCATTTGTCTTACCAAAATTTGACATGAGACCGTCTCCCACCACAATATGTGCATGTCTCTGGAAGATCTCCCAACCTTTTCTAATATATTTCCACAAGCCCATTCATAATATTAGGATATTTTAAACCAACCTATTAGTTGCCCTGTTTGTGATCGAAGTCTGGACATGGTCCCACTCTGATACTAATAATAGGTCATTAATGTGATACAAATACTGGAGTCTATCTTTACTTATATAAAAAAAAACACTCACTCTGATACTAATAATAGGTCATTAATGTGATACAAATACTGGAGTCTATCTTTACTTACCAAAAAAAAAAAAAAAACACTAGAGTCTATCTTCTGAAAAAACAAAAACTGGAGTCATGATATTATTGCAGAACTCCATTTTAGGTGGAAGCCATAAATCGCAAACATAGACCTACAAATTTACCAACTGTCGTGGCCTTATCGCCTACAATCTTGGATACTTCTTCCAAATGGTTACAAACAGTTATCTACATAGCCATTACAGATAAGCACAATAACTGATTGTATACGCAATAACTGATGACAATACCTGATAATGAAATGAATTTTCCGGCCATTTGCTGCCTTATTTTCAATTTTGCATAGTTGCAATTGGAAATTAGGCCTTCTAACGAGTCACAGTCTATCACAAGCAGAGTAGGACCTCTGTGGTGCAGTGAAGTCTTTCTTTAATCCACGAATTTACCAGAAGGCTCCTTTTTTTTGAGCTAGTTTACTTATCAGTTTGGAATGAGCTGCTGAATACACATTTCTGCAAGTTTCATGGTGTGTCTAAATCCCGATTATGGTACTTGTGGGTTACGCGGTGATGTTTATAAATATTGCATGCACCATACTGGATTTGGTTTCAGAGCATTTGCTGTTTTTCTCTGAAAATTTTAGCTTGATTTTCGTTGGGTATTGTGCTCAGGAGAACATGACCAGTGATGATGTGAAAAAGTCTAATGCTAATGCCAGTGGTGGTGAGTATTTTTCCCTTGATGTAATTTGCTAGTTTTGCCTGATGGTATTTATGTATATGGCTAATTATGTGCGTGCATTCATGTGTATTTTTGGCCATTTTGAAAATCCTTTCCGTTGTTCATTCATTTATCTTATGCTGTATAATTGATTTTATAGGGGGGAAAAGGAAAGAGGTGAAGAAGGAAACAGGTTTAGGAATAACCAATTGCAAAGATGAGAATTTTGGGGAATGGTATTCTGAGGTTCGTTTGAATGTTTCAATTGTGCATTACAGCTTTGGTTCAGTGTGCTTTTATATGTTTGATTACACAAGGGTTGGCAATTTGTGTTGCTGTGTCAAATCATGTCCATGTCATAATGAGTCAACCCTAATAACCCAATCCAGAATTAAACAGGAGATCTCTTGTTCCTAACCTACCAATTTCATGTTAGGTTTGTGTTAGGTTTGTAGATTGTGACAAAAATTGTCAGCTCTATATGCCGTGTGTGGGTTCGGGTTGTGTCAAAGAAAATTTGGAATGTATATGAATTAACCTTAACCTGATCCATTTAATTGGACGAGTCCAACCCCACCATCCTAGTGTAGCGTTCCTGTCCCATATTGGGAATATAGTGATTCTGGGGAAGCTTCAATTGACTAGTCCTTTTGGGGTTATAGTGTAAATGTTGCGCCGTTCCTAGGTTTGCAGATCGTATAAAAAATTGATGGTCCTAATTCCATACCATTCCATTACCTCATTGTAATATATATCAGAATTTAAGAAAGGGAATTTGTAACGCACTAGTCCCAACATGGATAACCCGTAGAGAGTGGTTAGGTTATAAAGTCGTCATATATATTCAATTCTACATTGACTACTTACTAGCACTTTCCCAGGCTTGTTATACCTAACCCGTTTTGTGTTAAATTCCTGTTGGGTTTGTTGATCGTGTAAAAAATTGCCGGTCCTAATTATATACCATTTAGTTACCTCATTACAATTTCTAAGATGGAGAAACTTATTCAATCATGGCGAGATCATTCCCATAATAAGATGAAGAACTCTTTACTTTGGATAGAGAATTGATCCATCATCAGACATATGGTGTAGATAGTTTACAGATGATAGGCCTTTTAGCCTTTTCATGTGCAAAGAAACAGAACACACAAAAGTACAAAATTTTTGTATGGGAAGTGTCAGGTCTTAATCCATTTGGTTCCGACTGACTTCAGTGAAAATATGATTTTCGGGCCATTTTCTATTAATCCTTATATTGGCCTGTGTAGGTAGTTGTCAATGGAGAATTAATTGAGTATTACGATATCTCGGGCTGTTATATTTTGAGACTGTGGGCAATGTTGATCTGGGAGACCATGCAAGTGAGTTTGAATCCCTATTTAAACCCTTTATTTTTATTCCTTAAGATTGATCTAGATGAAATTTTGTAAGCTTGGCTAAAATTATGGTTATTTCAATCTGTTTGTGGAGCAGTGTATTTTTTCCCCTTCATTTTTCAGATTTAGTGTCTGAATGACTAATTTTACATTATATCTGCAGAAATTCTTTGATGCTGAAATTAACAAAGTGAACATCCAGAATTGCTACTTCCCACTTTTTGTTTCTCCAGGCGTATTGCAGAGGGAGAAGGATCATGTGGAGGGTTTTGCTCCTGAGGTGAGATTTGAAATTTTCGTCCACAATCTTTTGTTGTGGTATTTAATTTTACTATCTTGGGTTGGATACATTCATTTTGCATAGTATGAATGTTTCTCTGTATACTGATGTCATCATTCTGAACTCACTCTGGGCTACGCTTATATCACTAATGCTGGAGTCTATTGGAAACTGAAACGTTCTCTTGAAGTTTTTCCTTTTAAAAGTGCAATTTTCCTGATCTTGGAGATATTATTGCTAATCTAGAGTGTAGCCCAACATGGTTCATTGTTTGTTTCTTCTGTTAGGACTAATTCTTACCATTGGGTTCTTGGTCAGTGCAAAAGTTCATAATTTTTTAAAGTAGGGCAGGATCTTATAATACTTTATATTCGCAATTCTTGGTTGGTTGAAATAGTTTGTTCCCTATTATTTTTGTGAATACTTCTGTTTTCATTGGCAAATTTGGTTTATTAGAAGAGAGGGTTACTAACCTCATTGGATCTTGGGCTTCCTTAGGTTGCATGGGTGACAAAATCTGGGGATTTTGATCTGGAAGTGCCCATTGCAATTTGCCCAACTAGTGAGACGGTCATGTATCCCTATTATTCCAAATGGATAAGGGGACACCGTGACTTGCCATTGAAACTTAATCAATGGTGCAATGTTGTACGATGGGAATTCAGCAATCCCACACCATTTATCAGGTATTTTCTTCTTCTCAAATTTTTCTTTTTAACTTGTCTTGATATATATATATATATATTTTTTTTTTGATAAGTAAAAGATAAATATTATTGATCAGAAGAAAAATAGGCATGGCCCGTGTATACAGGAAGTATACATCAGGTACTAAAAACATTCTATGAGCGAGGAATGTCTTGATATTCATTTAGCCATGTTGATGGCATGCATTTGTTCCTGAAATGGTGATGAGATGATGTGAATTTGTCTATGCTAATTGCTAAATAACCTTCGTTTAAGTTGGTTGAAATTGTTAAGATGACTTCTTGAGTTATCTAGAATTGTAACACCCCGTTCCCGTAGAATAGAGATGTTACTAACGTACATGATAAAATGCCCGGTAAAGAGATTCATGTCCTGAAATACCTTATATATTGAAAACATTAATTAAACTAAACATAATTGTTTTTGAAAACATAAAATTGAAAACATAAAAATAAAAAACATAAACTAACCCTATGCGTGACTTTTATCCAAAGATTCATAAAAGAAACTAAGTCCTTGCACTAGATCTACTCCTGGTCCTCCAGCTTTATGTCCTTACAATCATCATCTGTGACAGTTAAAAGTAGAAGAGAACAAAGAACAAACAAACAAACAAAAAATGAGTCGAATACTCGGTAAATAGTACATCATACAGTAAAACATAACTTAACAAGACTTAAATTTTTTGAAAGACTCTTCAAACAAACATATATCATTCACAGATTCTCATAGCATATCTATTTATCATCAACATGAGCGGAAACATACATAATCATGGCGAACATATAAACTTGAATGCATAATTTACTTGTTTATCTTGTCTTTCACTTATTATATGGTAAACCACGCTTGAGTCCGTGGCACCCCATAACTTGTCATAATATGGAGTGAAACACGCTTGAGTCTGTGTTTCACTTAACATAAGACAAACCACGCTTGAGTCCGTGGCACCGCATAACTTGATTGTAAGGACGTAAAGCTGGAGGACCAGGAGTAGATTTAGTGCAAGGACTTAGTTTCTTTTATGATTTTTTGGATAAAAGTCACGCGTAGGGTTAGTTTATGTTTTTTATTTTTACGTTTTCAATTTTATGTTTTCAAAAACAGTTATGTTCAATTTAATTAATGTTTTCAATAAATAAGGTATTTTAGGACATGAATGTTAGCGTGATATGTTAGCGTGATACGCTGTCTTTCCTTATTTAATCTTTAGCAGAATGTATATATTTATTTTCTTAGAATCTGTACAGGGTGTTAGTTTCCTTACATAGACTGCTTTTAATTCTTGTAATTTAGGCATTATTATAGCCGTGTATATTGCACTTCGGTGCCTTTATAATGAGAAGAAATCCTCACAATGGAGGTATTCAATCCATTTGACATGGTATCAAGAGCAGGTTGCTAAATCTTACGTTTTTTTCCGAGTCTTTCTTTCTGGTGTTCTCGGCGGCATCTGTGCTGTCTTTTCGTGTGTTCTGGTGTTTCGGTCCTCTCTGTGTAATTTTCGGTGCAGTCTGGTTCTCCTTGGGTGATTTTTGGTGCAATCTGGTGGTGGGTTACGAGTTTTCCTGTGGCTTTCAGCAGTTCTTTGCGTGGCTCTGGTTCCAGGCTTCTGGTCGGCACTTTCTGTTGCTCTTTCAGTTGCTGTTTTGTGTTTTTTTGCTGCCTCTTTCCATTTTCGGCTTCGTGGGTTGGGTATTGGGCTATCGGCAGCAGCACTTCTTTTTTTCTTTTGGGTCTCGGCAGCTTCTGGACGTGACTTTCTTGGCTATGTGGTGACTTTCTGAACGTGACTTTCTGGACGTGACTTTTTGGTGTTGGCAGCTTCTGAATTTTTTTTATTGCCTGCAGATTTTGGTTGGTCAGTATTTTCTTTCTTCGGCGTGTTCTTATTTTTTATGGTATCATGTCTTCCGAAGCTTTTACTGTAAAATTTACGGGTAAAAATTATTCTGCATGGGAATTTCAATTCCGTTTATTTGTTATGGGAAAAGAGTTATGGGGTCATATTGATGGGAGTACTCCGGCTGCTACTGAGCTTCCTAAATTAGCCCAGTGGCAGATCAAAGATGCTAGAGTGATGACATGGATTTTAGCATCAGTTGATCCTCTTATTGTTCTTAATCTGAGGCCTTATAAGACTGCTAAATCTATGTGGGAATATTTAAAAAAGGTGTATAATCAGGAACATATGGCTCGACGGTCTCAGTTAGAGTATGAAATTGCCAGTTACACTCAGGGCAATCTCTCCATTCAAGATTATTTTTCTGGATTTAATAATCTTTGGGGAGAATTTACTGACATAATTTATGCCAAGGTCCAGAAGAGTCTCTCTCTGTTGTGCAGGAAGTTCATGAACAAAGCAAACGAGATCAATTTTTAATGAAGTTACGCCCTGAATTTGAGGTCACTCGCTCTAATTTGATGAATCGTGCTCCTGTGCCATCCTTGGATGTTTGTTTTGGCGAGTTACTTCGTGAGGAGCAGCGTCTTGCCACCCAGGTTACTTATCAGCACGATAAAATGCTACCCACTGCCGTGGCTTATGCTGCTCACGGAAAAGGCAAGGGACGTGACATGCGGACAATTCAACGTTTCAGTTGCAAAGAATATGGACATATTGCTAATAATTGTGCACGGAAATCTTGCAACTATTGTAAGAAGCCTGGGTATATTATTAAAGATTGCCCTACTCG
The DNA here is from genome assembly GCA_011037825.1 of Carya cathayensis. Taxonomy (NCBI): domain Eukaryota; kingdom Viridiplantae; phylum Streptophyta; class Magnoliopsida; order Fagales; family Juglandaceae; genus Carya; species Carya cathayensis. The sequence continues at coordinate 116,334 of QGSO01000189.1, forward strand.
TCCCCAAAATCGTTAGGCTAATGCTTATCAGGCTAATGTGGGTTTCGCTTCTTCTGCTACTACTGATGACTCATCTACTCTTACTATTGAGAAGGTTCAGCAGATGATTCTTTCAGCTTTTTCAGCCTTAGGGCTGCAAGGTAACGGTTCCCTTTCTCCCTCATGGATTGTTGATTCGGGTGCATCTCATCACATGACTAGTTCTTCTGATACACTTAGCAATGTTCGGCCTTATACTGGATCCGCACACATTCAGATTGCTAATGGTAGTCAATTACCGATTCATGCTATTGGGGATATGGATTCCACTGTTAGAGATGTTTTTGTGTCTCCTCAGCTTTCTACTAGTCTTATTTCAGTGGGCCAATTGGTTGATAACAACTGTGATGTTCGTTTTTCTCGTGATGGTTGTCTTGTGCAGGATTAGGTGTCGGGCAAGATACTCACGAGGGGGCCTAAAGTTGGACGTTTATTTCCTTTACATTTTTCCATTCCTGTTGTCATTTCATTTGCTTGTACCACTGTGAACAATAAGTGTGAAGTATGGCACAAACGGTTAGGTCATCCTAATTCCATTATTTTATCTCATGTTATAAACTTTGGTTTGTTGGGCAATAAAGACCAATTTTCTTCTCTCTCTTTTGATTGTTCCACATGTAAATTAGGCAAAAGTAAGTCTCTTGCTTTTCCTAATCATAGTACTTCTGCTGAACGTTGTTTTGATTTGATTCATAGTGATGTGTGGGGCATCTCTCCTGTTATCTCCCGCGCAAATTATAAATATTTTGTTACGTTCATTGATGATTATACGAAGTATACTTGGATTTATTTTCTTCGCTCAAAATTTGAGGTCTTCTCTGTCTTTCAACAATTCACTGCTTATGTTGAAAACCAATTTTCCTCTGGCATTAAGATTCTACGGTCCGATTTAGGTGGTGAATATATGTCTCGTGAATTTCATGATTTTTTGAATCAAAAAGGCATTGTTTCTCAGCGTTCTTGTCCGTATACACCTCAACAAAATGGTGTTGCTGAACGGAAAAATAGACATTTGTTGGATGTTGTTCATACGTTACTACTCCAATCCTCTGTTCCCCCTCAATTCTGGGTCGAAGCCTTATCTACTGCAGTTTATTTAATTAATAGATTGCCATCCAGTGTATTAAATTTTGATAGTCCTTACTTTCGTCTTTATCATCGGCATCCTACCTACCTTGATATGCATACTTTTGGTTGTGTCTGCTTTGTTCATTTGCCTTCTCATGAACAACATAAGTTATCTGCTCAATCTGTTAGGTGCGCTTTTATGGGTTATAGTGCCTCTCACAAAGGCTATGTTTGCTTTGATCCATGCTCTAACCGATTTCGTATTTCTCGTCATGTTGTGTTCTTTGAAAATCAGTCATTCTTTCCTTATTTTGTTGAGTCTTTCCCTGAGATACATGCTTTACCTAATTTTGATGAGCCGGTTTCTTTTCCTGACCGTTTCAAGTCTGGACTTGTATATGAAAGACGACGCCCTCCTTTGCCCCTTCCTGAGCTTGGTCCGTCATCTGAGCCTGTGCAGCTTGCATCCTCTCCGGGTGATCTGCCTACTACTCCAGTTCCTCGCCGCTCAACCCGCGTATCTCGACCACCCGACCGGTATGGTTTCTCTCATACCTCTCTTCATGCTACTCTGTCCTCTATTCCCATTTCGTCCGGTTACTCAGAGGCCTCTAAGCATGAATGTTGGCGTGCGGCAATGGTTGAGGAACTTCAGGCTCTTCAGGATAATCATACATGGGATGTTGTCCCTTGTCCTGCTAAGGTGAAAGCTATTGGTTGCAAATGGGTCTATTCCATCAAGTTGCGCTCTGATGGGACTCTGGATCGGTATAAGGCCCGGTTGGTTGCACTTGGTAATCGGCAAGAATATGGGGTAGACTATGAGAAGACTTTTGCTCTGGTTGCCAAAATGACTACGGTTCGGACTATTCTCTCAGTTGCTGCCTCCCACGGCTGGCCTCTTCATCAAATGGATGTGAAAAATGCCTTTATTCATGGTGATCTCAAAGAAGAAATCTATATGACCATTCCAGCTGGTTTGTCCTCCTCTTCCTCATCGGATGTCTGTAAATTGAAACGATCGTTGTATGGGCTTAAACAGGCTCCCTGAGCGTGGTTTGATAAGTTTCGCTCCACCTTGCTTCAATTTTCTTTTAAGTAGAGTGCCTATGATTCTTCTTTATTTTTCTGCAAGACATCTCTTGGAATTGTTCTTCTTCTGGTTTATGTTGATGATATTGTTATTACTGGAACGGACTCTGCTCTGATCACCCAATTGCAGCATCATCTCCAAGCCTCCTTTCATATGAAAGATCTTGGTCCTCTTACTTACTTCTTGGGATTGGAAGTCCATACTGATCCTTCTGGTATTTTTTTGAATCAGCACAAATATACTCAGGATCTGATTACTTTGGCTGGTCTTCAGGATACTTCTTCTGTGGATACACCTCTGGAAGTCAATACGAAGTATCGTCGGGAAGAGGGTGATCTTCTCTCAGACCCCACTATGTATCGACAGTTAGTGAGGAGTCTGAACTATTTGACTATTACTCGCCCTGATATTTCCTTTGCTGTCCAGCAGGTGAGTCAGTTCATGCAGGCTCCACGTCATCTTCACTTGGCTGCTGTTCGTCGTATCATTCGATATCTCCGAGGTTCCCCTAGTCGTGGCTTGTTCTTCCCTACTAGCACTCCTCTTCGTCTTGTGGCTTACAGTGATGCTGATTGGGCCGGTTGTCCTGATACGCGCCGATCTGTTACGGGTTGGTGCATGTTTCTTGGCGACTCCTTGATCTCTTGGAAAAGTAAGAAACAGGATCATGTCTCCAAATCTTCGACTGAATCTGAATATCGTGCCATGTCCGCTGCTTGTTCTGAGATTCTCTGGCTTCGGGGTCTTCTTGCGGAACTGGGTTGTGTTCAGTCCTCTCCTACACCTCTCCATGCTGACAACACTAGTGCCATTCAGATTGCTGCCAATCCTGTGTTTCATGAACGTACCAAACATATTGAGGTGGATTGTCATTCCATTCGGGAAATTTTGGACTCTTGTATCATTACACTTCCTCATGTTTCTACTGATCTCCAGATTGCTGATGTGTTTACAAAGGCAATGACACGACAACGTCATCAGTTTCTTGTCAGCAAATTGATGCTTCTTGACCGCCCAGCATCAATTTGAGGGGGGATGTTAGCGTGATANTGACACGACAACGTCATCAGTTTCTTGTCAGCAAATTGATGCTTCTTGACCGCCCAGCATCAATTTGATGGGGGATGTTAGCGTGATATGTTAGCGTGATACGTTGTCTTTCCTTATTTAATCTTTAGCCGAATGTATATATTTATTTTCGTAGAATCTGTACAGGGTGTTAGTTTCCTTACATAGACTGCTTTTAATTCTTGTAATTTAGGCATTATTATAGCCGTGTATATTGCACTTCGGTGCCTTTATAATGAGAAGAAATCCTCACGAAATCCTCACAATGGAGGTATTCAATCCATTTGACAATGAATCTCTTTACCGGGCATTTTATTATGTACGTTAGGCACCGCATAACTTGATTGTAAGGACGTAAAGCTGGAGGACCAGGAGTAGATCTAGTGCAAGGATTTAGTTTCTTTTATGATTTTTTGGATAAAAGTCACGCGTAGGGTTAGTTTATGTTTTTTATTTTTACGTTTTCAATTTTATGTTTTCAAAAACAGTTATGTTCAATTTAATTAATGTTTTCAATAAATGAGGTATTTCAGGACATGAATCTCTTTACCGGGCATTTTATTATGTACGTTAGTAACATTTCTATCCTACGGGAACGGGGTGTTACAAGAATACTGTATAGTAATAGGTTGCATGTGTTCTCTGGTTCTAAGAGTCGTGAGTGTCTTTGGCAGGAAGGGCATACAGCTTTTGCAACAAAAGAAGAAGCAGATGCTGAGGTATGAAACTCTGGTCTTTGGATTGTTTTTTCCACAAAGTTGGATTCATATAGGTTTATACATAGAAATTAATGGAGTTGGAAGAGCAAGAGACCAGTTGGTAACTTTTTCCTCCTCATTGTTGATATGTGCTTTCATCCTAAGTTATTGTGTAGTCGCTTATCTTTTCATATGTCTTAGAATTGTCATCCCCCCATTAGGTTCCTTTGGGGATTTCATAAGAACATGTTTTTCTTTGTTTAATCTCTTCTATTCCGATGCATTATGCAATGCATCTTGTTCTTGCATGCCCCTATCCTGAACCAAGCATTGCAGTCGTCTTTGCAATCATGTCAAGTTGTTTGCCACCTTTGGGAACCAAATTTTGTTTAGAAGAATTTCAATCGATAAGAAGCTCCAAATAAGCAATTAATTGATCTGGATAAATTTCTGGATATTGATAAGGAATAACGAAAAAAAAAAAAAAACTTCAAGAATTTTTTAAATTGAAATTAGAATGGCCCAGTTTTTCCATAGTACTTGTTGGAATCTTTTAAATTGTTTTCTGGGGTTTATGGGCCTATATTTTTAAAACACAGAAACCTAAATTATTTGATGTTGCTGGCAGAATGGCCATCTTCAATGAAGTTTTCTGAAAGCATTTGAAAAAGGGTGAACTCATGTGTCAATGTGTACGAGTATCAAACGTTAGAACTGCAATAAGTGTGACATACTTCTAACTTTTATTTTGGCAAGTATGTGACATACTTTTAACTTATTATCACCAAAATAATTTGGGAAAACCCTAGTGTGTCTGTGTTTTGTTTCCACTCTCCAGGGCCTACATATTTTTCCTTCTTTTCCCTATAAAAAAATTATTCTGATCTTTTATATCTACATTGGCACGTAAATACTATAGTTTAACTGCATGGTGAGTACCATAGTTTAACTGCATGGTCTCTATGGCTTATGGTCTATTGCAGGTTCTGGATATTTTGGAGCTTTATAGACAAATATATGAAGAATATTTGGCCGTTCCTATTGTAAAGGGAAGGATAAGTGAATTGGAGAAATTTGCTGGTGGACTATACACCACTAGTGTTGAGGCATATAACAACTAAATCTGCTCGTGTTTAATTCACTCTCTGTCATATTTGACAGAATTTTAAAATCTTGCGTTAAAACCTGTTTGTCAATATTTTCTATGTACCGTATCTCAGGCATTTATTCTGAACAATGGTCATGGTATACAAGGTGCAACTTCACATTGTTTGGGTCAAAATTTTGCAAAAATGTTTGAGATAAACTTTGAAAATGAAAAGGGAGAGAAGGGTATGGTCTGGCAGAACTCGTGGGCCTATAGCACTCGGACGGTAATTTTTCAGCATCTATTAACTGTTTGATGAACAATTGTAATTAATTAGCTTGTGCATTTACTTGTGGTATATAATAGAAAAAATGAAATCATGCCTGGGTCTTGGAGTTTTATTTTTTGTATATTTACTTTTCTTTTCATTTTTTGGGGGAGGGAGTGTTTAGATGGTGGGTCAGCACGGTGAGTGTGCACATCGGCAGGATTTTTTATATTGACATCCGCTACCACAGATGGATACTTTTTTTTCCAATTTTATTTTACTGGTTATGTTCAGATTGGTGTTGTTGGAATATATTATTTATAGGAGGGTATATGGGTAATTTGTATTTAGGGTATATATATGTTTGTATGTGCACTGTGAATAATAGTTGAAGTTGTCTCTTTCTCTCTCTTGTTTTTCGTCTACATGGTATCAGAGCGTGTGATCTCACGGATCTGAGTTGTGTATGGTTTGAGTGTGTTTTTTTTCGGTGTAGTTTGTGAGCTCACCGTGTCCCCGGCGTGGTTTCCGTGTGTTTTCTGTGCTCATCGGCGGCTATAGTGATTTAAAGAGTTTTCCGGCCACTTCCCGGCATCATCTCCGGCACAGGTGAACTCGCCGGCCGTTTCTGTGGGTCCCGTGGCCGTTTGCCGTCGTCCTCAGCCGCCGGAAGGGAGCTCCATTGCGTGTGGTCAGTAGCGTTTGGTTGCAGGTAAGCTCGTATTCCAGTTCTGGAGTAGGGTTAACCTTGAAATGGTATAAAGTTTTATTCCAACCTGGAATAAAGTCTGTTTGGTAACATAGACAACTTAAACCTATCCTGGGTTAGGATAGGATTATCCGAGGTTCAGACAAACGGGGCAGACCCGACCCGAGATCGGCTCAACCCGGTTCAGACCCATACCGATCCGAGTCCGATACATACCGGCCAAAACAGAGCCGATTTCGGTCGGTACAGAGCAGATTTCGGCCGATACAGGCCAGTTCCAACCACTTTTCGACCGATACAGGCCGGTTCCAACCTCTTTTCGGCCGATATATACCAGTTTAGAACCGGTACTACACTTTTTTGACCAGTTCATACTTGTTTTTCACCCGTACAGATCCAAAATTTGGTTTGTTGAGCTGGTTTCTATTTTTCCAGCGTGTGTTTGTTTGTTTTTGATCCATATTCTAGTATTTTTCCATGGAGGCTAAGTTTGAGTCATTATCTATTGCACCAAACATTAATATGCCTATGACTACCGTGAAATTGAATGGAAAAAACTACATATTGTGGTCAAAATCAGTTGAAATGTTCTTGAAGGGTAAGGGCCTTCGTCGTACCCACTTGGTTGATGCAATACCTGATTCAACCAGTTCTACCTTTGCGAAATGGGAGCAAGAAGATGCTCAAATCTGCTCCTTGATGTTGGCTAGTATTGAGCCTAATATTTGTGCTAGTTTAGTACATTTTGACACTGCTCAAGAGATATGGATGCACCTCAAACAGATGTACTCGGGTGTTGCAAACACAACTCGTATTTATGAGTTGTGTCAACAATTTTTTGGATTGGAACAAGGTGCTTTGGGCTTGGAAGAGTATTATTCTCAAGTGATGAGCATATGTGAGGAACTTAAAATTTATCAACCTATCACCTCTGATGTTTCCCTTATGCTAAAACAACATGAAGAGTTCAATGTTGTTCGGTTTCTAGTTGGCCTGAAACCTGAGTATGAGTCGGTGCGCTCTCAAATTCTGGCAAGCCCACAACTGCCCTCATTTCCTGATGTGTTCTCCCGACTTCAGCGAGCTACATTGTCTTCTGATCAGAGTAATGAGAGATCTGCCTTAGCTACTTCTTATGTTGCTCTTGCTGAGCGTGGAGGTCGGAGTGGTAGAGGTGCACGTGGGGGTGCACGTGGGGGACGTGATACTAGAGATAATCGCACTCGAGGTCGTGAATCTCGTAAGTGCACCCATTGTGGTCGCACTAATCACTCAGTGGATTATTGTTGGGATCTACATGGTAGACCATCTGGGTCTGCTAATCAAGTCACTTTCCAATCTGATCCACAGTCAACGAGCTCCAACCCATCTTCAAATATGATCAGTATATCGAAGGATGAGTATGAGCGGTTTTTGGGTCACACAGGAGCTTTATCTTCCACAGCTACTCTTACCCACTCAGGTATAGCATCCGTATATCTTGTCTCATCAAATCAAGGTCCATGGATCATTGATTCAGGAGCTAATGAACATCTAACCGGTTTGTCTTCTGCCCTGACTAAGTTAAATACTGTACCATCTCTAAAAAGTGTCACTCTTGCTAATGGTTCTCTTGCTAAAGTTACAGGCATTGGATCCACTAAACTCACTGACTCCATATCATTGTCATCTGTTCTATATGCTTCAAGTTTTCCTTTTAGCTTGTTATCTATTAGTAAGATTACTCAAAATTTACAATGTTCAGTGACGTTTTATCCCTCTTCATGTGTTTTTCAGGATCTCAAGACGGGGAACAAGATTGGTACGGGTCATGAAGCTGGCGGTCTGTATTACCTTGATGGTCAACCGTCACCCACTCGAGCCCTTACAGCCCCCTCATCATCTGCTTTTGAATGGCACTGTCGCCTGGGTCACCCCTCACTTTCTCTTTTGAAGTGTCAAATTAAGAACTTAGGAAGTGTGTCTCCCTTCTCTTGTGAAGCGTGTCAACTTAGTAAACACCATCATGTATCTTTTGTTCCTCGTATTGATAAACGAGCTTTGAGTCCTTTTGAATTGGTTCACTCTGATATATGGGGACCAATTAACATTGAATCAAACAAGTTTCAATATTTTGTTACTTTTGTTGATGACTATTCTCGTGTGACATGGTTGTTTTTGATGAAGACAAGATTTGAACTTCTTTCCATATTTCAAGTGTTCTGGAAACAAATTAAAACTCAATTTAACAAAAAGGTTCAGATTTTGCGTTCTGATAATGTTAGAGAATATCTATCTAATACCTTTGCTGCTTACCTAAGTGGTAAAGGAATTGTTTATCAAACATCATGTTCATACACACCCCAACAGAATGGGGTGGCTGAACGTAAAAATCGACATTTGTTAGATGTAACCCGAGCTCTATTGCTACATATGCATGTTCCTAAACGTTTTTGGAGTGATGGTGTTCTTACTGCTTGTCATCTTATTAATCGTATGCCTTCATCAGTTCTTAATGGTTCATCTCCCTTCTCCGTCTTGTTTCCATTATCCTCACCTTTTTCTCTTCCACCAAAAATTTTTGGATGTGTTTGCTTTGTTCATAACCTTGGTCCAGGTTTTGATAAACTTGACCCCCGTTCTACCAAGTGTCTCTTTGTTGGTTATTCTCGGACTCAAAAAGGATATCGTTGCTATAGTCCTGCTCTTAAACGCTACTTCACGAGTGCTGATGTTACCTTCTTTGAGTCCATACCTTATTTTTCAAATACATCTTCGAGTGTTGAGTGTGATCCTCTACCATTACCTACTCTTACACTATCTCCCTCACACTCACCCGACCTCAACCAACCTTCCCCAGTTCCTTTACAGGTTTACTCACGTCGTTTACGGCCGCCGGCTTCCATGCCTCCACCAGTCGTGCCTCCATCTTCAGATCCTGAGTTGTCCAGTACTTTTGACTCTCTACCTATTGCTCTTCGCAAAGGTAATCGTTCTTGTGTTACTCAACATCCTATTAGTAAATTTGTTTCATATCATGCCTTATCCCCTTCATTCTCATGTTTTACATCTCAAGTTTCAAAATTCTCTATTCCTAAGACACTTCAGGATGCATTATCTGATCCGGGATGGAGGACAGCTATGGAAAATGAAATGGATGCTCTTCATCATAACGGCACATGGTATCTTATTCCACTACCACCTGGTAAACAACCTGTTGGCTGTCGATGGGTATATACTATCAAATTTCATCCTAATGGCTCTGTGGAACGTCTGAAAGCCCGCTTGGTTGCAAAGGGCTACACTCAAACCTATGGCATTGACTACGAAGAGACATTCTCCCCAGTTGCCAAAATCTCTTCTGTTAGAGTGCTAATTTCTCTTGCTGCTAATTTAGACTGGCCCTTATTTCAGCTGGATGTAAAAAATGCATTTCTCCATGGCGACTTGCATGAAGAAGTTTATATGGAGCAACCACCTGGGTTTGTTGCTCAGGGGGAGTATCGAGGTACTGTATGCAGGTTAAAAAAGGCATTATATGGTTTGAAACAATCTTCTCGAGCATGGTTTGGAAGGTTCTCTGATGCTGTATTGACATTTGGTCTTCACAGATGCCAAACAGATCACTCAGTATTTCACTTGCATAGTGATGCAGGTCACATTTTGTTGGTTGTATATGTGGATGATATTGTAATTACTGGGAGTGACTTTGCTGGAATTATTAGACTAAAACAATTTTTACATGATCAGTTTCAGACGAAAGACTTGGGCAAGCTTAGATATTTCCTTGGAATTGAAGTCAGTAGATCTAAAGAGGGTATCAACCTATCTCAGAGGAAATATGTACTTGATCTTTTGGAAGAAACCGGCATGTTGGGTGCACGACCTATTGACACCCCTATGGATCCCAATCGTAAATTCTTGAAAAAGGAAGGGGAGTTGTTTAGAGATCCAGGTATGTATCAAAGACTTGTTGGAAAATTGAACTATCTCACCATCACTAGACCAGACATCTCTTATGCAGTGAGTGTACTGAGTCAGTTCTTACAAACGCCTAGGATCTCACATTGGGATGCTGTAATTCATATTCTTCGTTATCTCAAGCGAGCTCCTGGCCTTGGAATACTATATCGACCAAATGGACATCTTAGGGTTGAAGCATTTTCAGATGCTGATTGGGCAGGATCTCCCTCAGATAGAAGATCTACTACAGGATATTGTACCTTTGTAGTAGGTAACTTGGTTACATGGAAGAGTAAGAAACAAACAGTAGTAGCTCGTTCTAGTGCAGAAGCTGAATACAGGGCAATGACATATACTACTAGTGAGCTGACATGGTTACAACACTTTCTTCAAGAGATTGGTTTTCCAGCTCCTATCCCTCTCCAGCTATTTTGTGATAATCAAGCTGCACTGCATATTGCCTCTAATCCTGTGTTTCATGAGAGGACTAAACATATAGAGATTGATTGTCACTTCATTCGAGATAAGATACTAAGTGGTGACATTGCTACACCTTTTGTGAAGTCTGCAGATCAACTTGCAGATGTGTTTACTAAATCCTTGTGTTGGAGTCGATTAAAACCTATTTGTTCCAAGCTGGGTTTATATGATGTATATGCCCCAGCTTGAGGGGGAGTGTTGGAATATATTGTTTATATGAAGGTATATGGGTAAGTTGTATTTAGGGTATATATATGTTTGTATGTGCACTGTGAATAATAGTTGAAGTTGTCTCTTTCTCTCTCTTGTTTTTCGTCTACAGGTGTGATGGTAATGGTTCATGGGGATGATAAAGGCTTGGTGCTGCCACCTAAAGTAGCAACAGTCCAGGTTATTATAATTCCTGTGCCGTACAAAGATGCTGATACTCAGGGAATATTTGATGCCTGTGCTTCTGCAGTGGATATCTTGTCTGGGGCCGGTATTCGTGCTAAGGCAGACTTTAGAGATAACTACTCTCCTGGTTGGAAGTACACACATTGGGAAATGAAAGGTGTTCCTCTAAGGATTGAAATTGGGCCAAAAGACTTGGCTAATAGTCAGGTCAGCCAGTTTATCTTGATTTTCTATCATTGTTACTTGCTTCCATTGATTTGCAGAACCTACTGTCTTCAAATATTTATTCCTTAGTTGATCAACCCGAAGAATTGTTACACCCTGATTTTATTCACAGGTATGAGCTGTTTGTCATGATAATTCATTGAAAATAGACGTCTCTAGAACCAACTTGGTTGAGCAAGTGAAAGAAATGCTTAATAATATCCAACATAGCCTATTTGATGGTGCGAAACAAAAGCGAGATGCATGCTTTAAGATCATACAAACTTGGGATGAATTTGTGGAAGCACTCAGCCAAAGGAAATTGATCTTAGCTCCTTGGTGTGATGAGGAGGTATAATACTGATTTTTCAGTTTAGCAATTGCCTATATGGTTTATATGTCCCACAGTATGTCAAGGTTTTCCATTGATTTCTTGTCCTTCGAATAATGGATAAATAGGTTTAATTTTTTCAATGGACATTTGCATACATTTCAAGTATTTAGTTTTTCAATGGACATTTGCACTCATTTAAATACCGGAAATGTATTTCTTTTAGGTTTTTCAGTTCATATTATTCTATTCCACACTGTTAAATTTGGACACTGCGGAATGGTCTCTTGAGAGGTTGTGAACATTTTTTTCAATCTCCTCTCTTTATTTTATTTTATTTTTTCTTTTTGTCTTTTCCCCTTATGTGCTTCTTATAAATTTGGTTAATTACGATTTATTTGTTGTGTAACTCTTAAGGAGGTGGAGAAAGATGTGAAGGCAAGGACAAAAGGTGAGATTGGAGCGGCTAAGAGCCTTTGTTCCCCATTTGACCAGCCAGAGCTCCCAGAAGGTACCGGCCCCATGGTTTATGTGAGGGTTGTTTCATTTATTGACTTTCCTTTTCCACTTTGAAACATCAACTCAACTTATATAATCTTCCACCCTTTTTTCTCAAATTGATACTGCTCCAAATTTACCTGTTCTTGCCTTTGAAGATGATCAAAAATTGAAGGGGTCGTGATGGTCTGTCTTATAGTTGTCACTAGCTAGGCAATAGCTGCAGCTAGTTACCGCAACATGTGCACTACTTTCACCCTTTGGATGTTTAGTTCACTCATTTTCTTATTTATATTATTGTTGGATAGCATTGAGAATTTGTTGTGGTTAAGGCCATGTCTGGTCAATTGGTGCTACAATGTGGGATTATTGCAGCCACGACTAGAACCTTCATCAGTGTAGTGTATCACAAAAATGTAGAATGTTACTTTCAAATGTCCCTCAAAAAGAGGTGGGTATCAACCCCCTCAGGCTGGTTGGCAGCAGTTCTCACTGGGTGTCTTGATGGGTGTCAGCCATTTAGTATGATTCCTCAAACTGACCAATGATGGGTCCTGAATTGCAGACAATGATTGCTGTTGATCAGTTTGTAGGTGGTGGCGAGGGTGTGAGATACTACCACCAGATTACTACACCTCACCACTAGCATTCTGGTGGAAGAATGTTTGTGGTGTTTGAGAGATCTCAACACCTTGCCACCACCATAAATAGGCTCCAGGGCTGTCAGGTTGATTGAGCTAGTCAGTTTTTTATACGCTATTTCCAACAGCCGCCCTGACCTTTTGGGAAACCTTATTTTTGTTAGCGACCACTGCCTAACAGCAAAAACCAACCATTCTTGGGTCTGTATCAGTCATGTTGGTGGTTGGGGTTGGGTATTTTGCCCTCCCCTAGTCTCAATTATTCCTTGTCATATTTGTCTAATCCCTCTGACTGTTGCAGTGTTTCAACTGTTGGTTCCCCCTTAGGGGGATGTAATTACTGATGTAGTGCCTGGTAAAGTTTTCCTCCGTTAGAAAATATTTGCATCACCAAAGGATCAAGAAATCATTGTTAATAGTACTTGTGTTATTTTCTGAAAGTTGCATGTTAATCCAATGGGATGGTATACTTGATTAAAAAAATGATAACATAAACTACACTTGGTTTGGATGTTTGCCCCAACGTCTAGCAACATTGTTGTAAAATGGCTATTCCTTATGAAATATGACATTTATGTCAGTGACAGTGTAGGATGATGCAACAATGTGCCACTGAATAAACAAGTTTCCCTGAGACATCTATGTGCTCTGAATGATTCATCACACACATGAGTTTGATTGTATGTTTATTCTGAATATTTTCACAGGTACTAAATGTTTTGCTTCTGGAAAGCCTACAAAAAAGTGGACATTCTGGGGCCGGAGTTACTAGATAATTGGGTTCTGGCACCAATTTCTTCTAGTTTCTCAACCTGATTGGCATGCCAAGAAATCAGTAATGCTAAAAAACTAGACATACATGGAATGAGCTTGACAAAGCATCTGTTAATACCATAAAATACATTGCTCAACATAGGTTTAATATTATACAGTTCTGTTTATGTTTTTGGTTCAATCTCTGGTTCGTTGTTTTTTTTTTCTTTTCCATTTTTTATCAGTAATTTAACATTGTGTACATATTTGTTTCCAGATTTTTTAAATGAAATATTTAAGTTATGAGGAAAAAAATAAACGTTCTATGGGGACATTTTTTGGACAAGGAAAAATATATAATTCCAAGAATGGAAAAAAAATGTAAGTTTGCAAGCATATCACAGGGTAACACAGCCAAAATTTTGAAAAAAACAAAAAATTTTTCTTCAAAGATGCGAGGTGGTATGGGTTTTAAGAACCTTGAGCTTTTTAACTTAGCTTTATTACCAAAACAAGATTGTTGAGTAATTCAAAATCTTAATACTTTGCTGTCTTGGGTATAAAACCAAGTATTTCCCTTCCACAGATTTTTTTTATTGACTTTTGGGTAGTAAGCCCTCGTATGTATGGAGGAGCATTTGTGTTGCTAAATCTCTTTTGCTAGCTGGATGTATTTGGAGGATAGGGAAGGGTGCTGATGTAAGGATAACTCAAGATAAATGACTCCCAATTTTCTGGTTACCTGAGTCTCTTCCACGTAATTATGTAATTCATGATGAGTCGAAAGTTAATATTCTTATGCATCAACCTAATGTTTATTGGGATGTGAATTTGATTCGATCTATATTTCCTCCTTTGGTTGCTTATGCTATTGTACAACTTCCTTTATTGCCAAAGGGATGAGGTGATAAGTTTGTGTGGATTAACACTAAAAATGGCTTGTATTCACTAAAGTCTGGATATTATCTTGCTATCATATTATTTGATTCTACTGTTGGTGCGGGTAGTTATGATTTTCAAGGTTCATCCTTTTGCTGTCAATTCTGGAATTTAAATCTTCCGAAAAAAGTTAAGAACTTTGAGTGGAGAGCATATAAGGATAGTCTTTCTACAAAACTGAATATGCTAAAGAGGGGTGTTATTTCTAATGCACATTGTTCTCTTTGCTCATTGGTAGTGGAAGATTACTATCATATTTTTTGGGACTGTCCACATGTGAAAAAATGTCTGACTGTATGTTGTGCTTTTGTTATGCCTTTTTTGGAGACTCTGGGCAATTATTCTGATTGAGTTGGGGTTTTTAAGCAATATTATATAACTACAGCTTCACGTTTTATTACTATTTATTGAGGTGTTTGGCAATGTAGGAATACGAAGTTATTTTAGAATTCTAATTGTATGCTTAATGATGTGGTTGATAATTATTTGGCATATGTTGAGGGGTACACTACCATTAAATTGCATCAATCGATTGTATGTAAGGATATCATTCTTTTTTGGAAACCTCCTTTGCAAGGTTTAGTAAAGCTTAATTTTGATGTTACTTTGTTATTGGAAAGAGATTCTCTGTCTGTGATTGAAGCTATTCTCTCTAAGCACTCTTAATGGCTTCTCTATCATATCCTTTAAAATATATCATCAAAATTCACTTTTTCTATTTTACATATTGATTTTTACTATATACCATACATCAGCTTATCTATTTTTTCTTCATGTCATTTAAATATTATATTTTTTATTCTTTTGTATTCATTTCAAATATTTTTAAAAATGTTTACACATGAAAAGGAAATGGGAAATCACATGAGGAGGAAAGAGAAAGTAATTAAAAATGTTTACATTTGATGAATAGTATCCTCTACATGTAGAGGGATTACTGTAGCAAAATGTATAATGTTTTTAAAATACAAAATTCAATGGAGTAGCATTTTAAGAATATTTCTTTATATTTTGAAAGAAAATGTATTTTACAAGAGCCATTGTGAGTGCTCAGGAATCTAACATTTCCAGACATAAAAATATAATATCTAAGACCCAAAGATTTCTTTCTTCTTTTGAGGACTTTGATATACTTCATGTTGATAGACATGGTAATGAAATAACCCATTTACTTGCTAGGCATACTCGTCTAAAATATAATTTATTGGTAGTCTCAATATCCAGATTTTATTTAGTCTAAGATAAAAACAAAAACAGGCCAAATCCACAAGAGAAAAACTTGGTGCCGGATGGGTATGAAAAGTATTTTCCCACCGGCCAATAGCAAACAGACACGTAGGCAATCTATTCATCACTGAAATGCACCCTCATGTATAAGAAATGAAGCCCATAAGCACAATCTGACATTTTCTCCCTCTCCCTCCCATATTCACTATGGAAAAATCTAGTTGCAAGCATAATTGTGTACTAATATGTGCATCAATCAAATGTGATTGGTCAAAAAGTTGATTTGATTGAAAACAGTGTTAATTTAAATTTTAAATATGAAGGAATCAGTATTGGTACGCAAATTAGTACGTGACTTTGCTTGTATGTAGCAAAACTCATTCACTATCCCACTCCCACCCAGCCCTCTCCTTTCTCTCCCTCCCATCTGCGACTCTCCACGACGATGGACCAATGCAGGCGGACCCACGTTGAAGCCATCTACACTCCTCCACGTCGAGTGTAGGTGGGGGAGGGAGAGGATAAGAAAGAAGGAGAGTGCTGTATTTTTTTTGGGCTTCCGTCGGCAGTGGAGGAGTGAAGATGGGAGGGAGAGAAATGAGAAGGCTTCGGCGTGGAGGAGTGCAAATAAGCTTGAGAGGGCTTCAACTTGGGTCTGTTGACGTGGAGTGTCACAGATAGGAGGGAGAGAAAGGAGAGGGCTGGGCGGGAGAGGGAGAGCATCGGATTGTGCTTATGGTGTCTTTTCTCAATTCTTATACATGCGGATGCATTTTGGTGATGAATAGATTGCCTACGTGTTTTTATGTTATTGGTTGATGGGAAAATATTTTTCACACCCATTCGATCCTAAGTTTTTCTCAATTCACAAAGAATACCACTCAACACGATTAAACCAAACGAGGTAGGAAAGCCCCACTTGGAAAAAATAAAAAATAAAATCGAATAATCATATTGATTAACTTTTTATATTTTATAAAGTTATTTAAAATATAAATATCATTCCTTGCTAATAAAGAAGATAGATTTGTAGTTTAGCATAATTTTTTAATTAATATTAGATATAGTTAAAGTATGTAAATCTCTAACAATTTCTTTAAAAAAAATTAAAGCGCACAATCTCTAATAAAAAAATTCGAGCCCACCTTGAAAAAAATTAAAAATTTTCAGGTGAGTCTTAAGTATACTTCACTTTTTTTAAAAGAGACTTTGCGAACGTTACATGTAGAAATCATTTTTCTAATTTAATTGGAATATTATTTTGGTCACTACAAAGAAAGTAATTTTACAATCAAAATTTAAATCTAACCCAAATTTTTTAAAAATAAAAATAAGATCCTAAGACATATATAAGTTTTTTTAATAACAGATCCATTTATTTATTTATTTATTACAAAAGACCCCATTTATTTTAAGAATCTACGGTATCTACCACTAATCGTTGTTGAAAATTACCCTTAGACCAGTCG
Organism: Carya cathayensis; assembly: GCA_011037825.1. Lineage (NCBI taxonomy): Eukaryota > Viridiplantae > Streptophyta > Magnoliopsida > Fagales > Juglandaceae > Carya > Carya cathayensis. Next base: position 133,244 of record QGSO01000189.1, read on the forward strand.
ATCTTTCTAGTCCGTCCTTGCCTTATCCTCTCTCTCTCCGTTTATTTCTTTTGAAACCGGCGCAAAGCCACGGCCTCCTCTGTAGTGAACAAAAACGCAATATGAAACAGAGTACCAACGATTTCGAACATAACACAACGTTTCGCTGCAAATTTTTTTACTCGTTGCAATAACTCCTTGTTCTTGACTAAACCCAATCAGTCCCACATCTTAGATTTTGCTAAAATTTAAAAAAAAATGGCGTCTTCACTCTCTCTGTCACCTTTAGTGAAGCACTACCACTACCTCTCTGTTTCACCTTCCTCTTGTAAGTTCCTTCATGCCCACAAAGATTGCTACCAAATCTCCCATTTGGGGTCGTCGAAATACCTTCAAATTTTTGATGTTGGAGCCAAAACACCGAAATTGAAAGGTAGTAGGAGCGGGCGGACGCGTGCAATGGCTTCGTTGGGAGGGCTTTTAGGTGGGATATTCAAAGGCAACGACACTGGAGAATCCACTCGGCAGCAGTACGCCTCAATAGTAGGTGTCATCAATGGAATGGAAGCTCAGATGTCGGCATTGTCGGATTCGGAACTAAGGGATAAGACGCTGATGTTGAAAGAACGAGCCCAGCGGGGTGAATCTTTAGATTCCCTTTTAGCTGTAAGTTTTATATAATAAACTCTCATTGCCAGTTATTATCATTTGTTTTTTAAATAAAATACTTTATCTTGTCTTTTCATATGGTGGAATCGTAAGTATGGAGCGGGTTCGATTGTAATTTGAGCCAGAAGTTATTGAATATTATAAATCCCAATACGAATGTAATCTGTATAAAATGTTAATTGCTTACATTGTCTTAATGAAGGAACCAGGGAATTTTGCTTGCAATTTTTTCCTTTTAATTTATGCGTTTCTTGTTGTTTGTGGTTCCAATTATAGCTAATATATTTGTTGCTTTTGACCATAACAAGAGGCACTTATATTGCAGGAAGCATTTGCTGTTGTCAGAGAGGCTTCAAAACGGGTGCTAGGACTTCGTCCCTTCGACGTCCAACTGATAGGTAAAACTGCTATGCATAATTATCCTCTCCCACTTCTTCCTTTTCAAGTCCAACTGATAGGTAAACACTTGTTAATATACAATCCTGTGTTCGCCTGTTTGGAACCATTTTTGTCTGTTGAATGTTCCATGTTATCCCCTATGGTTCGTCAAGCCTCATTGTAACACACATTCTGCATTGTCAATGCGTAATAGCTCGAATACTTTCATATCTAGAATTTCTGGGTTTGTTGTGTAGTTCACCTGATGTCCATATTAGACCTCAACACTTGCATCCACGTCAATAGTTAAGGTTGCGTATGCATAGTCATAAGTGGCCAGTGTATGTTCAATAAGCTTTTGTTATGCAGGTGGCATGGTTCTTCATAAGGGAGAAATAGCTGAAATGAGGACTGGAGAAGGAAAGACCCTTGTTGCCATTTTACCAGCCTATCTAAATGCATTAGCTGGAAAAGGAGTCCATGTTGTGACTGTCAATGATTATCTTGCTCGACGTGATTGTGAATGGGTTGGTCAAGTTCCTCGTTTTCTTGGATTGAAGGTTGGCCTAATCCAACGTATGTCTCATTCTTTTATTTTTGTCATACTCTATGTTCTGTGCACTTTAATATCTATTGCCATGCATTTTTTTAGATGGATGGATTCTCACATGTGATCTTTTGGCCCTTCGGGGATTGGTTATTTTAAAGTTTCTGATTTTAATTGTTTAAGTGCATTGTGCCTGTTTTTGATGAGCTGTTTGTTTGTTGTCCCAAATCGATTCCTTATTAGATAGAATTAGACTCTCCAATTGTAAACTTGATTAGTCCTTTAGGGGTATAAACTGAGATGTGGTTTGGGCTTTCCCTAGTTTGTTACATGCTTTCTCACTTCTTTTTAGTAGATAAAAAATTGTACCTGTGGAGGTTGCTTGGTGCTGCTATAACTTAACAACCAAAAAGTTCTGGATCGAACTTCAGCCCCTTTGAGTTGGGCATGGCCTCAACAAACGAAACTTGAGTTTGATTGCAGTGAAGCATGTTAGTGCTTTACTAATAAGATAGAAAGGGTTTTCCACTTCATATTAAATTTTTTATTTCTCCTCCTTCGTGCAATTGATCTAGGTAACTATTCTATTTTTTAGCACCTCTTATGATTGACAAGTGCATAATGCCAAATGTCAATGAATTGTGTCTGATTTGAATGGCCTAAATTTACGTACCGAAATTGTGTCTTAGGAGCAGACACTAGAGGAGTTTCGATCTTTATTTTTCCGTACCTTATTTTCTTGGGCCATATCTGTAGATTTTAATGGCCTAAATTTACATGATTTTCTTGTTTCCACTATTGCGACCTAGATAGGTCTTATCTCTTGTATACTATCTTGTATACTTGAACTACGCCTATCCTTATTTATACTACCGTTTACTTATTAAAAAAAAAAATTGTGTCTGATTTGAAGATCACTCTTCTTTTTTCTTTTTTTAATAGGTAATAAGATATTTTATTGATGTAGAGATGGGCATAGCCTAGGTATACTGTAAGTATACATGTGAATACACATATTTAAGCACTAGAAATAGTTACAAGGAAGTCATGGAAGCTGAGACCATTCATATCTAATGCAATGGCCCACATAAATAAAGTTTTCTAAAAAAAACTCCTAAACTCTTCCAAGGAGTGTTCAAGATCTTCAAAGTGTCTATTGTTTTTTTCCTTCCAAAGGCACCAAAGAATACATAAAGGAGCCATCCTCCACATGGCTGCAATTTGGGGTGTCCCGATGATCCCTCTCCAACTGGCTAGTAACTCCACCACCCTTTCCAGCATTACCCATGCTATTCCAACTTTGCTAAAGAAGTAGTTCCAGATTTCCCAAGCAAACTCACAATGCAAAAGTAGATGGTCTGCTGATTCACCACTATTTTTGCACATACAGCACCAGTCTGGGATTATTAGGCCTTGTCTTCTTAGATTGTCCATAGTTAGAATCTTCCCTAAGGCTGCTGTTCAGACAAAGATGCGATCTTGGGAGGTGCTTTACTCCTCCAGATGTTCTTCCAAGGAAAGTTGTGCCTTTGTTGTATAGTTATAGACTCATAGAAGGAGCAAACAGAAAATTTTCCTTTCCTAGACAGTCTCCATTCCATTTTATCTTCATTTGTGTCAGCAATGGCAGTATTATACAGCAGGCTGAAAAACTCCACCAGACTAGTCACTCCCCAATCTTGTGCCTCCCGAGTAAGACTAATGTTCCAAGCCTGTGTGCCATGAATTACTACCCGCAGATCAGCCACCATGGCTTCTTTTTCCCTTGCAATTCTGAAAATAGTAGGATAAGTAACTTTCTCATGCAAAAAACTGATCCTACTGCCATCGCCCAAAAACTGATCCTTCTTCCACAACCAGCACCTGCAGAGCTTCCACCGGACCACCAGCTAGTTCTCCATGTTCCACCGAACTTTTCTGTGCCAACGCAGAAGCACTTGGCCCAGATATCGGCTCCGAAATGGAGGGTTTTGGATGAGCCAATATTTCGGACGTTGGTTTTCCGGGTATCAGATGCCCCATCTCTTTCCATGCCTTTCTCGGGCTTGGACTTATACCCGGCCCCTCAATAATATTCTTCCCCTTCAACCCATCTGGCTGAGGTCCTCTAGACAGGCCCAAAGGGGCACGGTTGCTTGAAGGACCCTTTTGGATACCTTCATTCTGATCCCCACCCAGGCCCAAGCCCATCCTTCTATTCTCCTCAGCCTGCCTAATAAGCCAATTGACTTTGTCCTGCATAACATCTAGTTGGTTCTTCAGCTCCAGCAGCATGCGTTCCTCCATTTCCTCTTTCAGACCAACAACACCCCTGCCATCTCCCTCAAGGCTCTGAGCACCTATTGAGAGGGTTGCACTACCTTTACTTGGCAGACCTACACCACCTCTGGGGTAGGCCAAATTGTCAGAGCTAGCCCCCAACCTATCGTTGTCTCTGGGTTGCTGAAGGGCCTCCCTATACGACCTGGCAACTGGTTGCTGCGCAATAGCAACCCCTTTCTCTGACGGTGGTGGAATAGCAGGACCTCTTCCAGCCTCCCTCAATGCTTCCACCAGCTTACCCCATCCCCTGCCATCCCTATCCTCTGGAATAATGATGAAGCTCCAATGACCACCTCCACCATACTCCACCAACTCCATATGACCCCGCCCCTAAAGTTAGCCGATCGTTGCGCAGTGTATACCCTGCCTCCTTCCCTATGAGCAGAATAAAACACTTACGTCCAGTCTTCAAGCAGTCCTCCAGTGCTCTAATAAACCATCGTGCCGTGCCTAAACCCAAGCAAATTTCTATCACCACTCTCCTTCCTCTCTCAATGATAAGCACTTGTCTACCATCTCTAAAAACCTCAAACTCCTTAGACTCAACAGCTACAAATTTTGAATGCCCCATACCACTCTAGACTTAATCAACCTCACTGCACCACCAGAGCATCACCATGGAAAAAAAATTTCACTTTTCCTCGTGGAGATTTTGAGTGTACACAGAAAAAGTTTTTGAGTGTACAGAGAGGGAAAAAAAAAAAAAGCAGAATTGTATGGATCACTCTTCTTTTCATCTTGTTATCTCTGCCCATCATTTTTTTGCTTTAATAAACATTAACGATGGAAAATATTCTTATACTGTCCAATTATACATATATTTTAATTTATAAAATAGTAGTAGCTTTCGAGTTTTCATTTTGATTCTAGTCATTGGATGCTTCTAGTTGACTTGTTGAACCGTATTGATCTGCATTCTTCTTATCTGGGGAGTTGATATTTTTTTCATTAATAGTCCATGGGTACTGCTTCTACATAGTGCCTTGCCAATTTTACTTTTCATTGTTAGCTAACAACTGGATGCATTTGTGGCAGAGAACATGACAAGTGAACAAAGAAGGGAAAATTATTTATGTGACATCACATATGTGACCAATAGCGAGCTTGGTTTTGATTATTTGAGAGACAACCTTGCCACGGAAAGTAATTCTTTCTTTATTGTGCTATTTTATATGAATATCACTTGATTGCATGAATTTCAATCAATTTAAAGCTTTCTAAATTTCATTTCTACCTTAGCTGAAGGAATTTTCTGGCAATGTACAGAGTGTTGAGGAGCTTGTTATGAGGGGTTTCAGTTACTGCATAATTGATGAGGTTGATTCCATCCTTATTGATGAGGCCAGAACTCCTCTCATCATATCTGGATCTGCAGACAAACCTAGTGATCGTTATTATAAAGCTGCAAAGATAGCTACAGCCTTTGGACGGGATATACATTACACTGTAAGACTACTAAGCATATATTTCAATTAATATATGTTCATTTTTAGACAGGTTTTCTTCCTCGACTAACAAATACTATTGGACCCAAAAAGGGTGAATCAGAATCATCTCATGAAGTGTTCAGTATAAGTTGATTCTGCACTGGTGCTGGGCACTGTGTCAGGCATAAATAACTTCGCAACGCCTGTCCATGTGCCAAACATGCTACTGACGTGCACATAATTTGACAGTTGATTTGGCATGAACACGCGTGACTGCTATTGTTTGGAGAAAATGGATCAATAGGAGAAGAGTTGTTCTATTATGATACTGAAAAGGGAATAAAATTGCAATAAAAACTACAATAAAGTTTTCCTTCTAGGAAGAAATAGAAATGGCCATTCTTGAAAGACTTGTGTTTGATTAAGACTTTGATTTTTAGGTGGAATGAGAAAGAGAAGTGTTAGAAGAAGGATATGAATATATTTTGCAAACTTGTGTGGTTCACTTTTATGCATTAATATGTAATTTATAATTGGTTTGTCCTTGCAATATCTGTGTCCTGTATTTATAAGAATCCCCAGTTTCCCACATCATTTCCATTCACTGTCAGATCTGTCTGGTAACCAAGTTCATAAGTTTACATCAGTCATTTAACTATATCCACCAATCTTTCGTTGATCCCATGCAGGTTCCATTATGAAATACTTTTAAAATAGATTGTCCCTGGACTTAATAGCGAAGTAGATGCATCATGGATCAGGGAGAAATATAAATATTTTCAATTTTTTCTTAGTAAGGTTGTTGTTGCAGGTAGATGAGAAGCAGAAGACAGTTCTACTAACAGAACAGGGTTATGAAGATGCTGAAGAAATTCTGGCTGTAAAGGATTTGTATGATCCTCGAGAGCAGTGGGCATTATATGTTCTGAATGCAATAAAGGCCAAAGAATTATTTCTTAGAGATGTAAATTATATTATCCGTGGCAAGGAGGTTCTAATAGTGGATGAGTTTACTGGTCGAGTCATGCAGGTGAATCTCCATCTAGGTTCTGTGTCTCACAAAGAAAGTTGTTAGCAAGTTGAAAAATTTGTGAAACTGTATGCTTTGCATATGATTGTCGATTGTTCCTTTCATTTACCCTTTTCACTAGAGGAGAAAGAAATGAATTTCACATAGAAGTCACGTTCTCCTTCCCTCAGAGGTTTCCGAAAAAGATCTGAGATCTTAACCAATACGGTTCCTTTAACTTATTCAGACATGCATATAAACGACTTTTCTTTGAAAAGGAAATTCTATACAGAATTCTTTAGTCAATGCATTTACCTTCTTTTTTTCTCTTTCATTGTAGAAATCTCTTTATTTCCTGATGCTTCTTTCTATATGCATACAAAGGTAACTGCCCTCAGCAGACACGGCAGAGAGTAGTTTATTTTCTTAGATCGCAATAAGGTGTAAACAATTTCACCCCCAAAATTTTTGAGATTTCTACATCTCGGTTTTTAACCACCAATTTCTCTAAGCATCTGGAAATGACTTATCATGGGCTTAAGTGATGAAGAATGATTTGCTTGGGAAAAAATCTGGTGCTTATGTGGGCAGGTCACTTCAATTTTCTAACTAAAGACGGGGGTTTTCCTACAAATGATGAACAGTGTATCCAGTCCCTAATCATCATTGGTCCTTCCTGTTGTGGCTGACATTGACATTTATCTATTCCAAGCTGGGTTTATACGATATATATATTCCAGCTTAAGGGGGAGTGTTAAAGAATAACTGTATTTTGTATACCCCATGTATAAATGTCAAATGAAAGCTAAGTTATTATATTGCAAGAGTAAGAGGGTAGGGATGATCTTTGAATCACCTACCATTTTCGCCATTTTCCATCTTCATTCTCTTTGTGACCTAACTTCAATAAAATTAACAATGATGCTAGGATAGATTTGGGTTAAAGAGTTTAATGAGTCTGTAAATCCGTTTAGCTCTGTACATATGTAATATACAGTTTACTTGATGGTGTAGTTAGCAGAAGAGAATCCCTCTAAAATACACTGCATGTGGCAAGCACTTCAATGAGTTTCTTCAACATACAGTTGCTTGTAAATATCGTAGCAGCATAAGAGTACAGAATGAGCGACTTTGGTTGTGCCAATGCCAAAACTATAAATCTAGGAACTAGATTCTTTTTGTTGCATGATTGAAATTATTGGTCTTGTACATAATTCTACCGTAATTATAATACCCATGGAATTACACACATAATAATCTCAAGGATATGAGGAAAACAAAGGTAAAGAGTAAGATGTTGATCTTCAAAGCACAACATAATGTCCATTGCTTGTCTTTTTGGTTAGGGGAGGCGATGGAGTGATGGGCTGCACCAGGCAGTTGAAGCAAAAGAAGGTCTGCCAATACAAAATGAGACTGTAACTCTGGCTTCAATTAGCTACCAAAATTTCTTTCTCCAGGTTGGAGCTTTGTAGTCTCATTACATTAGCTGAAGAATCGGGAAAATTTATCCTCAGTAACCAATGCCTTTTTCCTTTCATTATTGCAGTTCCCGAAACTTTGTGGAATGACTGGTACTGCTGCTACTGAAAGTACAGAATTTGAGAGCATATACAAACTTAAAGTTACAATTGTGCCTACAAACAAGCCTATGATAAGAAAGGTATCTCCTAGTGATCCATTCATATAAGAAATATCAACAGTGCTGCTGGTTATTATCATTGCAATGCAGATTGTGAAGCATAATCACTTTATGTGGACTGAGGCAAACAAAGAAGAACTATACTACCAGTTTTTTTTTTCTTTTCAATGAAAAAAATTAGATTTCCCTTAAAGGAGAGGCAATTTTTTTTCTTTGTTTTGAATTTTAAGTTTTCAAAATCCTGCCACCAGTTTAGTACCATTTTTCCTTTGGTGGGGCTGGGGTCAAACCATGACTCAACTCCATCTTGAGAGAGTGCCTCAAGTTCCTCTGCTCAGTGCCTGTAAAGAATCAGCCCCCTTTTACTGGCACTCTGGAGGTCGGTCTAAACCTCTGTGAAGGGTTCCTTAGTGAGTTAAAATGCTACAGTGGTCATGCGGAGATAGATACCAACATCTAGTCTCTCTCCCTCCCACCACCGGTGCCCTTTTTGCCTGTAAAAAATGCCTGGAAAATATTTTTAGTGCAGATGTGAGTTTTGTTGATAATACAGAATTTATCTAAATATTTGAAGTCCATCAATTTCATTATGATCTCTTCATCTTTCAGGATGAATCTGATGTAGTTTTCAGGGCAACTACTGGAAAATGGCGGGCAGTTGTGGTAGAGATTTCTAGAATGCACAAGACAGGCCGCCCAGTGCTTGTTGGCACTACCAGCGTCGAGCAGAGTGATGTATTGGCACAACAATTGCAAGAAGCTGGAATTCCTCATGAGGTGGGACTTCTTTTCATCTCTAGGGATACAAGCACTATAACTTGGGGGAATCTGACTTGCAAATAACTTTACGGGGATCAACCAAGTAGGATCTTAGGTCTTTTACTTACATCACTTTTCATGCTTGTGCATTCATTTTGTTAAATCAACCGCCATTCATTCTGAAAATCAGGGAATAAAACTGAACATCTCATTAAGTCTTTTCTTTGTGGAGAACTTTAATGGATGTATATTTTAAAGGTTCTCAATGCGAAACCAGAGAATGTGGAGAGAGAAGCAGAAATTGTAGCACAGAGCGGTCGTCTAGGGGCAGTGACAATTGCTACCAATATGGCAGGTCGTGGTACAGATATAATCCTTGGTGGTAATGCAGAATTTATGGCAAGGTTGAAGCTACGTGAGATGCTTATGCCAAGGTATCATCTGAGCTTCATTATATGTTTTGGTTCTGATGGTTTTTATGTTACACAAGTTTCCTGCCTTGCCTCTTTATAGTTGACTTGTTTAACTCCATTTCTACACTGAAATTTCTGATAGATGTATTTTGCATCAGCTACTAGATGATGCCTCTTTAATCATGCATTACAACCTTTTTAATATAATATAATCACAGAGTTGTTAAGCCAACTGAAGGAGTTTTTGTATCAGTGAAGAAACCTCCTCCAAAGAAGACATGGAAGGTGTGATTTTGGTTTTGTTTGTGGTATTTGTAATTGTATTTTACATTGGTATGTAAATTTATTTTTCTGAAAGTTACAATTTTCTGTGAAATGATCAATCCTGGAACTCATTATTTTATAATTTTCCAGGTGAATGAAAATTTATTCCCATGCCAATTATCAAATGAAAAAACCAAGTTGGCTGAGGAAGCTGTACAATTAGCTGTCCAAACATGGGGTCTAAGATCTTTAAGTGAGCTTGAAGCTGAGGAGCGCCTATCTTATTGTTGTGAAAAGGTGAACCTCTTTGGAGCTTTAATTTTTTTTCTTTTGCAGATCAACATTACAGACAATTACAAACTGAATGAAATATGACGAATTTCTTCATGTGTTCCATGAAGTTATTTCTTCTATGTAATCGCAATATGAAATATTTGTTTCTTTGCATTTATAGGGTCCTGCTCAGGATGAAGTCATTGCCAAACTCCGTGATGCCTTTCTCAAAATAGTTAAGGAATTCAAGGTCTACACTGAGGAAGAGAGAAAGAAGGTTAGTTGTGATATTCCATAGTAAAGTTAAGTTGCTTCTCTTTGCTAGTGTTGATTACAATATCTTATATCTCCAAATCCCTAGGTTGTATCAGCTGGTGGACTTCATGTGGTTGGAACAGAGCGCCATGAATCTCGCCGCATTGACAATCAGGTCTAATTTTGTCAAATTGTTTAGTTTTTCCCATCAAACTCAGGGCTCTTCATCCACCTTTTTATTTGAAAATTTCCTCTCTGCGTACTCTTGACATGAGAATGCTTTTCTAGAACTTGATAAAAATTGAACTTGCAATGTGTATTCATATAGCTGCGAGGTCGAAGTGGCCGGCAAGGGGATCCCGGAAGTTCACGCTTCTTCTTAAGTCTTGAAGATAATATCTTCCGGATTTTTGGTGGAGACAGAATTCAGGTTCAAACTGTAGTTGCAGTAGGATAATTGTTTGTTTTTTTTTTCCTTTAATTCTTGGTAAGTGGTTGTATCAGGGTAGTTGGTAATGCTTATTTAGGATATCATTTTAAAACAAAATTGTGGATTTTGCAATTTGTAGGGTTTAATGAGAGCTTTTAGAGTTGAAGACCTACCAATTGAGTCCAAGATGCTGACTAAAGCTCTAGATGAAGCTCAGCGGAAAGTGGAGAATTACTTTTTTGACATTCGGAAGCAATTATTTGAGTTTGATGAAGTTCTAAACAGCCAAAGAGACCGTGTATATAAAGAGAGAAGACGAGCACTCGAATCTGATGATCTCCAAAGTCTTGTTATTGAGTTTGCTGAACTGACAATGGATGATATCTTAGAGGTATGTTTCTCATATACGATTTTGGGTTTTTCTCCCACCCCCCCCCCCACCCAAAAAAATTCTGGTACAATAACATGTATGTGATCCTCAAGTAAATCTCTTTTGTACTTCTATAATGAATAGGCAAATATTGGCTCGGATGCCCCAAAGGAAAGCTGGGATTTTGAAAAGCTCATTGCAAAACTTCAACAGTAAGAGGCACCCTTGCTTGTGTATTGGTTCAAAATTGACAAGAATTCTAATGGATGGCTAAAAAAGGTTTTAGTGTTGCAGGTTGTTGCAGCTTTTGGTTTCTGATAAACTTGTAGATATGTTTAAATTAAATATTATCCCAGCCAAATACAATTGTTAAAATCTGAGATATTATCTTGTAAATTGAGCATTAATTTCTATCTAATTTGTGGGAATAATTTTCATTTTACACTATATAGTGTGCTGGAGTGGTGGAGTGATGGATCCCCTTATTTTGCTTGGCCCAATTTTTCTGACAAACATATTGCCGTATATTTAGGTATTGCTATTTTTTGGATGATCTGACCCCAGATTTACTAAGGAGCAAGTGTTCTAGCTACGAGGAATTGCAGGATTACCTTCGTCTTCGTGGTCGTGAAGCATATTTGCAGAAGAGGGTCGGTATTATAGGCTGCTTAATCTGACTCTACTTTTTTTTAAAACTTAATTTCTTTTAGCTATAGGTGGTGTTCTTTTAGCATAATCAGATGACAGGAAACTTCAGAAAGCTTGGTGTCCACCCGGTGTGGGCTCCAATGTTTTGGCTTAATTATGAATATGATATAAATGGGTGATAAATGTCAATCACTTGTTTCAATCACTTCTTATTTATTTTTCATTGAATGTTATTTTAGGATATTGTGGAGAAACAAGCACCAGGCTTAATGAAAGAAGCTGAGAGGTTCTTAATTTTGAGCAACATTGATCGTTTGTGGAAAGAACACTTGCAAGCTCTTAAGTTTGTTCAGCAAGCTGTAGGTTTACGTGGGTATGCACAGCGGGATCCACTTATTGAGTATAAACTTGAAGGCTATAATCTCTTCTTGGACATGATGGCACAAATAAGAAGAAATGTTATATATTCCATATATCAGGTTCGTGCAATATCTACGATTCACATGTTGGTTTATAATGACATCATGCTGCTTAAATATACCTGGTTGTTTTGTTCTAAACTATGTTGGTTTTTGGTTTGTTGGCAGTTTCAACCCGTGATGGTAAAAAAGGATGAGCAGCAAACACAAAATGAGAAATCAGGCAAAATTGGTAGGAGTAAAAATGACCCTGATCCAGTTGTTGCTGCGAAGTCTTCCTGATCAGTTACCAGCACCCAAGTTAGCGCATAAGATCTAGTAGATCTCTAGCTGATCTACTAGCTCTCACAAAGAACGAGTTAAAAAGGCGTGAGTTCATTCTTACGTAAGTGCTCGTTTAATTAACTGCTCCTCAGACTTTTTGTGAGTACGAGTCTTAAGTTATATCTATATGAGTAGATATGTACCACAATGATGTTTGTAAATCCACATGGTTTTAACATAGTAATTCCATATTTTTCATTGAAGTTTGGATGTTCTCATCAATCAAGTAGGTAGAACTGCACACCAACTATTACCCGGATTGATATTCATACTCTATGGCAGACTGTTAATGGAAGGTTTTTGTGTCAATGAACCAACCAAAGGGGTCAGCAACCTAAACTATTACGTGGTGGAGGTTGAAATCATACTGTTGTTACAATTTTTGTCTCATCTTCCTGTTATTTCTCTTGCCATAATGGCTTAGTTCTTCCTAGTAGTATCGATAATACGATTCAGATCCTAGATGTAGAAATAGAAGAAATCAAATATGCTTTATCGAAAGCAATGATATTTGTGCTTAAACTGAATATATAAAACATATGGATAAGGGGGCTAATCCAATCATTGTCACATATGCAACTCTGGAACATTGACATCAAATATCTGTCTAGCTTTCAAAGCATTTCATGAATCCCCGTGATTTCCAAGAACATAAATATACACCTAAGACCAATTTGAAACCCCGAGGCATGTAGAGAAGCACATCGTTGCAAAAAGTTGACAAGCACGTTTTCAGGGTCCTGAAAGAAACTATAAAGCTCACACGAACCAATAAACTGTGCAAGTTTGTTTCGAGTAGGTGATTCTGGACCGACGGCTCTCCCTTTCTGCCATGAGTTCGCATTACTCCTTGCATGTCTGTGCAACTTATGCTTCACTAACGGCTGCATCAGGCGTTTCGTTTGTGTTCATGCAATTGGTTTCACAAATTATTTCATCGCCATGAAGAATTTTCCCAAAAAGTTCATTAATGGCATTTCCTTTAGCCTGTATTTAGCGAGAGATTAGCAAGATTATGGTAAAGAAGAATAAGATGTTCACCTTGTAACTGGTGGCATTGCATTTACCTTCACTCCAATAGCAATGGCTGTTCTGAGTTTTACAAGTTCACCTAACCTTAAAGAGCCCCCCTTCTTATCTTTGACATAGATCAGTGGAACCCTCCTTGATGAGGCCAAGCTTGGAAGATGCTTTGTGAGCCACCGAGGGTTGCAGTCAGAAGCTAGCAGCACAGCCTACAAAACTAGATGCATTATATATGTCGGAATAGAAATATGTATTGGAAAAGGAATGTTTAATGGGCAGGAAGAGTAATCACTACTACAGCAAGTTGAGAGGCATCTCACAAAAGAACGACAAAATATATCAGAAGAGAAGATAGACTAACCAAGAAGTATCCAAAGATTCCAAACAAGGTCTTGATATATTATATTAGATTTAATGACAAAAATTTCAAGTCATATCTATTCGGACTTATATTTCAAAAAGCGTTATAATTGAGTTCTCTTTAAACCATTATAAACAACAGTCATGTCATTCTGTTGTAGGTGGCACAATTCAATTCTCATACCTCTAGTTGAAATTAATTTCGATACAATTTCCAACAATTCAAGAAAAGTCCAAACCACGTTAGGATTTATGTTCCAAAAGAACTAGTCAATCTTTCAATTACAATTTGTCGAAATTATAATAATGTGCAATAATATTTGAATATTTCCCTTCCAAACAATGTAAGATCACATTCACCATCTTTTCATTTTAATCCCGTAAGTTTGGATATGATTCCACAATATAAACGAGGAATTTCACCGCACAAGAAACCAATCAAAAGGTGACCAACCTGAAGCTGAAATGAAGACACTTTACGATTGCTGCTGATTGAATGGGGCTGAGCAGGATAGCTCCCCACTTGAGGTATTGGTGCCATGCGTTCAAGGACGCGAGTGACATCATTGACCCCAATTGAGAACTGTTGCTAAAACAAAGAGAAACACATATCTATCAGACAAAGAATTACTTTTAATGGTGAAGTTAACAATGTATAACCAAACACAAAATCGAAACATCGGAAAGCAAACCTTGAACCATATTTTTTCAGGTAAGGCGTTCCCATCCAAGAGTCTTGCTGTCTCTGTCTCCCTGTACAATGTTTCCATCACATTGATGACTACTAGTGAATGAGAATCTGAATTCATAGACTAAACGACGTAAATTTGATGGAGCCTCAACAACGACACTTGGACTGAGAGGCAACCAATCGGCAGCTTTTAGAATAAAACACAATTATGAACAAAAAATAAATAAAATGAAAACCACGCAAAGTTTCATGAACGCTAAATTCACGTACGTCAATGAAAGAGTAAATTGAAGCACGACAAGAGTATTATACCATTAACAAATTAAATCAAACAAGACCTCCGAAAAATAGGAAAAAGAAACATAGAAATATGGTATTGGGTTCAAAGTTTAACCTCCGAATCGATTTTAGCAGACTAGCGAGACGTTCCCCTTCGTAACAACTGCATATATGAAGACGCTGCCAGAGTTAGCATTCATCCACAACAAATCAGAAGAAGAACTGAGTATTAGAAAAGAAACCCATGGGAGAAAAAGTGTCGTACTCTTGATTTTGAGGGGGAACAGAGCTTGCTTTTGAGCTATCCGTGTGTTTTTTAGAAGCTTTCTTTCGTCTTGGCATGGTTGCCTTCGATCTTTGCTTTGCGCGCAAACTTGCTTGACGGCAAGCTCCGAGGAATTATATACCCTTATAATTGGGGTCCAAGGGTCCAGTATGAAGCCCATCCGTTTAAACATGGCATATTTGGGCCTCAGCCCATGTTCCAAGTTCATTCTGGGCCCTGGCCAGTGCTTCTTCAATAAATGTTTGGTTGAGGTAAAATTGTTTACTTCTTATCCACGAATACATGTAAACCTAATGGATTCTGCATACTCTGGAAGATAAATTGAGGCGACAAAGTAAATTCAAAGGTCCATGCGACGTCGTACGCCTTATGTTTTACTTTTGAAAAATTATACTTATCATTCCTACACACCATGTATAATTTTCTAATTTTTTTTTCTCGTATTAAATGTGTGGTGTATAGATGATTAATAAAAAAATTCAATTGATTCAGGAAGAATCTAATTTTTTAATAGTAGATTTTATTATTTTTTAAAATGATTGTATGAGACTTGTACCGTTTACGACTATATTTAACATTACTCAATAATTATTAGGTTCAATCATAGGTTGGTTGGTGATCGTGGAGTTCGGACCCTTGTGAATGAAATGTGCATGTAAATTAAATCATAAGATAGTGATCCCTCTGAAAAAAGAAAAAAAAAAATCAATATAATTTGCAATCGAATTAGGTCATAAAAATGGTTAATTGTTGCCCAGATGACTAATACAAGAGGGAGGGTGAATTGAGTTGTATTTAAGAAAATAACAATTATAAATCAAATATACAATATAAAATATAATAAAATATAAAGAGTAAGGGTAAGAGAAGCAAACTCAGTATGTTAACAGGTTCGGCCCCACTGCCTACGTCCTCGCCTCAAGCTACCCCTTGAGGATCCCCGAATTCACTATTCAACCTCCTTCAGGTGGAGATAGAAACCTATTACACCTTTGAACAACACCGCTACAAAGGATCCGTGTAGAACACCCTCTACACTTGCAATCACCTCACACGTGGTGATTCAACTATTCCCTGTGTAGAACACTTTCTACACGCACAAGGGTTATACACACCCTTTTACTGATACAAGAATTGATAGTGGGTAGAATATCATAAAACACTCCTCAATGAGTGAAATAAGAACAATACAGCACAAACTATATCTCTCAAAATGAATAAGAGTTAAGGCTCAATGCTTAGAGAAGAGAGAATGAAAGCTTTGAATGAGAGTTGTATGCTCTTGGTGTTGTGAATGTGAAGCTCTCAAATGATCTATTTATAGGCATATGAGACTTCATATTCAAATTTAAAAAGATTCACATGTCAAAGACATCATCATTCATTTTTCAAAAATTTCAAACCTAATCTTTTTACTTTTTGCATATGACAAAAGGAGCACACTTTACTTTTCAAAAAATTCAAATCTAATCTTTTACTTTTTGCATATGACAAGAGGAGCACACTTTACTTTGTAAATATTTCAAACAAAGACATCTTCCTTTTGCATAAGTCAAGAAAAACATCTATCACTTTTGAAAATATTCAAATAAAACATGCACAAAGATGACAATCAATCATCTTAATATTTTCAAAGTTTAAACCTTTAATCACGTCATGCACATGTGAAAGATGACAATCGATCATCTTTCAAAATTTTCAAATTTTATTTTCAAAATGTTCATGCACATGTGGAAAATGTATTTTAATGCTTTATGATAAAATATTAATTTTGAGCCTTAATCCTAATTTCGAATTTTTAAGAGATTTACAACATTACTCTATGACTTTAATGTGAATTTGGTCCATTCTTGCTCATGCTTGGTTCCTTGATGTGATTGACTCCATTTGTGTGGACAACTTGAGTTTGAGACTCCTTCATTCTTTGAAATCATTTGTTATCATCAAAATCCATGTGTAGAAATATAATTACACAAAACTTGAAATCTTAGATTTAACATTAATCTTAGGGATAGTTTGGATATCAAGAATACATTATAATATCTGTAAATAATAGTGAAATAATTTATAAATAATAATAAAGTAGTTTGAGAATATCTATAAATATTTATATTCCCGACTCCCAAACAAACCCTTAATATTATTGATCTTGTCGTTTTAGTTTGTGTCATTCAAGTGGAATTAGATTATTCATGTCCAACCAATATGTTTTTTTATCTCTTTAGAAAAGAAATTACAAATACAAAGATTGCATAAAAATGAACTTACAAATTCACGTGGCTTCATGTGATCTATTAGGTTTATTTTTGATATACCATATCAAACCATATTATTTTGTAGATTTACTTTTATATAATTTCTTTATGATTAAAGTATTTATCTTATCCATTTATTGTTTAATATATGAGTAATATTATATACAATCTTAGGATGTACAAACTCATTCACTCCCTTTAAAAAAAAAGGGTCCACTGTTAAAAAAATAATTCTTTCATATAGATCTTCTTTGTATTTAATTTTTTCAAAAAATATGCTTGAGATTTGTATACTCTAAAACTGAAAATATCATTTTTCTTAGAGATAAACAGTTGTTAAAAAATTAAATATAGTTTCAATCAAATTATATGGTATAGGGAAATGTTATTTTAAGTCTTTTACTCTATGTTCGTGACATAATTTGATTTAAAAGATTTAATATCTTGCAAATGATTTATTAAAAATGATATATTAAAGAGAAATTCGGATGCAAAAGCATAAGAAGAGGAAATTTGGTAAAAAATAGTCCAAGGTATGGGGTCGCGAAAGGCGCTGGGTAGGCTCGTGAATGGACTAGCGTTAGTCGCCAAGGAGATCGTGGGGCGTTCTCAAGCTGTGGAAGCCGCCAAGAATGGAGATCTTCAATGCCTAATCAAGAAAGCCATTCTATCCGCCACTGATATCACTGGCCTCACCAAGGGAAAGGTCCGCATCCTCTCCAACCCAAGCTCCTCTAATTCCGATTCCGTCGTTCACTTCACAACCGCCACCGCTGACGATTCTTCCGCGTCCTCGGAGGAGGTCACGCCGCCTGTTGCCTTTCAACAACAACAACAAAACTTCTCATCATTCGACGATAAGGGTGATACTGATAGTAGTATAGAAAAAGCTTCTTCTTCTTCTTCTTCTTCTTACTCTGCGGCGGAGAATTCGGATGTTAGAGACGGGTTTAGGCCTGTCAATGAAGGTGAGCTCCAGGATTTGGTGGAGAAGGACAATGCCCAAGTGGCATTTAAGAGGCGGAAGCCAAGGGTGAGGAGAGTTCCTTCCACCCCATTTTCCAGAGCGCTCGGGTCAGTGCTTTTTTCTGCATGTTTATTATATAGCCTTACTCAAACTTTTATCATATGATTTGCTGTTCTATGATTAGAGTATCATATATTTGTGTTGTGGCATAGAATCTTGCTCATCGATTCCTGACTTAAAATTCTTGAACTTTTATGTAAGGTTTGCTGGCCTTGGTGCGGGACTTGCTTGGGGAACGGTTCAGGAGTCTGCCAGAAGGCTTGTCTTTGGCACGCCACGCTCACAAGACAATCAATCTGCGGTCTCCCCATTCCTCTCTGAACAAAATGCACAGCGTTTGGCCCTTGCGCTTTGCAGAATGCGTGGAGCAGCACTCAAAATAGGCCAGATGTTGAGTATACAGGACGAATCTCTTGTCCCTCCTCCGGTATTTCAATCCTTCTCCTTTATGCAGTGTAATTGGATTGCCTGAGACTCCTTTTTATCATGAGGTGTATTATAAAATTAAGGAATGAAGAATTCGTTATGGATAATGATGATTGTTCTAACTTCTTATAGACTTGGGAGAATCAGTTACTTTTTTTTTTTTTTTTGCCAAGTAAACGAGGTCTTAGTTGAAAATCGGAAAGGCATAGCACAAGTACACATTATCATACAAGAGAAACACCCCACTAAAATAGAAAAAGAGACAAATGAGAATCAATTACAAAGTGTCAGCATTTCTGAGCTGAAGCTGGGGTTGAAAGCAAGTGGACCAAACTGTTTGTTATCCCATGAAGTAAATCTGCCAGATGACTTTTGAACTTTTTGAAAAATCTGATCCTAGAAGGAGACTCACTAGGCGTTATCACAGCCATACAAATGATCGTCTCATGGGGGTTTGGAAAATTGCCCCCTTTGTAAAAGCTATTATGGGCACTCAAAGACACCATATCATGGAAGACTTCAAAGATCAAAAGAAGTGCCACTCTACAGCACACAACATAACCAAATGAGTCGCTTCCAACATATCATTAGGAGCGTTGCCATACATTCCTTCCCAACCCAAATTCTTGACCCCAACTTTGTATTCAACTCCCCATTTGTTGTAATTTTTCTTGCTCATAAAATAAAAGATGGCTTTTGGATCGGCAGTGCTAGGATGATATTAACATCTGAAGATAGTAGCTAAGCACAGTGTCAACTAACTGCCATCTTGCAAGATGAGTGCCAAGTTCCATGGGAAGGATTGTTTGTCAATTGTAGTAATTTAACTAGATGTGAATCTATTATCATTCCTATTTTATCAAGTCTGTGTTTATATATTGGATATTTACATATGTGTGTCTCTGATTGTGTGTGTGTTTTACTATGTTCTTGACCCTTTTCAATTCTATGTAGATCTTGGCTGCTCTGGATATAGTCCGCCAAGGTGCAGATGTGATGCCAAGGAGCCAGCTCAATCAAGTGTTGGATGCTGAATTGGGTCTTGACTGGTCATCGAAGTTGACCAGCTTTGATTATGAACCCATAGCTGCGGCAAGCATAGGACAGGTGATAAGACATTGCTACATTATTTGGTACAGTCTCTGGGCTAGTCCCATCACACCCCTCTCCCTCCCAAGTCCAAACCCCATCCCATAGGTAGTGTTATCGAATTTTCCTTTGAAAGAATAAAATGGAGTACTGTTATAGATGATTGGTATCAGAAGATGTGATATTTTCAGGATGTTGCTTCTGTTAGCCTAACAGTTCTACAACAATTTTAGGTGCACCGAGCTGTCACAAAGGATGGTATGCAAGTCGCTATGAAAATTCAGTACCCTGGTGTTGCAGATAGCATTGAAAGTGACATAGAGAACGTGAGACTTCTTTTAGATTATACAAATCTAATTCCAGAAGGACTTTATCTTGACAGAGCTATGAAGGTAGGTATATTTATGTGCATTCATATATTCATGTGTCTTGATTTTCTTTCAAAGTATTGGTTAGCCTTCAACACCACATTCATCCATGTGCAATCTCTGAGAGACTAAAAATAACTTGATGCACTTCACAATCCCAGTTATTTTCTCTTTTCTAACTGAATGATTAGGGATGGAGTTTGCTTCATGGAGGATGCTAGCTGTAGCTAAGAAAGATTGAGAATTATATTATTGACCTGTTTAAAATTTATGATTATCTTCTTGTGGGAATTGTCATAGGTGGCAAGAGAAGAATTAGCTCGTGAATGTGACTATAAATTGGAAGCAGCGAATCAAAAACACTTCCGTAATCTTTTATCTGGTGCAGAGGGGTTTTATGTTCCGTTGGTTGTGGAAAATATTTCAAGCAAAAAAGTCCTAAGTACAGAACTCGTTTCTGGTAATAACACTACAGTCTCTACTTTGCTTCAATTAAGATGTGTGCAATCTGAACCCAAAGCTTTTCAACTGCTCAAGACTCCAACTGAAAAATGTGGGGGGAGTTTCTGCAGTTATATTGAAATAAGAAAGTTCCCCTTTTTTTTTGAAGTATTGTATTTATACAATATACGATGTTAAGAGGGGGAGTTTATCAAGGAAATTTTTATGGTGGAGAGAAACTTCTCAAAGGTTTTTCTAATAAATCTGAGCTGCTCTTAACCTAAACAGGACACATGTGATATGCACCCAAATGCTGGCAGAAAAGCCACCTTCATGCTTTAAGTAGTTGCAACCATAAACTAAAATTGCCATTTAGCCAAATTGGCATTTTTAAAAAGGCATCAAAATAGATGATTGCTTTACTACCACTATAAAGTAATTGGCAGCTAGTTGTTATGGAGGCCCCCACATGTTGAGCCAATATTTGTTGCAATATTTGATTCATATATATTTTTTTCTCCTTCTAATGAAATTTTATTTTTGCTCCTTCATATGGTAACAGTAATTTTTTTTTACAAGTATGATAACAGTAATTTTAACAAGTGCAAATGGTATTTTCTGTTGTGTTTCACGCTGAAAATATTAAACAACTCTATTCCTGGTTTATCCTTCTTTTTATATTGGCATGATGTTGGCACAATCCGTTTGATCATTTAACTGAGAATAAAAAATTAAGCAAAATAGAAGAATCAGTTTTGTGATTAGTGGAGTAAACATGGGATTGATTTCCTCTGTAACAGGAATTCCAGTTGATAAAGTGGCATTACTGGACCAGAAAACTCGTAATTATATTGGCAAAAAGTTGCTAGAGCTCACGTTGATGGAGTTATTTGTATACCGTTTCATGCAGGCATGTTCTTTCCTTTTTCATGTAATTAAGTTTCTATAATTTTATGTGTAATTAAGTTTCTATACTTTTATGTGTGGTTACTTATCAAAAAGAAGTTTCTATAGTTTTATGTGCAGTCATTCTTACTTTTTTGTCTGAGTTTCTTTAACTTCCTCCTCTACATGGTCAATTTTGCTTCGCCTGAGGCTTGAGCATTTGTTATCAATTACTGAGGTTGTTCATAGCTGCAGTTACTTATATGAGTCAATCATCTGAAATTGAACCCCCTTCAAATAGTTTGGAGTTCTTGGATCAGATAATGTAATTGGCAGAGGCATGGAGTAAAGTATTAGGGAGATTTTGTCCAATAAAAAATGTTAAGACCTCGCCTATTGGGAAGTTTGTAATAAGAATGGATTCTGGTTACTAGAAGCTTAAAGCCCAAACAGCGATCTGGTCCAATTTACATCTTTGATAGTTTCTCTACTCAGTTCCTTAGTAATATCGAAAATGAAAGCATCTGTTTTACTTGGCATGCATGATTTTGTACTGTCGATATGGTCATTACTTCTTGGATTCTCTGCTATTTTACCCATTGGTATTTCTGATGATTTTGCCCCTAACTATGGTCTATGTTTGTCTTGTCTATATTTGGTCTTGACCTAGTGCAGACTGATCCTAATTGGAGTAATTTCTTGTATGATGATGCAACAAAATTAATCAATCTCATCGACTTTGGAGCTGCTCGTGATTTTCCTAAAAGTTTTGTTGATGACTACTTAAGAATGGTGAGCTTAATATCTGGCTTAACTTTTTTTTATCCCTGATCTGTATTCGTTTTCACCTTCTCTTGGATGTGTGCTTATCAATGTTTAAAGTTTTGATTCTCTCTCTCTCTCTCTCCCCTTTCAGAAGTCTGTGGTTCACATTTAATAACAATTTCCTTGATACATATATAAGATATGGCAAATTTTACTTACATAAAGAAAAGATATGGCAGATTACACAGAAGGAGAGACAATAGTAAAAATACAGGCTTAAATTTCACTGCAAAGAAGGCTGTTGAAGCTAATTGAGCAGTCTACGTTATCTCTTAAACCTTATAATGGCAGTGATGAGACTCTTATTTTTTGGTTGCTTGTGTACATATTTGGTTTTCTGAATCTTTGGAAGACCCAAATTCCAGTTTAGTTAGGATTAAGGCTTTGTCGAACCCTGTGTGTGCATCTAAAAGCATCTTATGAGGTGTTAAGGTTGACTCACCTGTCCTACTTTCTGGAACACTTCCAGCAGATAAGATAGCGTTCATATATCATTTTTCTACTTAAAAGGGGAATTTATAAATGGCTTGGCATGATGAGTAATGACAATTTTTAATGTTCTGGACGTGTATTCTATAATGTTCTGGGTTTCTCAACCTCCATCACAAGACCCTTTTGTAGAGCCCCACGTTGTTTGTTTCAGTTTAAAGTGAGTTAATAAGATAGGTTCATGCAGGCTATAAGTAGTTTTGGCCAGCAGTTGTGGCAGGCCCCTCTAGTGCCTGAACTTGGCTCTGGGGAATTTGACATTAATTCATAGTGGGGTGAATCAGGTTGACAGTGCGATAGATAACTTCAGTCTTTAGACCTCAATGCACTACAATTAAATCCTTCAATTTTATTCTAGATACTTGGATTAATGCTGCTGATTTTTACCGTGCTTTTTTTTTTTTTTTTTTCCCGATAAAAACAAAAAGTTGAGTGCATTATACCTTTTTTAGACCGAGCTCTTTGTTCCTGAGTTTTTATTATCATTATTATTATGCATTTGATCAGGTGATTGCATGTGCAAATGGTGATAGAGATGCAGTCATTGAGATGTCAATAAGACTAGGGTTCCTCACAGGAAACGAGTCGGAGATAATGTTAGATGCCCATGTTCAAGCTGGTTTTGTTGTGGGATTGCCATTTTCGAAGCCAGGTGGGTATGACTTCCGTTCCACCAATGTTACGCAAAACCTCTCAAACCTTGGGGCAACCATGCTTAAGCACAGGCAGACACCGCCGCGTGATGAAGTCTACAGTCTTCATCGAAAGCTTTCTGGCGCTTTTCTGGCTTGCATGAAGCTTGGGGCTGTTGTACCATGCAGGGAAGTATTGTTACAGGTTTATGACCATTATCAATTTGGTGAAGAAGATGGGGGAGAGATCTTGTCAAGTGGCTCAAGTTCTTCATAGGTATAACTCAATTGAATTATTTTGTATACATGTAATAATAATGGCCTGCAATTATGCCTGGCGAGCATCATCAAATCCTTATGTTGTTGCACCAGAACTGGAGAGAGAAAGTTGTAATTTTTTTCCCTGTTGAGATAAAAGCAAGCAAGCAAGAATCTGAGCCAGACCAGACAAGACACTTGAGGTCAATACTTGTCAATGAAATATGAAGAAAAATAGTTTGAAACAAGCAAGAATCTGAGCCAGACCAGACAAGACACTTGAGGCAATACCTGTCAATGAAATATGAAGAAAAATAGTTTGAAAGCGTACAATGTGGATCCATGCTCCAGTTTAGACAGTCTACCTTCATGCCAGTTAGAACGAACCAGTTGCATGTGAGGGATCCATCACCATATAATATGGGATGTATTTTGAATCGTGATTTACTGCAAATTTCAAGTAAGAAAATTGATTAAAAATATCGTAAGTTTAAATAAGAATTGTCTTTGTTATTTTTTCCAAAAAGTCATCTGAATTTAGATACCTAAAAAAGCTTGTATTACAAACAAAAAAGTGCTACAATCATAAAAAGATTTTATGAAAATAAACTTACAAATTGATATGGTTTTATACGTCAGAGAAAAATGATATTTATAGTCTTGGAGTGTACTCTCCATATATTTGAAAAATTAATTTTTTAAGGAAGCTGCTACGGTTACTGCTCCCAACTCCCACTGGGAGTTACCATTAGCAGTTCAAAAATTTTTTTTTTTTTTGGGTGTTTTTTTCATGTATTTTTTTAACACTTTTAAATATTTAAAAAAAAAATTCACATCATTAAAAAATATTTTAAAAAATGGCCAACAGTAGTTAGGAGCAGTAACCCTATCATTATTCCTTTTTTAATAGTGATCATCATTTTTTTAAAAGGAATTTGCGGTACGAGCATATTTTAAGATTATATATAACATTACTCTACGTTAGATTTATTTTATAATAAAAATAATTTTATAATATAACATATTATATCAAATTAAGTCACTTCATTAATTAAATTTTTTTTTTTTAATCTATTTGTGACTAAAGATTTGTAATCGGGACATTGGTGGGAATTTCTCAGTCCACTTTTCGTTTAAGTACAATTATGATTTCTGGAAGGGCAATGTCGTGGAATGCGTAAATAATGTATAGTTATTTTTAAAAAGAGTAAAATTTATTATTAAAAATTTAAAAAGATTTTAATATAAATTTCATATTTAATTATTTTTTTTAAATAATTATGTAACACGTACCCAATTACGACAAGATATATCATTTTTTCGCTGAAACGTAAGACAGAGGAAGAAGGTCGGGTCGACTAATAAAAGTGGTGAAGGGCCAAAAAAGGGACATGGCTCAGCGCAATTGGTGGAAACTGGAAAGTTGATTTGGGGAAGGCAAGGACTTGTGTCGGCAAAGCCGCCTAAAAAGTTAGTACCATATTTCTTTAAAAAGAAAAAATCAACTCCTCTTTGATTGAAAATCACTATAAATTTATAAAATAAATAAAAGAAATTTTACTGATTTTGTCAAATGACGGAAAAATAATTCATCTCAAATATTTTTTTTTTACAAGTCATGAATATAGCATATGAGCTTTAATTTATATTTTATAGATACAGTATTTAATATTGTATGATCTGCATATTCTATTTATTCTTTTAAAATTATGAAAAAATTGACAAAAAAATTATTACAAGTAAGAGCAGAGGAATCAGACAAGCAGCACCAAAGACAAGAAAAGAATAAACACGAGTGATTGAGACGTGACTTCCAGAGCTCCTACACGCTCTACAGAGAGAGAGAGAAGAGAGAGAGGAGGAGAAGGACAAAGGACTCCCGTGTCTCTCTCTCTCTCTTTCCTCCCCCTTTGTTTGACATTTTAACCTGTTTTTAATGATGTTTAACGGTGCACTTACTTGAAAAAAATACAACTATTTTAATCATAACAGCATGCTTTTCAATGTGCTGAGTGAAATTTCCAATGATAAAAGTAAAGGATGGTGGCCCGCCATCCTTTACTGTTTCCGCTCTACTTAACGTGGGACATGTGTAGTGAAGGATGGCCAAGGGAGGAGAGTGAGTTGGATAAAATCAATTCTAAGAAAAAGGAAGGGGAAGAAGACGAAGAATGAGGGTGGTTCTGACCGTCCTGGGGTATGCTTTTTGTGTTGCTGTGTTCGTCCTGAGCGGATCTGAACCTGGTTATTTTGAGGAATTCAATGCCAGGGAGTTGGACATAGAGAAAGAGAAAGAGAAAGAGAGTCTGCTTTCTTTCTTCGAGAATCATGCGGCAGCAGCATCACCTTCCTCTCCAGATCCCCTCATGGTCCCCCTAACTCTTATTCAGGAAGCTGCTTCTAAAGCAGCTGGTCTCTCTCTCTCTCTCTCTCTCTCTCTCTCTCTCTCTTCTTGCATGTATAATCTTGTGAAATGCATGTCTTGTACATTGGCTTCACTCATGTCTTCATTATATTTGCATTCCATTCTTGCCATCGTTCATTCAACTTGATTTCTTTCTTAAAGTTTCGTTAGTTTCGTTCTTTCGTTCCTTTTTTTTTTTTTTTAACTTTTCAGCTTACATTTGGGTTGTGGTTGTGGACAGCAATTTGTTTTCCGTGTCAACCATGGCAGCTTTTTTTTTTTTTTTAATATTGTTCATTGCTGTCAACACTGAACTTTGTTGGAATCTTTATCCAATCAAATTGTTGATTCACTGCCACAATGGCATTGCTGTTTAATGCTAAAATTTACTACTTTCCTCAGTTTTCGCACTATTTGTGGTTCCCTTTAACATGATTTATCAATTCTTATACAGTTAAACCAAGTTTGCGTCTTCCTTCTTCTATCTCAGCTGTTCAATGTCGAGAGAGAAATTACGTGTTTCAATTTCTCACGATTGTCTGAGATTTCTATTTGCTGATAAATACTCAATGCCCAGCCCAACATAGTTAGTATCATGTGGGAATTGAGTTTTTCTTAGCTGTCTTCTATTGCAACAGTTTGCTTGGATGGGACCCTGCCCGGTTATCATCTGCATCGTGGTCACGGATCTGGTGAAAACAGTTGGCTCATTCAATTAGAGGTGTGTGACACCTCGTTTAAGTGATTGGATTCTAGGATTCTGAAGAATGGTGGTTCCAATATGTATCCATGTTTGATTTGAAAAGTTTATGCCCGTTTCCTGGCTTGTCATTGGTTCTTATACTGTGTTAGGTACTAAATGCAAATGGCGTGTGGCTTTTACACTAAAAATTAGTGTTGCCTTCTATTCCTAATGCTTGGTTATGGCCAATGCTTCTGGCTATACTTCATTATGTCTTGATGCAGGGAGGGGGATGGTGTAATACAAGAAGAAGCTGTGTTTACCGCAAAACTACTCGCCGTGGTTCATCGAATTTTATGGAAAAAGAAATACCATTCACGGGAATATTGAGCCATAAAGCTGAAGAAAATCCTGGTTTTTCTCCAAGCCTTGATACGTTCTATCAATATAAATAACTTTCTTTCATTTGTCGATTCACTCCCTTTTGCTCTCAATATTTGTTTGCCTGGGCGTATACCAATAGACAGGCTTCTTATGTTTGCAGATTTTTTCAACTGGAACAGAGTCAAGCTACGATATTGTGATGGGGCATCTTTCAGTGGGAATGGTCAGAATGAGGTTTGGTTGGAGCAATTTCTTCTCTTAACACTTTTTCCTGAAATCGTAGCTACTTATGGCATGAGTTTCATGAATATTTGACCTTGAAAATATACTGTTTCATTTGATCACCTTATTAAAGAGGTGAGGTGCAATCATTTGCAGAATGATGAACCCCAAGATTGGTTTATATCATGATTTGGATGCCAATTATTACAGGACGTGAGTTCAGTATATGACAAGGCCCTTCTACCTATACTGTTTCAGTTTTAGAGATCTTTTATTTTAGACAATTAGATTGATACACTGTTTCTTGCCTTGGAAGCTAATAGTTCATCCTTCTCGTTAGACCCAGTGCTGTGATAGTTTTGCGACTTTCCTGGCCTATACTTGGGTAAAACCTGTTTTCATGTAAGAATAAGGACTTATTTTTATTTGATAAACCAAATTCTATTTTCTTCTAAACTTATATATAGTATGAAAACTCCATTTTACCATTTAATGAATTGTTTTGTTGGTATAGAGATTGTCTCCCTATCTGACCAGATATTCTTAGGTTTTTTTAATGCATGCTATGCAAGGAATTTGCATGGTGAATTGGGGTAAAAGGATTCTTTGGACTTATAAGTTTTCTCTTTTAAATTTATTTTGTGGACTGATTCTCCTTTTAGGCTGCACAACTCAATTTTCGAGGACAGCAGATTTGGTTAGCTGCTATGGAAAATTTAATGTCCAAGGGAATGGAGAATGCTAACCAGGTTTATAGTTTAACATTTGCTTATTTTTTTTTTAGTTGTCTTGAGATAAAGTTTTTATTTTATGCCAAATGTATTGCAGGCTCTTCTTTCCGGATGCTCTGCTGGGGGTCTAGCATCCATACTACACTGTGATAAGTTTCGGGACTTGTTTCCAGAAACTACGAAAGTGAAATGTCTAAGTGATGCTGGATTGTTCCTTGATGTGTAATCAGCTATAATGCTTAAAGTCTTGTATGAATTAGTGTAAGCTGTCGGTTCGCAAATACATGTTATACTGATAATTTCACTTGACCATGTAGACTTGATGTGTCTGGAGGGCGCACTTTAAGGAATATGTTTGGAGGTGTGGTTAACTTGCAGGTAATTGAATAATACTTCTATTTCCATGGATGTCAAACCCCAGTTCAAAATCTTAAGAAATGATTTTCATGTGATTTTTCAAAGGACAAGTTGTAAGCTTTAATTTAAACTGCTTGATTGCTCTATGCTGAAAATTTTGAAACTACCATCCCAAACTCAGTGGCATTTACCTGTTAAACATTAAAGTCTTGATTGATCAGTTGTTGAGGTTATGTTATTTAACTGTGAAGAACTACCATCTTCATGAAGATTTTTTATTTCAATGGAAGCAACATAAAATTTATGGGTTCTGAATATTTTTTATGTTTTCTTAGCATGTCTCAATTTTCAATTATAGTTATCTTTATGCAATTTTAGGAAGTTGAAGAGAATCTGCCAAATACTTGCATTAACCACCTGGATCCAACTTCGGTGATTTTCTATCTTTATTTATTTTAATGAAATTTCATGAGTTGATTTTTGTAAGAGAGATAATCTGAGATTTTGACGTATTTGAACTCTCTCTCTTTCTCTCTCAGTGCTTCTTTCCTCAGAATTTGATTGCAAATGTTAAGACACCATTGTTTATTCTTAATGCAGCCTATGATTCATGGCAGGTAACTTTTTATTTTCTTGTGTTTTTAAATTTATGTTGCATTTTTCCTTACCCAATTTATACTGCCATTTAGTTATGCATCAGTGGCGAGGATTGATAATTTGTTATCTATGCTTCCTTGACTGCCCACAAGTTTCAAATGTGGATTGGTTTAGACAATTCATTTTTTGAGCCCTCTCCTGTGTTGGCTCTTTTGGTTAAATGGCCTTTGTTGAACAACAGTAATGCCCTCATAGCTTGGCAGAGTCAATAGATTTCCTATAAGCTTAAAATAATACCTCTGAGTCAGGAGATTTATCATTGGTCTGTGCCTTTTCACCATATTCTGACTTAAAATGGTTGCTAACCAAGATAACTGGCGATTTACTAGGACTAAATCTCTTTTGGAAATCTCATATATTTCTCTTAATCAGCTCCAAGCTAGCTTAGCTCCGCGATCAGCTGATCCTAATGGCCATTGGAATGACTGCACATTAAACCATGTGCTTTGTAATTCATCACAGATCCAGTTTCTCCAAGGTAATATTTTATTTATGTTATTATGCTTTCATTACAACATTGCATAAAACATTGAGGTGACTGTTTAAATAGGAATATCAAGTAATTTTTATCTTTTTTTCTTTATTCCATGAAACAGACTTTAGAAATCAAATGCTTGATGCCATTAGAGATTTCTCGAGGTCCAGTCAAAATGGATTATTCCTAAATTCCTGTTTTGCCCACTGCCAGTCTGAGAGGCAGGACACATGGTTTGCTGATGATTCTCCTCTAATTGCAAATAAGGTATGCACTATCTTGATATCTATAGGGTTATATCTCAACATTGTTTAATAATGTGACGACATAAAATGATATGTATGATGCATAGCAGCATATTTGATTCACTTCTGGTCCATGGAGATGGAGGCTTTAGTTTCTAACACATTTCTGTTACAGAGAGATACTTTTTGGGTTACGTAACAGAGATACTTTTTGGGGTACACATATACTTGTAGTAACTTTCTATATTTAGATAAGACTTAACGTGTAAACATGTAACGTGTAAATATGTATGTGTACAGTAAAACCAGCATAGACTTAACGTGTAAACATGTAACGTGTAAATATGTATGTGTACAGTAAAACCAGCAGCAAGTAGGCGCTGGTATCAGACTGAACACTCGGCACTCTCTGTAGGTCTCTTCTATATAAATGAAAGAAATCAATGGAAAGAGGTATGGAGACCAAAATTGACAATTTCCCACCATAAAATTTATCCATGATGTGAGGTGGAGTTCCTTCTTTTTACTCCATTGTATTTACATGCTATAAGAATTGGGGATTGGTAGTAATACTTCTGTACTGCGATATGTAAGTGAGGTCTAAATAGGGTACAGAGAGAATTCCGATGTTTCGCAACATTTTGCAAGTGAGGTATTGTAAAGCTTGCAACCATTATGAAGTCAGCTACAGAAACAACGAAGATTGGAAGGGATACTGTATAGATGATCAAGAGAGCAAAGCCTGAGCTGAGAGAGAGAGAGAGAGAGAGAGAGAGGGGGGGGGGGGGGGGGGGGGGGGGGGGGGGGGGGGGGGGGGGGGGGGTGGGGGGGGGGTGGGGGGGGAGTGATGGGGATAGGGACAGGCTGCAGCATTTGCTCTATTACAACTGTGGATTTTAGTCTGAATGAGAAAAAACTTAAAAGTGGACTCTACTCCCTGGATTAATATCTTTGCTAAATTCGTGATGCATGTCTTTTTTTTTCAGTACACATTTTGTAATTGAGAAAAGAAGGAAAAATCTCTATGGAATCTGTCCATAGTGATATGGTTACATCATCCTGTATGGAATTTGTCCATGGTGATATGGTTATATTATTCTTTATGCAGGGGATTGCAGAGTCTGTTGGAGACTGGTATTTCGATCGAGAGGATGTGAAAGCTATTGACTGTGCATACCCCTGTGATAACACCTGCCACAATCTAGTTTTTAAGTGACTGCCAAATTAGTTGATTTCTGCTCGTATGGCCTCCTTATTTGTCCTGCTTTCCATTGCCAATTGTAAAATTGCAACATTTATCGATTTAAGTAACAAAGTCATGCCTTGCTGAAGAGTGCAAAAACTATAAGAGCTACTACATTCTTGCTCATGGTTTTTGGCATACATTTATGAATGAGAATGTTGTTTAAGCATAAGTTGAAGGTCTCTCAGGCAAAAATTACCAGAGATGACTCCCAACCTTATACATCACACAAAATTTAGTTCTTTATACCAAATTGTCTGTAAGAACCCAACTTTGACTTTTCACAAGTAACTTTGTAATTCCTAATCTGTATATGACCAACCTCCCTCCAACCTTATCTGGATGGGCATATTAACCAGTGGATCCTATTACTTCATGAAAACCTAACTGGAGGTGCCTAAACTTAAGAGATGTAAAGCAAGAACTGCTTTGCTGTCAAACTGATGATGGGTCTTCTTCAATTGAACGCTTAGAGAGGCTCTAGACCACCCAAAATTGTTAATTTCAGCATCTTAAATAAACCATTACAAGATCAAAGGACTAAGTGATTATTCTTCAGTCTTAAGGACAACTTGGACCCAACCACTTGATAATTATATCAATAGAAATGATATTAGTGGTTATAGAGTATGTAAGTTTTGTGCACTATTAAAAAAAAGGATAAATTTGGATTCTGTATGAAAAATTATTTTTTTAATAATAAACCTTATATTTTTATAAAGGAAATTTATGAAACTTTACATTGTATCTAGTATTACCGTTGTAATAATATAAAAACATGTATAAAAACTAGAATTACGGCTAGATAAGATAACTTCTGTCGCTCTCAGCAGGTATTTCCTTTTGCTGCAAGTCTATCCTTAGTTATCCCACTCATACCAACTTCCTTTTGTCGCTGCCACGTTGAATCTTTTACTGGAGACTTCCAACCTTGGACATGTCTTTCAATTCCTTCTTCAGGCGAGGAATTTCCGAATGTCATTCCTTGTTTGCAATTGGCCTGAGGTGGTTTCTTCGCTTCCAATATCCAGATACACCCTTTCAATTTCTCATCATTTTCTGAAACTTGTAAGAAACCGAGAATGAGATCTTCTTAGTCGGTGTTGATAGAGCTGGCATATTCCCAAACCTATTGGGTTGCATGTGGAGTTTAGTTTGTCAGCAGAAAAGGCGTAACTTGTGAGTTTGCTTGATTGTAACTCGACTTGACGGTCGAGCGAAGCTTCACCTGTGAATTTGCTCGAGATGCGCTCGACAGTAAACTCGAGTGAAGTTCAATCCGTGAGTTCATTTAAACTGCACTCGACA
Organism: Carya cathayensis; assembly: GCA_011037825.1. Classification (NCBI taxonomy): domain Eukaryota; kingdom Viridiplantae; phylum Streptophyta; class Magnoliopsida; order Fagales; family Juglandaceae; genus Carya; species Carya cathayensis. The sequence goes on from QGSO01000189.1 coordinate 165,417, forward strand.
CACCACTCGAGCTAATATTGATTGGTTGTTCACTCAAAGACGTACTCAACATACCGCTCGAGCAAAGAATCTATTATTTGCCAAATTAGAATTTCCAACGTCTATATATATGTTATATTTTGGTTCTTTTAAACACGTTTTTAATAATTTTCAGTGAAAACAAAAAAAGTTAAATGTGAATACATATTGTGAGAGAAAAAAGCTCTAAAAAGTATTAGTTAAGATTGTGTGATTATAATCTCTTTTGAATCAATAAAACTTCTGCAACTCTATAGACGTAAGCACGTTGTCGAACCACGTAAACTGTGTCATATGATTTTTGTTGCTTTAATTTATTTGCCATCGTTAGTGTGTTTTTCACAACAAAACCTTAGTTCAGAACGTTGTACCCATAATCTCCATCTGCTAAAAGAGTCTTCTTGATGATCAGAACATGTTCTTGATACCATGGGGTTTTGATTTTTGCCAGTTGGGAGTCTCGAGTACATCCTCGATTCTGTCTCCACGCAGGGCTCATGGATTTCAATGAATGATACGAGAAAGTTGGCCTAAAAATTGAGAATAAACCTACGATCACCATTATTAAGGTATTTTCCATTTGTGCAGATGTTCTACTCTATCATCTTTGTGTTTCAGTCTTTCAGACGTACTTTCGAGTAGCTAACGAAAGAAGGATACACTTTTTTGTAAACTCAAGTCAATGGGATGTTTCACCAATATATATTGGTCATCAATATCATGTAAATAACTGAACAAGCTGAGATACATTGTTCTTGAGCACATGGTACTTTACACAATCCCAATTACAATGCAGTAAGAACTCAAATCAACCAAGAAGCAAAAGCTGGACAGAGAGAATAGAAAAGGGCAGACCAAACTCTAAACTTAAACTAGCATTCGATTGTTTTATCAGTCTGTCATCATGGTTCCATCCTCAATTCTGCCAAAATGCCGTATTTACAGTGGGGAGATTGCAACCAAAAAGGAAACTGAACCTGAAATCCCGACACTCCCATGGAAAACGAAAATGGAGAAAGGCTTCACAAACGGATCCCTCTTTCATCCAAAACCAAAAGAAAATGAAGCAGCCGCTTTCTTAATCCCACAAAGAACACAGGCTTGAAGAAAACAATTAGAAACACAAAACGGGTAATCGATGGTTAGAAAAAGTTGTCAGCTTCCCTGGCGAGATGTAGATGCGAGCGCCACTGCCTGTGCCCATACTTTGAGCCGAGCCTTGACATCTCGTGGATCATCACCTAAATCCACAAGTTCAGCACTCAATCAGATTTGACATATGCATGTGTTCCTAAATTCTCACTCGAGCCAAACGAGAAAAAACGGTTCAAACGCTAACTTACTGGCAATTTTGGGAATCCTAAATATTGGTAGAAAACAAATTCTAGTTTTAGATTGAGACAAAGCAATTTGCATGCATGATCAGAGAGTAGCAACGTCTACTAACCTGGGCTGGATATGCGCCAGTTGGCGATGGGGGAATTGCCACCACTGCTGGTGTCAAGCGTGGAACCAGAAACAGAGAGGTGAGAGGGCATCTCCAGCATGCGCTCGTGTTCCAACTCAAACCCAAGATCTCTACAAGCCTTCACTTCCTCCAAATCCATGCACAGAGATCTTCTCCCTCCCTTTGGCCTCGTTATCACCATCAACCCTGCACCAATACCACTGCCACCATCGCCGCCGCCCTGGTCACTTTCTGCGCTGAAGCTATGGCAGTTGGAATTACCACCCGCGACATCCACTACTCCCATCCTCATTATGTTGTTCTTGCTCTTGTTGTTGCAATCAAAATTATCCCAACCAGCTTTTTCCAGCAGCCATCTCTCCCTCATGATTCTCCTTTCCCTCCTCGCATTGTTCCTCCTCTTTTTCCTTCCCAAAAGACCCTTTTGAGCTTCGTTCTCGCTGGCATATTCTTTGACCCCTATCAGCTGCTGATGATTCAGATTCAGAACCCCACCCGGCCTGTTCCTACGTCGTGGGGGAGTCGCCGGCAGTGAATAACAGCCCTGTTCACTATCGGAGTCAGACCACAGTCCTGAAACTAGTTCTTTACTTTCTCTTTCATCGGATAACTCCTCGTCTGCATAAAAGCTCTCAACTGAAATGCTCATGCCATTGTCTGCTTCGGCAGCTCGAAAGTAGCTCCCAACATCCTCCTCCTCCTCATCTTCATCATTCTCGTACATGGAACTGCTGGTACACACAGAAAGCCTGGACAAGTTGTGGGGATTGGGATGTTGTTCATGATCATACCCATCATAGATATCATCTTCGTAGTCATCTTCCTGAGCTGAAGATCGGAGTGTCATAGTCTCATCCGAAGCCATCTCCTGCAATCTCCTCCACCCAGATATCAACTTAATAACAATCAGTCAAAGTATGATGAATTATTGATGCTGGCACAAGCACGAGTGAGAAAGATTTGGCAGAACACGAAACTAAAGAAGGAAAGTAAGCGTTTAGGAGTGAATCAAAGCGAAACTTTTTGAGGATAAGAGTGAGGAAAGAGAGCAGAGACTGGGGTTTGGGCTTTTGTGAATCATTCATTTTACTTGGAGGATAAAAAGGAAGGAATAAAGGTAAGCCAGACAGCTGCGGCCATCCACCCTATTTGTACAAGTAGCTTTCGTTTTCTCCTATTTCCTAATTCACCCTCCAATCTTCGTGGCTTCATCTTCCATTGCCAATGAGTCCACGTGTCACTTTTCCTCCAAGTTGGTATCGCTTTTCTTTTACTATTTCTCAGTCCTAAAGACATTGAAATTTGAAACGAAAGTGACCAGTGAGCTTGGAGATAAGGGTAGTTATGACTCATGGACTGAAATTTAAGCAAGAGTTTATCTACAAGTTCATTTATTGACATCATAAATTGGCAAATAATAATTATTTAACATGATAAAGGTGCCAATATATAATACGTCTATGAATCCAACACCAAACAATCCAACACGAAACTTATATATTTAGACTTGATGTTAACGGTTCGACTTAAAACGGACTGATCCGTTAAGATTTGATTTATAAACAAATTAATAATAGGTCAATCCACTTAATCTAAAATCAAGCGGTCTTAACCTATTTATATTTTATTTCAAAATCATAACTTGATTATTATTAAGTTGTAATATTAATACTTGTGAAGATGTTTACATTTTTGTTGTTAAGATTGTAATTATAAAATTATGCTCATATTTATTATTACAGAATTTATAATATTAGTTTTTATTATATGTTAAAATTTGAAAAAATATTGATATTTTTTTATTAGTAATTAGTTTTATTTTTTGTAGTTTATTGTGGTTATTAATAAATAGATATTTTAACTTTTATATAAAATTATGTTAATTAAATCAAATGTATTATGCATGTATGTTCAACTCATTTACATGAAACGATTTTAAATGAATTTTATTATATTGACTTATTTATAATTAATTATTAAAATAATCAAAACAAGTGACACGACACGATCCATTATTTAAATAGATAGAATTAAAATTTCAAAATTTAACATGTTTAACTTAATAAATTAGATTTGATTGATTTATATAATTAAATATTTATAACTTAGTCCAATACGAACACGACTTAAAATACAAGTTTCCATCTCTTAATATATTTTATAATATATATACAATTAAAAATAAAAATTAATATTTATAAAAAAAATAAAAATAAACCCGCTCATTGAATTGGCCTAAAACGACAGAGTAACCCACACCACTATAGCAGAGACGCGTGGCTTTAATTCCTACATATTGTATCAGCGTCCCGACAACTGAAATTTCTCGCCAGGTGTTCAAAAAGAGACGAAAAATATCAGATATACATTATCCAACCTGCCAGCACGAATGCCTAAGCCATTCGCCATAGCCATAATGGCAAAGCCCCACCACCCCTACATTACATAATCCACAAAAATAAATACTTGACTTCTTCTTCGTTCTAACTTTTTCGGTTGTGCTCATCTTCCCACCTTCAAACATTTTCATTTGCTTTCTTTTTGTCAATATCTTTGTATAGTTTATACTTTTTTTATATATAAATAATGATTTACGTAACATTGGAAACATGGTCTACTCTAATCTCTAGTTTTGGGATATCATCTACTCTAATCTCTATAAATGAAAAATCTAATTACAAGCCTAACTATACATTAATATATACATCAATCTAAAATAATTAATCAAAAAGTAAATTTTAAATATGAAAGAATCAATATTGATATATAGATTAGTACACGACTTTACTTGTATGTAACAAAATTCTTATATAAATATATAAAATATTTTCATTACAAATACAAAAACAATATTATAAAAATAATAAATAAGATATTATTCAAATTTATTAGAATTGAATTGAGCTTTTAGACAATTTGTAACGTTTAATATTTGGTTATAAATTTGGATTTTACGAGTGACTCATTTAATATATATAAATTGAGCAAAATAAGAGAATGAGCGACTTGATTTCGACTGATTTATCAACTAGTCTTGTTTATTTACAGTTGTACACTTGAGTTTATGATTGAAAAATGGTAAGGGTATGACTAAATGATGACCAAAACATCTTTTAACTTTCCTTTATTGTAAATTTTATTAACGTAATTAATTAAAATAATTATTTATATTAATAAAAAGTAATACAATTAATTATATTAATAAAATATATAAAAGAATATGCAAAATGAAATAAATAAGATATTTTGATTAATCATATTAATAAAATTTAGGCAGAAAGTACTGTATATAATATTTAAAAAAAAAATATGAAACCGTGTTTACTGTTGTAGCCTGTAGGCGTCCTCAGAGAAGTGGAAAAGGCGACACCTGTCCGCGTTTTCATTCCCCACTAAAGGCCATATTACGGTATTACCGGTTTTTATCTTACCAATTAATTACTGTTATGCTGACAAATAACGGGACACCTCATGGTCAAAGTGGGGTCCCGTCAGCAGCGCTACCTTACCACGTGGCCTCTAAAGTAGGAGAAGTGGGTCCACAGATTTCTCTATGTTTATTTATATGAACAAATCTAAGTTTGGGACTGCATTAAATCTATTTATATTCACTATTAAATTCCACGTTTGTTACTGCATTAATTAATTAAAATCAGTAGTAAACACCGACCCTTGATCTCCGGCTGCTCGTCTTCCCCAAGCCAGCTTTCGTTGATGGCAACGTAAATGGTCGTCTCGATCCTCTCATGAGTCATGACGGCCATTTCGACACACACACCTATTTCATTATTTTTTATATGTCATTTATATACGGAGACTTTTTTATTAGAGAATTACTATAGACATAAATAAATTATTTAAAAGGTTTCTAACCTTCGTTTAGAGTCTCCTCTCTATTCTCTCTAAGGAATAGAGGTGGTGAAAAAGCAGTTATAACTAACTGCTCGAGTGTGAGTGTGTGAGGCAGCAATGAACGTGAACTCAATCGGAGGAATGAGTGGATTGGAAGCTTAGTGGAAGAAATTTAGGTTATCGGAGGAGGAGAATGTGGTTGTGGATGTAGGCGAGGAGGCAGAAGAGGAGGTACGGGAGCAAGGAGAGAGGAGTGCCATCGGGATGGTCTGTATAGAGAGGTCAGTTGGTAATGAGATCATTTCCTCTACCATGAAGAAAATCTGGCGCATCAGCAAACCTGCAGAATTCAGAAAGGTAGGTGGTAATAAGTTTGTCATTATCTTTCGAACTCTTAGTGATAAAATGAGGGTGATGGATGGTAGACCTTGTGTAACAGCCCGCTAAAATTAACAGTTTTGGATTTTTTTCCCGACAGCAATCACATCTCTCTCGTTTTTACCCTCATCTGGAATCACACGTATAGATTATCTTTTCCGTAAATCACGTAATTTGTTCTTCACCGACAGCTGTAAAATCATGAACAGTTTTATCCTAAGCGTTGTACCTCGATGGCGTTTTTCCGGATCTTATCCATCGAATTTCAAAGTATTAGATAAGCTTGTTTTTAAAGTAGCACAATTATAATAATTTAATGAGCTCTGAAAATATTATAATTGTGGATATTTATTTAGATTAAATATTTTAATTGTTTTAAGATATTAAGAGGTTTAATTTTACGTTGAAAATTCTTATTTAAATTTAAGTGTTTTATGCACTTTGATTAATTAATGATACTTTATCATTTTATATAATGATGAAGAAAATATTATTTTATAAATTTTAGTTTATAAAATAATATTCTACCTTAATTCATCGTAGTGTTTTATTTAAAGTGTTTTATTTAAAATAAAACATTTAAGCGTTTTTAATCAGTGTTTTAACTCACTGTTGGTTTATTTGAGGATCCCGAAATGTAGGATTGAAGCGTTATACTCTGGCCCTACCTTTTTCTCTTCACTTTTTCTTTTTTTCTTTTTTCTTTTTCTTTCTTTTTCTCTCCCTCTCTCTCTCGTGGCCGACGGATTGAAGCTCCTCCATAGCCGTTCGTGTTGAAGCTCCAGCCGGCGCCACCTCCGGCCGCCGGACCCCACCTCCCACTCCGGCCTCTTCCTCTCCCTCCGGCGACTCCAACCATGCCGGTGGTGTACTAAACCGACTTCTCACTCTCTCTCTTTCTCCCTTCAAAGATATGGGTCTCTAGGGGTTTTTCTCATTTTTGGACCACCATACACGGCCAAATCAACCACCAAGCACCACCATTGGACTCACCTCATCAAGGGCTTCCTCCCCATGTCTTTCTTTTTCCCAAACTCTCACTTTTCACATATGGGTTTCTTAAAAACACCCGTTCGGTTTCACCACCGTGCGCCGCCGTACACGGCCACCCGTGGTGTTTCACCACCACCATCTTGTTCCTCTCATCCTCATGAACCTCCCCAAGAAATTTCATGACCAACGGAGCTTCGTAGAGCCCTCACTCTCCTACACTCTCCAAGGCCAAAAATGGTTTCAAACGGCCGATCCGCCGCCGTTAGCCACCGTCCGACCACCACCTCGCTACCACAGCTCCACCACATGTTCATCTACCTATCCCTAGCTTGCCATGAAGTTCTATGAATTTTCGCTACCTCGCGTTTCCGCTCACCGTTCGGATTTACTGTTCACGGCGTGATGCCGCCGTGCTCCGTCACCTTTGACCACCACGAGGGACCGTGAGTCTTCCAAGACCACGCCTAGCCTTTCTCAAACCCAAACTACCACTTTGTGTGGTGGACAGCCACCGTACGCGATGTTACCGCCACGTACGTTCTTCTGACGCATGTTCGTGACGAGTAGCGAGCGACGCACGTGTTATCCCGTTGATGGTATAACCCTCTATCTCTAGTTATTTTACGTTTAAAATAGTTAGTTGGTTGGTTTGTGAATTGTGTAGTTGTATTTGTGGAGTTCGTTGCGTAGTTGTGAAGCGAAGTGTGGAGTTTGATTGTATATTTTGTGGACTGTGCTGTGAAGTATAGGCGTGAGATGGATGCCGTAGATGTGATACGGCGGGTTGTGTGAAGAGAATACGCGTGTAGCGTATTCTGTGTAATGCAGGACGCGCCGCGCGACGTGCGCTGTAATGATGTGTGTCGTAGAAGGAAGGGAGTACGCATGTAGTGTACTCCGTGTTGTATGGCGATGCATCGTGTGATGTGCATCGTGTTGATGAGTGTTGTAGCGAAGGAAGTACGCGTAGTGCGTACTCCGTGTCGCGTAGCGATGCACTGTGAGACGTGTATCGCAGTGATGGGTTTTGTAGTGTGGATGGAAGAGAGTTCACGTGAGTGTACTCTGTATTAAGTCGTGAAACACCGGATGGCGTGTCACGAAGGGTTGGATGGCGTAACAGAGAAGTGTAGAGCATGGTGTAGTGTTGGGAAACTGTATGACAGTGTCCCGAAGCAGTGGTGTTATGGATTATAGTCTGGGGTGACTGGTGTCATCTTGTGGTTGACTATGGCTAAGAGTATATGGATTGAGAAAGGAATTGTTTGTTGGTTATTATTGATAATTTTAATGAACTTGTTTTAGTGCAAAGGTTTTCTGAAGTCAAATTATCTCTTTCGAGTATAGTGAAACCTCACGTTGCCCGTAGTGTTGCAAGTGCTCACAATATGGCAATTGAGTTCAGAATTGAAAATCTTAAGGACTTGAGTGTTCCTCTTCCAGCTGTTGTGCAGTTCCTCGTGTTTCGCGCTCTATTCTCATAGAACGCGACGATCGAGGTAAGTTAGCCTCTAACTTACTATCAGTTTATTGTGTATGTGTGATGGGTAAGGGAACTACAATTTATGTATGTATGTTATCGTATATGCCATGTCATGCTATGTCATTACATGTTTATCTGTTACGTATGATTTAATCTCTCATAAATATTTATCTGTTACACAATCTTTTCTGTCATACAATGCTGTATGTTATAAGTATGCCATGTTAAGTATGCCATATGATACATGTATGCCATGAAATGTTTATGATTAAATCATATTGTGCCATTTACAAGTATACGCTATGTTAGAAAAGTATATGATATTAAATAATATCTCATGCATTAAGAAAGATAAGACATGTTATGTTACTTATAATGCGTGGGGCCACAACAACTGTGGAGTACGTATTATATTTTATGTTACTTATAATGCGTGGGGCCACAACAACTGTGGAGTACGTATTATATTTTATGTTACGTATAATGCGTGGGGCCACAACAACTGTGGAGTACGTATTATATTTTATGTTACTTATAATGCGTGGGGCCACAACAACTGTGGAGTACGTATTATATTTTATGTTACGTATAATGCGTGGGGCCACAACAACTGTGGAGTACGTATTATATTTTATGTTACTTATAATGCGTGGGGCCACAACAACTGTGGAGTACGTATTATATTTTATGTTACTTATAATGCGTGGGGCCACAACAACTGTGGAGTACGTATTATATTTTATGTTACTTATAATGCGTGGGGCCACAACAACTGTGGAGTACGTATTATATTTATGTTACTTATAATGCGTGGGGCCACAACAACTGTGGAGTACGTATTATATTTTATGTTACTTATTGTAACAGCCCGCTAAAATTATCAGTTTTGGATTATTTCCCGACAGCAATCACATCTCTCTTGTCTTTACCCTCATCTGGAATCACGCGTATAGTTTATCTTTTCCGTAAATCACGTATTTTGTTCTTCACCGACAGCTGTAAAATCATGAGTCTTCCAAGACCACGCCTAGCCTTTCTCAAGCCCAAACTACCACTTTATGTGGTGGACAGCCACCGTACGCCGCCACGTACGTTCCTCCGACGCATGTTCGTGACGAACAACGAGCGACGCACGGGTTATCCCGTCGATGGTATAACCTTCTATCTCTAGTTATTTTACGTTTAAAATAGTTGGTTGGTTTGTGGATTGTGTAGTTGTATTTGTGGAATTCGTTGCGTAGTTGTGAAGCGAAGTGTGGTTGTGAAGTGTTGCGTTTGATTGTGTATTTTGTGGACTGTGCTGTGAAGTATAGGCGTGAGATGGATGCCGTAGATGTGATACGGCGGGTTGTGTGAAGAGAATACGCGTGTAGCGTATTCTGTGTAATGCAGCGACGCGCCGCGCACGTGCACTGTAGTGATGTGTGTCAGTAGAAGGAAGGGAGTACGCATGTAGTGTACTCCGTGTTGTATGGCGATGCATCGTGTGATGTGCATCGTGTTGATGAGAGTTGTAGCGAAGGAAGTACGCGTAGCGCGTACTCCGTGTCGCGTAGCGATGCACCGTGAGACGTGTATCGCAGTGATGGGTATTGTAGTGTGGATGGAAGAGAGTTCACGTGAGTGTACTCTGTATTAAGTCGTGATACATCGGATGGCGTGTCACGAAGGGTTGAATGGCGTAGCAGAGAAGTGTGGAGCGTATGGTGTAATGTTGGGAAACTGTATGACAGTGTCCCGAAGCAGTGATGATATGGATTATAGTCCGGGATGACTGGTGTCATCTTGTGGTTGACTATGGCTAAGAGTATATGGATTGAGAAATGAGTTGTTTGTTTGGTTGTTATTGATAATTTTAATGAACTTGTTTTAGTGCAAAGGCTTTCTGAAGTCAATTTATCTCTTCCGAGTATAGTGAAACCTCAAGTTGGCCGTGGTGTTGCAAGTGCTTACAATATGGCAATTGAGTTCAGAAGTGAAAATCTTAAGGACTCGAGTGTTCCTCTTCCAGCTGTTGTGCAGTTCCTCGTGTCTCGCGCTCTATTCTCATAGAACGCGACGATCGAGGTAAGTTAGCCTCTAACTTACTATCAGTTTATTGTGTATGTGTGATGGGTAAGGGAACTACAATTTATGTATGTATGTTATCGTATATGCCATGTCATGCTATGTCATTACATGTTTATCTGTTACGTATGATTTAATCTCTCATGAATAATTATCTGTTAAATAATCTTTTCTGCCATACAATGATGTATGTTATAAGTATGCCATGTTAAGTATGCCATATGATACATGTATGCCATGAAATGTTTATGATTAAATCATATTATGCCATTTACAAGTATACGCCATGTTAGAAAAGTATATGATATTAAATAATATCACATGCATTAAGAAAGATAAGACATGTTATGTTATAATAATGCGTGGGGCCACAACAACTGTGGAGTACGTATTATATTTATGTTATTTATAATGCGTGGGGCCACAACAACTGTGGAGTACGTATTATATTTTATGTTATTTATAATGCGTGGGGCCACAACAACTGTGGAGTACGTATTATATTTTATGTTACTTATAATGCGTGGGGCCACAACAACTGTGGAGTACGTATTATATTTATGTTACTTATAATGCGTGGGGCCACAACAACTGTGGAGTACGTATTATATTTATGTTATGTTATTTATAATGCGTGGGGCCACAACAACTGTGGAGTACGTATTATATTTATGTTATGTTACTTATAATGCGTGGGGCCACAACAACTGTGGAGTACGTATTATATTTATGTTACTTATAATGCGTGGGGCCACAACAACTGTGGAGTACGTATTATATCTTATGTTATGTTACTTATAATGCGTGGGGCCACAACAACTGTGGAGTACGTATTATATTTATGTTATGTTATTTATAATGCGTGGGGCCACAACAACTGTGGAGTACGTATTATATCTTATGTTATGTTACTTATAATGCGTGGGGCCACAACAACTGTGGAGTACGTATTATATTTATGTTACTTATAATGCGTGGGGCCACAACAACTGTGGAGTACGTATTATATTTTATGTTACTTATAATGCGTGGGGCCACAACAACTGTGGAGTACGTATTATATTTATGTTATGTTACTTATAATGCGTGGGGCCACAACAACTGTGGAGTACGTATTATATTTATGTTATGTTATTTATAATGCGTGGGGCCACAACAACTGTGGAGTACGTATTATATCTTATGTTATGTTACTTATAATGCGTGGGGCCACAACAACTGTGGAGTACGTATTATATTTATGTTATTTCTTATAATGCGTGGGGCCACAACAACTGTGGAGTACGTATTATATTTATGTTATGTTTATAATGCGTGGGGCCACAACAATGTGGAGTACGTATTATATTTATGTTATGTTACTTATAATGCGTGGGGCCACAACAACTGTGGAGTACGTATTATATTTATGTTATGTTATTTATAATGCGTGGGGCCACAACAACTGTGGAGTACGTATTATATTTATGTTATGTTACTTATAATGCGTGGGGCCACAACAACTGTGGAGTACGTATTATATTTATGTTACTTATAATGCGTGGGGCCACAACAACTGTGGAGTACGTATTATATTTATGTTATGTTACTTATAATGCGTGGGGCCACAACAACTGTGGAGTACGTATTTATTTATGTTATGTTACTTATAATGCGTGGGGCCACAACAACTGTGGAGTACGATTATTTTATACATGAAGTTGGGCCAAATGTGGCATACTATAACCAATGTGAATTAGATCGTGGGGCCACAACAACTGTGGAGTACGTATTATATTTTATGTTACATGAAGTATGGGGCCACAACAACTGTGGAGCATACACTACATGAGACACAGCAATTGTGACATGTAGAATACGTGGGGCCACAACAACTGTGGAGTACGTATTATATTTTATGTTATGTGAATTCATGGGGCCACAACAACTGTGGAGCATGAAGTATGGGGCCACAACAACTGTGGAGCATACACTACATGAGACACAGCAATTGTGACATGTAGAATACGTGGGGCCACAACAACTGTGGAGTACGTATTATGTTTTATGTTACTTGAATACGTGGGGCCACAACATCTGTGGAGTACGTATTAATGCACATTATTATCAAGACAATTAAATAAGATTCCAAGTTTATGTTAAGTCAAGTTTCAGATCAAGTTCATGTTATTTATGCTCACGTACATGTTATGTTCATGTTCTATGTTATGTTCCAAGTTCATGTTCACATCATGTTATGTTCACTTTATGATAGTTCAAGTCACGTCATGTGTGTTCATGTTATGTTATGTTCATGTCCATGTTATGTTTCACGTTCATGTTATGTTGTTGTTCATGTTATGTTTTAAGCTTAAGTTCATGCCATGTTAAGTCAAGTTTCAGTTCAGTTTAATTCTGGTTAAGTCATGCTATATGTCAAGTTATACTATGTTTATGATATGACTATAATTATGCATTTATGCTTTTACTGCCATGCATGCATTTTTAACCTGTGTATGAGTTTTATGTTAACTTACTGAGATTTGTAATCAAATCTCACTGTGGTAGTCCCAACTACCATTCCCCCGAATGGTAGATCTTGTTACAGGACCCGAAGGAGAATTGGAATCTGACCAACTGAATACGGTCGACTAGGCCACGGTGCGATGTTGATGATGGTATAGTATTTAACTTAGGTTAATACTTCGTACTTTTGGAGTTGTATCTCAAGTATTCTTTTGATCACAATCCATTTTAGACTAGTGTGGTGATCACGGCTTTTTAGTATGCCTTTATGTATGAATATGTTTCAAGTATTTGGGATATATTTAGTTTGGTGCATAGTATTGCTAAAGAAAAAAAAGATTATCCGCTGCGAATATTGCATAATGCTAGATGCATGTTAGGAACATTGCATCTTATATGTCATGAACGGGGGCAGGTAACCTTGTGTTGCATGTCTCGACGCTTCAAATGTCCGTTCAATCCCAAGCGGAATTTGGGGGCGTCACACTTATAATGCGTGGGGCCACAACAACTGTGGAGTACGTATTATATTTTATGTTACTTATAATGCGTGGGGCCACAACAACTGTGGAGTACGTATTATATTTTATGTTACATGAAGTATGGGGCCACAACAACTGTGGAGCATACACTACATGAGACACAGCAATTGTGACATGTAGAATACGTGGGGCCACAACAACTGTGGAGTACGTATTATATTTTATGTTATGTGTATTCATGGGGCCACAACAACTGTGGAGCATGAAGTATGGGGCCACAACAACTGTGGAGCATACACTACATGAGACACAGCAATTGTGACATGTAGAATACGTGGGGCCACAACAACTGTGGAGTACGTATTATGTTTTATGTTACTTGAATACGTGGGGCCACAACAACTGTGGAGTACGTATTAATGCACGTTATTAATCAAGACAATTGAATAAGATTTCAAGTTTATGTTAAGTCCAGTTTCAGATCAAATACATGATAAGTCAAGTTTTAGATCAAGTCCATGTTATGTTATGCTCACGTATATGTTATGTTCATGTCATGTTATGTTCAAGTTTATGTTATTTTCAAGTTCTTATTTATGTTATGCATGTTTACGTTCATGCTATATTTCAAGTCCATGTTATGTTTCACGTTCATGTTATGTTGTTTGTTCATGTTATGTTTTAAGCTTAAGTTCATGCCATGTTAAGTCAAGTTCAGTTCACGCTTAGGTTCTGGTTAAGTCATGCTATATGTCAAGTTATGCTATGCTTATGTATGACTATACTTATGCATTTATGCTTTTACTGCCATGCATGCATTTTTAACCTGTGTGTGAGTTTTATGTTAACTTACTGAGATTTGTAATCAAATCTCACTGTGGTAGTCCCAACTACCATTCCCCCCGAATGGTAGATCTTGTTACAGGACCCAAAGGAGAATTGGAATCTGACCAACTGAATACGGTCATCTAGGCTACGGTGCGATGTTGATGATGGTATAGTATTTAACTTAGGTTAATACTTGTACTTTTGGATTTGTATCTCAAGTATTCTTTTGATCACAACCATTTTAGACTAGTGTGATGATCACGGCTTTTTAGTATGCCTTTATGTATGAAATATGTTTCAAGTATTTGGGATATTTTTAGTTTGGTGCATAGTATTGCTAAAGAAAAAAAAAATTATCCGCTGCGAATATTGCATAATGCTATATGCATGTTAGGAACATTGCATCTTATATGTCATGAACGGGGGCAGGTAACATTGTGTTGCATGTCTCGACGCTTCAAATGTCCGTTCAATCCCAAGCGGAATTTGGGGGCGTCACACCTTGGTTGTTTGACAACCAATTGTTTGCACTCCAAGAGTTTGATGTGTTTACACAGCCAAACGAGTGGAAGTTTGAGAGTGAGCCATTTTGGATTCAGATCCATAATTTACCAATGGCGTATATGACAAAAGAGAAGGGGAGATTGATTGGTGAGACTCTAGGCAGGGTGAGGGAGGTGGATGTGCCTGTAGATGGGATAGGTTGGGGAAAATACTTGAGAGTTAGAGTGGAAATTGCTCTGAAAAAGGCTGTTGTGAGAGGGAAATGGATTAAAGTGAAGGGGCAGAATGTTTGGGTTAATCTGAAGTATGAAAAAATGCCTAGGCTATGTTTTCACTGTGGATGGTTGATTCATGGGAAGGATGGATGTGTAAATGGCACTAAGGGGAATGGTAGTGGTAAGAATGTGATGGAGCAGTATGGATCGTGGTTGAGGGCTGAAGGGGGACCAAAAAAGAAAGGTTATAGGAGTGCTGGCTTAGAGAGGAAGGAGGGAAGAAATGAGAGTAGTGATGGAAATAAAAAGGGAGAGGAGAGTGTTTATTCTATGGAAGGTGAGTGGAGAATTGAAAAAATTGATGAGAAAGGTGAGGATGCAATTGTGAGGGAAGAGGGGAGTAAAAATAACGGAGAGGATGATTCTGAGGGAGAGAATGGGGAAATGAAGGGGGGAGAGGTCAATATTAGGGTGCTGAAGGGAACAGAGGTGGGGGGAAGTGTAAAGGAAAAAATAAAAGGATTGATTGGGGAGGTCAGTTTAGACTGTGATAGGGAAGAAGAGAGAGTGGAGGAAAGTGGGATGGAAGATAAAAAAAATATGTTGGAAAGGGAGGAGTTAGTGTTGACACAAAATCTGAGTTTTGAAGAGGTTGAGAGTAAAAAGAATCAAGAGCTAAGGATGACATGGAAGAGGAGAGCAAGGGGAGTTGGAAAATCAGATGGGGAGGTGGTGTTGATTGAAAGAAAAAAGAGAAAGGTGGGAAAAATAGAGAAAGAGTGTGGTGATGTGGAAGAGGTAACTAAGAAGCAAAGAAAGGGGGGTGTGGTTCCTTTGTTAATGGCAGGTGCTGTGAAACAGCCCTGCCAGGACCAATGAAGGTCCTAAGCTGGAATTGCCGAGGGCTTGGCAACGCACGGACAGTTCAAGTCCTTTACAAGCTTGTAAAGGAAAAGAGGCCAGATGTTGTTTTCATCATGGAAACAAAGGTGAGATCACATAAGCTGGATTTTGTGAAAAAAAAGTTGGGTTTTGAGGGTTGTTTGGTAGTGGAACCGAGAGGGTTGAGTGGAGGATTGGTAATGTTGTGGAAAGATGTGGATATGTTTGAACTATGGTCATACTCTCAATGGCATATTAGTCTATGGGTGATGGATAGAAGAGGGGAGGGTTCTAAGTGGCTCTTGACTGGTTTTTATGGAAATCCAGAAACTGCTACGAGGGGGGTTTCTTGGGATCTATTACAAGCCATCAAGCCTTCACTTGAGGTTGGTTGGTGTGTAATAGGGGATTTTAATGAAATTGTGTCTCAAGGTGAGAAGTGAGGTGGGAAAGAAAGAAGGGAGGGTCAAATGGAAGGTTTTAGAGTTGCTTTAATGAATGGGGGGTTGAGTGATCTAGGGTGGAAGGGGCTGAAGTATACATAGTCTAATGGCCATAAAGATGATTCCTTTGTGAAGGAAAGGCTGGATAGAGCAGTTGCTAACCAAGTGTGGAGAAGGGAATTTATAAGGGTTGGTGTGGAGACTGTGATTGCTTGGGGTTCTGATCATCTCCCTCTTCTGCTAACTTGCTTTAGGGAAGGGTGCTATATAGACAGAAGGAAAAAAATGTTTCGATATGAAATGAGTTGGGATTTAGATGGGGATTGTAAGGAAGACTGTATGTGGTGGGTGGAGAGGTAATGAATAGGTGGAAGGAAAACTGTGCAATGTTCAGAAGTGCCTAAATCTTGTAGACAGGCCCTTATGTTTCGTGGTCAAAAGAAAGGGATGCTAAGAGAGGTGACAATATTAAGAAACTTTCTGAGAGACTCAAAATTCTTAAAGAAGTGGAAGGGCCTGGCTATGTCTCTGAAATTAATATGATCAATGGGGAGTTAGAGAAAATTGTTGGAACAAGAAAATATATGGTGGAAACAAAGAGCCAAGGTTCATTGGCTGCAGAATGGTGATCGTAATTCCAATTTCTTCCATGCTTGTGCTAGCCAGAGGAAGAGGAAGAACTTGATTTGTGAAATTACCAATCACAAGGGTGTAACCTAAGGAAACCAACAGATATTGAGGAAGCTTTTAGAGATTATTTTAGGAAGTCTATACTTCCGAGTGATCCTTCCATGGGTGATATTGGTGGTTGTGTTGCTGAGATTGAGCCAAAGATTAGTAGGGAGATGAGAGAAGAGCTTGAAGGGACTTTTAAGATGGGGAGGTAGAATGGGCCTTAAAACAAATGTCTCCATGGAAGGCCACAGGGGCAGATGGGTTTGGGGCTGGATTTTATCAGAAGCATTGGGGTGTAGTAGGAAAGGAAGTGAGTGATGCAGTGTTGGAATTCCTTAATGGGGGATCTATAAGTGGTAATTTGAATCATACTCTTATTGCTTTGGTGCCAAAGGTGAAGGAGCCGAAGAATGTGATGGATTTTAGACCAATTAGCTTGTGCAATGTATTGTACAAGCTAATTTCAAAAGTTCTTGCCAATAGAGTTAAAAAGGTGCTGAATGTGGTAATTTCCCAAAATCAGAGTGCTTTCATCTCAGATAGGCTTATCACTGACAATATTTTGGTGGCATTTGAATTATTACACTCGATGCAGTCAAAGCACAAAGGAAAATCTGGGAACATGGCTGTGAAAATTGATATGTCTAAGGCCTATGATAGAGTGGAGTGGCCTTTTCTGAAAGCTATGCTTCTCAAAGTGGGGTTTGGGGAGAAAATCACAAGGCTTCTCATGGAGTGTTTGCAAACAGTAAGCTACTCAGTGGTGGTGAATGGTAGGTCAGGGAAGAAAATAATACCATCTAGGGGCTTGAGGCAGGGTGATCCTCTCTCTCCCTATCTGTTCTTGATATGTGCAGAAGGCTTGAGTCAACTCTTCTTGAAAGCTGAAAGGGATGGGATCCTAAAAGGGGTGGCAGCTGTAAGGGGGGGTTTAAGGGTTAATCATCTGTTGTTTGCAGATGATTATGTGATATTTGGCAAGGCTACCAAGGAGGAATGGAGAAGCATTTATAAGATACTTGAATGCTATGAAAAAGCATCAGGGCAGAAATTAAATAAGCAAAAGACTTCGATTTTCTTTAGTTCAAATACTAAGGAAAGTGAGAGGAAAGGAATATTCATGGAGGCTGGGTCTGTTGTTTGTGACAAATATGAGAAATACCTCGGATTGCCTGCTGTTGTGGGGAGATCAAAATATAATGCCCTAAGGGGACTCAAGGATAGAGTATGGAGCAGGATGCAAAATTGGAAAAATGGATTCCTATCAAAAGCTGGGAAGGAAGTGTTGATAAAGGTTGTGCTACAAGCTATACCAACTTATACAATGAGTGTGTTTAAGTTGCCTCAAAGGTTATGCAAGGAAATTGAACAGTTATTTGCTAAATTTTGGTGGGCTCAATATAAAAGAGACAATGGGATTCACTGGAGGAAGTGAAGCTGCATGGGGCTGAGTAAATCAAGTGGAGGATTGGGATTCAGACTACTTGAAGATTTTAATATGGCCATGCTTGCTAAGCAGGGATGGAGAATATTAAAGGATCCAAATTCTTTGGTGGCAAGAGTTTTTAAAGAAAAATATTTCAGAGACTCTCAATTGCTTGAAGCTCAACTTGGAAAGTCTCCATCCTTCATTTGGAGGAGTATTTGGTCAGCTTTGGGGGTAGTAAGGAGAGGATTGATATGGAGAGTGGGAAATGGGAAAAATATAAAAATTTGGGGACAAAAATGGTTAACTAAGCCTGTAACAGGATGTGTACAATCCCAAGTAAAAGTATTACAAGCAGAGGCTAAGGTTTCTGAATTGATTGATGAAAATACAAAAGGTTGGAAGGTGGAGCTTGTGAGACAAATTTTCGATGAAGAGGAAGTTGACTTGATACTGTCACTACCAATTTGGCCAATGGGAGCTGAGGATAGACTGACATGGGAGCTTACTAAAGATGGAAAGCATTCTGTTAAGAGTGCTTACCATATGGAGCAAGAGAGAAGAAGGCAGATGGAGGGTGAGGCCTTGAGAGCTGGGATTGAGGTTAAAACATGGAAGCAATTATGGCACCTAGATGTTCCAGGATCAGTTAAACATTTCCTATGGAAGATGATCAATAATATTCTTCCTACAAGGGTGAACTTAAGAAAGAGAAGGGTTGTTGAGGAAGCATGGTGCCCTATTTGTAAGAAAGATGAAGAAACAGTGATGCATGTTATCTGGTGGTGCCCAGCAGCCTCTGATGTGTGGGCAAAGGAGGGGAGTCCAGTTCAGAAATGGAAGGTTTGGGTGAATGATATTTTTCAGGTTTTGAATGATATGTTTTGTAAACTTTCAACTGAGAATGTTGAGAAAATGGTGATAATACTGAGAAATATATGGCACCAGAGAAATAAAGCCATTTTTGATAAGCAGGTGTTGGGTCCAGCTACTGTGATGCAGATGTCATTGGTGGGATATGAAAATTTCAAGCTAGCTCGAAGAAGGCTGGAGGGTGGAGGTGATCAGGTAACAGTTAAGGCTGGGAATGGGAAAGGGAGGGGATGGAGGAAACCAGGGGGTTTGCAACTCAAAGCAAACTTTGATGCAGCTATTAGTGTGGCCTCTATGTGTATGGGTGTGGGGGTTGTCATCAGGGATTGTAATGGAGATATTTTTGCTGCTAAGTGTGCTAAAAGGCCATACAGTTGCCATGATTTTGTTGCAGAATGTATTGCTCTTTGGAAAGCAATGGTGTTGTGTGAGGATTTGGGATTAAGGAGTGTGGTGTTTGAAGGGGATGCTAAGTGTGTAATTGATGCGGTAATGAAGCATAGGAGGGATGATTCAAGGTTTGGTCACTTGGTGGAAGGTCTGCAGCAGAAACTGAAGATGTACAATAGGTGGGAAGTGGGTTTTATTCACAGGGAGGGTAATGAGGTAGCTCATCAACTGGCTAAAATGGCCATATGTGGGGAGGATGATGTGTATTGGGTAGAGGAAGGTCCAGATTCAGTTTCTAATCAGATACTCATAGACAAAATGTATATTGATACTGTTACAAGTTGAATATGAATATAAAGTGATTCTTTTCAAAATAAAAAAAAAATTATTTAAAAATAAATTTATTAATTGATGTAATTTTTTATAATACGTTAAATTTAATTTACATTAAAAATAACTTTATAATATGATTTATTACATCAAACTATATTAGTTTGTAGATTCACTTTTGTATTATTCATTTGTGGATAAAGTATTTCTTGAGAGGTGCTAGAGACACAAAAAGATTCTATAAAAAAATTTCACAAACTGATGTGACACGTTACATTATAATGTACCACATGTCCCCACCCCATGTGACTATCTTCAGCGAAATAGAAGAACTTCTCTCTTATGCCGCACGATACTCAACCCCTCCACTTACCCGATCTCCTCCCTCGCCTAACCACCGTGCACCGCCATCTGCAATGCCGTCACTGGCGACCACACCCATGGACCCAAGCCACCGTCGAAACCCCCATCCCCCCTTGCACCGGTGACAGCCCCCTTCTCCTTGCAACTCTCTCTCTCTCTCTCTTGAATGGGTCTCACACACTGGTTCTCCACCATAGCACTGCCGTACGCCGTCCCCACTCCACCACACCACCACCACCTAGCTCCCTTTCCTCCGGCGACCATCCCATGCTCTTCCAGCCATCCCTAGCTCCTCCCTCTTTTTGGTCAGCACGGGGGGAGGAGAATAAACAAAGGAGAGGGGAGACGACAAGCTACCATGAGCTCCACGCCGGCATCTTCTGCCCACAATGAGGTATAGGGGTGTAAATCGATCCGATGCGGTCAGTTCGATTCAATTGTTTTTTTCATCATTTTTTTTCAAATAAATTAATAAAAAATTTATTTAAATTACTAAATTAAAGTTAAGTGAATTATTAATGTAGATTATGTAACTAACTCATTAAAAAAATATTTTACATGGTCAATGATAATAAATTAGATAAAAAATTAAATTATTAAAAATATTTTTTTAAATATATATAGGAGTTTGGTTTGGTTCGGTCCAAAATTTTATAGATCTCAAGACCAGACTGAATACCATTTGGTCCACACTTTTTAGGATCGAGATCGACCAACTTACACCCCTAAGGAGGTGGTCCCCGACCACCACGGCCGGCGCAGGGAGAGGGCACGGGGAGAGGGTTGGGGGCGTGTAATATCCCGCTTTTACGTGTATCTTTATTGAATAAGTATTTTAATTTAATTAAAATATTAGTCTTTTTGTTTTAAATTTATTGAATTTTAATTGGATTTATTTAGTTGTGACATTTATTTTGAGTTGCTTTCTTAATATTAATTATTATTTTGTATTTAAATTGCTCTTTAATTTAATTTAGTTTATTTTTGGATTTTAAATTTTGTTATTAGTTTTTACCAATTATTTATTTTATTTTAGCTAGATATTATGTTTAAATTATTTTATTCAATTTATTGATTTTAAAATTGTTTTCGTTGGATTAGTTTCTTGACCCTAGATGTGAGAATTGGACCTCATTTCTTTTTCTCTTTTTCTTTTTTCTTTTTCCTCTTTCTTTTTCCCCCCTTTTTCTTTTCTTTCTTCCCATTTTCTCTCCTGGTCTCTCTCTCTCCCTGCACGACACTCTCTCTCTTCCCTCCTGTTCGTTTTTTTTTTGTTCACCCACTGCACCACCGCCATACCACCATGATGTGCACCGCCCCTACCATCATCTTCCCCATCGACCGGCGCACCTCCCCACCAAATTTTAACTCCTCCGGCACCATCGTTAAGCCACACGTGCCCCTTCAAGCCGCACGGCTTTTGAGCTGTTCCACCACCATCGTTCCACCTCTTGCCATCATATTTTCACCACTTCATCACCAACTTCTCGCCGACCTACCCCACCCATTTCCAGCTTCGATCCATTACCGGAACAACCACCATGAACTCAATTCCGTTTTGGCTATTTTTCACTTCCACTGCTGTTTTCGCCGCCACCCACGGCTAACCACTTCCACTAGCTTCACAAACACTTCTAAGCCATTAACTATCAATTTCAAGTCTTAGTTTGTTACCATTCAAAAGTGGATATTTTATAACCCACGGCTACAGTGTATTTTACACTGTTACATTACTTTTCCACCACCTTTTGCAGCTCACTAATTCTCTAGAAATTATTTTATAGCACTATAAGTATTTTTCAAACTTCTTTTAAGATTTAAATATATTTTTACATTAACAATAATTGTAATATGGTTGGTTGTGCCAGACTGAGTCCAACGAGTCGGGGGTCGGTTGGATTGGAGAATGGAGTTATGTATATAATTATTTGATATTGATTGATGTTGGAAATTGTTATTGTTTGTCATTTTTGGTATCTTGTTGTAAGCATTGCATAGTGCATTCATGTTCATGTTTAAAAAGGAAAACTGAGTTTTCATGTAATTGCATGCATGTTCATGTGTTGGAACTTGAAAACTGAGTTTTTAAGCAAGAAATGATTTTGGGTATATTTGAACAATTGGATTGAATGGTTGAGTCAGAGGTATTATAGCAATGGTGGAAAGCAGGGACAGTGGTAGAATCCTGCTTACGGTGCACGTGAAGGGATGGTGGTAGAGTCCCGCCTACGGTGCACGTGTAGGATGGTGGTTGAGTCCCGCCTGTAATTCCCGCCTACAGTGCTCTGATGGTTGGTTATTGGGCCATTTTCTGAAAAAATGATGAGACTTGGATATGTGTGCAATTTTTTGGAAAAATGTCGGTTGTTTTAATGGATTGGGTTTTTGGGCCAAAATGGAATTTTGGTGCGCGTTGGAAAAATGATTATTTTAGGAAAATGATGATTTTCACGACATATGCATATGGCATCGTGTTCATGCATTTGGTTATTGCTTGAATGTATTTTTATCTTGTGGTTCATTTGGATTAATACTTACCTGCGGTACCGTTTTTGGTTCTGTAGATTTTGATGCAGAGGACGAGGAGGCTAAGATCGAGGAGGCAGCTTCACGGGAGGAGTGATCGGGGATCACTCATAGATTGTGATTTATTTCCTATTTTGTTTATTGTTTATGTTTTGTATTATATTTATGCTAGTTATGTAATATTTTTGGTACGCTTGTTTTAAGCGAGTTTGTATTTAAATAAAGTTCTAGTATTTAGTTGAAAGACTTTTATTACCAGCTGCGTTGTTTTGTTGTACACGTGTTGTATGTACATACACTTGACGATAGGATATGTGACCCATGTTATTATTATCATCCCGACGCCTTGATTTCTACATGTCTGTATATTGGAGTGGGGGGCGTCACAGGGTAGGAATTGGGGGAGGGGGAGAAAGGAAGATGAGAAAAAAATAGGGGGAAGATGTGGCACACTGCCACAACAATGTGTGAGATCCCTTTGTCTCTATAGTATTTTCCATCCTGTAATATTCAGCTGTTGACATTGTTTTGTTTTAGAAGAATTCTACAAACTACAATTTTATTTTTAGCTTTGCTACCCAGTTGTCTACATCACACACGATATATTGCATATATATATTTTTTATTTTTATTAAACTAATTAAATTCTTTTACTCATCATTTATATAGTATATACTTGCTAAGAAAAATAATAAAAAGATAAAAAATTAAAATAAATATATGGTGTATGAACGATAAGCATAATTATTCTTTTATTTTGCTCTTATCGTATTATGATGAGGTAATATATTTTTTTAATTTTCTTTTAAAAATATTAAGGATGATTAAGAAGTTATGAAAGTTATTACATTTCATAAAAGTGAGATAGAAGCGTAGTTTTAGACTTTTTTTGCTTCATATATTTTTGTTTCATGATTTTAAAAATAGAAATAATAATAATAATAATAATAATAATAATAATAATTAAAAAAAAAGGTGTGATTTTAGTTAGGGGAAAAATACAAAAGAATGGATAATATAATTATGGGACCACGAATAGATGATGTGCACCGAATCACCGATAGTGAAATTAGAGTTTTTTTTGTTGGAATAATGAGATAAAAATTTTAGGTTTTAAATAAAAGTTTAAAATATTAATTTTTTAGTATTATTATTATTTTAAAATTTAAAAATGTTAAATTGAGATTTGAAAAAATTGAATTATTTATTATATTTTGTGTGAGAATTTAATAATTTAATAATAATAAAATAAGATGAAATGAGATGAAAATTTTGTGTCTTATCTCACTTAATTCATTTCATCTTATTTTATCTTATCATTATAACTTTTTTAAACGTCTGAATAAATTAGAATAAATAATTAATTTTTTTCAAATTTAAAAAATATATTTTAATAATATTTATTTAATTTTTAATTTTTATATTACCTTATTTTATCCCAATTTATTATATAAATAGGCACTAGCATTTTCTTGTAATTATATAAAAAAATAAAGTGCAATTTTAGTAAGAGGAAAAATACAAAAAAGAGGGGACCAAAAAAAACAATGACGTGAAATGTGGGACCAATAGAGCACGGGGAGGAGTAGGGTAGTAGCCGGAGTGGACAAATGACATTGGAGTTTGTGTGGATAGAATTGAGTTATGCAACTTTGTTCAAGAGATTCATCATTCCCTTTTCTTTGGCTTTTTTTCATTTATTTAGATCGATTTAAGATATAAGAACTATTTTATCTCGCTTTATTTTATTATTATAATTTTTTAAAACTTTTATATAAAATATAATAAATAATTTAATTTTTTAATAATTTTAAAATAATAATATTTTAATAATATTTCATTCTAACTAGCTTGTTTTTAAAGATGAAATGAGATAAGATAACATTAAAGCTAAAAGTTGAATATTTTTTTATTAGAATATATTATTTTTATATTAAAAGTTGATAAAATTAAATTATTTATTTTATTTTATATAAAAATTTTAATAAATTATAATAATTATTTTAAAATGAGATGAGACGAGAGTTTTTAAAAATGAACAAATTTCTCACCGTAACATAAATACTGTAAGTAAAAAAATAAAAAATATAGACTTGTGAACATATACGACCGTTCCACCTAAAATATAAATAATTAAATCTATTTTTTTATTAATTTAAAATTTTAAAATAAATAATAATTTAACGTGATATTAGATCATTTAATTCATTTAATTAAATAGTTTTTGAATAAATAATAATTTCGCACTCTTGAATAATTTGTTATACCATTCATGTCGTGCAAATAGACTTCGCTTGGATAGTAAGTTGAGATAAAAATTAAATAAAATATTGTTAAAATTATTATTATTTATTATTATTATTATTATTTTATGAAAAAATTTAAAAAATTTATAATGATGAGATGAGATGAGATGAAATATTTTTATTATCCAAACGAAATCTTGAAAAAAGAAATCCTCAAGCTTGACTATCTAGAATGCCATGAGACATAGGCTTTGTTTGTGTAACAAAGCATTCTTAGATATATTTTCCAAATATCATTCAAGTATAAAATATTTTTTAATTTTAAATATTTAATTTTTTTAAAATTTTTAAATAAAAATAATATTGAAACAAATTTTTTTATTTTATAATACTTTTATTAAACTTTTTCTCTCACATTGTTAAAAATTCAATAAAATATCTTAACTCAAATCATTTCACTATTATTCACATAATTCTAAAATGCTCCAAGAATTCAAATGAATTATTAATCAAACACATATATTGTATTCTTAATCACACACACATACATATAAAGGTAATTGCATTGTTTAATTAATTAATTATTTTTTAAACAAAACACAGTTTATTAATTACTTACCACTATCCACCCAAAAGTTGGGTGAACAGGGTTTTTTTCCTTTGAAAAATATTTTAGTTTGAATTATATAAAGTAATTTTAGAAACTGATATAACTTCACATAATTTTTTTAAAAATTACTTTTATTATAAAGTATATTAAACGGATCAGATAAAACTATATCAATTTATAAAATTATTTTTATCTAATTACTATAACACTCTTTTTCATTTATGATAGAAAGAAGAGATTCTATTTTGGAGGGTTTTATTTATATTATTAAACAATAAAATGGTACCCACATACACAACTTTTTGTCAAAGACTTTCTTCTTTCAGTCGATTTTTATGTTCTTTTTGTCTTTCAGGAATCGGAGGACGGTGGCTGAAGGAGACAGACTTTATCATTTTTATTACTTTTTGGATACTTTTTTAAATATTTTATTAATTAATCGCTGTTTTTGATGGGGATGCTGGGAGTTGAGTGATATTGATGTAATTGAACCAAAAACTATGTACAAACACTAAACTCTTTTCATCTATTTATCTGTGATTATTTGGCCTATGAAATCGTCTGCTTAATGGGATGAAAATGGATTGTGATGGTTAAGGATGTGTTTCATTACACTAACCATAAGGATGACCTGCAACAAATAAAAAAGTGATACTAGTTACTTTGGAGACACTCTGATATTAAAGTCAGAATAATATAAGAGTAAGCCTATGTAAAAGATGAAGTAAATAAAGCGAGTGTTTATTATTTTTTGTAGGCTATTTATAGAGGTGTTCAAAGGAAAAGATAACCATCCTCTGTGAATATATTTTCAATGATTCTCCTTGTTAGTTGGAGTGATCAATTCCTTATATAATGACAGTATTATCCAGTTAACGCCCTACGCCTAGGCCATCGTAGGTAATTGGGCTTATGGGTATAATAGGTTTATAGACATATTGAGCCCATAGGTACTAAAGATCCATTCCAATAACAAACATGACTGATTAATGTATGATTAATATCTCAAATATCAAGTATTGAATAAAAAAAAAATGATAAAAATAAGAGAAATGCTACTTTTCACACCGAAAATATAGAAATACATCAACATATTAAGCATCAATGGGCGTGACAAATTTGAAAAGTAACATTACTCTCCAAAAATATTGTGTATATAGTTATGAATAATTCTATTTGAAAACATTTACACCCACATTATCCATGTAACATAATTTGATTTGGGTCTGGTTTGGATAGTGAGTTGAGATGAGATGAAAGTTGAAAGTTGAATAAAATATTATTAGAATATAAAATTTTAATATTATTTTTATTTTAGAATTTGAAAAAATTAAATTGTTAATTGTATTTATTTGAAAGTTTGAAAAAGTTATAATGATTAGATGAGATGGTTAAGTTAAACAAACCGAGAAAGATAAATTTTAAAATTTTAATTTTATATATCAAATTATGTCATTTATTATATAATATAAAAATTTTCAAGTAGCATTACTTGTTAGTTATACGAAAATGAAGAATTGACGGAGAAGGAAAAGTGATTTGTAGAGAAGTGAACAAAGGGTCCAACTGGCCATCTAAACTGAAAAACGAAGTATGAACAAAGTAAACAAGGAAAGAGGCCCACCAGTTTGTGTACAGTGCTGTAAACGTAGCAGCCCATATTTTATTAAGCAAAGGCAGTCCAAACTCTCTCTCTCTCTCTCTCTCTCTCTCTCTCTCTCTCTCTCTCTCTCTCTCTCTCTCTCCATAACATAACATCTATCTGCTGACCTTTGAGATTGGGGAGAAGTTGAGCTCTCCACAATAGGTTATTCTTGTGTATAACCTTAAACTGATATGAAGAAGTATATTTAATTGCTTACATTTGTTTAAATACTCTCTCAATAAGTGGACTTAATATGTGGAATATTTAATCACATGGTCTTATAATAGAGGTCATGAGTTCGAACCACAATTCTACATTAAATCAATTTAATTGAGAATATCTGAGGAGCGCTCGGACTGCTCCCCGCATTAAATAGCCTTCTAATAGCCTTGCGCCACGTAAGTTGTTTATTGTATTTATTTTGCATTTGCATACACCCGATTAGAGACACCATACACCCCTCCCATGCCTCCCTCACTCATTCGTTTTCCATGCCTCCCTCACTTCTACTCCATCCCAGCCCAAACGAAGATCTGGATCCCACACTCATCCTCGATGGTGCTTGACCTAGAAGGTGACAGAGCTCGACCTAGATGATGACAAAGCTCAACTCACAAGAACGCTCATTTTCTTATTTCTCATCTTTCTCTATTGGTAATCTCTCTTTCCGTCTTTGAAATTCCTTTCTTTTTGGTTTTTTTTTTTTTTTTTAAATTTTATTTTATGGTGATGAAGCTTCAATCCACAAAAGCTCATTAACTTCAAAACGAGAAAGCTTCACAACCTTAAAAAGTTTCACAACCCTTCTGTCACGTTAATCACAAAACCATTAGTTATATAAAGAAAATAAAAAAAAATTCCTGATTACATTTAAGGACTAATCTCCATAATAAAAAATAAAATAAAATAATCACATAAATAGGCAAACCTCCATTAGTTGTCCAAGTTAATGCGCTCAACCTTAAGTGTATGCCCAATATCTTTACATAAACAACAACAAATACAATAAAAAATTTTTTTTTAATTAAAACAAATAAATAAAAAGTAATTTGTTCATTTCATACAAAACCACCACATTATAAATTCAGTATTTATTCAAAACAACCACATTAACTATATTGAAATTCTAAATCAAATAATTTTAATCGGCATGGTATGAGTTTTTGAAAAGAGCTTGCAAAATGCAACTAGTCATCCACATTCTTTTGACTTCATACCAAATACTTATAACTAGACAACCAATCTTAAGAACTCGAAAAGTAAATCCCTAACTACCCATCGAAATATAAGGTCTTTACTTCCCATCAAACCTTTGGACTAGATGTTCACATTACAGTTTGGCAGGCTGAACTCCCCCCTTAAGTTGACTTTTCATCATTGATCATACACATGAATACATTAAGATTTGATGAACTCTCGTGAATAGAACAAAATAAATGAACTTTGAGCACTGAATGTACACCTTCCCAGCAACCTTCAAATGCAACTAGCAAACAGAAGAGAAGGCCGAAACAAAGGAGGCAATTGAAACTACAAGCTAGGCAACGGATGGTCGGCACTAGACTAGGATGGTGGCGGTGGAACTGAGCTTAGTCTTGGGCAGCGGGCTTGGTGGAGGTGCAAAGAGACGGGGTTGAGAGGTTGGAGACGAAGACGAAAAGAGGAAGAGAGCTTGGAGAACAACGATTTCTCTCTCTTGCGTGTGGTGATTTTGTGTGATGAGGTGTAACTAGCTTATTATATTTTTTCCTACGTGTCGATTGGCTTTATTTAATTAAATATTTCACTTATTGGATTTACTTATTGATAGAGATTTTGATCCACATCTGAGAGGGAGTGTTAAGACAAATATAATTATCTTCCTATCCGCTTAAGTTTTTGGGACAACTACTGATTTAACACACAGTCTCTCACACATTGTCGGATTTATATATTCCCAAATGAGTCTGCTTTCATGGTGATAATGCTCTCATCAATTATAAGACACTGTTTTATTCTGTCTTTGGAGTATGGCTGGCTCTATAAATTTAGTAACCAGACAGAATGGCAGGCCAAAGTCATCTGATTGTATCAATTTGTTATTTACATGCCTTGAAAACATATAAATTCTGGGTCCTCTTGATGGTATAAATTCCGCCCTTAAGACTTCATGTGGAAATTTAGTTATATCTTTTGGTTATTTCCACAGATTTAAAGGAGGTTGGAAATCTCAGAAAACCCAAATCTCTCACAGCGACAAAGCTCCCAGCTGCGTCAATCATGTCAATGAACTTATTGGATTTCAGAAAGCAGACAAAGTGAGTGTTAAATCGGTGTCTTTTAGATCGTCCTTCCAAGATAACATCTTTCACTTTGAGTTTGTGTTCTTCCGCTCCTCCCTTCACTTTTCAAACCATCTGGGCCTAACTTTTCAAACCATCTTAGCAGAGCATCCAAGATCAAGAGCGAGGCCAGGGGGAAAAAAATAATCGTATCCGTATTACAAAACTTGTTTTTTTTCCCTCTGCAATTGGAAGTTTCTTCCTTTTTATCTAACCACACACCCCCACCCCCCCCCCACAACTCCAAGTGTTTCTTAAGATATTGATGCTTATTGCCACAAAGTTGTAAGCTACAAAGCTCATGGCGCAAACAAACATATGGTCCTTACAGACTGGGAGTCAACATCCCATTGTACGGATTCGAAAATGAACAAGTCTCGATTCATTTATGGAGTTAACTCAGCTATTTTTCACGCGCTTGCTTGCGTCCGTGCGGGAGCTGCATGCACACGTACACAGAGAGAGAGAGAGAGAGAGAGAGTCTTAGCAAGTGAGACGTATTGCAGATGTCATGATATTTTATTTCAAAAATCACAAGGCAGCCGACCATAACTTGCTTTCTAAAAAACAGTCCAAATTTAAAGATGGGAGAAAGTGAAATCGCTGTTATAAAGGTGAACAACAAGCCGTCCCGTGGAGAAAGTGATTGGCAACCATCTGAAATCTTGAACCATAAGCTTCAAAAAGAAGTGATTTCAAGGGTAATCCATGTTATTTTCAAATATTTGTTGGAGTGGCTAGTGGATTCATTGAATTTTTTAGTGTGATTAGGGTAGGGTCTAGTCTATGGTTGAGATTCGGTTTCGCCATTAGAAATTCTCTCTCATCATTACAAATTTTCTAAATTTTCATATAAAATATAATAAATAATTTAACTTTTTCAAATTCCAAAACAATAATAATATTATAATTTCATTTTAAAAATCAAAATTCCCATCACAATGCCAAACAGAACCTGAGAATCTTAACTTGAGAAGGCGCCTGGAATAATGATTTATGTGATCAGAGTGATGAAGATATTGAACGCACTTGTAAAAGGAGTAAATGGAAGAATGAATCCCTTGAATGAATAACAGAAAACATTCCAAAATGTTCACCAGATAGAATTGCAACGCTAGCTGTAGATCAGCATAAGCATGGAGGAAATTAAAGAAGAGTAAAAAGACACCGGTACAAGCCTTGTTTTGCAGTTCTACCTCAAACCAAAGAAGAAAAAGGTAATAGCAAGAATGTTTTCTCACAAATATACCAAACCCAGAGGCTGGAGAAATGTTTTGTATATGACTTCTATACAAAAGAAGAATAAATGGCACACATCTGAACCAAGAAAACAGCTAGCTAGGATTTGAATGAAGCCTCTTGTAACTGAAAATTCTGCAGTTTCATTCTCCAGCCACACTGAACAGAGGCTGGACATGTAAATGCTAGCTAATAAGTATGCCCAAAAGCAGCTGTAAGAGTTTGGATATCCTTCCCACATATATCAGTACTTTGCAGAGGTCCTTGCCGCTGGTTGTGAGGCCACTTTGTACCTGAATTATCATTCCCCAAATGCGTTTCTGATTTTATTTCGTTGTACAAAGACTGTGGAGTTTGAGTTTGAAAAGCAGCCGCCATTAGTAATGGATTACTTAAATACTCTGACCACTTTATTTCTTCCGGTTGGCTTTCCATCAGATGGATTTGGGTCTCTTTGTTTGACGTGCTACAATCCGCCAATCCCCATGAAAACAAGCTGTTGCTTTGCAACTCAGCGCTGCTGCTGCTGCTTCCGCTGCCGCAATTGTTATTGTTTGTTGCGGCACTGGGTTCCCAGTAACGGGATCCATTTACCGTGAAACAGCCAATGGATACATTATCTGAGGGAAAAGTAGGTGGAGGCTTGTAACCAGTAGAGGTAGGCAGAAATGAACTGGTTGAAGGTGAAAGAACAGATATTGCATTGGAGGTAAATTCTGAATTCATGTCAAAGGCCTTCCCACTTTGGGTGAACCACTGAATGGGATTGGAGTTTGTGGGAAGCCTGGCATTGGATGTATAATTCAATTGCTGAAGCGGAAAGTAACCCACGAAATCTGAAGACCGGCAGTCGGTGGAGGAACTTTCTTGGTGGGATGTTACAAACCTGTCTTGGAAGAAGTCCTTGTTTGATGCGGGTGTCATCAAATTGTTGCTGTTATTGCAGTTTGTTGTTTTGGGGATAGAAGAGCACTGAACATCCAAAGGGTAGCAGCCTTGTGCAGCAATTGAAGACGGTCTCTGCTCAAGTAAAGCTGCTTCTTGCTTTGAACTCTGTGTCTCGAGGAGATTCAGTTCATTGGACACAACCACCGACATTCTGTCTCGACTTTTGGCTGCTGTATCTTTGTCCTCTCCATTCTCAACCTCGGAAAGTGGTTTGTGGGTGACGGGATCAATGCCTCTCTGCCTCAGCTTCTTCTTTAAGCAAGAGTTCCATAGATTTTTTATTTCGTTGTCGGTTCTTCCAGGCAATTGTGCTGCAATCTGAGACCACCTAGGGAAGGCACAGAATCCCAAAAATGTTAGCAAAGTCAAAGATTGCCAGAACCATGGGAGAAAACGTTCAGAACAGGAGAGGAATTTTACCTATTCCCGAGAACTGCATGAAGCTCAATTATAAGGTTCTCCTCTTCCTGTGAGAATGTGCCTCTCTTCAAATCAGGCCTCAAGTAGTTGATCCACCTCAGTCTGCAGCTCTTCCCACACCTTTGCAGACCTGCCAATTCATCACACGGAGATGGAACATTAGATCTCTGTTTTTCTGAACATTGCAGAAAGACTAGGTTTTTGAGATTAGAAAGCACAGGGGAAGAGGCAAAAAAAAAAAAAAAGGCTACCTGCTTGCTTAGGGACGGAGCTCCAACATCCATGGCCGAACTTGGTAATATGCCTCAGAAGCTTCTCATCCTCCTCAGGGGACCAAAGGCCTTTTCTTAGCTTCTGCTTATAACAGCAAGAGTGCCTTCCCATTTTAGAGTAAAACCCACCTCCTATGAAGGAGAATCTATCCTTAAACAGCAACGGTGCTGAATCCTAGATGAACTGTCAGCAACAGCTGGAAGCGGCCCAGAATGGATTTGTAGAGAGCTTTGCGGGGAGAGAGAGAGAGAGAGAGAGAGAGAGAGGTGACAAGGAGATTGAGAAAATGAAGTTGCAGCTAAGAAATTGAGTTGAATTACTATATAAGAACTAAGAAGCAGGCCCCCAGAGAGAAAAGTCGCACTCAATTAAGAAGGTACTTTTATTTTGAGTAGTTTTTTTTTTTTCCTTTTAGGAGAGAGAGAGAGAGAGAGGGAGGAGCTTGTATGTATAAAAAAGATGAGGAGGAAAGGTAAGAAGCTGATGAGTTGCATATGTCTAATCAAAGCTTCTGAGAATTAATGTCTCTTACAAGAATGGTGGGGTATTTTCACTGATAACAGCAGCTGAGAACAACTCATGCTTGCAACCGAAGTCAGGAAAAAACATAATATGAACACAATGCATACACATCTGGAATTCTTCACCATTGATGACTTTTTTACTGCTTCCCCAGATAGTTTTTCTACATGACAAACACAGTACTTGAGTTGGAAAGAACGAGGCAAGTGAAAAAGGCATCCCTTGCAGACCTTAGTTAGAATACATATGCAAGCAGTAGCCAACTGAATTAATGATGGAGACGCGTCTGAAAGTAAAAACTACCAAATCTATTCAATCTGCATACACCATGCAATTGGTGTGCCATGTTTCAAAAGTTGAAAAATAAAACTATTCCATTACTTAAGCTGGAAAACTTTATGCATCAGAGAAAACAGGACGGTCTGTCCTCTTTACTTCACCAATCCCCATACTCCCAAGCTGCTTTGTAACCCATTCTTCCTAAAATAATAATAAGGCATATCATTACGTGGAAAGCACATTATTTTATATATATATATATGTATAGGCAGTGTTAATTTCCAAAAATACATCCCATCATCTTTTGTTTTGATAAAATCCACTCGGTGTTGCAAATTACTTAAACCCCACTTGGTTTCCATTTCAAATGATCTATAGATTTCTCTCATTTCCCTTTTGGCTTCGTGCAAATTCAAGAAAATAGAGACTTTCCAGTATCTCTGGTTAACACCATAGCCAGTTATATCCAACAATTTGAACTATAGTGATGGGATGACATATGTAGCGTGACGAGTAATGATATGCATACAACTCGTATAATTATTTTACAAAAATGTCATTCATTTAAAATATATTTGTGTAAAGAATTATAAAAATGATTGTACGTATATCATTTTCCATAGCCATAGCGTGATAGTTAAGGAAAGAAGTATATAATTAATCTTACTTAATTACACTTTTTATTTAAGTTTTCAAGGACATGGTCCAGTACTGGATATATGAATTAATAATAATAATTAAAAAAAAAGAGGTTGTATATTCATTGAGAGTAAACTAGAACGTTCATTTTAATGTTTGGGATCAATGTATTGAATGTACTAAATACTAAATATATTTATATAACTAATACATGAATATACAATAATATACATGTACAGATTAATTTGTTTTGCATGCTGCCCCTTGCCCAACAACCCTATGTTTCTTTGAAAATAGAGACTTCGTGCTGGGAAACTAATGTAACTACATGTAACATGTCATGTTACAAAACTATTTTTATTATATATAAAGTATGCCCATTGTAAGGAGATTTTTCCCCTAGGGCCAAAGGATAAGCCCAGATACAGGGAGTTCGACCCAATTGAACGGCCTCTTGGCCCATTAAAGGCCCCTAGCCTCAAAGTTGAGGTCGGCTTATGGTCACAATCATGCGGAAAGTCCCAAAACATGAGGAAGGAGGGGATACATCGCACCGACATTCTCTTATGATGCCTAGCATCAGGAAATATTGTGCAAGTAGGTGGCGGGAAACACATGGAGCCCTTGATCTTCTGACAGTAAAGGAGGATGATCCTGATAACGTACACCCACAAAATAGAAAGAACAGGAAACTACGCCGCATTAAAAGAATCTGACTAAAAGAATAGTTGATGGGACATATACCCCTGCCATGGGGTATAGGCGATTCCTCCCTAAAAACCTAGTATAAAAATCAATCTCCAGGTACGAAAACTCTCTCTAATTCCTCTACCATTTCTCACAAACTATTAAAGTGATACTGACTTAATCATTGGAGAATCTTTGGCCTCCATCAAGGCCCCCGACTCTCTGTATTTTCTCTAAGTGTGCAAGTCCAAGCCCCAAGACTCGAGTCACTAGAACTTGGTCCAAAGGCATATCAAATACAATGTTAACACCCATCATATATTATCATAGCTCATTTCTCTCTCCCTCTCTGTGTGCGTGTTCCCATAGCTCCAGCGGCCAACCATTCCATGTTCTACTCTTCTTCATTTCTTCGACCGAATCTCTTGCATGTTCTCAATTACATCTAGTAAGAGAGTAGTAAATTAATTATTTTTCATAGATTTTTATTGGAGTCGGAGCTTAGAGGTTGGTACTTTGGTTTTGTTGGAATCGGACACATCTCTAATATTCAATCATTTTTCCTCCACGCTTCATGTGCACATTATCCCCACAAAGGATAATGCCCTAAACTTAGTTTAACTGGCTTCCTACCACTTAATAGATATTATAATTGAAAAGAAACCTTATACATTTCTTCTTTTTTGTCTGATCTTAGTCTAAAATAAATATTCTTTTAACGGAATATAAAGTTGGTCCATGCAATTAAACTTTTTTATATTGTCCACATGACATTGGGATTTTGATAAAATAAACAAAAATGTGATCCTCTTTTGGGAGCAATTCTACTTTTTTATTGGTCAATGATTAGAAGCTTACACAGACATAATGCTTCGAATAATTCTCCACAATTGATTATTTAATTCCATTTGGAGTAATATATTGTATATATGAATGTATACACATATATTTATTAACATTATTTGTTATTTAAAAAATATTTGATAATTTTATATAAAAAATTTAGAACTGACATGATTTAGTATAATATGACAAATTTACTTTAAAATAAAAATTAGTACTTTATAATCTAACAAATCATATTGAGTCATGTCATTTTGTAAAATTTTTTGTATAAGATCAGTATTTATGTGTAGACCTAGCTAGCAGTTCTCTTTTTATTTTAAATTTTATATATGTCTTAATTCAAACTGCTAACTTGATGCATTCTTAGGGTCTGTTTGGATTAAGAAATTATTTCATCTCATCAGTATAACGCTCTCAAATTTCTTCACAAAATATAATAAACAGTTTAACGTTTTCAAATCTTAAAACAATATTAATATTAAAAAATAATATTCTAACAATATTTATTCAACTTTCTATTTTTATCTAAAACCCTTTTATCTAATCTCACTATTCAAACCGTCCCTAAATACAGATCAATCGGTACTCAAATAATAATCTCTTAAAATATACTACATACTATGCATAACTAAAATAACAATATTTCTTAAAAAAATAATGATTTGAGTTTTTTCTTTATTTCTAAAATAGCTTCAGCTTGAAAAATTATAATCGGCCTCCCGTTTCCACCTTTTTACGTGGCCCTTTTCTTTGGAAGCACATTAATGTTACACACACCCAATTAAATTGAGTTTTCCAATAAACATAAAAGTACATTCATCTGCTGTCTATATAATTACTACAACCAGTGCTTAGGAATAAGAGGACAGAATATGGTGAATGAGAAAAAAAATAGAAAACATAATGTTGGACTTAAAATATATAAATTTCGTGCAGAATTTAAAAACAGATTAATATTGAAACTCACAACAACAACAACAACAAAAAAATAAAATAAAAAGAATTTTTCATTGTAAGAAAGTAAGTTTTTTTTATATGATTTAAAAAAAAAAAAAAATCTGTAGGACAAAGGTCTTGTTTGGATAGTCATATGAGATGAGATGATCTGTGAATAATAATGAACTGGTTTGAGTTAAGATATTTTATGAAATTTTGGAAAAGAAGAGAGAAAATATTGAATAAAAATATTATAAAATTAAAATATTATTAGAATATAGTTTTTTAATATTGTTTTTATTTTGAGATTTAAAAAATGGAATTATTTTTTGTGTTTTGTTTGAAAGTTTGATAAAATTGTAATGATTAGGTAATAATTAAATAAAATAATGAAAAAGTGTTTGTGTTTATGCTGTTTGAATACGTACTAAGATTAGATGAAATGAGATGCCAGGATCTTGCAATCCAAACGAAGCCTTATTCAAGTAGACATTCAGATCATAAGAATTTTTTCCTCCAGAATAACAGATAGATCATAGGATGCTTGCTCTTGGACGAGGGATATGAATTAGAGGTGTCAAATCGTGTTAATGGATCGTGTTTGTCTCATGTCAAGGCATTTATATTATATCATATGGGTAAACCCAAATCCGACCCGTTAAACTTATCATGTCAAAATATCAAACCCTAACACGACCCATTAATATAATGAGTCGTGTCGTGTCGTGTCAACCAATTTCAATCCATTTCTGTAAATGGATTGAATAAATCGGAAATTAATTAATTTGACCTAATTAAATTTAGTATACTTTTATATAAATTTTAAAATTACAATATCTATAAAAAATTATAAAACTAACTACAAGTTCAAAATTAAAATTCAAACAATAAAAATATTGAAATTAAAATTTTAAAAAAATTATTTTTAGGTATAAGGGTATAATTGTAACTTTAACTTTCTTAACGAGTAATAACGTGTCAAAGACTCAAAACAGGTTGACCCGTTATCAAATCATTAAACAATCGTGTCTTAACAGGTCAACCAATTTTGACCTAAACCTATTAAGACTAAATCCAAATCTGCTATTATCATGTCGTGTTTGTATTGGATTAACGGGCCGTGTCACATATTACCACTTCTAAGTGGAACTTGGAAGTGGTCCATTAATCTATTACAGTATTATTATAAAATAGTTCTATTTGAAAACTTTTACACCATAGATCATTCACATTGTATAATTAGATTTGAAAATTTTATAAAGCTTATAATAACTTTGTACTTGTTTAGATTTTCGAACAATTTTTATAATAGCTTATCCACTTTGTTTGTAATTTTTTCCTTCAAAGTTGAAAATGCAGATCTATATCTTTCCAAGATGTAATTCATTTTTTTTCATATATTTTAAAATTATGTTATGTCCTTTGTTTTAGAAAAATAAAAGCCAGAAAAACATAATCTCTTGGACTTTTGTCCATACAGTTTATCCTTTATTCCGTCTTAGGCAGAATATGTGGTTTGTTAACTCTATCTTATACATAATTATGCTATCTCTCAGACGGTGGTCTGTAGAGGTTTACAGCATGTACTAGATCATATCAGACACAATTGTGTATTGGAGAGCTATTAATGCTGTAGTTAGTTTGTAATGTATATTTCAGGTCAAAGTTATAATGTCCCTTATTAATGAAAGCAATATGTTCTATAAAAAAAAATAGTAGAGTAATTTTACATAGAACCGTAAAGTGCGTAAATGCCACATAATTACTTTAAAAAAGAGTAGGATCTAGTATTATTAAAAAATTATTTTTTTTATGTGAGTTTCATTTTTTATTCACTTTTTTCAGAACGATTACGTGGCAATTGTATAATTTACTGCTACAAATATCTTTTTTCAATTATTTTTTCGTATCAACAATATTTATTACCTGAGTCGATTGAAATACTTATGATCACTTTAATGTTTAAGGGCCTAAAATTCTCGAATATTGTTGTTCGATCATGCAAGTTTTTTTAAACAATATCAAATATTTGATAAATATTGTAGAAATTAATTTATATGTAACTGTTTCACATTAAATAAGGAAGAGTGAGAGTATTAATTCCATCACGCGACATTTTTCATCATCATTAATTGATCAACAACCCTTATTTTTTTAATAAAAATTTAAAAAAATAATTGTAATTTAAACCATGATCTTATCGTAATAAGCTAAGAATTTTATGAAGAATTTTTAACTAAAAAGTGATACAAATTAGTAATTTACGTCTTAAAAAATGAACAGAAAAAATAATGCACATTGAATTATTGCGCGAATCATAATTAGCGGTGGGTCGAAGCTAGCTGTGGGGCCCGCTTTGAGTTGTGACACCTTTTGGAATCTCAAATATAGGAAGACCATTCCAAAATATCATAGCTCCGTACCGTCGTCATAAAATAGAAATGATTTTATAGTTATCATTTCTATATATGTAATTGTCGTATAATTATTTTAAAAAGATATAACAACATAAAAAAAATCATTGCACAACTTCACGATCGATCGCTCATGCATTTTAATTTTTTTTCTTAATAATTAAGGAAGTTATTTTTAATGTATTTGTGTATTTTTTGTAATATTTAAAAAATTTTTAAAAGAAAAAGAAAATAAATATAATTGTACTAGAGGCGTGCTCAACGGTAAATGCTGAGCGGTTGAGTACCTAGTAGCATCATTAATCCACAAAAATAAGTTTATAAATTGATATGATTTCATATAATATGTTAGATTTATTTTATATAATTAAAAAAAATTTACAATTTAATATATCATATTAAATCACGTTAGTTTATAAATTTATTTTTATATCATCTCTTTATTGTTAAAGTATGCATTCAAGAATTATTCATAACTTGACAAACAAAATATAGTAAGAATTTATTTGATTATTTAGCATAAAAATATTTATATTATGATTTATTTTATAATATTTATAATAGACATCAAAATTATATTTAATTAATTGCATTATTTATAACGTAGGAAGCAGGTCATAGAGTGCGGATATTAACATATCTGTGCGACATCTTTCTGGGCCCCGAACTGTCTAAAATTATGTTGATGATTGAAAGGCATCATCGCATTTGACCTTGCAACGTGTTTATTATATATATATATATGAAAAATATTTTAATTATAAAAAAAATTACGTAAAAATAAATTCATAAATTGATATAATTTAATGTGATATATCATATTGCAAAGTTATTTTTATGAGTAAATACGTAGGTCTAACATAATTTATGAAACTACGTTAATTTATGAGTTTACTTTTATATAATCTCTTTATATTTGTAAGAGTTCTATTTTATATATATATATGTATTAATTTTCTTATCTTTATTTCTTGACCATGTTTTAGCGTAAAAATGGAAGTGCAGGTTTAATAATTTGCTGGACTGCTACGTAAGTAATATTCGATCTCCACCGACAGATATTTGGAGTGTGGAAAATCACTCTGAAAACTACATGACATGATATGATAATTTGTGTTGGATGGGCGCTGGCTGGGGCTCTTTCTTCTCCAGAGTTTATTGCTAATTTAGATGTTATATATAATTAATATTGGTGGCTAGCTAGCTTCCTCAATCACATTGAATACACCTTAATTGATTATTCGAACCTTATTCAACATGTGAATGATCATATCAACAACTATTGATGATGAAATATTTAGTAATTTATATGAATATTATTTAATCTATATATCTTTCTAATTTCTTGGTAATTAATTACATGACTAAATATATATAATTATTCAGTACTTTTTCTTATTAATTTAATTCATAATTTTCGTCAAATGATTAGAATTAATAACGTGGGATTATATATAATATATATATATATTAAGTCGTATTGTTCGTGGAAAGGCAAATATTCCATGAATGGTGTGCGTGCGTACTGCTACAGGATACAGACAACAAGAGCCACCAAGCGGGTGAGCATGCATCTTCCCAAAGAGAAAGAGATCAGAATTAAGGAAATTCAATCGTTTTCATATTATGCTTTGTCTCCTAGCTAGTAAAATGATAATGAGGCGTTCTTGACCTTAGCAATGTCTGATCGGTACGTACGTTCACACATCTCTAATAAGAACAACTATAAATTAATAAGAACGTCCAAATTAAAAGGGATGCTTAATCTCCAATATATATATATATATATATACCTCGTGATCATGCAATATATTCTCCCGTGAGCACATCATATGCAAGCACATCATGAGCTGTTTCCTTTAAGTCAACTTTTGTCTGCATGCATGCATATTGCTGCTTAATTTGATTTAAACAATATATAATTATGGCTAATATTGCTACCCTAAAGCTTGTAGTACTGCCGGTTGGCGTTGAATTCTATATGTTTTTGTTGCAGCTCATTTAGACAGTTTTTCATCTCCTCAAACAGTACTAGAATTTCAGAAATTAATAAATGAAACAGGCAATCATGCAAAGGGATCTCCTTTATTTTCTGGGTGAGGGTACTTTGTCTTGTTCCAAGATTTACCAGCTTCTATCACAGAACATACAGATCACAGGGGCATGCACTTTACGAGATTTCCGGAAATGAAAAAAAACAAAGGAAATGGAAAAAACAGCTAGCCCGAGTTCCTAAGATCGACTGCCAGTTCCACAGTTTTGTAAAGGTCAAGTGGCATGCAATTACTTGGGCAGGGGGGTCAGTGTACGTTGACTGATCATATCAGCCCGTGGGTCTCAAGACTAATTGACACATCAGGACTTCATGGCCACATGAATCGAGGCTCTGAATTACCTGCAATTCACTTGTCTCCGTTCACCGCTCATGATCTGCACGTACGAATATTTGATTCGGACCTACTATTTAAGGTGATTGCTATTTTCCATATATGTTTTGTGTCGTCTCATGCACTCATGTGGCCAGCTGTACTGGGCGCAGTACTGAGATCAGGATCTGATCCTCTTGATCAATTAATGAATATCAGACCACGTATCAGATCAGGATCATGATCTATTTCGACCCTGCATGCATGACTACATTTCATGCTTATCAAGATCAGAAAGAAAGTAACTTGAACAATAATTTACATGCAAATAATGAGTGTCAGATGATCATATATCCACATATATATACATAATACACTTTTTTTGGGGTCGGCTCTACGAATTTTGTGTGTTGCTACTCCAATTAGACCCCACCAAATTAAAGGGCAATTCCTCTAATCATTGTGCCGCTACGAAGGAAGGATCCAGTGTAATTCCAAAAAGGGAATTAGGAGTACTAGTGTACTACCACTTTTTGAGAGTCCCAAATTACTGGCTAGGGCCGGCTAGCTAGTTGCCGATACATTACTGATATTACTCGACCCAAACAGGCCAATATCCATTCTTCACACTAATTATTCCCTCTTTTCCATTCATCTTACTTTCAACTCAACTCTTTCTTTCTAGTTTGTTTGCATCTATATATATATAGATATTCCAAACCGTACGTACGTACGTAGAGATCAGTACTACTGCATGGATCAAACTGTATATATATGGAAGCTGAGTAAGGGATAATATATAGATCAGTTCGACGACTACATGCATCTTGAAATAGTCGAGTAATTATGAGTAAACTAGCTCGATCTCCGGCATGAAAGGACAGATGTGATTGCAGCAAACGAATTAACTGATCATGATGTAAGTACTTTAAGCTTAAAAAATAACTACTTTTGTTCTCGATAATTGTATACCCCAAATACAGCTAGGAGATTCTTTCGAAGAAGAATGAAATTTGGGAACGAAATTTCGAGTTCCCCAGCATGTCAAAGTACGGCCCATAAAGACCCACAACAAGTGTGCATGCTATTGCTAGCTAGGTCGTAATATGAAAACAAGACTTCTTTCTTATTAATCCCTCATCCTCAGGAGATGTCACATTCTGAAGGCGTACTCGGCCTCATTCTCATAGAACACGACAAGTTGAAAGTGCAGGAAAGCCACAAAAGAAGTAGTGCAGCTTAAGCATGCAGTAGTACTATTCATCATGATTCACTTTAGTTGCATATATCTTAGGCGCAGCTCATGTACGTAGGACCCAAGCATACACACTAAACTCAAATACGATTGATTTCAAAAAAGAAAAAGCTCCAATATTACTGGGACCTTATATCTATATGCTCAATCAGTCGATCCATGCATGGAGCCCCCCAATGAGTAGGTCGTGACGTGATGCATGCATTGCACATAGAATACTTTACAACAGTTATTACTAATTCTTAACTCCATTCAATGCATTAATATTGTGAATTAGATGAAACCCGGCCATTACGATTATGGACAAGATCTTCATCATGATCATGATTATCCAGTTAATGTCACTTTAGCTGTTGGAAAATTATATATATATCTGAGTCGACCTGACCTCCTCGATCAGCCAACATCATCGAGTACGTGCGTTGGTTTCCGAAAAGTAAGGTATAGATGAAGGTGACAGTCAATATTTTAGCTTAATTTTTAATCAGACACATCGTTTAAACAGTGATTGTCGGCAAGCCCTAGCTAATTTAAACATTAATGCTAGACACTGATCAGTTAATTACTATATATATATATATATAATATCCTCTATTAATATAATATAATCCTCGGCGATGAAATTATACAGTACTTTGTCTGTCATTATTGTAACAATGGCTATATATATTTGCAAAATTCTCCAAGGAGTACTGGCACTATAATATATAACTGCCTCTTGATCAACTGACAGGGATTTTTTTTTCAAAAAAATTTTGTATGAAAAGTGTGTGCACTTTTAGTATTTAACTTTTTTGGATAGTGAGATGAAATGAAATGAGATAAATTGAGAGATAATCTATAAATAATAATGAGATTGCAAGTTAAGTTGAGATGAACTGATCAGATGATTTTTAAAAATTATATATTTGGATTAACAAATGATTTTAAAACAAGAGTTTGGATAAAAGAGTGTTTTTCCGTAGGAGTTGAGATATCTCTGAAACCAAACGGCTTCTAGATAAATAAAAGATCAACTTGTCAATTGCCTAGCTCCGATCCTTACCCAAAAAATAAATAATAGAAGAAATTATCTAATTTCTAACTTAATTTGTTGAAAATATTGTAGTTTCAGTAATAATTAGTTAAGATTTTGTTTTGCAGTCTACTAAAACTTGGTTAATTTAAGATGACAAGTTTCACACAATTCATGAAATGTGTATTTTTTATACGTACAGATCATATATGGACACGAAAATATATAAAGAGTAATGATTTATATAAGTCTCACGTATACAGGTCCTACTGTCTTTTTATAGAAAAGTGTATTCCAAAAGGTATAAAAGTGGGATCTATGTTACATATTTTTATAAGTCCCATCGTTTAATTCGCACGTATTATTCAGATATACCATGCATATATTATATGGAAAATAATAGTCATCTCGCTGGGGCTTCTCTGGAATATATATTTTTAATTTTTTTATTTAATAATTAAAAAATTATTTTTTAATGATGTTATAAATTTTTATTTAAAATATTGAAAAAATATAAGTAAAAATTAAAAAATAAAAATAGATCGATGAAATGTACGTACTAGCTAGCAGGAGCCCACCAGCCCCAACGGTGGCTGTAGAGCCAACCATAATCTATACTACTCGAGGCCTTTTGTAAGGGTCCATATGTCTTCAATGGATTTGAAACATTGTGTGTTTAAAGATGGTAATTTTTGACTTTTTCAAAAGACATATGTGTGGTT
This sequence comes from Carya cathayensis, assembly GCA_011037825.1. Taxonomy (NCBI): domain Eukaryota; kingdom Viridiplantae; phylum Streptophyta; class Magnoliopsida; order Fagales; family Juglandaceae; genus Carya; species Carya cathayensis. The sequence continues at coordinate 209,501 of QGSO01000189.1, forward strand.
AAAAATAGTTTATAAATAATAGGTAACATTTTAAGTTGGTCCATCCGTTATGCTGGCGTGGCTGTACGTTGTCAGCACCAATAAAAAGAGAATACGTTAGAAATAAATAATTAAAAAAATAAAAGACACAATTAAGATATTTGAAAATTTTTAAAAAATTAAAAATTTAAATAAAGATAAAACAAGAAATAAACAACCACTCCATCTATTTCTTCTTATACTTTTTTTATTGCCATAGAGTAATGAAACGAAGTGGAAGTGCACCAGAAAGAACTCACTTGGTAGCTTAAATATTACATGATCTATTAATTAATCGCATGTTGAGATCATCAAGTGTACGTTAGATTCATATATAAATAAATTTTATTAAAATAAATTTATAAATTGAAATATTTTAATATGATCTATTATAATATAAAATAATATTTACTCAATATAATAGAATTAACGTATAATAAATTAACTGAATTTATGAATTTAATTTTAAGAAACCGTTTTATAAAAATAATTCAGTTAATTATATTAATAAAATATATAATAAATACGTAAAAATATCTAAACATAAAATTTTTATATAAATAGGTAGCAATTTTCAACGGTGACGGATGCAAGTACTCTTTGCTTAGAAGTACGTGTTCTCGGCGTAGAGTGATTTCTTTGAAGAGATATAACATGCTGGCCCACCTACCTATACGTATGTGTGTGTATATATAAAAGATGAAGCTGATTGATTTGATACCTTAATTAGCCATTTTAAGCTGCTTCACCCGCAACAACGTATATAGACCCTCCGGTGACATATGACGTAGATAACGTGGATCTTACAGTACTGATGACATTGAATGGTTTGGTTTTTAATAAAATTCTAAAATTTAATTATCTTGTTAATCAAATATTATTACGTCAGCAGAATAAAAGTATGCCCCGATGCACATGATCTACTTAATTACAAGTCGATCAAAAGACTCATGGATAAATAAAAAAACCGCTAATTATTTAGTTGCGTATGTGATGAAAAAGTCAGTGCAGAGAACACATCATATATACAACTAATATAACATATTTTGACTTATAAGGAATGTTTAAAAGTAGATTAATTTATAAATCAAACTATGTCACTCTAATATGATTTTTTGTTAGTCCTATAATAAAAAGACAAGCAAATTTTTAGTTTTTTATAAGTGAATGAGTTTTACAATATATAAAAGGAAATATAAGGGTAGACACACAATAGTAGTGTCACCTTGTGTAATACACTGACCACATGCTTGTGCATGACAAATTGACGTTTTAAACTCACTTAGCACATACACATTGTTGTAAGAGACAAAAATTATTTTAATTCAAACGAAGCGACGTGTTTCTTCATTTATTTTTTATAGTGACAATTATTTCACACACTTTTTGATAGAAACCATTTTGTTTAAATTCAAATGATTCATTGCATCTACTGTTATTACATCTGTTTGTTGTAAAATTAGTGTTCATAATTTGCAATCTATACACTATATAAACAATGTTTTACCATGAGAACATAATTGTCAGATTTTCTTTTGCATAACTCAATTCGTGAGTGTGAGGCAATATTTATCTAAAAGTTAGATTAACAACCGCCTCACTATTTTGTAATTTTCAATTTCTATTTGCTATATTTTTTTAACAACGTCAATAATATGAAGAGTGTACCATCTACGTACACGAACTTGCAAATAGATTTATTCAAAGACTAAACATGTACGTACGTCTTGCCAAGAAAGAAAAGTTAAAAAAATATCTGCATATAAGCCGTGGAGATAACATCATAGGTGATGGGATATTAGTGAACCAAAATTGATGTAGGAGATAACGATTTTTAGTGAAGATGCTAATCAAGAGGTGGTTTGAGATCTCAAGTGGCATCATCGAGATGTCCTTGAACAAGACGAGGAGATGCCTACCTCACTACTCTCACCTCAATATCTAATTATATCTTTAATCCATCTCTTTCCAAAAGGGATGACAACCAGCTGACAAGAAAGATGAACCATCCATCACTTTTTGGATAATGGGATTAGACATTGTGCTAAGCTCTCATTAAAACTTGCCAATAATTTCTAGATCTCCAATCGAGGTTGATTGAGTTTGATGTTAACGGCCGATCCAAGATGAACAGATGAATATCATAGCAATTACCCATGACCCCACCTTGTGTTTCTAGGAAACACACCACGTTCCACTTGGAGTAGTGGTACTAATTAATAAGAGTACTTACTAGCACTAAGAAATGGGTCTATTCGAGATGACCCCTTAATATATCCCAACTTAATAATAATAATAATAATGGTCCAACTACATATGTTGTAACATAAGCACATGCATATCCCATCTATGTTTTTGTTAAACCTCTCCAACTAATAAAATCCAAACCATGGAATATGTTAAAGATCTCATCAAGTAGGAAATTATTAGGTTTTATGCTATTTATTGATTTAGTTTTAATGTTGTTCGAAATATTTATATGAATAATAATAAATATTGTAGGGTCCACTTTATATGTCATCTCTCTCCCACCTAATCAGGCTCTCAGGCCGGACTTTAATTCGAAGTTGTTACATAGAATTATAAGCCTCTAAATAATTAATTGAATGAAGATCATTTAATTAACCCCATATATGTAGTAATAATCATGATGAACAACTTGCGTTTGCTTTATATCATAACACAAGCCTTCACATCTTCTTAGTTAGTCAGTACCATCTAATTAACAAAGTGTAAAACTCAAAAAAGCAAGAGAACAACATAGAAGAAGGGACGTTTCAGCTTTCGATTATCATATATTATCTGAGTTTGAAGACATGGATGGATGGAGATCAGTGGGAAATTGACTTCAATAAGAAGGAACGAACAAAAGCAAGCATGCATATATCAGTAGAAGGAATGATAATATTATAGGTAAGTAATTACCCCAAACCCCATTAATCAATTATCAAAGGCTCTATCGTTAATGTCAAAGATCATGAAAACTTTGTCCAAGTTAAAACGCTCATATTGTCTCCCTTAAGCTTGAATTATCACATGATACATCTGATCCCCGGCCGGCCTGCCCTGGTGCCTTTTGCTTTCTAGTGAGAAATTATTGTCAACTTTCATTACGTACACATTACATCATTGACTTAGATCGATCGATCGAATTCCAAAAGTAAAATTAGTAGCTAGCCTGCCCTGAGATCTCCATCACCCATAATCATAATATTCTCGAGATAATTAGGTTATGTTCTCTAGTACGTACTCGTCTTATCAGCCAATGATTCTGCCACATGTTCACGTACGTGCCACTATCCAATTGGAGCTTGCTAAATTGATCTCGATCATCACAACTGTCCCGTCGGGATCGAAGGAAGAGCTAGGATAGCTAGCTAGGTCCAATAATTTCATCAAAATGGACCAAAAGAAGAAAGAATATAGCCGATCCATTTTCCTACTTAATTCCCGGCCATTTCTTAGTAACGTCGACTCATGACCTAACAAAAAGAGAAATGTCACTAGCAATTGTAGAGTGTATAAATATTATATAATTATTTTAAAAAAAGAGTGGGTCCACAATTAAAAAAGTAGTTTTTTTTTTTCATTTAAGTCCCGTATTAATTCTCTTTTTTAAAAGAGACTGGACGGTACTTGCACAACCACAATTATAAATATCATTTCTCTAATCAAAAAAGGGTTATCTTTTGACCTCCATATTATATAACGTCAAATATCATCCATTTTGCTTCCATTAATATTATATATAAATCAATTTGTACAGGTCACATGGATTGGTGAGAGATTTTTCGAATATATAGAAATACTCTCTCTCTCTCTCTCTCTCTCTCATGTGCGCATACATGTATGTACATGTATATGTTAGGAACCAGATTACTATCTTAGGTTTGGTTTGAATAGTGAATTGAGATGAGACGATATTATTGCTTTACAATTTGAGATGAGATGAGTTGAAATCAACTTTAAATTCAAATGGGAAAGTCTTATCATTATTATTAAAGATGCAATTGATTAATAACTTCTGTACCAATATTTATTGTTAAATAAGACTCATATATAAAAGAAAAAATGGGTTTCACAATGGTAAAAATGTATTAGGATTTTAATAGAGAACTATGTGTTGTTATTTGTGCTCTTTGAGTTTAGTCCCACATCGATGGGTTTTGAGTTAATGAGCATAGGCTCAAGTTATAAAAATGAGGTTTAGCCTCATGGTTAAGTGCACCAGTTGAAAGCTTATCTAGTAACTTTTGACTTTAGTTAAATTCCTCTATTAGCCTTTTAAGTATAAAAGGGAAAGAGGTGTAAAGTTAAAGTTTTACTAGTGGGGTAGCTTTGTGGGTGTGTTTGGGGTGAGGAGAAAAATTGTGTGATTGTAACAATTTTTCACATAGTGAATTTTCTTCTCTGGGTCTGGTGGTTTTTCTCCTGTTTTGGAGTTTCCACGTAAATTTCTTGTGTTGTTATTATTTCTCTATTTTTCTTGTTATTCCTGCAAAGGGTAGATCCTAGGGGGGTGAATTTGGGAGGTCCAAATTCCAACAATTGGTATCAGAGCCACTAGGTTCTTTTTGTGGGGTGGAGTTTTGGTGTGGTAGTGTGGATACGTACAGTCTAAGGAGGTTCTGTCTAGGAGATTGGAAATTTTAAGTGTGTCCATTGTGACCCTCCAATCTTTCCTGGGAACTGACTTAGTGAGGTACTATTCATTTCTACAGTAAATTCATCAAAGCAATGTCAGGAAGTAGGTCTTCAAATCTTGTAAAATTTGAGGTGGAGAAATTTGATGGGAGAATCAATTTTGGCTTGTGGCAAGTACAAGTCAAGGATGTCTTGATTCAATCAGGATTACACAAGGCATTGAAGGGCAGACCAACACCTGAAGTCAGCACTGGTACTAGTGTGACTGGTGAAAAGAGCAGATCTAAAATGAGCGATGAAGATTGGGAGGATCTGGATTTGAGAACAGCAAGTGCGATACGTCTGTGCTTGGCCAAAAATGTTCTTGCAAATGTGCATGGAATATCTACGGCAAAGGAACTCTGGGAAAAACTCGAAGAGTTGTATCAGACGAAGGGCGTCTCAAATCGTGTGTACCTGAAGGAGCAGTTTCATACACTACGGATGAGTGAAGGTACAACTATTTCAGATCATTTAAGCGTTCTCAATGGCATTGTCGCTGAGCTAGAAGCTATTGGAGTTAAAATTGATGATGAGGATCAGGCCTTGAGACTCATCTGGTCTCTTCCACCTTCCTATGAGCACATGAAGCCTATTTTGATACATGGGAAGGAGAAAATAATTTTTTCAGAGGTTACCAGTAAAATCTTTTCTGAAGAGAGAAGACTAAGTAGTGGAAATAATGTTCCACTTGAGAACTTAGTGATGGTAGCAGCTGGAAATGGGAAGATGAAGAACTCCATGAAGAAGAAAGTAGTCTGCTGGGAGTGTGGACAATCTGGGCACGTCAAGAAAAATTGTCCAAGAGCTGGAGCAGGTTCGGCAAGTGGCTCCAAGTCAGTAAATGGAGATACTGGAAATGATGCTAATATTGCGTCTCTCTCCATAGAAGATTTTGATCTTTAAAAGGAGACGTGTACATCCTCATGGCATGCCGCTAATTCCCAAAGTTGCCATGATAGAGGATGTGTTAATGTTAGCGGGTCCACAAGTTTGCACACAGGCATTGGTTTGGCATTGATGCAGGGTGTGTGGTGGAAATTCATGTCGATGGCTGATGAACTTCCAGGAAAGCCAAACGTGGAAGTTACACCATAAATTTTCAGCAAGGTTGTTTTCGACATGGGCCGAAGTGAAATGCTTGGAATTGATTTATTCTGAGTGGGTATGCTTTTATGGTGAAGCATGATAGCGGAAGCTATGAAGATCTTCATTGAGGTGGAGTTTGGCTGTGGGACTAGTCAAAATCGCAAGGTGGAGATTGTTGTTATTTGTGCTCTTTGAGTTTAGTCCCACATCGATGGGTTTTGAGTTAATGAGCATAGGCTCAAGTTATAAAAATGAGGTTTAGCCTCATGGTTAAGTGCACCAGTTGAAAGCTTATCTAGTAACTTTTGACTTTAGTTAAATTCCTCTATTAGCCTTTTAAGTATAAAAGGGAAAGAGGTGTAAAGTTAAAGTTTTACTAGTGGGGTAGCTTTGTGGGTGTGTTTGGGGTGAGGAGAAAAATTGTGTGATTGTAACAATTTTTCACATAGTGAATTTTCTTCTCTGGGTCTGGTGGTTTTTCTCCTGTTTTGGAGTTTCCACGTAAATTTCTTGTGTTGTTATTATTTCTCTATTTTTCTTGTTATTCCTGCAAAGGGTAGATCCTAGGGGGGTGAATTTGGGAGGTCCAAATTCCCAACACTATGATGAGTCCTCCCACAAATGGTATTCAAGCCTTCAAGGTAGAACATATATACATGAGGCTATTGAAACACAGTAAATTTTGGAAACATTTTTTCCAAACACGAAAAAACAATAGAAAAGAAGGATGATGATGACAAGTCTGGTGTTAACATACATGGCCCATTCTAAGTATCATGGGCCTTAAAAGTGTAGTATGGGCCCTTTGTGTATAAGCCAGATTTGATAGTTGATACTATGATTTCTTTCTTTAATTTCGATCTACAGAATACCCAAGTCCACCACAGCTAGCCTAGCCCAAAATGACAAAAGCAGGCCAGCCCATTTGTTAAAAGAAGAGAGAAGCCCCAAATTGAAACGATGCGTGTCACTAAGGGCTCCCATCATCCCTTTCCTGCTTCCCATTTCCCCCGGTTCTGCTGCTACGAACACCTCCATTTGTAGGTATGTACTGTCACTTTTGCGTTAGTCTTTTTAATCTCGCGACTGCTTGTTCGTAAATTAATGAAGCTGAAAGTTGGATATTGGGATAGGTTGAAATTGGGAGTTCTTTCCTTTCGATTTTAATGGTTGTGATTGATATCTCGTGTTGCCATTATTTTTTTCGAATTTTGGGTCTTTTTGTGTGTTGCTTGCAGAAAACAGAAGCGAAATTCGAAGTGAGAGCGATTGGGATCGAAGATAGAATATGGAAAGGGAGAGATTGAGGGAATTCATAAAAAAGGAAGTAAGCGATTGGGATGATGACGAAGCGGTGGCCACTGCTCGGTTCAAGGCATTTAGTGGCCAGAGATCAGATTGGGAACCGAGATACCAGTTCTGGAAGAATCTGATTCTGAACGTCGCTCGCCATCTTCGCCTTGTGATCGTCCGGCCTCACGACATCAGGAACATTTGGTTCAATCGCGGCGGCTTGACCCCTTTGTGCCTCGATGAAGTTTTGGTGTGATTATTTACCTCTTGGCTCTTAGTATATATCTTTTTCTTCACTTACCGATACTATCAATTTCACTCCAGTTTTATGTGATGTTAAAGTGCTACTTTTGGTGGTTGGTTGTTGCAGCTGGAAATGTACAGAGAAGGTGAACTTATACGGTTGGGTGATCTTGAGGACCCAACAACCAGTGGCACACTATCACTTCTCTTGAGAAAAGTTAGAAGAAACTTGACGCTTATCAGAGCCTCCCCCATGCCATCCTTACCGGCTCTGTTACAAGATCATCTTGTACTTAACACTCTCTTGAAGGTGTATATCACTGCATCTTGTCTTAGTTTAAGAGTACGATGCTATAACGGATGCTAACTTTTTTCGCCTGTTAAGGAAAGAGCTGTTGAAGTTGTGAAACAGTTGTGTGAAAGTCACTGGACTTGTTCATGCATTGTAACCATGAAGAAGTTCCAGGACATTTGCGGAGGCCCGAATGAAGCATCTGCGGTCTTGTCTCACCTGTCAGAAACTGGGAAAGCACGCTACCTCTCCATCCATAAGAAGGGATTCCTAGAGGTACTAGCATTTTCGTGTTAGTTTTGTTGAGTTTATTGAATATCACGGTGAAAGTTTTTTTGGAATATAAGCTCTTTTTTTACATTTTTTTTCATTGTTGTGCAAATATGTTATCTGGAGTTAAGCAGATGGCCTTTCAAATTTTTTTTTTCAATGTCGGGAGATGTGAGTATGTTTTTGCAGGGCATAAAATTTTCACTGTCACCAGCACCGGTTTCTAACACCTCAAATTTAGATTATGATGTTTTGCACCTGGTTACGACGACAGAAAGGCTTCAGCAACAACTTGACGTGATTGACCGACGATGTGAAATGTAACTACCTCTGAACTTAACTTTATTGCTTTAGGTTCAAGCCATCACAATTGTAGTTGCTCATAAATTGATGTACCAAATCAAATCTGTAATATTTGAAAACATCGAAGATGGGTAGCATCCTTGTAAATCCGGCCAACATGAAGCTTCTGTGTTACCTTGTGTACAAAAATAGTCATTTGATCACTGTTGGTAATCATTGGTTTTTGCACTCTGGATGCCTTTCATTGTGCCAATTGTTTGATTGAAGAGGGTTGGTTGGCCGTGTGCATATTAGAATAGGGTTTGATTAGAGATTGCCACATCTTCATCCCATATGCTTTTGTCTATATGAGTGTCTGTTGTAATTGGGGACTTGAGACAGGAGAGTCTCTTCGAGTGTGTAACTGTGTTATAGCTTGATAAATTTTCTGTGCAGGTCCAGAAAATCAGCAATAGCTTCTTTGAGTTCGGGGAACAAGAAAGTTGCACTGCGGCATGCAAGGGAGTTAAAACTTGCCACACAGAGTAGAGAAAAATGTACATTGCTTTTGAATAGAGTGGAAGAAGTCCTTAATGTTATTGCGAATGCTGAATCAACAAAAAAGGTAGTTCATTGAAGAAAAACGGTTTTTATTTTTTATTTTTCCCCTTCCAGCTGCTTCTTTAAATTGTGTGTATAGCGTAAATAATTAAAGTTCACGCAAGAGCTGAGAAACCTCAGAAAGTTTGCTTTTTTTGTACTTGTCAAGTGGGGTTTTGGAGCCTGGTTTGAGTTGCTGAAAATCTTGAGTTGTCTCCTGTTGGCAGGTCTCTGAAGCCATCCAAATTGGTGCTCAAGCAATAAAGGAGAACAGGGTCAATTTGGACGAAGTTGAATTTTGTTTACAAGAGCTCGAGGAGAGCATAGAGTCACAAAAGCAAGTTGACAAAGCTTTAGGTACTCTCTCTCTCTCTCTCTCTCTCTCTGTGACTTTAAGTCTTTGTAAGTTGTAATCGATGCCCAATGATTGGGTGTAGTGCATAATATCTAGGCAATGTTGTTACTTTAGTTCTGTATCTAAATGGCTTTTGTGGCTGCTGTAGAATCAATTCCATCATCCAATGATATTGAAGATGAAGATATTGAAGAGGAATTCAAGAAATTGGAGTTGGAAGTTGGAGGTGGAAAACTTCAAGTTTTGAACCCCAAAACTAAGGTTGATGGTCCAACAGAACAAGTAGAAGTTTCTGTTGAATCTTTGAGTGATGCTTTGTCAAATGTTAAGCTTACAGGTAATACAACAGGGGAATCGGCAATTGAGAATCGTATGGCATCAATGAGAGAGAATAAATCGAAAGACCTTGAGCTTGAAGCTGCTTAGTCCCTTTTCCCCCCCCTTACATTTGCTCAATGCTTTTGTCCAAGTGACCAGTCTTGCAAGTTTGCCTTTTTATGTGGTTCTGTATATGAGGCTTAACATTCTTTTGTATAGTTAAAGATGCAATTATATACAAATGAAGTTGTACTTCGGTATATAACTTCTACTTTCAAGGATGATGGCGCATTTCTTTTTAAATGCATTTTTTATTCTTGAATGAGTAACGTAAGGTATAAGTCTTAAATAGACAAGTCTAATGCAGACATTTTGTAAAAAAAGTGAGTTCCACTAAAAAGAATATATATGTTTTATTTTTCACTCTTTCAATGTGAAATTCACTTTTTTACATAGGGATTGTGTGAGAATTATCTATTTGGGACTTTTACAAATCATTTTTCTTATAAAAATCAATGTGCCTTACCTTTTTAGATTGACTAATACTGAAGCATGTAGGACTACTATTGGGGATTTGTACTGATAGGGTAAATTGTACTTTTATTTTTTTAAACATTTCTTAAATTCATTTAGACATTTTGAAAATAAAAAATAAAAAATTCATTACAAAACAATTCTGTTAAAAATATATATATATATATATATATATAGAATCATTAGCTTCTCTCGTACTTCTGAGAAGCATTTTCCTACTTGCATATTAATATTGAACTTTTGATTCTTTTTGCTAATTTCAACTATGATATTCATACGTCAGCAAACTGTTAATAATTTGTCAAATATGCCATGTCAGCGCCAATAATTAAGTCTCACATGTTAAAAAAAATTATTTTAAAAATTAAAAATTTAAACGCCTTAATTGGTTTGCCCCATTCAACATTAACGTACGCGCGTCTAAGCGTACTGATCCACCCACAACTTGGGTTGCCTTGGTCATGGGACCATGCATGGCTTGGGTTGCTTCCCTGTGTAGGGCCGAGGTACTGTTCATCACTACGTATGTGCTCCATTCATTTTATGGTTGATTGTAAAATCAGTAACGAATTGCAAAATTAAAAATCCTAAGTTTCTAATTAATTTTACAATTAGGCTGTTTGGAATTTGGACTGAATTGAAATTAACTCAGTTTAATCTAATTTTAAACTGAATCTAACATCCAAACACTCAACTCTCAAATCATTAAACTCATCTCAATTCAAAACCTCTTTACACGTGAGATCCACAATAAACATATTTACACGTGAGATACATAACTTTTTTCAATTCAATGCCTATTTGCACGCGGGACCTACAATATTTTTCAAATTTTCATAAATACATCTAAACTCAATCTTAAGCGAGTTTCACAAAACTCACTCCACCCTCAACTCACTATTATTTATAAAGAACTCAACATATCTCAACATCCAAATGGGGCCTAACTAGTTTGAATCTACAATTTTTTGCAATTAGATCGATCCCTCTATCTGTCTTCCATCAACCTGATGCTTGATCTTTGAGGCCAGATTCTACATTTGCGTAATAAATATTGATCTTCTTTGTGCATATTTATAATGTTCTGATCAATTGATTAATCCTCTGAACTTGCTAAGGGTACCGGTGTACATGAACCAACATGTCTTGCTGATCAATTCTTGTAAAGGGGGAGGCTCGAGAGAGGACAGGCCGTCCCAGATCGAACTGATTGGCCGGCAGACAGCCTTCCAAGCGAAGGAAGGAAGGATGCATCTGAAATTGGCATCGGAAATGGTTGACCATGAAATCCATGCATTAATTGATTGCTGTTTCCTGTGATCCCAGGAAGAGCAGTGGCTCCTACTTGTGAAGTAGGGGGATATAATGGGCTGCAACCCATTCCCATGTACATCCCAGCACCCATGGGAGAGAAATATGTCCAATGCGGTACTGCATTCATGAATTGTTGCATCCCAGCAGGTACCATAATTGAAGGCACATGATAAGCACCATTATTTCCCATTGACATAATCTGCATCAAGACACAAAAGGCCGTAATTAAGCTACGCATGTCAATATATATTACAATACTCATGCATTCGACACAGAAGCCTGCATGCAGAAGAAAGTTAATAAACCTGTAGTTGAAGCTGTAGGGTTTTCAGATACTCGATGGCCTCATCAAGCATGGAAACTTTATCCACCTTGGAGACACATACGACAGATAAGCGACCAAAAAGAAGAAACAAAAAAACAAAAAACAGACTTGGAACCTATTTGAATTGTAATGCAGATTCCAACCTTATCGCAGTTGGGTATCAGTTCCTTCAATACACGCATCTTTTCTTTAACCTTTTCTCTACGCCTCTGCAATATTTCACCATCATGAAGTTGTAGTCAGATATGACTTTTTTTCTTCTTTTTCTATTTCGGGGCGGCCGGGGGAGGGGTGGGGGAGAAGTGGGGTCGTTTTCATCACTCACCTTCTCAGATAAACTATGAACTTCGGTAGTTCGGCTTCTCTTGCCACCACCACAGCTAAGGGCAGGCGCCTGTTTTTTAAAACATGACTCCGGTTCTCCAACCTTCTGCAGTGAAGTTGGACAGCTTCTTAAAGCAATGGAGATAGGCGGGGATAAATGATATTCCGACTCCTCAGTGTGATCCTCATATGTCCTCAAAGAATACGTTGGATCATTCGAAGCTTCAAGTGAGCATACTGAAAAAGATGTTACGGCTGGCTTTCCTTTTGGTGTATTTGCTGCTAAGGCGCTTGAGGTTTGATCTGGAAGTTGGTCGTGGGAATTATGCAAGTTAATCCTTATACTGCAAAAAGCTTCAGAGTGCTGCTCATGACGGAGTGACTCTTGTGTCTCGGCAACAGGTAGAGTTAGCTCTTTTTCAGGTTGATTCTCAGGACCTGTGGCTGATCTTTTTGAACCGCTAGCCTGCCCAATCATTGTTGACTCACGAGGGTTTCTACTACCTAGAGGAGGCCTCTCATCGTTGCTACTTTTCATCTCCTGAACTCGTGTTAAAACTGGAGTACTAGCTTTAAGAAGAACTTGAGGTCTTAAGTAGGAGAAGTTCATCACCGTCCCGGTTTTGGTATTAGGGTTTAAATCATGCTCCATAGAGTTTGATGTGTGCAGTCCGGCCATTGACTCTGGGGTCTTCCTTGGGTTCTTTTCTCTTGGGCCTAGGAGCGTGTCCAATTCTTGGCAATGGAAGGAAGATGCATTACTAGGTTTGAAGTTTGCATTGTCTGGTCCTGGACCATTTATCTGGGGATGTGTGGAATTCTTATCATTTCCCTTACTTCTATTAGCTTCCAACTTTAGGTGTTGATACAGATCGGAAGATGATTCAGAATGATATCCAGTTTGTGAAGAATCATTATCAGTAAAGTTCAGATCAGAATCCCTGCAATCTAAGGAAGTGGTGTCTTTCAAAGTCGAATCCGTGGTTTCTAGCCTTGCTCTCTTTCTGTGCATGTTTCCCCCATCTTCTGCCTGAGCGTTGGAAGGATATAAAGCGTAACGAGACCTCCATTCTCTAACCTTGAACGTTCTACCCGAACGATCTCGCATAAGAATCTGACCATTTTCCCATACCATCTCCACAAAGTCATCCCCAGACCTGCAGCATTGCAGATCACCTGTTGTTAGATGATTTCACATGCATAGAAGCTGGAAAAAGCATATATATATATGTGTGTGTGTGTGTGTGTGTGTGTGTATATAAGAGATCATGAATTAATTACATTGGAGGTTGAGTAGTACTTGACAAACGGCTTTGCGTCCTAAATGTTCGTGTTGCTTCAAGCCTCCCCTCTGCCATTGAAAGAAGTTGAATCAAATTACGTAGTACACATTCAGCCGGAATAAGACATATATAGAAGCTAAAGGGATTAGGCTGCCATGCATGTTTTTCTTTTGGTGCTACATGATTGAGCATGTTGCATGTCCTAAATATATACAACATAATCTATACGTTCATGTCCATAGTTATTTTAAGCTATATATATGTACCCAAAACAACAGTACAGTACTCCACATGAACATCGCATGACTAAGATCTTAAACAACGTCTAGTATAGCTAGCTAGCTCAGATATTCATCATGTTATATAATTGCATACCTGAAAATACGTTATATATATGTCTCTCCCTCGCTGCAACTCCCTGGTTACCGGCCTCGATATTTTCTTTGTTGGAGAAGCGCCTAGGATTAAGAAGCCAGAAATAACAATGGCGGATCAGGGAGCTTGATCGATGATCATCAGTTCGTTAAAACATAAAGCTAGTCAACCAGAAGGACATTTCGACAAGGGTTCTTTTATAGGCCACCACTCTCTCTCTCTCTCTCTCTCTCTCTGCGGCTAAACGAAGGCCACGTCACATGAATCTCTGCCACGCCCACTCCAAGTGTGGTAGCCAATAACAGTTTAGAATTCTAAGGTTTTAAACAGACGAGAGGCCCATGAAAGCATTAATTAATAAAGACGTGAGAAGATTCCTTCCTCCAAGATCAAGATAATGTTTGAGATCACGATATGGCCTGCATGGGTCCACAATATTGATACTGGTAAAATACAAGAAAGTACTACTGCTAGCTTGTTCTAATTTATAGCAAGAAAATTTGAAAAATCATTTTATAAATATTGAGACGAGTTATATTCATAGAAGGTGTAAGTATCGTGTAATTATTTTAAAAAAGAATGAGATTTATTATTAAAAAATTAATTTTCTTTTTATATAGATTGATCCTGTATTTATTTACTTTTCTTTCAAAATAATTTTATGGCGTTTGCACACTCACAATTGTAATAATCATTTTTCCATTGAGACCTATAATAATCTAAAATATCCTGTTGAATAATTAAATGGGAGAATATCATGCACACACAAGGATATATATGTATATATATAGATATACTGCATGTATATATACACAATGATCAAAGGTTCTCGCCAATATAGAAACACGTACCAAAGATATCGATTATGACCATTGTTGAGTAAGTTAATCATGAGTATAAAGGCATTCATTGTACATGATGAGCAAGACGGTACTTGGGTACTTGGGAATGTGCATGAAAGCTTGGGATTAATGATGAGTGAGTAATAATTAGAACCCAAAAGCTGTATTATTGAAGTAAGAAAAGAAGGGGTCCAACTCAAAAAGCTTCTTTAATTTACTAATTAAGGTTTAGTCTGAACATGGCTTGTGAATATTGCAAAAGATCATGAAAGGGATCATAAAATACATAAAATTACTTATAAAAGGAAAATGCTAATCACACCTGCGATTATGCTAATTGTATAAAGATAAATGCATAATAGTAGTGGCGCCTTTAAAATATGTAAAGGGTTTGCTGTTTAGAAATTAGCCGACCAAAACCTATAAAACATCAACCACAAATAATATGTAAGAAAATTGCGATTTTTATAAAATTAATAATTAAACTGATGACTTCATGTGATATATTAATAAAGATAATTTTATAATATGACGTATCATATTAAAGTAAGATTTGTTTATATTATGAAGTTATTTTTAAGCCCTTTTATAGCCAAGAGTAATTGATCTCATTGTGCAACTTTTACCACCCAATGCGCTCTACGAGACTATAAATTAAAGAACGATAAATGAAGACATGACATAATATTGTTATTTGAAAAATAATATTTTTAATCGTAAAATAGGAAAGCATTACATAATTAATTTTTAAAAAATAATATATATTAAATTTATATAACAAAATTAAACTTTTAATATTAATAAATTTCACTCAAATAATTGTACAGTTAACTATTACCTGTAACGTTACTTTCTCGTTTTGGTTATCTAGCACTATCAGTAGGGTACCGTTTTCCTTTTGATGAGGACACAACTGTAAGGATTGCCCCCTGACCCGCTTCTAGTTCTAGGGATATACCTAAGCTACGAAAAAGAAAAAGGCCAAAAAAAAAGGAGTCCCATTACCCACGTGGACCAAGGGTCCTCGAACATTTTCTATCCTAAAATATCATACATATAATCAATCAAATTGACAAATACCCACGTGGACTAAGGGTACTTGGGATATTTTCTCAGCTGCCCGGCCCCCTTCCCTCAAACATCATGCATTTATAATATTATATGATAAAATTCTCAAAACGACGTCAATCTATCTTCGGAGAGGGGCCTGCGGGTGGGGATGAAAGGCATGTCTTTCACGTGATCCTCCTCGTGGGATTCACGTGTCCCGCTGTTTCTTTTGTCCCGGTCTGTTGCGAGATGTAGTTATTTTCGTTTCATATATAAATATAAATAGTACGTAATTATAATATATAAGAAGCATTAAACAGATAATGATGATAAACTTCCAGGGCCAGCCACACGAATAATAAACAAAAAGGGGTCTTAATTTGGTTTGGGTGGTGTGTCGTGTGTGCATATTGTCCACATTTTGTGCACGACTCCTAGCTATAGTGACCCAACCGCATGCAGAAAAATATCGTCCCCAGCCAAGACCTGAAAACGACTCCTCGACAACTAAATTAATTATGTGGATAAACCACCACCAAAATTATAATGACAATGGATATATAGGGATATTATAAGAACGTACCCAACTACTCATCATTCATGCTTTCCCAATTATTTGTTATATATATATATATATATATATAATATTACATATAATCGTACAAGCATCATTTAATTATTTAAAACAAAAATAAGATTTATTATTAAAAAATTAATACTTTTTAACATAATTTCGTAATTATTTATTTATTTTTAAATAATTACACTATACTTATACAATATCCCTCATTTATATATATATATATATATATATATATATATATATATATATATATATATTACAGGGAAACCAATCGTTTTAATTGCCCCCTTCCTAGCTAGCTTTCTTTGGTTCTGTGTGTCCTCGTGTCTTCGTATCGTCCACGATTTTCAGATAAAAAAAAAACCAATTAATCAGCTCGTACATATTATATATTATCCTAAAAGAAATTGTATCGTAAAATATTTCATCCATGGGGCTGAAATATTGTACTCCCAATGAAAACTAAAGATCATCGAGCATGACTAGCTAGCTACCTTACTCCATCTTATACTCACTATTATTAGAATCCCACAATATTAGTTTTTCTTTTAGCTATCAAGACCTTCTGTATCATTTAAATATATTTCTGTATGATTTATAAAAGATAAGATCAGATACTACTGTTGAATTTAAAATTGAGAAAATTATAGGTAGAAGCCGAGTATAAAAGATTCTTCTTCGTTTATTTTAATTATTATCGTCAATCAAACCTATTTATAATGCGATACGACACAATTTTTTTTTAATATATTTGACAGAGTGGGGTTTCAAACTCCATATTTTCATTTTAGAAGTTAGGGTTATACCCATCCGGTTACATGTCTTTAGCGTGATACGACACAGTTTAAGTAGCATATATATATATATATATTCATTTCAGTACTAATAGACATACCGAGTCATTTAAAATATATTAGAGGAGAAAATTTAGGAAGAAGAGTAATATTGAAAAAAAAAAAAAAAAAAGATAAGAAAGTTTTAGCTTTTCCACCGTTGGGACAAATATTGCATAAGATAATCTTCGCTAGTTTCAGAATTCTGATTTGAGAAATTATAATGGTTATACAAAGATTAACTACTTGGCTTAGATTTAGTGGATTGCGGTGGAAAATATAGTTTATAACTTTAAGATAGCTTATAACTTATAATTTAAATAATAAATCTTACTATTAAAAAGTTATTTACTGTTCGGTAACCTTATGGTTAAAACATTTTCAAATATGTTACATTTGCTTGAAAATAAATTAAAAAAATATTTTCTGAAGTAGAAATGACGATTATTTAGTCTTTTTAAAAATTATGACCATATCTTTAAAGGTTTGAAAGTTGTAATTATCTTAAAGTTGTATATATATTTTTTGCCCATTGACAATATTTTTAAAATATGAACTACATTCCAAATTATTCGAAAAAACACGTTAGAGGAAAAGTATTAAAATCAAAATGATGCTTTTCCTCAAATATACTTTTTACCTTATTTAAGATTAAAAAATATTTTAATATGTAACATAAAAAAAACTTTTAGACTATTTAAACACTTTCTAAGACTCTAAACACAGTCCCAAACAGGCCTTTACACTGCATTTTTTATGCCGATTGGTGTCTGATTTTTGAAGAACTTTAGTGGAGAAATTCAGAGACAATGGAACAAATAGACAAATTATACCGGCCATTCAGACAAAAATGTAGTTGTCTGTAAGTATAATTGAGAAACAGTAGAGAGATCACATTAAGATAAATTTGTAAGCATGAGATGGTATTAGGACAATATTGATTACCTATAAAATGCAAACGCTGACAGGAACATGACATTAGAAATCGATGAACTCCACAACTACAGGCAAATTCCTAGATGGCAGTAGGAATCATTTCAACTTAGAATACCCTCCTTCAAACACATAGAGACCACTTGTTTCAATTGGAGCATCTTTCCCCTTGCCAACTGCAATGAATTACAACATAACGCAGGTTATATTAGATACAAATGAATCCTTTTCTACTATTATGAGCTCCATATACAATCAATGACCATATAAAGCGATTGCATTTTATGAAAAGAATATTAGAAAGCCAGTCCCCACTCCAACATTTTGAACCCTACATTTATTGAATAAGCTCATGTGGGCTAGATTAAAAGTGAGAAGTTCAGATGCTCTACCTTTGCCAGAAAATCATTGCATAATATAAATATATTTCATAGATAAGCAACTGCATGTTTTTTATTAGTAAGTTACATGATGCATATAGTGGGTCTCGATCCCAAGATGTCATCTTCTCTCTATTTTTATGGGAGGAGGAAGTACCATTTAAGCCAGAGCTCATTGGCTTCATGAGAAAGCAACAATAAGAAGAGTGACATTCTTTATGTTCTGAGCAACTGATGGTAAAACCCACTGAAAGGAGAATCCCAACAACAATATGCTGGTTGAAGCATGTATATCGTGCTTCTTTGCAAGACACTAATATAGTTAGCATATAACATGAGTATTATGTACTTTTTTTAAGCAAAACTTGCCTCATTGATGGCTGTGATTCTTCTTTGAGCATGGTTAAGTTGTGCTTCAACCCCTTCTTCAAATTGCAAGAGAAGCTTCCGGTGCGATGCTTCTGTTGATTAGAATTAATCAAATATACCAGAATTCTGCATTAAGGTTTCTACAAGAAGTTTGTCATATAATAACTGCTTATACATCTATTTTTCTTTTTCTTTTTCTTTTTTTTTACTCAAGGTAACTGCTATGACTTTGTTTTCAAACTACTATGGTTAGAAATGGCAAGACGCTAGCAAATATGATGAAGTGATATCTTAAGACACCTTTTATATATATATATATATTATATTCATCAGATAGACCTGTACTTTAAAAAACAATGACAACTCAAAACCTTGACATAATCAATTGAAAAGACTAGGCCTCGTTTAGATAGTGAAGTGAGATGAAATGATCTGTGAATAATAGTAAAATGGTTTGTGAATAGTAGTGAAATGGTTTGAGTTAAGATATTTTATGGAGTTTTGGGAAATGATAGAGAAAAAGTTGAATAAAACTATTATAAAGTTAAAATATTTATAGAATATAATTTTTTAATATTATTTTTGTTTTTGTTTTTGTTTTTGTTTTGATATTTGAAAAAGTTGAATTGTTTTTTGTGTTTTGTTTGGAAGTTTGGGAAAGTTGTAATGATTAGATGAAAAAGTTGAAGATTTGAAATTGAACAATGTTTGTGTTTGTGGTGTTTGGATATTGAGATGAGATGGGATGGGAGGCTCTTGCTATCAAAACAAGGCCTTAAAAATTGCACATCCACAACTACAAGATTTCCCATACTTTGCTTCTCCATGGTCCTCTTAAGCTCTAGGTGGTGTGCTTCCAGCCCTTCCAATGTGCTTCTGTAGTCCTGGAGATGCCGGTTAATGTCTTCCTTGAATTTTTCATGAATCAACTTCAATTCTTTTTGTTGCTCTGCATGACAAAAATACCACCTGTTTAGCCACATCAAGTGGAGTAAAGGTCTTGCTACAAATTCTGTTACCTTCAAGTTTCACTTCAAATCCTTTTCTTCTCGATTTACCGATGCTTGTGAACTTCCCTCTGAAATAATTTTCAATATATATATATATATATAGAAACTATTATCTTGAGCTGAGAAACTTGTATGTTTGATTATTATAAAAAAAAATGAAGAAACCTATCGGTTTGAAATACTTACACATTTGCCTGAATATGAGACTCAAGGTTCTGCAACTGCAAATATATCTCATCAGAAGTGGACATCAGGATTTCAGATGATTTTTTAGTGGTCTCTGACTTTATTTTGCTTTGAAGTTTTTGTATTTCCAAGGCAAACAGTTTGATAGCCCTAAAACATATGAAAAGTCAAAAAAAGAGAAACCAACCGCTTATAGATTGTAACAACAATAAACTAGTTCATACTAGAATGGAAGCTTTCGTGGCTTTGAGTAGAAGGGAGAAGAAAAACCTCAACAGTCCATCTTCTGGGCTCTGATCTGAAGGTTCTTGCATCCAATTACTTTCTCCAGTCCCTGGACATATTTTATAGAGATTGAGAAGGAATAAACTAAAAGGAAGCATGTAATAACAGAGAATGTGTCATAGCTGAATCAAAGTAGAAATATTAGCGAAGCTGTGCCTTTTGGAGAGGGTGAGGTAGGACTGATATTATCAAATCTAATACTTTCACATATCTGGAGCCTTTTAGTTGAATGGAGCATGAATTTTTTCTGCTTGGAAGCAACAGGTTCTGAAGATAATATATCTCTTTCTCTGCAACCTGCTGATGATTATAGATAAAGGAGAATGATCACCATTTGTAGAAAAACACATGAAAAGCAGGCGGTGTTAATTATTTATTTTTTAATAAAAGAGGGAAAAGGAAATGGACAAGAACATATGGTAGTGCACAACACCATAATCAGTACATTAATACCGTGTACCAATCATTTGAGCTTGAGTTGGAAGTATAATGAACATCTCTTGAGTGTGTTACAAAGAAGTTAGTTGATTATAAAAATCATCTTCACTCTAGCCATCTCCAATGTCACCAACCAAGAACTGCTCGATTCGTATAGCAATAGCTGCAATACTGAAGTCCATGTAGAAGATGCTAATCATTTGAAGACATTTAAATATCAGTCTGGAAGTAGGATAATCTGTTTAACAGAGCCCTTTCAGGAAGCAAGATTTGTAGGAACCTAGAGCCTAGAGGGAGGATTTTAATCACTAGTTTCAGCAGAGTTATTCATACCATGTCCATTACCCACTATTCGATTGAGATTGAGCACCACTTGTGCATTTGATTAGTCTCAAGTCTAGAAAGTAAACCTACCAAAGGTTAAGTGATCTTTAGATTTTGGTCATTTGATCGCCAATGACTGGTTTCCAAGAATTGAACAGTGGACTCAGTTTAATGGCCGGACTCAGATATAATTGTGGATTTAATCTTCATTCTTCTCTTAAAGTGACTGGTCTTAAAAAATCTAGCATTGCATAAAGCACCAAGCATCCTCTCTGCTGCATCCGAAAAGTACCATCGAGAAACTTGATAGAAGGTAGCAGCTTCACTATTTAAAATGCCAGTACTGACAATGAGTTACAATACAGAATCAAATCTGGTTCATTTTTAGGTTCTTGTACTCTGGTTCTTATGTATATCAAGTTCCTATGCAGGCAAATCCATAAGGCAAGGAGATAAAGATCAACTCCGACTAGAGATACCCTTTTCAAATACAGTCATTTAGTTTTGTAAATGGAGGGAACAATGGTAACTATATATGAATTCATAGCACATTTAAAGTGAACATACCGGTATATGCTTCAATGATGGGTGAACCCTCTTCTGAACTCTCATAGTCCCTTTCTTCAGCTGATGTTTCAGATAAGTCATCTTCTGTATCCCTCTCTTCAGTATCAACCGCGGGTTCCGGGGGTGGGGTAAGCACCTCTGCGTCACCCTGAAGTACAATAAAGAAATACAAATACAGAAAAGCAATACTCCAGCTTAGCAAACAGCACAAATGCAATACTATAACCTCTAAATAATTGTACAAAAAAATATGCCTGTGTGATTGACCCATAACAATCTGATTTTGAAGTCTGCAAAGTACTGAAGCCACGGATATGTCCCATAGTAAATATTCTCTCTGCTGGAGCAGGATTGTGAACACCAGGTAATAGTTGGTTCGTTTTTGGAGTTGAGGTACGTGAGTCATCTGCGGGTCGGTCTGTTTTAGGAGCTGAGGTAGGGTTAGAACTTGAGATGGGTGTTTTAAATCCAAATGTAGGACTTTGAAAATTATCTTGCGGTTGCACATCATTCTTTAAAGATGGACTAGCAACGTCTTGCTGATTTACTGGACTGTTAAAATCCTCCTGCTGATTAGTCTTGTCTGTCAATGGTGATTGATGCGGAATTTCTTGGATTTTATTCTCCAGTCCAAGGTACTCTCTCTTATCTTCATATATGCAACCATAAATACTTTCCATTTGATTGCGACATGAAAATGTTCTCTTAGCAGGAACTTTTGCTTCACTTCTATAACTTGCTTCCTGAATCTGATCCATAGCATCCATTTTAGGAAACAAAATCTTACGGGGCTCAATTCTTGTCCTCTTTTTCTCTATCTTCTTGCTCATAGGCTTTGAGGAATCACCATTGATAGCACCATTTACTCTCCCCAACCCTCCTTCCAAGGAGAAGTTCTTCTCACGTTGCTTGTGTATGTAACCAGAGGATGGACCACATTTAGTCCCATTTACTTGCACTTTCTGTCTCACTCTTTTACGAGTCAAAGAACGAGTTACTGGTCTCCTGCTAGCATGATCAGAAGCTTCAGAATCAGTTTCTATTGTATCTGAATTCTGTCTACACCTGGCAACTGTAACGGCCTTCTGATCAAAATTCTGCCCCAGCTTAATATTATTGGTGCCAACTTCAGGTCTCTGAAAGTTAGAATTCTCATTTTTAGGCGAAGAAACATTGCCAAGTATTTCCCAAAGCTTCATTCTCAAAATTCCAGTCCTGTTTCTTATTTTGTCTGCTTTATCCTCTATAACGACTTGGTCAGACACGTGAACTTCTTGTGCAGTTGCAAATGCAAATTCCTCCACCCTCTCTGTGGTCCTGTCCTTTAATCCCTTCCTTTTGTAGGTAAACCCATCAAACTTCTTCTGATTGCCATCGACAGACTCTAAAATTGATGCCTTGTTCACAAACAACTGAACCGAGTGTGTTGCTGGTTCATTACTTTGTCCGTTAAGGTTATTTTGCTGGCCACTAGTGACTGGTTGCTCCAAATGAAGAACAGACTCTGGAAAAGGTGCTTGCAGATAACGTGATCTTGGAGTAATCCATGGAGAGTTCTCCTGCTCCAGAGTGTCCGTTTGTTTCCCTTTGACAGGAGCTGTGACTTCGTGCTCCTTCTTTTTTATTTCTGTGGAATTATCAACATTAAGATTCATCCTTTCTGCACTTGCCAGTGTAACCTTATCTTCCTTTGTAGATCTAGACCTTTTATTGCCTACTGAGTCAACCATTACTCCAATGGAGATCTTCCTAGGTTGACTGGTCCGATAATGATTGCTTCCAATACTTCGGCAATCACTCATCCAATCCTGAAATATGTTTTTACAAAGATGTAAATTACCCCATTTTATTAAAGAAGTCGCTGTGATTGCAATTGGTCAACATCCACACACCATCACAATAGCGAACAAATAAATAAGCTTTTATGAAGCACGGTTTCCAGACAACACTGAATTGAGTCTCCAATCCATCTAATGAACAACTAGATACAACCATGATGAATAGAGAGTACGACCAAAATGTTCATCCAAGTAGAACCTACATGAGCAGTTGCCATTATAAAAAATCGATGCTACTGATCCTATATGAGCTAATAGCATGGCAATACACAAGGTAATGAACATACAGACTCCCATCCATCAGTAAGAAAAAGGAAATGCTAGGAACAAAGTTTGAAGCTCAAGCGGGTAATTTCTTTGTAGGAGACGGAATATTTGGCTTGAAACACCCTTCTATCAGCACTATTCTCCTAAGTGTAACATTTTCAGCACTTACATCTAGTAGAGTTTGCGGTGCATCAACCTCCATTATCGCAATTTTCGCAGAGAAGACACCAAATTGAAACCAGCAGCAGCTGTAACCAGAACAATTTAGGTGAAGAAGCAAGTGGGAGAATATAAAAAATCCAAAATGCTCAGCTTGTCTACTGAGAAAACGCAGCAAACTCAGCTATTTAAACTATAAATCTTTTAAGACATCAAAGACTTTCTCCGCTGAATTCAATACAAGTACTTCATTCTCAAATAGAAAAGGGAACCAAAACGAACCATTAGATTCGAAACTGATTTCTCATTCCTCACCCTAAGGTTTCTCCCCAGCCAAACAGAGTGTTACAGAAAAAATAAAATGATAATTGGCCGGAGACTACTGGTTTGCTTATAGAATCGGCTGAGAATCAACACATATATGCAGAGCGATTAAAAGTGAGCCCTAATTTTCACTACCTATTTTTTCCGCGCCCAATTTTCCCATAGCGTTTCAAAATTGAGCCCCGTTGATGCAAAAATTCAAAGAGAGAGAGAGAGAGGAAAAAAAAAAAAAGAAGCACAAAAGGTCGGCCCAAATACTGCTTCAGGTTGTCAATCTCACATCTCACAGATCGAGAACATACAGATACCAAACTCAGCGAGCAGGTGAAACTGAACAAAATATTCCCCAAGACCAAGCTGCATCAATCGTAAATTTACACTCGAAATGAAAAAACAAATAAAATGGGATCAGATCAGAGGATAAACAAAAATTTCTGCAGAGAACTGAAGTTCAAACAGAAAATTCGTTTAGACGACGTGAAAAGAATGAGGAGACAAATCGCTTACTGCTTCCTTGGCGAGAGGGCGAATGCCTTACTGAAGAGCTCTGTTGCTTGAAACTTTGATGAAACTTCAGAAATAAAAACAATCACAAAGACCTCGGGAGAGAGAGAGAGAGAGAGAGAGAGAGAGAGGAATAGTGAATTTTCAAGGAACCGAACAACGACCTGGCCAACGTCTTTCTCCTCGATAATAAAAACAAAAAAGAGGCGGGAAATTTATAATGTGATGACGGTGAGTCGCAACGGCCCGGTGTTCTATTTTAACGTGGGAAGTGAAACGGAAAAAAAAAAACAATCTTCCTATAATTTTATATAATAAATTATATTTAATTTATAATAAAAAAATTTACAATCCTATTAGTTTTTTATATTCTTAATGAAAAATTCTACTAATCATTTCTTATATCACAGTACACTAATATGTAATTTTTTATTTTTATCATTTTATTCAAATACAAGAAGCAAGCTTATCCCCACCCAACCAGCAGCTGCTAGGTCTTCCCATCTTTCCCAAACTTTCCCCGATCTTCGCCCGAGCTGTATGAGGCAAAAACTTGTCTCAAGTATAGTTTAAAGCAATAACAACATAAAAGAGAAGAAGAATAAGAGCAGAGAGAGAGTTTGCTGGAGAAGAGACTACTACATTCCATTGAATCGTGAAAAACAATTACACTGTGCAGCTACTTATGTAGACAAAAGGAAAGAAAAATATTTTAACAATCTAGGGAATAATCGAATATGTTGCAGGTCTGTACAGCTGCAGTAACTCTAAAAATACATGAAAGTACATTACAACTCAGCTACAAGAAGGACTTTCTAGTAAATTAACAACAACATTATAAAAAACAAATGGTGCACTTGGTGATGTCAGTGTCTGCAGATCAGGTCCTATGATGTTATCACGAGCAGCTTCTGATTCTTGATGATTTTCTGATTTGAGAGTGGTGAGGCCATGTTGTGCATGTAGCTCTAATACCTCCTGCAAGATGGAGGATAGATATTCACTATTTCCATTTTGGAAAGATGAGAGCAAAGGATATAAGAGGGAAGAGACTTAGTGAATATATCAGCAAGTTGTGAGTGAGTGGAGACATGAGCAGTCCTGATGCTTCCTTCGAGGATCTTATCTCTTATTAGGTGACAATCCACTTCAATGTGTTTTGTCCTTTCATGATAAATGAGATTGGCTGATATATAGAGAGCAGCTTGATTATCACAAAACATGTCAACACTTGTGGATGAGGAATGGAGAGAATAGATAATAGCTACCTGAGCCAAGTAAATTCCGTAGATAGAGATGCCATTGCACAATATTTTGCCTCAGTAGATGATCGTGATACAACTGTTTGTTTTTGTGAGCGCCAAGAGATGAATGAATTGCCCAAGAAGATGCAATAGCCAGTTATAGACTTTCGGGTATTAGGGCATGAAGCCCAATCTGAGTCACAGTAGCTTTTTAGGTGGATTGAGGAATTAGAGGACATCAGAAGACCCTGTCCAAGAGCATTTTTGAGACATCTTAAAACTTTATGAGCTACAACAAAGTGAGTGGTGGTAGGTTTGTCCATGAATTGGCTAGGGAGTTGGGTAGGATAGCTGATATCAGGTCTGGTTAGGGTGAGGTAGAGTAGTTGACCTATAAGTTGTCTATAGGAGTTGGGATCAACTAGAAGGGTGCTTGTGGTTTTGCTAAGCTTGTGGTTTTGATCCACTGAAATTTTTAAAGGTTTAGAAGCCAAGTAACCCGAGTAAGCAGGAATAACAAGAGTATATTTTCTTTGATAAAGATGAATTCCAGTGGGAGATCTAGCTACTTCGTTGCTAAGAAAATATCTCAATGGTTCAAGAAGGCTTTTAAAGTAGAAATGGAATCAAGAGAATTGCTGGCTATCACTATGTCATCGACATAGACAAGTAAAACTGTGAAATTTGTACCATTAATGCAAGTAAAAAGGCTATAGTCAGCCTTAGATTGTATGAAACCAAACTGAATTAAGAAGGTCGAAAATTTATCATACCATTGGTGTGAAGCTTACTTAAGTCCATAGAGACTTTTAAGCAACTTGCATACCTGGCCAGGTTTCCCTTTGTGATAGCCAGGTGACTTTTTCATGTAGATATCCTCTTTAAGTTCTCCATAGAGAAAGGCATTGTTGACATCAAATTGTTGAGGATGCCATGGTACTTGTTAATTGCAGCTAAGGCAAGTATGGTTTTGACAGTGACAATCTTGACCACGGGTGAAAAGGTTTCATGGTAGTCCACTCCCTCTTGTTGAATGAATCATTTGGCCACCAATATGGCCATCTTTCTTTCAACAATACCATTGGAATGGTACTTTGTTTTGTAGACATACTTGCAATCAATAGGAATTTTTCCAGGAGGTAAGTCAGTAAGGATCCACGTGTGATTAAGTTCTAATGCATCAAGCTTAATTTCCATTACCTTACACTAGTCTGAATGTTTGGCAACTTGTTTGTATGTATGTGGGTCATTATTGGATGAAATGGCAGAAGAAAATAAAGCAAAGGCAGGTGATCAATGTGCATAAGAAAGTGAAGATGATAAAGGAAATGGTATACCTGGTGGAGAAGATGCCATGTCCACAGATTGAGTAGGTGAGAATGAAATGACTTGCTGGCAATGAAAGTCTTGAAGATATTGAGGTGCACGTCTAGCTCTGGGGGACCTCCTAAGAGGGGGATGTTGTGTAGGGTCTGTATTTGATGGAATAGGAGATGAGGGGACAGAAGCTGATGGTTCAAAAGGTATTGTGCATAGAGAGGAAATGTTTGGATATAGGGGCAAAGTAGTAATGGATGGAGGTGAAGGATGGGAAAAAGAAGTATGTGGTAGAATTTGAGAAGAAGTATTTGGTAGAGTGGGAGAAGAAGGTTGATGATTTGGCAAGTGAGAAGGGGGTGAAGAATGAGATGACACATGAAAGGGGGAGATTTGTTCATAGAAAGTAACATTCCTAGAAATGAAAACTGATTTGTCATTGAGATCAAGTAATTTGTACCCTTTGACCCCAAAAGGGTATCCAAGAAAAACACAGTACCTAGCTTGAGGGTCAATTTTTTTTTTTTTTAATATTTTGAGAGAGGGTAGAGGCAAAACGTAAGCATTCTAAGATTCTCATATGAGAATATGTAGGAGGGGAATTAAACAAGATTTCAAAGGGAGTTTTATTGGAGAGCAATGGAGTTAGAACCCGATTGATTATATAAGCTGCAGTGAGGATGCGATCCATCCAATATTGGTTGGGAAGATTAGATTGAATCTTGAGGGCTCAAGCTATGTTTAAGAGGTGCTGATGCTTCCTCTCAACAATCCCATTTTGTTAGGGGGTTTCTACACAAGTTCTATGATGAATAATGCCTTGCTTATGGAAAAAATCTTTCATTTGAAACTCAAGACCATTATCACTTCTAAGTATTTGAACTTTTGTGTGAAACTGAGATAAAGACTAGGTTAGAAAAGGCTTCAATGCATGGTCTGGTATGAGATTTTGCTTTGAGGAAATAGATCTAAGTACTTCTAGAAAAATCATGAACAATGGTTAAGAAATATTTTGAGACATCATAAGATTAAACTAACTTGGGTCCCCATATGTCACCGGGAATAAATTCAAATATATGTTTGCTTTTATGAGTGCTAACTGGAAAGAGAAGCTTATGATGCTTTGCAATTGGACACACATGACAAAGGTTGGAATCAGAAATGGTAAAAATATGATTCTTAATAGAAGGATCTCTGGTTACATTTAACTTTGAAATGGGTGTATGGCCCATTCTACAATGCCAAATATCATAAATGAGGTCAACATTTGTGGAAGTAGTAGAAATAGAAATTTGTTTGTTTAAAGAAGCAGAAAAATGATCAATGAGAGCTGTGGATGGGATTGGTGCAGCAAGTAAATGGTAGAGTCCATCATTCATCTCACCCATGCCAATCTTGGTCCATGACAAATGGTCTTGAATATAGTAAAGTTGTGAAAGAAAAAGAAAACAACAGGAAAGTGAGATGGTGAGTTATTTGGCTGAGAGTAAATTGAAATTGAAGCATGGAACACATAATACATTATGTAGAATTAAAGTGTTGGTGAGTTGGACATTGCCAATGTGAGTGACAGATGCAGTGTGTCTACTGGGGAGTTTAACTACAAAAGAAACTTGAGAAGTAAGGGATGAAAAGGAGGAGGTGCTACAGATCATTGGGTCTGTAGCAACAGTGTCAATGATCTAAGGTGTGTGTGGTCCTGTGATATTGGGAAATGAAAGAAGTGAGGAAAAATGAGATACCATTCATGGTAAGAGGATGAGGACAATCTGCCTGGACATGATTGATTGAGTGAGTGGCAATGAGAACTTCCTTTGATTGCAATAGAGACAAAATTTGTTGATATTGATCCTTGGTAAAGGTGAGTTTCGTGTCTGATAGGTCCTCTTGCTCGAGTGATGCCAGATGAGCAGAAGAAAAACCATGCTGCTTACCTTTTCCATGCAACTTGTGTCCATGGGGATATCCATGCAATTTATAGCATTTTTCTGCTATATGTTCTGTCATGTGATAGTGTGTACAAATTGGGGCTTAAGCATTGCCTGCTTTGAAGTAGGTTTCTAGAACATGGCCTTGAATTTTGCAATGAGTATAGTATGGTCTATCACACTTTGCTGGGTTAGAAGGTTTGGGAAGGAATTTGTATGGATTAGAAGGCTGTTTAACAGCAAAGGCCATGGTATCAGATGTGGGTAAACCAGTCAGCATGAGATGATGCATCTCTTGCTGCTGAATCATAGAGAAAACTTTATTGATGGGGTTAAAGGGTTTAAGAGCATGATCTGGTCACGGGTAACATTATAGGAATCATTTAGACCCATAAGAAATTGCATAACACAATCCCTTTAGTATCTATCAATTAGGACAGAAAGTTTACCACATGTACAATCAGGCATAGGATCATATATAATGAGTTCATCCCATAATGCTTTAAGTTTTCCAAAATAAATATTGACAGAATCATTCTCTTGGTGCAAACTTGTCAAGGCCTTTTTGAGCTGAAAGATTCGATGGCCATTTTGTTGAGTGAAGCGGTCTTTAAGTTCTCACCATATCAATTGTGCATCATCCACCAATGCAATGCTAGATTTAAGGGTTGGGTTGATTGAGTTATGGAGCCCAGAGACAACCAAAGCATCATAGCGTTGCCATGCATCATAAAGAGGATCAGTGGTAGCTTTAGATTTTGACAAAGTGCCATTGATAAACCCAAGCTTGTTCTTGGCACGAAAAGCCCTGCATATGGCTCTGGACCAAGTGGTAAACTTTTCTAAGGTTAGAAGGTCAGGGACCAATGGAAGTGAAGGATTATCACCATGATTAAGTTGGTACGTGTTAATTGGAGGGGCGCCCACGTGGGGCAGACCCCTCCTTCACTCTGCCTAACGCATGGCTTTAAGCCATGCGTTTCTGCCAACTTAATGGCAGATTAAGGCTGGCCTTTAAGGCCAGCTGTGTAGGGGGCTATATAAAGCCCCCCTCTTTTTGATCCTGGGATCATCTAAGAAAAAAAGAAAAAAAAAAAAAAAGGCTCTCTCTCTTTTGTTCTCTCTTAATATAGTATTTAGGCTGTGGATTGTTAAAGCGTTACTCTAGTTTTATACTACGTAGTACGCTTTACCACTAAGAGGAAAAGCTTGAGTTTTATCGATCTGGAGAAACTTGTGGAGCAATTTTATAAGCTGAGCTTGAGGTACTTTCCGCTGTAATTTTTTCTAACATTGGTATCAGAGTTTTTGTAATTGCTTCCAGTTTTTTTTTATTTGCATATAAATGTAAATTGTAAATATGCAATTTTTTTTTCGAATGCTGCTGCGTTTTTTTAAAAAAAAAAAAAAAAAAAAAAAATTCGGCCGAAGCCGCTGCAGTGGTGCAGCGCGCACCAAAGGGTGCTGCGCTCACCACCCGTGCACCTGGTGGTGCAGCGCGCACCACCTAAGCGTGGTGGTGCAGCGCGCACCGTAGAGTGCTGCGCGCACCACCTATGCGTGGTGGTGCAACGCGCACCGTAGGGTGCTGCGAGCACCACGGTGCCGCATGCACCCTTGGAGCCCACGGTGCATGGTGCACCGTGGAGGCACCCAGTGGTGATGCAAGCACCGCCTCGGTGCTGCGCGCACCAGGACGGTGCTGCGCGCACCAGAGGGGTGCTGCCAGCACCACCGTGGTGCTGCCAGCACCAACGTGGTGCTGCGCGCACCAGTAAGGTGCTGCGCGCACCACCCAGATGCGGCAAGCACCACCCTAGGTGCTATGCGCACCACCCAGCCACCTCCGGACTTTTTTCCGACGAAAAACACGGCCAGTGAACTCCCTAATCGGCGGCTGGAGTTGCTGTGTTTTTCGAGTTACTGTTCACGTGAACAGTACTCGCTGGAGGAAGGAGATGAAGCATCAGTTTTTAATGGGCTTGGGCTTTTTCGGCCCAGTTTTTTTAAGGTTTTTTGGCCCAATTTTTTTTTATAGAAATGGGCTGAGCCATTTGGCCCATTTGGTTCCTGTTAAAAAAAAAAAAAAAAGGGTTATTAATTGGGCTATCTTCGGCCCAATTTTTTTAATATTAAGTTTTTTTTAAAAGAAATAAAACTATAAAATGGCACAATGGGGTTTTGAACCCAAGACTACCTACTAAACTAAGAAGATAAGCGCACCATTGGGCTGCGAATATTCTTTGGTTTAGGTGGGGTTTTATTTATTTATTTATTTTTTGTTATAAAAAAAAAAATAAAATTGCATGAATAAATATATGCTTAGATATATTGATATATTACATGTGATCTTTTATTTAATGTTTTAGATTAAATATGATAACATGTGAATATTTGGCTATATTCATGCTATTTTTTTTTTCCATAATGTTATATTACATGTGATCTTTTATTTAATTTTTAGATTAAATGTGATAACATGTATGTGTGTATTGAACATATGGAAATGTGTTTATTTTATCATCGTTGAATGTTAGACTTGAATGTTTAGACATTAGTCTTCATTTCTTTTAGTGATAAAAATAATGAAAATCCCACTAAGTAGTCTTAGTTAGAATTGTCAGTGTGAATGATAGGCTGAAAGAATTGCAGCGACCCCAGTAAGAACTGTAAATGCACTGTATAGCCAAAAGACCATGGTGACCCCAGTAAGAACTGTAAATGCATTGTATAGCCAAAAAGACTACAGTGGCCCCAGTAAGAACTGTAAATGCACTGATGGAACAAGAAAAATGGACTGTAATGGTCTCATATGAACCATCTTTGTAGACTGGCCCAACAGGTTGCTGTAGTCTGGCTGTCTTTGTAGACTGGCCCAACAGGTTACTATGGTCTGGGTAGCTGTCCTTGTAGACTGGCCCAAAAGGTTACTGCGGTTTTAGTAGGTTATGTCTTTACATATGACTAGGACTAGAAGACTACTTAAGATAGTGGGAGTATGGTTGAGATTTATGATGATAAATTCTCCCATATTTTTTTAAAATAATTTGCGCGGGAATTAGGTTAGAAATTTAATAATTGGATATTGTGGCGCAAGAGATGATTATGAAGCTTAGCGATTTTTCGATCTTGCGACATGTCTAAATTATTCTTTTTCTATCTTGAAAGGACGCGGCAGATTTCTTAGGTGTGTGTATAATATCCCTTCTTTGCGTATTGTAGTGATATGGCATCCAAGACTATAGTTGCCGACTTAAACAAGGGGGAGAAATTAGATGGGGAAAACTATGACATATGGCATCGCAAGATCCAATATGTCTTAGATGAGCAAGAGGTCTTGGAGGCCTTGTCTCACACCCTTACTGTGCCCGCGGAAGGGACCTCGGAACAACATCAGATAGATCAACAAGCCTATACTCAATGGGCTAAGAAAAATCGGTGCGCGCGCATAATAATGTTAAGCAGCATGCACAATGATCTAATGTGTGAGTTCGAGGTCTATGACACTGCCCAAAGCATGTGGGACGCTTTAAAATTGAAGTTTGGTGGAACTTCAGCCACTAGGTTGCGTGGATTAACCATGAGGTTCGACTCCTATAAGATGCGCTCTGACCACACGATGAAGCAGCATCTTAGGGCTATGTCAACCATGATCCGCGAACTTAGGTCGGCAGGAAACAACCTGACAGATGAACAGCAAGTCCAGGCAGTGATAAGATCACTACCAAATTCTTGGGAGAATATGAGCCAGAACCTGACGCATAACGAGAACATCAAAGACTTTGATGATGTCTCACGTCACTTGGAATTGGAGGCTGAGCGCCTAGAGGCTGCTAAGCCCAATCATACAGCCTATGTGGCTAATGCTGGTTCGCGCAAGGCATCAAGGCCTAAGCGCAAGAAGTCCAAGATTGGGGTAGCTGCTGGACAAATTAAAAAAGTGTCAGGAACTTCTCAGCGCACCAAGAGGGGCAAGCGCGGGAAGAACAAGTCAAAATTAGAGTGCTTCAACTGTGGAAAGACTGGCCACTTCGCTCGTGACTGCACTGAGCCGAAGAAGGTACACTCTGACTTTTCTCGCATTGTTTTTGTAACTAGCCATGTGATGGTTGCTCACTCCTATCCTTTGTGGACTGTTGATTCAGGAGCGACCGAGCACATAGCGCGAGACAGAGTCGGATTTGTGGAGTATCGGCGGATTCCAACTGGGAGCCGTGATATCAAGGTGGGGAATGGAGCTAGCGTGGAGGTACTGGGACTTGGTACCTACAAGCTGGACTTGCGGGGCGGCCGCACTCTTTTCCTCCACAATGTGCTATACGCTCCCGAGATCCGACGAAACTTACTTTCAGTTGTTACTCTATTAAAACTTGGCTTTCGGATTGTTTTTGAAAACAATTATGTTTCCTTTTATTTGGGCCATGTGTTTTATGGCAAAACTTTTCTGCAAGACGGTTTTATGATATTGGATTTGGTTTATTCTAATATAAATGAATCTATTGCTTTTCTTTCTTCATCTGTTGATAATTTGGATTCACATACATGGCATGCTAGGCTTGGCCATATAGGACAAGATAGAATGACTCGGTTAGCTAGAGAAGGCCTAATAGGCAATCTCGCTAGGGTCATCTTGCCCACATGTGAACATTGTCTAATGGGAAAAGCTAAGAGAAAACCGTTTGGAAAAGCCACTAGGGCATCTTTTCCACTGCAATTAGTTCACTCAGACATCTGTGGTCCAATGAGTGTGAGGGCAAGACACGGAGGTGTCTACTTCATCACTTTTATAGATGATTTTTCACGTTACGGTCATGTCTACTTAATCTCCCATAAGTCTGAAGCATTGGAATGCTTTAGACAATATCTAAGAATGGTTGAGAATCAGTTAGACAAGAGTTTAAAAACTCTAAGAACTGACCGAGGACGAGAATATCTCTCTGAGCAATTTAAAAGGCTCTGTGATGAAAAAGGAATCAAAAGACAGTTAACGATGCCAAGTACGCCGCAGCAAAATGGCGTGGCGGAAAGGAGAAATCGAACACTGCTTGAGATGGTTAGGTCAATGATGGCGCAAGCAAACCTACCAATTTCTTTTTGGGGGGATGCACTTTTGACTGCTGCCTACATTCTTAACCGAGTGCCCTCCAAATCAGTAACTTCCACCCCATATGAACTATGGACCGGCGAGAAACCCAATTTGAGTAACTTGCGGCCATGGGGTTCAACGGGTTTTGTTCATGATCTTTCTCATAAGTATGGGAAATTAGGCCCTAGAGGGAAGAAGTGTATCTTTATAAGGTACTCAGAACACTCTAAAGGGTATGTGTTAATAGGTGAACAAACTGATGGAAGTGTGACTGAAATTGAATCACGAGATGTGGACTTCATTGAAAATGAATTTCCAAGTAGAGGTGAGGTTGATAGGAGTTTAGAACTTCATGAGATTATGGAACAAGAGGAAAGTGCTCCAAGGAATTTAGTTGAGAATGAGGAAGAAATTCTTCAAGCTCCTACAAATAAGGACTTAAATCCGAGTGGGAGCACACCACTTGTCAATCAATCACAACAACCTCAGCCACGTAGAAGCACACGTGAAAGTATTCCCCGTCGTCGTTTTGAGATTGAAGGGGAAGCTTTTATGGTAGCTCCGCATGATGATGATGAGCCTAGGACAATTCATGAGGCTCTCTCATCTTCTACTAAAGATGAGTGGATGAAAGCTCTTAATGATGAAATTGAGTCTATGAAAACTAACCAGGTCTGGGATTTGGTTGATCTACCGACAGGGCGTAAGACTATTGGGAACAAATGGGTTCTTAAAGTCAAACGCAAGTCGGATGGGTCGATAGATAAGTACAAAGCTCGCTTAGTGGCGAAAGGATATACCCAACAGGAGGGTATAGACTATGAAGAAACTTTTTCACCAGTAGTGAGGTTTGCTTCAATTCGCCTGATTCTAGCTATAGTAGCAAACATGGATTTGGAACTCTACCAAATGGATGTTAAGACAGCATTTCTCAATGGAGAACTAGATGAGGAGATCTATATGGATCAACCAACGGGTTTTGTGGTCAAAGGTCAAGAGCGCAAAGTGTGCAAGCTCAAACGATCTATTTATGGCCTAAAACAATCATCTAGGCAATGGTACCTCAGATTCCATCGAGCCGTTCTTTCGAATGGGTTTACGATGATCACAGAGGACCATTGTGTCTATGTCAAAAGATCCAAGAAGAGTTTCATTATGTTGTCATTATATGTTGACGACATACTACTAGCTGGAAATGATAAAGGGTTGATAGTCGCCACAAAAGAGTGGTTATCCTTCAATTTTGAGATGAAGGATATGGGTGAGGCAGAATACATTCTGGGAGTTAAGATCTACAGAGATCGCTCAAAGAGAATATTGTGTTTGTCCCAACAGACTTACATAAAGAAAGTTCTCGAACGCTTCCTAATGAGTGAATGTAAACCCATTGACACCCCTGTTACAAAAAGCGAGAACTTATCTAAAGAGTTGTGTCCTAAGACTCAAAGAGAAAAGGAAAAGATGGCCCGTGTCCCTTATGCTAATGCTGTGGGTAGTCTGATGTACGCAATGATGTGTACTCGGCCTGACATATGCTATGCAGTTGGCTTAGTAAGTAGATTCCAATCTAACCCCGGACTGGCTCACTGGAAAGCAGTCAAGAGGATTATGCGATATCTGAAGGGAACTGCAGACTATGTGCTATGCTATCAAGGTTCAAATTTGCAGCTAAGAGGTTACAGCGATGCCGACTGGGGCAGTGACCTAGATGAGCGTAAATCAACCACTGGGTATGTCTTTCTGCTCAACAATGGCGCCATTACATGGAGCAGCAAGAAACAACCTTGTATAGCTTTATCCACCATGGAGGCAGAATACATAGCTTGTTCTGCAGCAGTTCAAGAAGCTGTTTGGTTACGGAGGTTCCTCAAGCATTTAGATATTGGCACGGATACTTCAGATCCGGTGACAATATTCTGCGATAGCACGGCTGCTCTTGCATATGCTAAGGACTCTAAGTACCATGGAAGAACCAAACACATAGATATCAGATATCACTACATCAGAGACATGGTAGCGCAAAAGGAAGTGGTTCTGAAACACCTCTCTACAAGTCGCATGGTTGCTGATCCCTTAACGAAGCCCATAGCAAGAGATGTCTTTGTGGCTCATGTTAGGAATCTAGGACTACGTAGACTGTAAATGTAATTTGTGTTTCAAATGACATTGAGATGTAACCTTTCCTTTGGGATATTAATACAATATGATTCAGTTATTGTCTTTATCGTATTGTCTTTCTAATTCACACACAAGATATGTCAACAGGCTTAGATCGGCTCACTCACACGAGCGATCGCCTCTAGCGCTTGAGAAGCGAGTAGAGATGAGACATTGTGTTCTAAGAAACTTGTCCAAATGGATAAGTTAGTTGACACAAAGATATGTCGGTTTTAGTGGGAGCTAAGATCAGGTCCAATGAGAGGACTATGCATGGGTTACCCCACAACCTATGTAGCCTGTGGTTAGCCAGATGTAAGATTCTCTTTGACGCCTTGGAGGCGAGCAAATGGAGGAACTTGGGTTAGACGCTTAAGGAGCGGCTAGACTAAGATCTGTACGGTGTTGATATAGACATATGCTCTTTAAGAAAGAGAAATCCACCGTAGCATGTATTTCATACTACATGTGCTTATTCGACCAAATGAGTAAGTGAGTAAAAGGTTTCCCTCTTTATCACTGTGTGAGTCTCATTTTTTAAGTGTCCTTTTACTTTTGACTATGTCACGAGATGGAGGTTGTAATGTCTGCTACTTTGGCATGTTGTCTATGACCATGATTAATACGGTCTAAAGAGGCATTGCTGGGAAAGCGGTTCGACCAAAGTTGAATGATATGAGTGCAAAAGGAAGATTCTTCGATATCGCATCTTCGATAGTGTTTGCTGACGTCAAACTATGACGCTACATATTGGTAGCGACTAAGGTTGTGAACATATTGAAATGATTTGGAGTGAGTCAAGCATTGTTCTGAGTTTTCTGAACTCAAGAGGGTTTCGAAAATGCTTGATCTGATGCGATTGAATGAGTCTAGGACATGACCAGACACTTTAGGGATGTTACTATGCTAGTCTTCTCTGGGAGAGATTTAGTGTATGTACTCCCACCTTTCTATAGATATGCTTGGTGGTCGCACAGCCTATTTACTTGTATGAATAAGATTGAGAACATTAGAGAGATGCTGACCTGGGGTCATGCCCACTGTGTGCGAGTGGGAGATGTTAATTGGAGGGGCGCCCACGTGGGGCAGACCCCTCCTTCACTCTGCCTAACGCATGGCTTTAAGCCATGCGTTATTTGCTTATAACGCATGGCTTAAAGCCATGCGTTTCTGCCAACTTAATGGCAGATTAAGGCTGGCCTTTAAGGCCAGTCGTGTAGGGGCTATATAAAGCCCCCCTCTTTTTGATCCTGGGATCATCTAAGAAAAAAAGAAAAAAAAAAAAAAGGCTCTCTCTCTTTTGTTTTCTCTTAATATAGTATTTAGGCTGTGGATTGTTAAAGCGTTACTCTAGTTTTATACTACGTAGTACGCTTTACCACTAAGAGGAAAAGCTTGAGTTTTATCGATCTGGAGAAACTTGTGGAGCAATTTTATAAGCTGAGCTTGAGGTATTTTCCGCTGTAATTTTTTCTAACAGTACGGGTTGGTGATGTTGTTGAAATCTAGATAAACAGAGTTGGTTGGACGAGTAGCCATTAAAAGAAAAAAAAAATCTCACTTTGTGGCTCTTGATACCATGTAAGAATAAGAAGGTAAAGCACTAACAACAGAAAAGAAAAGAAGAAGAAGAGCACAGAGAGAGTTTGATGGAGAAGAGACTACTTCATTCCATTGAATCTTTCTAGTAAATTAACAGCAATATTATCGCAAATAGATGGTGCATTTGGTGATGCCAGTGGCTCCAAATCAGGTCCTGTGATGTTATCACAAGCAGCTTCTAATTCTTGATGATTTTCTTATTTGAGAGTGGTGATGCCATGTTGTGCATGTAGCTCTGATATGCATGGTTAATGTTCATCAATCGTCACCAAGCAGGATTAATCCGTTTGAAAATTCAACGGGCTGATCAACTCTATGGATGGCTCGCGGAAAGCACAATGCATGCATCATGACATCATGAGTACTACTCGATCGATCAATCCTATATATAACTTAGAATAGTACCAACGAGTGATGTTCTCTTCTACCTTTTGTTTATTTATTCTTCGTATTTATTTTTTAGAAAAAATAATATTTATAGTCATAGAATAAGTAAGTTTCGCGCAATCATTTTAAAAAATTAAATAAATACGAAATTCACATAAAAAAAATTAAATTTTTAATAATAAATTTCATTATTTTTCAAAACAATTGCGCATTACTTATGCACTTTACAACTGCATATAACATTACTTTTTTTTAGTGGTTCATACGTTGTCAAGGGTTTTCGTGTTGGTTTCGTTGTCTATGGTTTTATTCGATTCGGTCATGTTTGCGCTGTTTAATTCCTTTGATTTTTGTTCATATTTTGTGTGAAAACTTCTGAGTACGTGGCTCATGGGAAAATGTTCTTCATATTTTATATTCTGACTGGCTTCTGTGATCTAGACCTCCTGTAATTATTTTTGTGCGTGTCTGATTGTGATCTGGAAATTATTTTGAATTAACGCTGTTCTTTGTGATTAATTTCGTAATTGTTCTTGATATATATGATAATGAAATAGATTATTCTGTCAAGTATTAATATTTAAACTTTATTTAAAAAATATTCTTGTAAACTTGTCAGATCTAAAATTAATTACTAAAGTTATTTATTCAAGATATGTCAACATTCAATTTCAATAGATAAAATTGGTGATTTATTTAATTTCTTTTTGTGAAATAGTTGGAAGGCAAATTGATACAACTAAAAAATAAATAATGTCAAATATAAGTTTAGGTTGGGCAAGTACCATGCAGATTCTTTAAAGAAAAAATCTATTCATCATCTATTTTCTTATCATCATCTCATTATCTCATGATGTGGCATTATAGGATAAGTTTACAAGTAAAATATAATAAATAATCTCCAGTCATCTAATGTCACATAATAAAATGATGAGTAGCATTACTATTCTTTTAAAAAAAGGTGATTATTATCATAAAAACATGTAAATTTGCAACTGTTTATTGTACTTCTCTTCCTTTAGTTTCTCACAACGCCAGAAGCACTCTTTCATTTTTCTATCAATTTAAAAGAGAAAAAATATTTACAATCTTAGAGTGTGTAAGCCTCGCATACTCCCTTTAAAAAAAGTAGATAAATATCAAACTTACATGAAAAACTAATTTTTAATGAAAAATCTATACATCATACTATCATCTCACTTTTATCTAATTATAATTGATGTGACATATTTATCACTATTGAATTATCATTTATTGTATGCTTCTTTATCATCTAATGGTAATGAATGTACCACACCTTATTTAATATGATGAAAGTGGTATAAGAGTATGGTGTATAGCATTACTCATTTTTTAATAGTAGACTCTACTATTTTTTAAAAAAAATGTGCGAGACTTGTATATTCTAGAACTATATCTAGTATTACTCGTGTTTTTTTTAGTATTACTCTTAGTTAAAAAAAGAAACGAGAAGCAATATTTAATTTTTGGGACCCATGTAAGGAGGGAACTCAGGCAATTGCCTGAAGTTGCCTAGCCTACCTAACCTTGTGGGCCAGCTCTACTTCCAACTTTGGGAAGATTCGGTTGTCAATTGTATGAAGTTGGAAGCTTTTAGCCTTTAACCTATATATGCTCTTTCATTGCACTTCCTGATAGTTCATCGGGCATTTCTCTTTCTTCTCATTAAATTTAGTACGTGCTTTCTAAAAGGTTTTTACTTTTTATTGATCACACTCTTCCATCTTCTCCTTTTCTTGCCATAGCTGTATGCCTTTTAATTAATGAGTTTTATTGTACTAGCTGTGGTTCATGATTCTCAAAATTGGAGAACACTGGGTAATTTCTAGATGGCCACATGTTCATCACTGCAGGATCTTCGGGATATTTACATGATATGGGACTGCATGTGTTCTTCCTCTCTATAAATAAGCCCAAAATTTCAGCCTAGTTGCTTTGAGAGGGGAAGGCAGCTTTAAGGAATAGGATTTTGTAAACAGATTATTATAATCAGTGTCTCTTATTTTGCAGATATATTCTTGAAGATGGATTCTGTTGGGAAATCCATTCATGGAGCCAAATACGAGTGCTTGCTCTTTGGTATGCCCTTGTGCAACTTAATCTAGTTAGTGTACTGTTCTAGCTCAGAACAGAAATACTGAAAGGAAAGGTTCAACCTTTTCTCAAAAAAAGAGTATAAACTGAGCAAGATTTCGTGTTTCGATCAACCAGCTGTTGGATAAGAGATTGAAAGTTTTGACATTAAAGTGCATTTTTCATGATAAAAAGAATCCTCTTCAAGATGATAAGCTGTTTATGTAAATGTTAATGTATTTTGGGTACGAAACATGTTCTGCAGATATGGATGATACTCTGTACCCCATGAGCACAGGTCTCAACTTGGCTTGCCGCAAGAACATCGAAGGTATGACTGTTAATTACATTTATGTCGGATGAATTTTAATACAATTAAAGTGACAGTAAAATGGAGCTTTCTTGAAATGTAGGGTTCATGTTACAACATTTGCATATGGATATGGAAGAAGCTGAAGTACCAAGGTTGTGCTTGGAATTGTACAAGGAATACGGGACAACAATGGCCGGCCTGAAGGTAAACAGAGATGGGTTTCTCCAAAAACTACTTTTTTTTTTTTCCTGTCAATATCTTAAGATTTTTCTGAACTAATGCTACTTTGTTCCTTATTGAAATGGTCGAAAGCTGAGAAATTTATGTCTTTCCTTCCAGGCTCTTGGTTATGAATTTGACAACGATGAGTTTCATGCTTATGTCCATGGAAAACTACCCTACGAGGTTCTTAAGCCCGATCCAGCTTTAAGGAACCTTCTACTTTCTCTGCCACAAAAGCGTAAAATTGTATGTCCAAAACTGTTTTGCTCTTTCACAAAGAATTCATAAAAAAGGACTGCAAAAAAGGGTAATTCTAAGCTTATTTCTGCTGGTCTCAGCAGGTTGGGTTTGGAAGATTGTTTTGAAGGCATCATTTGCTTTGAAACCCTTAACCCTCCACTTGAACCAGTTGCTGATTGCATTAATGTACTAGATCGTGGCGATGCGGTCCTTGCTGGAGGAGCCTCTGAGGCCAATGCCACTGGTTTAAGTTTAACTGATGGTAGAAGTTTCAGCTCCAAGTCACGAGTCCTCTGCAAACCATATGTGGAAGCCATTGAAGCTGCCATTCGAACAGCAAACATTGACCCAAATATAACAGTAATATTCAAAGCACATCTCATTTCATTTCTTTTCCCCCTCTTTGGGATAAATTTAAGTAACTTGAAAACTATTAGCGGCTGGTTTAAATATTGTCGGATTGAGAAATAAAGATTTCTTTTGCTTTCTCAGATTTTCTTCGATGACAGTGTTCGAAACATTGCTAGTGGGAAAGCAGCCGGACTCCATACCGTTATCGTAAGTCCTGAGAGATTTAGAACGAAGATTTACGTGTTGTTCAGCAACTAGACCTGCTATGCTACAATAATAGATGGTGCTTTAGGAGGAAATAAGATTTAATGAATTCGAATCAACACGCATATCTAATGAATCAACTCTTCTCTACTACATTTGGATATGAATAAATAGAATTGAGTGCTGTTTCGATTTAATCAAAGCGAGAATATTGATAGCAGGTGGGGAGCTCAACACTAGTGCCCGGTGCAGATCATGCCTTGAGAAGTATCCACAATATCAAAGAAGCATTACCTGAAATATGGGAAGGTGAAGGAGGACAGATCGAGCAGGTTATTCAGCCCAGTGCTCTGTTGCAACCGTTGTCCTTGCATAGTTTTCCCCTTAGCCACACATTTATGTAAACTTCCCATACAACATTGTAAATAAAGTGACTGCAGAATTCCCTATGTTAAAAGCTTCTTACAATGTCAGCAAAAGGGTAAAGGATACAAAGATCATATTCTCCAAAGTGTTCTTTCTTATTTGGATCCATCCTGATTATAATAATAATAATAATAATAATAATAATAATAATACATGCTCCTCAACCACTAGCTAATCGAAAATCATCTGAATTTTTCCTCATCCAAGACTACTAATATCTGGGGTACAGGATTGCTTGCTTAATGATTTGCACGTTAAAAAAAGTCAGTAATTAGGAAAAAAGAAAGAAAGAAACCAAGGGACACAATGACTCAACAGATGAATCAGCCGTCTTTAGGCAGCTCTCCACAATTGACAATTCTGCATGGCACCCGAGGAGTATCTGACCTGCTTGTCTCCTGGGATTCCAGTTTCCTCACAACATCCATTCCATCAATAACATGCCCAAACACAACATGGCGATTGTCCAACCATGGAGTCTACATTTAACAAATTCAGAATGTTATCTATTAGGAGTAAAAGCAATAGGGAACAAACTTAACCCAACACAGAATTCGGTACAACCATTTAGATTGCCAGTGAAACAAAGGGATTGTATGATGCCATGAGATTAGCAAACATGCAAGTAAATGGGAAAGACACAATCAGTACTGTAAACATCTGCTTATAAGAAGGATAGGGGCCCAGTCAAAAGCTAATATCTTTCAACCTGAACAGAACACAGTTACAAGATAATAAATAAAACTCAAGAAATAATTCTCCTGTCTTATTCAGGTGTAACGTTATTTGAGTTGAGGCCATCCATTCAAGGACTCTGCCTTTTGGTATTTTGACCAGATGCCTCCAGCCTAGCCTCGAGGGGAGGCTTGAAAACTCTCAAGGATAAAGTACTAATGCTCAGCCTTGCTGCCATAAGAATGTCAATCGGGGGTAAAACATATTTCCAGGTTGCCCTAACACATTCTGATCAAACATTACTGCAGTAATGTCTTTTGTAGGTAGTGCAGTAATGTCTAAAACTGCTGTGAAATAAGGTGGGCAATCTAGCTCTTAAAAGTAAAAATAATGAAATACAAATGCATCAAACAGATTGAGGGGCAGCAGCAGCTCACCTTTACTGTGCAAATGAAAAATTGGCTCCCATTGGTATCAGGACCTGCATTTGCCATGCTCAAAACCCCAGGCCCGACATGCTTCACTGCAAATAAATGTGATACTATTCAGTACCGAAATTGAAGTCCATTCACAGAGCTACCCAAAAACTCTAACTCGATCTCTTCTTTTATGAAGAAAGATAAAGATGATAAGCACATACAGGCAAAGCTCTCATCTTCAAATTTAGATCCATAGATGCTGATTCCTCCTGTTCCCTGCAGCCAGCATGCACCACAATTTTTGGCTTAGTGTCAAAGCACCTACCTTTCTATTTCAGAGAGAGAGAGAGAGAGAGAGGAAACTACATCTCCTTCGGTGAAGTCCCCTCCCTGGATCATGAAGTCTTTAATAATACGGTGAAAGGAGCATCCTTTGAAACCATAACCTTTCTCTCCTGTGTGTAGATGTTAAAATTTCTTCTTATAGTGCGCCATAAG
The DNA here is from genome assembly GCA_011037825.1 of Carya cathayensis. Classification (NCBI taxonomy): domain Eukaryota; kingdom Viridiplantae; phylum Streptophyta; class Magnoliopsida; order Fagales; family Juglandaceae; genus Carya; species Carya cathayensis. The sequence continues at coordinate 253,154 of QGSO01000189.1, forward strand.
AGTAATAATAACACCACCAATAACAGTAATAACGTGAACTTGGACAAATGTGAACAAAGCTTGCCTGTGCATAAGGCTCGGAAATTCTCAGCAGTTTTGGGAACAACTTCTCCAAAGAGGCCAATTACAATTCTACCTACAGGTTCAAGCCCTATTTCTACATCGAAGAAGCACTTGGTTGTCACTTTGGCCTGCAGTTCTAGATCCTAAAATAACATAGCAAATATAAGATAGCAAAACCAGATTACCAATTATACAAGAGTAGATACAAAGATTACAGGAACTATTTCTTGACATGACAACATAAAATGCTGGAATATCGAAGCATTAAATAGTACCAAAAGCACAGTGACTAGATAAAGCTCTTACAGCTGCCATTGAGTTGCAAACCATTCTTCGGGACTTAATTGAAGGTGCTCTAGAAAGTCGAACGAAGGGAAAACTTGAGGCATAGGAAGACCTAGATGCCAATGATCTTGCAGGGCAGCTCAAAGTAGGAACTTGGGAGTAGCCTGATTGCAAATGGGTAGAACCCTGTATAACATGTGGCATGCGCAAATTAAACACACTGTGGTTATAACTACCCTGAAAAGACAAACAATGCTCGGATTAGTCGCAGAGAGAAGAACGGCTAAAAAAAACCCAGTTCAAAGTTAGAAGTGCATTTCATGTACGTGTATCAAAGCAAACAGTCTCTGCAACAGAATGCCGAGATTAATCTATTTCTTCCTACGAAGCACTCAAATAAAAGAAAAATGGTTTGAGAGCGCAAAGAACAAGCAAAGGGTAGCTCAAGTGCCACAAATAAGTCTATAACTTTGCCTGCAAATCTAAAGCGCACTCGGGTTTGAGTCGACCGGGTCTGATTAGTAAATAAGGGTGAAAGGATTGAAATTTGAGGAGATAATGGAAATAGAAAGAACCTGGAAAAGAGAAGGCGGAGTGCTCTTACAAGGCACCCTTTGCATTGGGACAGCAGAGGCCATAAGGCTGACTGTTTGGTTTAGCTGCACCAGGAAATGCCTCAAACAGAAGAGAGTTTCGATATTATCTCAGCTCTCTCGGCTACAGCAGAAGTAAAACCTTTGGATAGGATAGATAAAAGAGAAGGGAAAGGAAAGTAGAAACGAAGAGCGGCACAGGCACCCCACCTTCCTATGTGTGAGTTGAGACGTGGGAGATTGGGGGTTGTAGAGGGTTTTGTCGCTTTTGTCGTTAACATCCGCGTTTTGGAGTTATGCGCACGATTGGATTTGCACGACGGCCCAACCGCACATCGATTCTTCAGACGGGGGTCTTCAAATTCTTCGCAATAGGCCCCCAGCCCACACTATAAGCCTAGGGAATATCGTTCTTGAATCATAAATAGTCCTCAAGCAAGTATTCTTCTTGTTCGCTGATCATCTAAATTTGATCTGATTATTGGTGGATCCATAACTTTCATAAAAATTATAAAAAATTAAAATTATTTTTAAAAACATTTTAAAGTGCTTGATTTATATATATAAAAAATCTAATAAAAATAAAACCCGCAAATCTCAAATATGTGGTCTATAAATTTCAATTAATTTAATAAAAGTAAAATAAAATAATAAATAATAAAAATTAAAATTAAAATATGTAAAGTATCATCCCTCGCAAATAAATAAGAGTCGATATAAATAAATAAAAAAAAATTTTAGTTACAAGTACGACTGTGTATTAATATATGCACTAATTTAATATAATTTTTTAAAAAATAAATTTTATTAAAAATAGTACTAATTTAAATTTTAAATATAAAAAAATCAATATTAATACACAGATTAGTATGCGACTTTATTTATATATAGTAATATTCAAGTTCTGTTTAGGTTGATGTATAGTACGCATCATTCACTTAAAATCAAATTATTTTATACAAACACTTTATTATGTGTATTACCCCTATCGACTTGTAAATAGAATTTTCCAACTCCAAAAACATTATGTAAAGGAAAAATTAAAATAAAAACCGTTAATATAAATAGAGGGCAGGGATAAGAATACGGAGAATTTGGGTTGGGTTGGCTGTGGTTGTTGCTATGTTGTGTGGCAGGTGGCTGTGGCCGGAAGGAACCAAAATGCGGGCCTTTCCGATAATCTCATTGTTTGAATCGTTGCCCTCCCCGCCACTTATCTTCTGTACTGCTGCTGCGTCTGCCTCAAAAAGTAAAACCTCCCTTTTTCTTGCTGCTCCAAGGAAAAATCTCTCTCCCACAAAGTTCGTACTTCATTTATATTGCTCTTCGAGTTCAAACGTCGACTCGGGTAGCGATGATTCTGTTATTGGCGAATATTCTTCTTCGTTAGAGGAGGAGGAGGCGGGGGAAGGGGAGGAGGAGGAGAAATCGGAACCTGGGGATGGTGTGTCAATTGAGATAGAGAAACTCGGCCAGAATACTCGCAGAATTCGATCCAGAATTGCCATTGACGCACCCCTTCACATCATTTGGAATATTCTCACTGATTACGAGAGATTGTCTGATTTCATTCCTGGTCTCGCCGTCTGCCAATTGCTCCAAAAGACTCACAACTACGCTCGACTTTTTCAGGTCATCATCTCACTTTCGCATTCTTCTGTTCTTTATTGTTTGTTTTGATTGATCTTAATACTTCATTTGAAAAAATGTAAACCCGTGGTTATATTTTTCAAAATTCGCTGAGTTATTTGGTAATTGGTACTTCTGAGTACGCAATTTGAAATTGCTGTTGATGATTTTGTGGATAATAGAAAACCCATCATATGATTGTCAAAAGCAAAAAAATATAAAAACCCATCTTCACTTATAAATACCGATATGAACTTTAATTTAAACGTTAATTGGGAGGGGAGTCTTCACGACACCGTTCAAGAATCTCTGCATTACCTAGACAGATGGTTTTAGGTTAATTAAGAATCTGCACCGGTTTGAAATTGAATAACGAACGTTCTGGGTTCTTTACGAACTTTCAAATGCTCGAGGGAGCAATCTAGCCATAAGGCTGTCAGCAGGTATGAAAGTCCTTTCGGGATTGCCTTTGCTTTCAACTCTAAATATTGATTCTGAAGTAGCAGTCCCTCTTGCCTCCTGTAGTGGACTTCCTTGATTTCCAGGTGTACCTTCCGTATACTGATTTTTGACAAGTTTATGTAATCAATGCAAAAATGTTATGCAGGATGATTCTTTTGAGTGAGGACTCATGTAGATAATGATGAATGATATTTTTTGAGGACTGTTGTTGCTTTATCTCCGATAATTAGACAATTGAAAGACTAAGGTCTTGCAAGTGAAACTTGAGTGTACCTCTCTCTCTCTCTCACTCTCTCTTAAGTCAGTATCACATACACTGGTATTCCACCTCTCGTTGATTGCATAGGTTATTTGATGTGCATGATTGTGTTAATTTTATTTTATTTTATTTTTTTCTGGAATCAATTTTCAAATACTTTCTTTAGCACACTCTGATATTGTTATGCAACGTAGACTGAATAACTCAAATTCAAATACGTTTTCCCATCAAATCTACTTTTGTTTTTAATCCTACGTCAAATTGTTGCAACCTTTAAACAGATTGGACAGCAAAACCTGGCATTTGGGCTGAAGTTTAATGCGAGAGGAATTGTAGATTGTTATGAGAAAGAACTCAAGAGCCTTCCTTCTGGTCAAAAGCGTGATATTGACTTTAAAATGATTGAAGGAGACTTCCAACTCTTTGAAGGAAAATGGTCTATTGAACAGGTACATGTTGCTGATATAATGTCTTTGGGCACCTTCTGTGTAAATTTTGTTGACTATCTATCTAAATTCTCTCAATTATTTCTTACAGCTAACATATATATTTCCAATGCTATGTAGAATCAATCACACAACATGCTTAGGAAAAAAGTGCTTTTAAGTTCTAATATATAAAATATATAAAAAGTTAAAAAATAGCAGGAAAAGATTGCATCCTAACTTGGAAACTTGCTCCAACAAACTTCACCAGCTAAGCTACATACATATTTTGTTGATGATGTTTTGTTTCTACATCCCAGCAATGTTCAGCAAAATATGTTGTTTTATTGTTTCTACACCCCGGCAATGCTCATTAGAGTTTATACCTGGCCTTTAGCAGGTGAATGTTAATCCTAGCATAGAAACTCGAACCAAGATTGTGACGCCCCCAAATTCCGCTTGGGATTGAACGGACATTTGAAGCGTCGGGACATGCAACACAAGGTTACCTGCCCCCGTTCATGACATATAAGATGCAATGTTTCTAACATGCATCTAGCATTATGCAATATTCGCAGCGGATAATCTTTTTCTTTAGCAATACTATGCACCAAACTAAATATATCCCAAATACTTGAAACATAATTCATACATAAAGGCATACTAAAAAGCCGTGATCACCACACTAGTCTAAAATGGTTGTGATCAAAAGAATACTTGAGATACAACTCCAAAAGTACAAGTATTAACCTAAGTTAAATACTATACCATCATCAACATCGCACCGTGGCCTAGTCGACCGTATTCAGTTGGTCAGATTCCAATTCTCCTTTGGGTCCTGTAACAAGATCTACCATTCGGGGGAATGGTAGTTGGGACTACCACAGTGAGATTTGATTACAAATCTCAGTAAGTTAACATAAAACTCACACACAGGTTAAAAATGCATGCATGGCAGTAAAAGCATAAATGCATAATTATAGTCATATATAAACATAGTATAACTTGACATATAGCATGACTTAACCAGAATTTAAACATGAACTGAAACTTGACTTAACATGGCATAAACTTAAGCTTAAAACATAACATGAACAAACAACATAACATGAACGTGAAACATAACATGGACATGAACATAACATAACATGAACGTGATCTTGAACATATCATAAAAGTGAACATAACATGATGTGAACATGAACTTGGAACATAACATAAACATGAACATAACATGTACGTGAGTATAATATAACATGAACTTGATCTGAAACTTGACTTAACATAAACTTGGAATCTTATTTAATTGTCTTGATAAATAATGTGCATTAATACGTACTCCACAGTTGTTGTGGCCCCACGTATTCAAGTAACATAAAACATAATACGTACTCCACAGTTGTTGTGGCCCCACGTATTCTACATGTCACAATTGCTGTGTCTCATGTAGTGTATGCTCCACAGTTGTTGTGGCCCCATACTTCATGCTCCACAGTTGTTGTGGCCCCATGAATCACATAACATAAAATATAATACGTACTCCACAGTTGTTGTGGCCCCACGTATTCTACATGTCACAATTGCTGTGTCTCATGTAGTGTATGCTCCACAGTTGTTGTGGCCCCATACTTCATGTAACATAAAATATAATACGTACTCCACAGTTGTTGTGGCCCCACGCATTATAAGTAACATAAATATAATACGTACTCCACAGTTGTTGTGGCCCCACGCATTATAAGTAACATAACATAAATATAATACGTACTCCACAGTTGTTGTGGCCCCACGCATTATAAGTAACATAACATAAATATAATACGTACTCCACAGTTGTTGTGGCCCCACGCATTATAAGTAACATAACATAAATATAATACGTACTCCACAGTTGTTGTGGCCCCACGCATTATAAGTAACATAATATAATACGTATAATACTCCGTACTCCACAGTTGTTGTGGCCCCACGCATTATAAGTAACATAACATAAGATATAATACGTACTCCACAGTTGTTGTGGCCCCACGCATTATAAATAACATAACATAAATATAATACGTACTCCACAGTTGTTGTGGCCCCACGCATTATAAGTAACATAACATAAATATAATACGTACTCCACAGTTGTTGTGGCCCCACGCATTATAAGTAACATAAATATAATACGTACTCCACAGTTGTTGTGGCCCCACGCATTATAAGTAACATAACATAAATATAATACGTACTCCACAGTTGTTGTGGCCCCACGCATTATAATAACATAACATAAATATAATACGTACTCCACAGTTGTTGTGGCCCCACGCATTATAAGTAACATAACATAAATATAATACGTACTCCACAGTTGTTGTGGCCCCACGCATTATAATAACATAAAAAATATAATACGTACTCCACAGTTGTTGTGGCCCCACGCATTATAAGTAACATAACATAAATATAATACGTACTCCACAGTTGTTGTGGCCCCACGCATTATAAGTAACATAAAATATAATACGTACTCCACAGTTGTTGTGGCCCCACGCATTATAAGTAACATAAATATAATACGTACTCCACAGTTGTTGTGGCCCCACGCATTATAATAACATAAAATATAATACGTACTCCACAGTTGTTGTGGCCCCACGCATTATAATAACATAAAATATAATACGTACTCCACAGTTGTTGTGGCCCCACGCATTATATAACATAACATGTCTTATCTTTCTTAATGCATGTGATATTATTTAATATCATATACTTTTCTAACATGGCGTATACTTGTAAATGGCATAATATGATTTAATCATAAACATTTCATGGCATACATGTATCATATGGCATACTTAACATGGCATACTTATAACATACATCATTGTATGGCAGAAAAGATTATTTAACAGATAATTATTCATGAGAGATTAAATCATACGTAACAGATAAACATGTAATGACATAGCATGACATGGCATATACGATAACATACATACATAAATTGTAGTTCCCTTACCCATCACACATACACAATAAACTGATAGTAAGTTAGAGGCTAACTTACCTCGATCGTCGCGTTCTATGAGAATAGAGCGCGAGACACGAGGAACTGCACAACAGCTGGAAGAGGAACACTCGAGTCCTTAAGATTTTCACTTCTGAACTCAATTGCCATATTGTAAGCACTTGCAACACCACGGCCAACTTGAGGTTTCACTATACTCGGAAGAGATAAATTGACTTCAGAAAGCCTTTGCACTAAAACAAGTTCATTAAAATTATCAATAACAACCAAACAAACAACTCATTTCTCAATCCATATACTCTTAGCCATAGTCAACCACAAGATGACACCAGTCATCCCGGACTATAATCCATATCATCACTGCTTCGGGACACTGTCATACAGTTTCCCAACATTACACCATACGCTCCACACTTCTCTGCTACGCCATTCAACCCTTCGTGACACGCCATCCGATGTATCACGACTTAATACAGAGTACACTCACGTGAACTCTCTTCCATCCACACTACAATACCCATCACTGCGATACACGTCTCACGGTGCATCGCTACGCGACACGGAGTACGCGCTACGCGTACTTCCTTCGCTACAACTCTCATCAACACGATGCACATCACACGATGCATCGCCATACAACACGGAGTACACTACATGCGTACTCCCTTCCTTCTACGACACACATCACTACAGTGCACGTCGCGCGGCGCGTCGCTGCATTACACAGAATACGCTACACGCGTATTCTCTTCACACAACCCGCCGTATCACATCTACGGCATCCATCTCACGCCTATACTTCACAGCACAGTCCACAAAATACACAATCAAACGCAACACTTCACAACCACACTTCGCTTCACAACTACGCAACGAATTCCACAAATACAACTACACAATCCACAAACCAACCAACTATTTTAAACGTAAAATAACTAGAGATAGAAGGTTATACCATCGACGGGATAACCCGTGCGTCGCTCGTTGTTCGTCACGAACATGCGTCGGAGGAACGTACGTGGCGGCGTACGGTGGCTGTCCACCACATAAAGTGGTAGTTTGGGCTTGAGAAAGGCTAGGCGTGGTCTTGGAAGACTCATGATTTTACAGCTGTCGGTGAAGAACAAAATACGTGATTTACGGAAAAGATAAACTATACGCGTGATTCCAGATGAGGGTAAAGACAAGAGAGATGTGATTGCTGTCGGGAAATAATCCAAAACTGATAATTTTAGCGGGCTGTTACAAAGATAATCTATGTCTGGGAGCTATGATCATCAGACAAAAAAAAAAAAAAAAAAAAAACAGTACTCCCATCGTTCATGGTTGATTAGAAAATATGTTATAGTTCATGGTTGATTGGACTGACATTCAGCACTCCCATCGTTGATCTGGGCTTTCAAATAATAATTGGAAAAATTATAATGAATATGAAGCTATAGATATCGAACTTGTATTGTTATTCTTTAATGTGTTCACACTTGATAAATTCAAGCAGAATTAGTGTAGCATATTGAAAACTTACAGTTTCAACAACAATGGGTGATGCAGTCCAATAGAGGAAGAGATGAAGATAGTGATTCTTTGGTACTCCAACAATTCTATACAACTCTTTCATATGTAGTTGATGCAAAGCCAAAGCTATGGTTGCCTGTTCAGCTCGTTGAAGGTAGACTCTGCAAGGAGATTAAACTGAACCTTACGAGCATCCGAGAAGAAGCACAGAAGGCAGTTCACAACACTCTTCATGTTCGTTAACATTGGCAACTTGTTTGGATTTGTTTCCTGCAAGTATTGTCCTCTTCAAGTATGTTATATGTTAATTGCTAGCATGGTTAGAATATTACTCATTAAAAAACAAAAAAAAAACCCAGAGTTAGAATACTACAATGTACAATAAGTACTTTACGAGATGTTTTATTTTTTTAAGCATTTTGATACACATTTTAAAAGTGTATCTTGAATGCAAGTGTTTTGCTCGATGTTATACGTAATAATGATAGTGTCTGTAGATTGGTTGATTTTCCTTATTTAGAATGTGTTCAATGTCTCTTTTAAAATGCTTTACATTGTTATTGGGGGGAGTCTTTATATGATTCATGGGATTTATTAGTGTTTTATTACATTGTTTGTCCGAACATAACTGAGAATTAGAAAATATGGGTTCCTCATATAAGATCGTTGAGCACATATCATTATATGTAACATAGGATAAATAAAAAGTAAACAAATAAATAACTAAGAAGCAAAAAGAGCAAAGAGAATTGAAATTCATGTGAAGTTATTAGTCACATGACCAACATAAAAGAAGTGCAGCTTGAGACAAGTGATTATAATATATAGTTTAGGAGTGATGCTATATACAAGTAAATTTTTTTCATGTGAGTTTTACTCCTGTTAAAGATATTGCACAAGGCTTGTATGTATGTCTTGGACTTGTACAAATAATTTTTCATAATTTAGGCACCATGTCATGTGCATAGACTCAAGTCATGTACTCTATTTCATTAGAGATGAGCTTGAGTCATGGGCTATGGTCTTTCAATTGATATACGTCCAGCTATCTTGAGCATGAGTTTTGCCAGATAATCCATATGGACAATCCTTATCTCTTCCAAAAAAGTCATATTTGTACCAGTGTCCACACATCTGACACGATAAGATTTACAAGAAAATGTAAATCAAATTCTTTTTTATTACAGATTTTGTGAAAGAATGTATCTTTCATACAAAATTATACGCAGAAGACCTTTGTGTCACACCACCATGTAAATGCAGATGTGGTTTGTGGCCTTGGGTCAGAAACCTTTGTTTGTTATGATGATGATGGTTTTAGACCTAATCGGAGGTAATCATCATTGGCGATTAAAAATCAACTAAAATATCTACCAATTGATCTGTGACAAAAGGGCTCATTAATCTCTGCATTTCTCATCCCTATCTCTTCTCCATTCGGGACCACTCATCTCTCTCCAGTCCAGATATTGACTCTTTTCCTTTCCGTTTCTTCCCTGTGGAAGAAAGCTTGATAACTCATTTTGGAACGACTCCAATCAAATTATTATTATTATTATTTAAAAAGAAAATTAAATAAATAGAACTCTTTGATATCAATTTAATCCAACCCATAAAAAGTTGATATAAACCTGAAAGAAAATCAAACCTTCAAAGATAATTATCTTTTTTCTCTTAATTTTTTGAGACTTAAATCACTTTTTTTTTTAAATAAGAAATGAATTTTACAATCTTAAGATTTGTAAGTCTTGAGCACTCTATTTGAAAAAAATAGATAAATTTAAGAATTATGGAAAAAATATATATATTTTTAACGGTGGTTCTCACTTTTCTTCAAAGTGAGCGGTGCTTGACCCTTAAAGGTATCTAGCATTAGTTTTAATAGTTATCCTTTATTTTTCAATTTTTCTTATTTTTTTTTATTGAGGCATGCTACACAGCAACCTCACACTCAATATACTAATATTTTTTTAGTATAAAATAAAAGACGGCAAAAGAGTAAAATTATATTTTTAAATGGTGTGAAAAAGTATAGGCTGAATTTCACTTTTTTATTTATCCTAAATGTCAAATTTTTACGTGCAGTTTTTGTTTCATTTAAATGAATTGTACCCTCCAAATCCCAAATAAATTAAAATAATTTTGTGGGCTTAAATTTAAAATGGTTAGTTTGTTTTCACAAACCATCTGAACTTGAGAAATACTCTAGTCACAAAGTGATTACACAAAATTAATCTCACAAACTGATGTAGTTTGATATAATTTGTCAGATTGTAAAGTTACTTTTATTTTAAAATAGATCTGACGGATCACATAAAAACACGTTAGATTGTGAGATTATTTTTATATAATCCCTTTGTGGCTATAGCACTACTCTTTCAATTTATCTCATTTCATCATTACAACTTTTTCAAATTCTTATATAAAATAAAATAAACAATTCAATTTTTTTAAATCACAAAATAAAAATAATATTAAAAATATATATTCTAATAATATTTTATTTAACTTTTAATTTTAATTTCAAATAATCTCATTTCATCTGTGAATACAAATGAGGACAGCAGGCAATGTGCTTATTTTATTGAAGTATCTCTTGTTGATAAACAATTCCGTTCATCAATCTTCACAAATTTAATAATACAAGAATTATTAATATTATTATACTAAAAACATTAATATATGAAAATAATAATAATTTGGGATCGGCAAGATCTATTCTAAGAATAAATAGCGTTGAAAAGAGCACATAGATGGGGGACCAAAGGGTTTTGCTTCTTTGCCGTCTTTGTCCAAGTGGGTTTGGTCAACTTGAGTATGGGGTAGTGGCCCAGTGGGTGCCTGCGGAGTTTTGTCTTTGCATATTAGGGCAGCGTCATTATAATATTCTTTTTCTTTTCTCGTTATTAACCGAGACGTAATACATGACTATAAAGAAAGAAAAAGTAACGTTACGTCTAATCATGAAATATATAAATACTATATAATTATTTTAAAAAATAATGAGATTCAGAAATTAAAAATTAGTTTTTTTTTCGTATGTGTCCTGTATTAATTTATTTTTTTAAAAAGACTATACGTCGCTTGCATAATCACGACTGCAAATATAATTTCTTTATCAAAAATGATTCTTATAAGTTTTAAATAAATAGTTCTGCGTAATTTTTTTGTAAAATAAAAATAGACCCAATCATAAAATAGTATAAAAAAATATTTTCATTTATATTGAAATTCATATTTTTACAAAAAGTCTACACGGGACTTATTTATTTGAAACTTATACTTATCATTACTCTTTATATATATATATATATATATATGAAATCATGATTTTTTATGAAATGCATTTTTTGTGAAATGCATTTAATCAACACTCTTTTAATATATATATATATATATATATATATATATATATATATATGAAATCATGATTTTTTGTGAGATGCTTTTGTGAAGCATTTAATCAACACTCTTTTAGAAGTGAAATGCTTATTCTCTTATTTGGAATACCTGCTAGGTCATCTTGTTGTAATAATACAATAAATCATCAATACGAACTTTCATTAAATCCTCTTCATTTTACTAAAATGTCACTTAATTTTATATTAAAATAGATATTATTTATTTTTATTTGAAATGGAGAGGACTCTTATCTAACAATGAAGTGCGAAAAATCATTTTTTACAAAGATTTAACCCAATAACGTATACATAACACAATGTAATTGTTGAGGAAGATTGTGATTGGTTTTAGAGCATGGTGTTCTCGTAATGGGATTCCTTAAACATGTAGGGATAGAATCCAAGGTTTTCTCAATTTCGAAGGAAGGAAGTTCTTCGAGTGTTACTAAGAAAAGTTGGCAGGTGGTGAAGGAGTTGAGGTTGGGGTTGCCCATGGTGCAATGAGTTGCTAAAACTTTGGAACAATGTCTAAAGGAAGGAAGAAATGACTTTTACGTAGGGGTGTAATCGGTCTGGGCTGGTTAATTTGGTTAGATTTGAGAGAGAAAAATTTCAGTTCATCATTTTTGCCAGACTGGACCGTTATGTATCGGTCTGGGTGGTCCATGAGCATTTTTTTCTTCTTTTTTTCTTTCCTTTTTACAAAAAAAACTAATACAATAAATTAATTAAATTAGTAAAATTAAAATTAAGTTATCTCTTTAATAATTTATATATGGTTAATAAATATTAAATAACATCATTGTATATATGGTCATTGGTGATCCCTTAGATTAAAATTACATAATTAATTTATACAACTAATATATATATTATATATATATACACATTTGGTCAGTCTCGATCTGATCTGGTAAAAAAAAAACACCCTGAGGCCGACCATTAAGACTATCAGTTCGATTAGTTTTTCTAGTCTGGACTGATAGTATTATAATCCTACAACAGGACAAGGGAAGGAAATCGCAGCTTCATAGATTAGAGATGTTCAAATATTTGTAGTTGATACATGGTGCTAGTGGAGTATGGTGGTGGTAGCCGGCATAGTTTTATCTTCATACCTGAGGAGAATGAGGGTCAAGGATGGAGGAGGTTGGCGGAAGCAATGTGGGAGGCTGTGATTGAAGAGAGAGGTATTAGTTAGAATAGAGGAAGGACAACTATGAGGCAGGTGGTGGTGGTGGGTCAACCAAAACAATGCTTGTATAGGAAGGTGTTAGAGACAACGAAACCTTAGGAAGGGGTTCAGGGTGAAGACAACGATGCCATAGCAATTGGTAGGGACACTAGGAGAGGAGTCCATGCAAGACAAGGCAATGGGCATGGGGTAGGCAGAGCTCCTTATATTGCGGGTACAACCTAGTACACTGTGGAAGAGTGGCAGTGGCAGGCATGTTGTTGGCAAAGGTATGACAGTGGGGGATGTACATAGTATGCTTCTGAACTTGAGGACACAAATGATCGAATTGCAAGAGAAAGTTGAGTTATTATTACAATATGAAGAGGAGAAAGGTGGGCTAGAAATGGGCTTGGGCTTGGGCTTGGAGACAAGGGGACTTAGAAAGGTTATAGAAGATGGGCAACTAAAAAGGGGAAACGTGGGTCTAGGCTTGGCTTTTGCTAGACCCAATAGTGTTTTACCAACTGGGCATACAAATACGATGTAGGTGGGTCTTGTATTTGGGCCTCAGCCCGTGGGGCAACATGTAGGGAAAGAATCTAAAGAGACCTAGCCCATGTGGTGAATCAAGCCAAGGTGACCTTGGGCCCTCATCCAGCGAGATTTTGGTACCATCGCCAGAAAAAGCTTCGTCAACCGCGACACGCTGAAGAGCCTTTGACGGAGGCTAAGATGGTGAAGGCGAAGACAGGGGAGGCGACGATAGGTCTTCGAAACAACACTTGACAGCTCCTCAACATTGTGTGTTGGATCTTCTGCGCATCTTAGCCATATGGTGCCAACGAGTGACAGGAAAGAGGTTGCTAACGTTTCTCCAATAGTATCGCTTCTTGCAAAGGCAACATAGCATACTGATGAAATCCAAAACTATTTCTTTGCGGAAAAAAGGGACATAAGTGTAGATGAAGGGCATTCTAGGAGCTTTTATCCTGATGTAGGGCTTCTCGAAATGGGAGCACGAGAATTTTTTTGAGGAGTTGAGGACACCACCAGTTTTGCATTGGGCAAACAGCGAAAGGAATCCCATACGCCTTAAATGTATGCTTCTAGATCAGTCTAATGTATTGGATTGGGTTTGTAAAAGGTAAAGGGAATTCAATATTGTGTAGGGATGGAGTGTGAAGGTTTTGAGAAACAATTTATGGCATTACTTATAGCCATTGAAGCAGGTCATGCTCATCTTAAGAAATCAGATTAAAAAAAAAAACATAGGAGATAAAGAGGCTAATGTGGTCTCTTAACTATGAGGATAGCTCAAGTCGAGAGAGATCTAAAGGAAAGGGAATGGCACCTGTTTTATGAAGCCCAAAATTGTTTCTTGGAATGTTCGAGGGCTTAACGAGGCAAATAAACATATTCATATAAAAAAACGTTTTCGTTAGTGGAGGGCGGACATCATATGCTTATAGAAAACTAAATTGAAATATATCATAAGAAGAATTCCTCGAAGTATATGGAGATGTACATATGTGGATTGGGCTTATCTTGCATTTGATGGGGCTTCGGGAGGTGTGTTAGTGATGGGGGATAGAACTGTGGTGAAGAAATAGAGGAATTAATAGGGGAGTATACAATGGCATGCTTTTTTAGAATTGTGGAAGCCAACTTTATGTGAGCTTTTGCGCTTGTATTTATGGGCCGAATGTGGACAGCAACAGAAGTATGTTATGAGAAGAACTAGCTGGAGTACATAGCTAGTGGAAACTACCATGGTGCATAGTTAGGAATTTTAATGTTATACAATTTAATTTCCAAGTTAATGTTCAAGAGATTGTAGAATACGACCAACAATGACAGAATTCTCAAAATTTATTCCCACCACAGTACTAGAGATGCTTTTGGTTAGTTGGACAAATCTGGGAGGTATGTCACAAATAAAAAACATGTGGAAAATGGTTCTTATTTGTATCTTATGGTACTTATGGCAGGAGCAAAACGACAGGACGTTTGAAGACAAGGAGCTATCTTTTAAGGATCATAAATCTCTTTTTGTTAGAACGTTGTTCCTATGGACCATAACTATAGATTTCGATGTTCTAGGCCTGCATGATTTTCTTGTTTCTTTTCCTTAATCGTAGATAGGTGTTTCCTTTTGTATACCATCTTATATATTTGCTATGCCTATTCTATTAACATAATCATTTAGTTATTTAAAAAAAAAAAACAATGAAGTGCGATGCTTGCATGCAAGAGCACGCCACACGCCGAGAATGTGGCTTCCATTAAGCTCAAAGTGGCATGTAGCACGTACATATGGGTTTGGTGCATTATGATTTCTCACAACAAGATCATTGTTATGCATCAGTGGAATATCTGCATGCTTGCCCACTGAATGGGGCCAGACACAACGATAATGTTGTATCAGGCTTTGCATGTCCTTTCATCTTTTTCCCCTTTCCTTTTGCTAATTTGCAACGTGGGTACTCTTTTTTCTTTTTAGCCAAAATCTCAATACCTATATCTAAATCAAAAAGTACTCTTTTATTTGTCTATAAAAGGACGGCATAGGGAATTAAAGAACTATACTTTGTTAATTATTTATTGAATCAAGATTTTTTAAGGTTTTTGCTCGAACTCTAAGGTTTGGATATAGAGACGGTTTCATCTCTTCTTATCATTATAATTTTCTAAAATTCTCACATAAAATATAATAAATAATTTAACTTTTTCAAATATCAAAACAATAATAATATTAAAAAAATAATATTTTATTAAACTTTTAACTTTTATCTGAAACCATCTTATCTCATCTCACTATCTAAACTACATCTAAGACCTAAAATAAGATATAAATGACATATGAGTAGTAATAAATGTAGTAGGTCTTATGAATAGCATGATGTAATAGCAAGTCAAAGTCCATTATTTTCTTTTAGGTTTGATGTAAATTTCTATCATTAATGATGTTACACCATTGTTATATTATTGGTTTTATGAATAGTATGACTCATCTCTCTCACCCTAAGACACTAAAATATCATTATTCCTATTCAAGATTTTTTTTTAAAATTTAATTGATTCTCTTCCAAGTTATTTTTAACCTCAAGTTTCCCATAATCACATTTTGATACAAGCTTTCTAAAAAAATAAAAGATTTTCTTGTCAATTTGTAGTGTGGATATGTCGTGTGGTTAGTCTACCGTGTCCGTCTAATCGACGTATTTTTTTCTAAGCAAGCTCAATATATTATAACCCACAGGGAATACATGAATAAGGGGTAAAGGGATCCTAAAAAACACATTTTCACAACTAGTTCAGCACTAAAGAAAAAATAAATAAATTTTGGAACTTAAAACAAATAATTGTTCCTTACCCTTTCTCGTCAAGGCGGAGCTACACAAAGTGATGATTTTTATATAATCCGACAAAGGGATTGTAATCCCATGACAGGAGGCCATGATGGTTGATGTGCTACATTTTGTTTAGAAATGGCTATTGGGGAGATATGTTTTATACGTCGTTGCAAAACTCCACTCTTCCAAAAGAATACATATAATTCTCACATCGAGGGCGAAAATTAAAAAGGTGGAACTCTGAATTGTTGTGGAAAAAGACTGTCGATGAACTAAAGAAGGGATTGGTACTCATCGGGTGCAAAGCGTTCATCTCTTTTTACTTTACTTTATCATATAAGAGTAGCACTAAGTAAAGAGCCGTGATGCAAACACTTAAAAAGTCTTCCACAAAGAAAAAAGGCAATAATGGTGTTACTATTCTTATTATCCACATCTCATGTGTGCCAATCATTTATGTATAGTAAATAATTTTGTATAATGAAAGAAAATTGATCAATATAATACCCCTTGTACAATTCCTTTTACCATTTTGTTATAAATAGATTTTTTTTTTATAGTTAAGATATAAAATAAATAATAAAATCTATATTTTTCCATCAGTTTAAGTTTTTAGGACAAGTAATGATTTTATATAATATCAGAGTAGAGGTTTTGAGTTTGAATGCTGACTCTACACTTTATCTCATTTAATTAAATATTCCATGTGTTGGAATATCCATTGAGGGAAAGTGTTAAGACATAAAATAAATAATAAAATCTACATATTCTCATCAGTTTAAATTTTTGGAATAAGTAGTGATTTTACACAGCATTAATAACTATTTATAATTTATTTTACAAAAATATCATTTATTTGAAAGAGTTTAAAAAAAGTTATACATGTTTAATTATTTAATCATTTTTTTATTACCTAGTAAAGAAATTTTGGTGGAAAACCCTTCACCTATTTTCCTTCATAATGTTTTTAGTCAAATTCAATTCTAAAAAGAGATAGACGCAAGTTTGTCCTAATTATAAAAAGATTTTAAGTAAATGAAAAATAATATTTACAGTCGTAGAACAACTAAATGTTACACAATCACTATAAAAAAAAGTGAATAAATACGACACATATAATAAAAAATTAATTTTTTAATAATAGGTGCACTACTTTTTAAAAAGATTATATGACACTTGCACACTCCGCTCCGCGACTGTACGGAACATTGCTATTTTCTTATTCTTATTAGCATCCAATCCATTGGCGCCCACAACACCACCTCTCTCTAATCTTTCACACTCTTTTATCCCTCTTACATTCTCGATGGTCTTATCATAATTCTAGACTGATTTTTCGTTAGTTTGATTGGTTTATAGAGATTCTGTCAACTTGGAATTACATTTTTTTAAATACAAAAGAATTAGAATATTTGAATGCAATTATGAAACATAATAAAGGTCAAAACTTTGAAATAGAAAAAAGGGAAAAGAAAAGGGGCTGGCGTCCCCACTGCATAATCAGTCTCCCCACATATCCAATTTTGATTGATGAGCATGATGAGATGATGGGGTTAGAGCTTATTCATTGACTCCAATAGCACCAATACACTACCAATCAATCATTCGCCACAAAAATTATAAACAAGAAGAAGAAGAGGAGGAAGAAGAAGAAAAGGACCCAACACATGCAATACGTTAATAATAATTAACAGTCCCTACATCTGAATCTAATATTGTATATTTTAATTTCTTGATATATATATATATATATATATTTATGTATGTATAGAGAGAGAGGTTGGAAATGGAGTGGGTTTCTTCTCTTGTTTTTAATTTCTAGTTTTTACCCTCCCAAACCACTTGAAAACCCCAAGAAAGAGACCCTCCTTGATGAACTCGACTTTGATTCTTCATCATCTGACCGAATCCCAGTTTTTTATGCATATATATTTTTTAATATAAATATGGTTCAACCAATTGTACATATTCTTCTCTCCTCTCTTGCTCTGGTCTGCTCTACTCATTTCTCCCCAGTCCCCCCGTTTAGTCAAAATGCGCACCCCAAGTCTCAATCTTTGATTTCTCACCGTAAAAAGCTATTTTCAATCGTTTTTTGCTAGTTTTTTCCCCTCTTGCACAGTTGTGCTTGTCTGCATGTTTCAAAATATATGGGTGTATTGCGTTCTCTTATTTGGATATTTGTCAGATTCCACAAAGATAATCTGGAATGGGTTTGTGTCTTTGTTTGTTTCTGATGTGTTCCATTCACTGGTTCATCGTCCTTTGGCGTCCCTAGATCTGTTAGCTGGCTCTGCTCGATCCGCTACTTTATTCTTGCCTTACCACTATCCACAAGGTCAGATCATTGGATATTACCATTTAAACTGCTGCTTTGTTTCATTTTCTGCTTGCTAGTCTAGTTGACGTGTTGGTTTGCACTAACAGATAAACAAGAACTTGGGTCTATGTTTTATGAAAAACAGTATGCTTGGAGTCTGAGCCTGATGATGCGCAGGAGCCAACATATCAATAAGGTGGTATTGGGCTTTATTGGGTTTTTACCAATTCGGCTGAATTCTTTTCTTCTGCATTTGTTCATGGTGCATAGTTACATACACCCTCCATCTGAGAGGAATCTCTTGTAAGTTCTAGACGTAATTAATGGGTAACGGCACTTCTCGTGTTGTAGGCTGTTTTATACCTTTCAATGAGAAAAACGGGGTTGATTTGGAGTTCTTAGACCCACTAGATGAAGGATTAGGCCATTCCTTCTGTTATGTTAGGCCGTCTAATTTTGAATCTCCTGCCATTACCCCATCAAACTCTGAAAGGTATACTGTTGATTCGAGCACCCTTGATTCTGAGGCATTAAGTGGATCATTTAGACATGACCTGATAGATGATCCCTCGGGGTTACACAGACTAAACAAGAGCGTCCCAGAAACTACATTTAAAACCATCTCAGGGGCTTCGGTCAGTGCCAATGTTTCTACAGCTAGGACTGGTAACCAGAGTGCATTGTTTGCCAGTGATGTTCAAGAGCCCGCTGCATCCTTTGAGAGCACATCCTCATTTTCTGCAATACCTTTGCAGCCCGTACCTCATTGCTCTGGACCATTAAGTGGATTCATGTCTGGACCTCTTGAAAGAAGTTTTACTTCAGGCCCTTTGGAAAGGGGAGGGGTTTTCATGTCCGGGCCAATTGAGAAGGGTGTAATGTCTGGTCCGCTTGATGCTACTGATAAGTCTAACTTCTCTGCACCCCTTGCACGAATTGGTCAAAGACCAGGCCTTCAGCGTCTCATGAGGAGCATGAGTGGGCCAATGAGGAGCACTTTCTCCGGGGCATTCTCAAAACATTCTGGGGGGCCTGGTTGGATGCAACGCTTGTTCTTGAATTCGGTGTCTCAATTGGCCTGGCATACTAAAGAGCCAAAGTTTCGGCCAGATACCTCACGAAACTGTCTTGAAGGGGTGGCATCCAAAGGTGAGTATAGATGTACTCACGACTTGCAATGGGCTCATGGAAAGGCTGGTGAAGATAGGGTTCAAGTTGTGCTTTCTGAAGAACAAGGATGGTTGTTTATTGGAATATATGATGGCTTTAGTGGACCGGATGCACCAGATTTTCTGATGAGCCATCTTTACCAAGCTATAGACAGAGAACTGGAAGGACTGATTTGGGATTATGAAGATAAACCTCTTAATGATCAATTAAAGCCGGAACTCCTTAAGACTGGACATACAAAAGTGGCTTCAGAGTCCAGCAAGGAGGAACAGTCGAAACCTCATCCGAGTCAAGGAATTTATCATAGTTCAGAGGATTCATGTAGGCCTGCAGTTGTCAAAGGTCAATCTTCTAACTGTGAGATAGTTGAGGAAAATGAAGAACTTAGGATGGGTGTTGAACCTAATGGTGAAAAGCCCAGCATCATAGGAACAGCACCGGTTTCTGTTCCAGCTGCAAACTTAACTGGTCAAGGCAGGAAAAGCACACGGCTTTATGAACTACTTCAGATGGAGCCTTGGGATGGACAGGATTCTTTGTTAGTCTCGGAGGTCAGGAAGCAAAGAGTGGTATCATGGGATTTTCAATTGAGTCAAGAAACCTCGGATTCTAGCAAAACCTTACGTGAAGATCAGGTAAGATCTTGCTCGTTAAATGCCAAAGGAGATAGTTGTAGCCATCAGGGTGAAGATCCTACCACTTCAGGTGAAGATGTAGGGGTGAGGGAATCTATTAATCATGGTGTTATACCTGCTCTTTATGTTTCAAGGCAAAGACAGAATACTAGAAAGTCATTAATTGGTTCAAAGATTAGCAAAATGTATCAGAAGCAAAAATCTTTACGTAAGAAACTTTTTCCGTGGAATTATGATTGGCACAGAGAGGAGATTGGTGTTGAAAAGAGAATGGTGGAACCCTCTGGACCTATTAGAAGATGCAAGTCTGGTGTTATTGATCATGATTTGGTTTTAAGGGCGATGGCTCGAGCTCTTGAAAGGACTGAAGAGGCTTACATGGAATTGGTGGAAAAGGCTCTTGACAAAAACCCGGAACTTGCGTTAATGGGATCATGTGCTCTAGTGATGTTAATGAAGGATCAAGATGTGTATGTCATGAATCTTGGGGATAGCCGTGTGATCTTGGCTCAAGAAAGACCAAATGACCGTTATCCTAATCCAAGTTTTTTAAAAGATGACACAAGGCATCGGAATAGATCCAGAGAGTCATTAGTGCATATGGAGCTGGACAGAATATCAGAGGATTCTCCTATGCATAATCAGAACAGTCAGATTAGCAAGATAAATAAAAACCGGGAGATTTCATCATGCAGATTAAAGATGAGAGCAGTTCAGCTTTCCATTGATCACAGCACAAGCATGGAAAAGGTGCCTTTCCACTTTTCCTAATGGTTGAATTAAGTTATTAATACTCTTCTTTAAAGAATTTATATAATTCTGGTTTGGGTATCTATCTTTGACATGTCTTCCATTACCTTTTTGGTTAAAATAAACCTACATCCCCATGTTATATATCCCAAGAGATGTGATTAGATAAAGATTGGGGTGAGTGAGTTTGTAGGATCACGTGTATCTCACCTCTAGCTAGGTGTTCCTCATGTATACTTCCTCCTGTGTACTTTGGCTTTGCCTATTTCTATGAATATAATATCTTTGAGTACCTATAAAAAAAAAAAGGATCACCTGTATCTCATTGGACTAATTTTTATTAGTGATTTTAACTGGGACAATGGGATAGAAAATGAGGTATGATTAAAAAAATTCATGGGATGCACCCATAGTGGTGTTGGTATAAACCCTTGCCCTTTTTTATTCTGTAAATTGTAAAGCAGCCTAGCCTTTATCCCTGGTCCTCTCGTGTTTGTGCATGTGAATGTCACATTTGTAGAACTTATACCGTCCTCTGCACTATTAGAATAAACTTTTTGGTCACATATCTTAAGAAAACAAGAGCTTATGTCTGCTGAATTATTTCCTTTTTGGTTCATGTTTTTAATTTAATTCCCAGTTTTTTATGTACTGGACATGTGGTTGGGGACTAGTTGCCATTGCACTGGAACTGTAGTTTAGCTCTTTGCTCAACCACAAGTGATCATCCTTCTGGTAGTTCAACCAATTAATTGCACGGAGTTTTGTTCATCAATTGAGATGTACTTATATACTCTCATCTGTTAGAATTGATGATGTTATCAGATTATACTTTTTTATCGGTGTAATCAGATTATATATTTGTAAATGGATATACTAAATCTAGAAATAGATGGAGGAGGACCTTATCAAAAGAAATAAATGGAGAAAAATGATATGAAATTTTCGTATTATGAACAAACTACTTGTGTTCTTTTATTTTCTGCTGCAGGAAGTTTTTAGAATTAGGGTCGAACATCCGGATGACAACCAGGCTGTATTCAATGATCGAGTGAAGGGGCAATTGAAAGTAACTAGAGCGTTTGGTGCTGGGTTTCTGAAGAAGGTTGGTCAGTTGCTCTTGTAAATTTAACCTATCTGAAAAGCAGTTTCTTAGCTGCACACTATTTCTTTGAATGTTCTGCAGAATTGCATCTATAAGATGTTTATTCTATGTCGGTATATATATTTGCCTTGTCATTAGGAATAGAAAATAGAGGAGGAAATGCAACCATGGAAACATGATGTATATGCTGATTACTCTGGTTATAAGGACGTACTAACTAGGAATAAACCAATAATGCCTATAGTTTTTATAAGCATGATACTGGGGCCAAATGATACTTGTACTGGTTATAAGCATGATGGTGGGTACTAAAGAAAAAGCTTGATGGCGGGTGAGGTCATGGGTTCAAAATTTGTGAGGTGTGTGAATTGGTTACCCATTAAAAAAAACGACAATAATCCACTCATAATAATGCTGGCAGAATTTTTTTTTTTTTGATAGGTAGATAATGCTGGCAGAGATTAAAGATATATTGAGGATTAAGAACAAGTTTTAAACATGAGTTTTTTATATCAATGCCTTTTGTTTGTTTTTATTCCTTGATGTCTTGAAGTTAACCTGGTTATAACAGTGGTCAAACCATATGTCATTATTATTTGCAGTCTTGCCAGAAGTTTATGCTAATCTAGTTGAACTTTGTCTGGGCAATCTTATGTTACCTTGATCCTGTGTATAATAGGCAATCTCAGGTAGAGTTCTCCAAGATGGATTTGCAGCACAATCAAGTCACAATGTCCTTTTAAAGGACTGTTAAGAGTATAATTAAATGCTTTAACTTTATATTTTTCTGGTAGTTTAACATGATATTAGAGCAATGATCTATCTAAAGCTTGAATCCTAGCTCCACTCTCTACTTATTTATATGTGTAATTTATACAATGTAATCATGGCAACTTGGGGCTCTCTAGCTTTGACAGTGTAAATATCTATAAATGGAGTAACTTTTAAGAGATGGATCATATAAAGATCACTCATTTTTTGGAGTTGACACATCAACTAGGACACTTTAAATGGTGTGTTTGTCTTGATTTATGCTCTATGTTAGACAGTTTACTAACAAGCTTCAATTTGCTATGTTTTATCATGAGTTACTTGGCTCGAAATGCATCTTAAGGCAGGCATAATAGGGGACCACAATAGAGTTGAGATCATGTGACTTGAAGTGGTGAACTAATCACCGTGCATCCTTTCATTTCCTCAGAAAGAGTATCATCGATATCTTCCTTTTCAGACCATAGATTTGCAGCACATTTTCATATCATTGATATCTACCTTTCTCATTATTTGTGTTTCATTGCATTTCAACAATTCTGTAATTTCGCCTGCTGGGCACAGCCAACTTGTAATGAAGCTCTGCTGGAGATGTTTCGGATTGAATATGTGGGAACTCTTCCTTATGTCAGCTGCATTCCTTCCCTTCTTCACCACCGACTTTCCTCAAGTGATCAATTCCTGGTACTCTCCTCTGATGGACTGTACCAGTACTTTAGCAATGAAGAGGTAGTTGCCCATGTCACTTGGTTCATGGAAAATGTTCCTGAAGGTGATCCTGCACAATACCTCATCACGGAGCTTCTTTTCCGTGCTGCCAAGAAGAATGGTAAATTGATTAACTTACCAGACCTTTTCATTTTGTTAGCACTCCATGAAAGCTTAAAACTGGATTATACTTGCTATTTTGAAAAAGAAAATGTAAAGTGTTCGGTAGGACGACCAGAATGGAATGTACTCCCTTCTGGTTTAACATGCACGTATTGCAAGGTAACACCTTGCTTTTGTGTGATCCACAAAGCACATTATTTGAGAGCTAGGGGTGATACACCCTTTGAAGGGAGCAGAGAACATTGTCTATGAACAACTTTGTATGTTAACAATACAAGACCTTTCTCAAATTGTGCCACGAAAGAGACTAATTGCGGGAAAATGCCATGAAAGAGAATCTAAATTGTAGAATGGTAGAAATCATAACCTCCCTGCATTCTCTTTCTCATTATGATAAGTGCTTCTGATGATTGTTTGCAGGAATGGATTTTCAGGAACTACTGGATATTCCACATGGGGATCGGCGCAAATATCACGATGATGTTTCTGTTATGGTGGTTTCACTTGAAGGAAGAATCTGGAGATCATCTGGATAGTTGTTTAAAACAATTACGCACACACACAACACTCTTTTGGTTCCTGCCTGTCCATCTGTCTCTCTGTTTTGGCTAGGCTTTTCGCATTTGTCCACGGCCTCAACAATTCACAGTTTCAGGCAAGAGGATTCTGACCATGTTGCTAGGATAAAAGGCTGCCGCCTTAATGAATTTGCACCATAAATTTTCTCCATTCAAGGATACTGTATACTTGGACTTTATGGTTACGTGATCGGTGCCTAGTTTGATCCCACTTCCACTTCTCCCCCATGTGCACTGCTGTTCTTCAGAGTTTCGCATCTAAAAACGCTTTCATATCATTCCGTTTAAAATCTGTTTTATGTGCTTCAAATCAATTTGATTGCTCAATTAAAACATTAGGGAAAGACCATGTCTACAAGACTGACGCAGATGGACAGCACCATAATTTGTAGCTGAAAGAATACCATTGATGGTGTTGATGCCTGATTTTGACCAGGTAGTTGACGGTGATCGGATTGTTCACAGATGGTGGCGATAGCGGAGTTGCATATTCATAAATACCAGATGAAAAAAAGGAAGATATTTACTTGATTCGACATTATTACCTACGTTTACAAGGGTCCAAATGGGATAAATTCTACTATAAAAATGTAAGAATTACAGAGCTTTCCTGCCTTTTTTTATCTTTTGTATAGGATGAATGGGATGCGAAGGAAGAAGACAAGGGAAAAAAATGCGAGGGAAGAAGACAAATGGGTACCATGCATTATTTAGTTGATATAGCAGTCGGCAAGGCACGCTATTTTATCACTCTCTCTTGCTCTCAAAAGAATCTCCTCTGTTATTCATCACATTTTTCTTCACCTCTATTTTATCACCTCTTGAAGGAATTATCACTTTTTACCTTTTTCTTCTTCATGGGTATGATATTTTTGAATGCTATAATGCTATATTTTTGAATGCTATAATGCTATTAATTCAGGTGGAGTAATGATACAAATTACAATCCAATCCTTTCTACTATCCTATAAATGATATTTACAATCATGTAGTGTACAATTGCTATGCAATTTCATTAAAAAATGAGTAAATACGAGATTTACATAATCTACGATTGTATCTAATATTACATATTTATGACATCTCACAAAGAATTTTTATAAAAAAGTCGAGTCAATTATCACCGTAATTTACTATTCTGTTAATAATACTTGTATGGTTATGCCTCTCTCTGTGAGCTCACTTCCAACAATTGCAGAAAAGGGGACCCCATTTAACAACTCTGTTGGCTTGATTATGCACAAAAGTTAGATCCAGTGGGGAAACTTATAGGTGAACTAAAAGCATCCGGTTTGGATCTTTTAAAAGTTTCTATACAGCTTAGACTGTAGAGAGATAAATACAACAAATCAGCCTCTAACATTTATAACTTCTCGACTGAATTTTTAGAACAAAATCAAATGCTTGATAAGTAATGTACGACCCATCTTATGTGTATATCTTTTTCTCTACACCCTAGAGAAGAACCATCTAAGTTGGTAATAGTTTTGACCATCTGAAAATCTCACATTCTGTATCAATTTCACATTGATTTTTTCTCTAGTGTATGCAACCATATTCGGCAAGTTGTGCAGGATTTTTCGAAATTTTCCGTCTGTGTTTGTCACCTTATCATCAATCTGCAACCACATCTCATTGAATTGGAAATGATTTTTTTGGTTTCAAGTTATGTCTCACTTTAAAGTTCTATCTTGAATAGCGAGAAATGTACGCTATTTAGCCAGGCAGGCATGAAGCTTTTCCAAGCCCCATTGGTTTGATTTGTGTTAATGTTTAACAAAGACACATATCAGGAAAAAGATGCCCACAAACGTTAATTTCTACTTTCTTCTTCACCAACTTCTTTCACCCATTCAAACTAATAGAAAATAGTTTCTGTTTGCGTCTTCATTGGGAAATTGCTTCGAATTTAAGTTGGAACCCTGTTATTTATGATCACCAGTGTTAGATGTGTATATAAATAGAGCAGCAGGCTGTTCTTTCTCCATATTCGAACCAAGCATTCTAATCAGTTTCTTATATTATTTTAACTAATACTTCAATCTCCTTTCAAGTCATTTCCAATCATGGTGGCAAACGTTCTTGCATGTCTGTTCATCTTTGCTGCAATCTCCAGCTCTGTGGCATACGATCCTGACCCCCTTCAGGATATCTGCGTTGCCGATCTAAAGTCAAGTATGTGATTCATTTTAAGTTCCTAGACCAACTTTACATATTGTCGGGATGGTTCTTTTGATGAAATGCTCTCTTATTTCCTTGCCATTCGTGAAACAGAGATAAAGGTGAACGGGTTTGTATGCAAGGACGATGCAGAAGTCACGGCAGAAGATTTCACCTTCGCTGGCCTGGCTGCGCCAGCGCTCGTCAACAATTCGTTTGGTTCAAACGTAACGACAGCCAATGTTATGCAGGTTCTGTTCATTTAGACAATTTTATTTAATGCAAAATGTGGAAATTACAATTTGCTTTTACGGCATATTCCCGACAGGTTCCAGGCCTTAATACGCTCGGCGTGTCGCTGGCGCGAATTGACTACGCACCCGGCGGACTCAACCCTCCTCACACTCACCCGCGAGCCACCGAGACCATATTCACTCTGGAAGGCGAGCTGGAAGTAGGCTTCATCACCACAGCAAACAAGCTCATCTCCAAGACCATCAAGACAGGTGAGATCTTTGTCTTCCCCAGGGGACTGATCCATTTTCAGAAGAACAATGGCGACAAGCTTGCTTCTGTGATCTCGGGCTTCAATGGCCAACTGCCGGGCACCCAAGTCATTGCCACATCACTTTTCACTGCGTCACCACCAGTGCCGGACGATGTGTTGGAGATAGCCTTCCAGGTGGATGGCAAGGTGGTTGACGAAATCAAAGCAAACCTTGCTCCCAAGAAGAAATAGTGAAAGAACTACGAGTATGGCCGCTCGTACTCTCAATATACCGTGGACTGTCCTATGAATAATACATGTAATGGTGTGCTATGATCCACCCATAATGAAAGACACAGACTGTATACATATGCTATCTTGATTTGGCAACTTCCTTGGTCAGGTTTCCAATGATTTAAGATTCAATAGTTGCCTGGAAACTAAAATCCCCTCAAATTCGGACAAGAACCTGAGAATTTTAAGTACGAGAGATTAATATTTGAAGAAAAATGCTATCTATATTTACGATTTTATTTACATAACTATACGCGTTGATGCGTCAGTTCTTAAAAGTAGTGAAAACTTTAAAATATCTTGAAAAATTTTTTTCAAGTAAAACAAGATCTTTATTAGTAGAAGAATCAATATCAGATGATTCTTCTATATAAAAACACAAAACAACTTCATTGCCATTGCTATTTAAAGCAATGATAGAGGGTCGTTGTTTCTTTAAACCAACAAGAATTTGATTAATTTTATTAAGAGTATTGGCCTGTTTGGTTTTGGGACCTTGCCTATTCTCTGGTAAAATAATAAAAGGTTTTTCAAATTTTGAAGTCGAAGTAGAAACAGGACTTTCAACCTTTTCTTCAATACAGTCCAATTGCTAACATATAATATGAAGAGTTTGATTAACAAAATTTTTTCGTTCAATAACCTTTTTTGTTTTAATAAAAGTGATAGCTTTAGGATTAGTAGCATTGACTACTTTAAAGAGAGAGACATTTATTTTTGCCCCTTATAAGAAATGATAATTGTCTCTAAAGAAGAGTAGCTAAATTTAACCAATGTCTTTCCTTCTTCCTTAACAAAATTGGTTTTAACAACATTTAAACTCTGCTTCAAAACATAATAAGTTTTAAGGAAATCAAAGAAAAGTATATGCTTCCATAGGGCATTCATTTTTTCTTTCAATTTCCTCTTAACACGTAAGTTCTCAGAATAAGAAAAAGTAGCATGATAAGATTTTCTCTTATCACTATTTTTAGCATAATTATATTCTTTATATAAAGCAATTAAATCAACTTTAAAAGCTCTATTAATAACAGTAAGCTGAATGTGATGAATAAGAGCAACCATATCTGAAACTGTTGGGGGTAAATATGAAACATTTTCTTCTTCTTTATCACCTTCTTCCTCTATGGCTTTGCCTTTGGATTCGTCGATATCCTTGGTAATCTAATAAGCAGAAGTAACATGAGATGAGGTAAAAACACTTTTCAGTTTTAAATAAGGTTTAGCAGTTTTTACTGATAACCCAAGTTTTTTGAGTCTGTGCCTTTGGGTCACTGGTATAGGCAGCTTTCAGTTCATCTAGCCAATCCACATTGGGAAAGGAAATCAGCATCAAGTTTTCTTCCTCCTCTTGATCTACTCTTGACAAGGCATTAGCAACTTTGTTGCATTGGGGCTCCCACCCTTTAGTCTAGTAGGTATTTGAGGCTGTACTGGTCAGTTTTAACTTTAAAGGTCCCACCTAATAAATAGGGCCTCCATTTAACCAATGCGGACACTAGAGTGAAAAGCTCTTTCTTATAAGTCGATAGGGTTAGAGTCCTCCCCTTGAGAGCTTGGTTGAAATAGGCTATAGGTCTTCCTTGTTGCATCAAAACAGTCCCAATAGTCGTGGCTGAGTGTCATACTCAATAATTAAGGGTGATGCAAAATTTGGTAATGCAAGTACTAGGGGGTTTGCAATTGCTTCCTTCAGCTTGTGGGATGCCATTTTTGCTTCTTCACTCCACTTAAACCCTTGATCTACGGTTGTAATGTCACTTGTCAGTGATACTTGAGAAAAGTTATAGTAGATAAAGTGGGCCTGCATTAGATATTGCAGCCAGCCGAGATCCTTTGAAAGTTCAAAGTTATGGCCGGTCTGGGCTGCTCAAGTGGCCCTTTTCTCTTTGTTTTTTGTTTTTGTTTTTTGTTTTATTCTTTATTTTTTGTTTTCCATTTAAAGTTTTTTGTTCAGATTTTATTATGTTTATTCATCCCATGCATGCTGGACTCTTCTAACGACTGAGTTCTTTTTCTTTTGTAGATCATCACTTCAACTTGCTTCAGAAGGTGGTTATTGAGATCGGAAACTGTATTAACATTAATGTATAAATGAAGATCATGACTTTCCATTAATATATATATATATATATATATATATATATGGTTGGGTTGTCACTTATCAGGGTTTAAAAACAAGTTATGGTAGGTGAAGTGGACGGCCTCTTGCAACCTAAAACCTTTGAAAGCTCTGGTACTCTTAAATCAGTTATGTTTGGATCATGTCAACGTCATTCCAACCTATCTCAACCCAATTATTACTGTAAACTGCTATTTTTTAAACTTTGCATAAAAATTTTAAATCTATCTCAATCTATGTTATATATTTGAATATATATCTTAATTTATTTATATTCAAATATATTTTAATGTTATCTGCAAAACACATATCGATGTTGTGTTGGAAGACACCGCCAGCTTTTAGTACTATAGTCCAATTTGTACGTACTCTTAATTAATAATAATAAAAAAAGGTGTTAGAGAGCTAGTGTGTCTTTTAAGCATTCGGAAAAGGGCCACTTAGAATATCTCCAATATCCTTATACATATCTCGAACCTAACAGTCTACGATCACACGTTGTTGCTACAACTATAAATGAGTTTTATAAAAAGAAAATAATAAATTAATGTGTCTCGACATAATATGTTTGATATATTTTATAATAAAATGAACTTTATAATATTTTATGAACTAATTTTCTCCGTTTGGTTGCAAACTATTCTCAACTCACTTCATCTCATTATTACACTTTTTTCAAATTCCAATACACTTTTTCAAATTTCTATATAAAATATAATAAAAAATTTAACTTTTTCAAATCCCAATACACTCATAATATTTAAAATTTAACTTTTTCAAATCCCAATACACTCATAATATTTAAAAGTAATATTTTAACAATATTTTATTCAACTCAACTCAACTCAACCCAATATCCAAACCCATTAGTCAAACAAGTGTCATGTCCTCAACATTTAATCCTAATGCAGCGTTATAACCTAGAAGGTAGTTGAAGGGGAGTCCCCTCTCAAGGTAGGTGGGGTTTTCTCTCTCTGTTTCCTTGTGAAGCTTAGAGCCTGGTCTCTTGGATCTTTGATCTATAGAGTTTCAATTCAGAGATCTTTTCTGGATCCTATCATTGAGGAAGAATTGGTTAACCCATGCGAGAGCCTCAAACTAACAGAGGATGAACAAGAGATCAACCTTTCTGAGGGGATTCTCCTCTTGAAGGAAGTCAGTAAGTTTTGTCTCGTAGCGTTGGTGATTGCTGATAAAGAAATAAACAGGGGGGCTTTCAAAGCTATGATGAATAAGATATGGAAAATCAATGGGAGTCTAAAATTCAAGGAAGTTGGGAGGAATAAATTCCTCATTGAGTTCTAGTCAACATCCGAGAGGAGCAAAGTGCTTAAGGGGCGGCAATGGTCTTTTGAAAAAAACCTGGTATGCCTACAGGAGTGTGAAGGGAGCATTGCTTTGAGAGACATGGATTTCTCCCATGAATCCTTTTGGATACAGTTTAATGACCTTCCTTTTGCCAGTATGAACAAGAGCATGGGGAAAAACTTGGGGGATCAATAGGTGAAGTCATGATTGTGGACTTGGATGATAAAGGAAGAGAATGGGATAGTTTCCTTAGCAAAGGTGAAGATTGATATTACTAAGCCCTTGGCAAGGGGCGGAGTTCTTAACATGGAGGGTTCCCGCCACTGGACCACTTTCAAATATGAGCGATTGCCAACTTTTTGCTTTCACTGTGGTGCAATTTTGCATGGCAAGACAACCTACCCCAGGTTTGGCTCCAATGGCAGAACCTGTGAGGAGTACCAGCTCCAATATGGTCCATGGCTTAGAGCCGAGCTTTCTTCCAAATAGTGACAGGGTGGCGAAACCAAATGTATTCCGACAAGGCTTCTCGGACGAAAGGAGTACAGAGAAGGGAGGGAAAACTGAGGCTTAGAAAGGCTTTCATGGTTCAAGGTCAATTCTAATTGGCAAAGGAGACATAGATTGTAATCACAATTTCAACTCTGGAGATGTTGACTTTCTACACTTAGGTTATCAAGGGGACCGCCTCTTCCCAAATGAGGAAACCTTAGCGTGCTGAGAAGTCATTTACAAGAGGCAGACAAGGAAGATGGAAACACTACATGCTCAAGCCCAATTGACCTTGTAAATCCTCCTACAGCCCTACTGATGGTCGATCATGACATGTCGCTTATAGAAAACAATGTCCTGGTTAGTCCATCTGCCTCTATCAAGCCTCAAAAGTTAACCAAACAAACTAGGAATTCTAAATGAAAAAGAAGAGCTAGGAGCAAGTTAACTAGTTTTACAAAAGACATACCGGGCTCCCACCCCCCCCACCCCCCAAAAAAAAAAAAAAAACAAAAGTTTGTTACTAGAAAAGGTCATAAGAAAAGAATTCTCAGTCCTGGAGGAAAGTCCCCTAAAGGTCCTAAATGGGCAAGAAAATTAGAATTGGTAGAGGCTGTTCAACAGCCCTGCCAGTCACCATGAAAACCTTGTCTTGAACTATCGAGGGCTTGGGAACCCTTGGACAGTTCTCGAACTCCACCTTTTGGTGAGAAGTAAGTCCCCAAATCTGGTTTTCCTGTATGAAACAAAATGTTGTAGAAACAAAATGGAACTCATCTGTAACAAACAGGGATTCGATTCCAATTTTATAGTTGACTATGTTAGAAGAAGTGGAGGTCTAGCTGCCTTTTGGACTAAGAACACCAATGCTGAACTAGTGTATTTTTCCTTAAGCCATATCTCTCTACTCTTTAACTCTAAGGATAGTAATAAAAATGAAATTATCATTGGCTTCTATGGCCAACCAGTGACTGCTAGAAGAAAGGAAAGCTGGAACGTTCTTAGACTTTTTTAAATGCTGGCCATGATACACCTTGGATGTGTGTAGGGGACTTCAATGAATTCATATCCCTGAAAATTTTGGTTTAGCTCCTAGATCTCCTAAACAAATGGAAGACTTTAGACAGGCATTGGTGGATTGCGACTTAGGTGATCTTGGATTTGAGGGGTCCAAATTCACATGGTGCAACAATCGCAAGGGGACATATTTTACTAAAGAAAGACTTGACAGAGCCTTAGTCAACTGTGCATGGAACCAACTTTATATAGTAAATTCTGTCTCAGTATTACCAGTTCAATGCTCAAACCATAACCCTTTATTCATCTCAAGTCAAGGATTCGAGCCTAGTATCTATCAAACAAAAAGGGTCTTTAGGTATGAGGCAGCATGGTAAAAAACTAAGGAATGCATAGAAGTTATCAAGAGAGCTTGGTATGGCTCCTGGAAATCTAGCCCAAAATCTGAAGTCACTAGAAGGGGTCTTGAGAGATCAAGTTCCAACTCAAAGAGTAGCATAGAAACTCGAATAGAAACAGGCATAAAATGGGGGATTAGAAAAGACAAGCATTGAGAGTGTTGTAAGAACTTAACAATGGCCAAGAAACTGAACAGATTAGAGCTCTCCAAAAAGAACTGGATGGTTACTTGGAGGAAGAGGATCTGATTTGGCTGCAAAGATCTAAACAAAAGTGGTTGTGAGAGGGAGATAGAAACACAAAATATTTTCATAAGTGTGCCACTCAAATAAAACAAAGGAATCTTATCAGAAAAACTCATGATGAGGAGGGCAATATACTGTCAACCAAAGAGGACATTGGGGAGGAGTTTCAAAAATCTTACAAGAACCTGTTCTCTTCCTCAAATCCAATAGGTATTCATGAAATCCTGGCACAGATAGAACCAACAGTCACTGCTAAGATGAACATGCACCTGACAAAGGCTTACACTAGAGAGGAAGTGGAAAAGGCTATCTTTGAAATGAACCCTCTTGGGTCACCTGGCCCAGATTGTTTTCTAGCAGTGTTTTATCAAAGGCACTGGTCAATTGTGGGGGACAATGTGGTATCTATGGTCATAAACCAAACCTTTATAACACTCATTCACAAGAAACAAACTCCTTGATTGGTTTCAAACTATAGACCAATTAGCCATTGCAATGCCCTCTATAAAATTATTGCAAAGGTTATAGCAAATAGACTTAAATCCATCTTGCCTCACCTGATATCTCCAACTCGAAGTGCCTTTGTCTGGGGAAGGCTAATTTATGATAACATCATAGTGGCATGGGAATTACTTCACTCTATGCAAAACAGGCTGAGAAGACAAAAGGAAGGTTTCATGGCCTTAAAACTCGACATGAGTAAGTCCTATGATAGAGTCAAATAGAGCTTTCTAAAGGCTGTAATGGCAAGAATGGGATTTGACAGTTCATGGATAGAACTCATTATGCAATGTATTGGCACTATTTCTTATTCTATTCTACTTAATGGCTCCTCTCAAGCATCTTTCAAGCCTTCAAGGGGCATAAGACAGGGAGACCCCCTCTCCCCCTATTTATTTATCATCTATTCAGAAGTGCTAAGTCAATCTTTAAATCAAGCTGAGCATAGGTGTGTCATTTATGGTTTTCCTATAGCTAGAGGTTCTTTGTTTATTAATCACCTCTTCTTTGCAAATGATAGTCTGGTATTTTGCAATGCCCTTCCCTTCAAATGGAGCAGGTTAAAGAACATCTTAAGTACTTACAAGTTAGCCTCTAGTCAGAGGCTTAACTTGGAGAAGACCTCCATTTATTTCAACAACAAAAACCAAGCTAGCCTCTCAGCAAGCTATATTGGCCACAATAGGTTTTTGAGCATCATGTTCATTTGACAAATACCTCGATTTACCATCATTTGTTGGCAGATTTAGATTAAGGGCCTTTAATTCCATTCTAGACAGAGTCAAAGCCAAAATGGGCAATTGGAAATCCAATTTACTCTCCTAGGCAGGAAAGGAGAGTCTTCCCAAGTCAGTTATCCAAGCCCACCCGACCTATGGCATGGGAATTTTCAAGATTCCAAAGGGCATCCTCAGAAATATTAACAAGTTAATGCAGTCTTATTGGTGGGGGCAGACAGAACAAAAAGACAAGTTACATTGGGTGAGTGAAGGGCCTAGGCAAGTTGTTGCCCATATGACTAACACAAGAGGGGGGATGAATTGAGTTGTATTTAAGAAAATAAAAATTATAAATCAAATATACAATATAAAATATAAACAAAATATAAAATAACAATAAATATAAAGAGTAAGGGTAAGAGAAGCAAACTCAGTATGTTAATGAGGTTCGGCCCCACTGCCTACGTCCTCGCCTCAAGCTACCCCTTGAGGATCCCCGAATTCACTATTCAACCTCCTTCAGGTGGAGATAGAAACCTATTACACATTTGAACAACACCGCTACAAAAGATCCGTGTAGAACACCCTCTACACTTACAATCACCTCACACGTGGTGATTCAACTATTCCTTGTGTAAAACACTTTCTACACGCACAAGGGTTATATACACCCTTTTACTGATATAAGAATTGATAGTGGGTAGAATATCAGAAAACACTCCTCAATGAGTGAAATAAGAACAATACAGCACAAACTATATCTCTCAAAATGAACAAGGGTTAAGGCTCAATGTTTAGAGAAGAGAAAATGAAAGCTTTGAATGAATATTGTATGCTCTTGGTATTGTAAATGTGAAGCTCTCAAATGATCTATTTATAGGCATATGAGGCTTCATATTCAAATTTAAAAAGATTCACATGTCAAAGACATCATCATTTATTTTTCAAAAATTTTAAACCTAATCTTTTTACTTTTTGCATGTGAAAAAATGAGCACACTTTACTTTTCAAAAATATCAACCTAATCTTTTACTTTTTGCATATGACAAAAGGAGCACACTTTACTTTTCAAAATTTTCAAACAAAGACATCTATCTTTTGCATAAGTCAAGAAAAGCATCCATCACTTTTGAAAATATTCAAATAAAGCATGCACATGTGAAAGATGACAATCAATCATCTTAATATTTTCAAAGTTCAAACCTTTAATCATGTCATGCACATGTAAAAGATGACAATCAATCATCTTTCAAAATTTTCAAATTTAATTTTCAAAATATTCATGCACATGTGGAAATGTATTTTAATGCTTTATGATAAAAAATTAATTTTGAGCCTTAATCCTAATTTCAAATTTTTAAGAGATTTACAACATTACTCTATGACTTTAATGTGAACTTGTTCCCTTCTTGCTCATGTTTGGTTCCTTGATGTACTTGATTCCATTGTGTGGACAACTTGAGCTTGAGACTCATTTATTCTTTAAATTCATTTGTTATCATCAAAATCCATGTGTAGATTTTTAATTACATGAAACTTGAAACCTTGGGTTCAACACAAGTCAAAACAAGATGGTGGGCTCGGTTTCAGAGACTTTGAGGACTTTAACATGGCTTTACTTGCTAAGCAAGGATGGAGGCTAAATCAAAACCCTTCCTCTTTGGCTACTCGAGTGCTACAAGCCAAGTACCACCCTTGTATTGACTTCTCTAATGCAAGTTTAAAAAAGGGTGATTCCTTTGTTTGGCAGAGTATTATGGCTGCTAGACACCTATTGTTTAAGGGGCTTATATGGCAAGTTGGGAGTGGGAAACAATTAGAGTCTGGCATGACAAATGGATCCCCACCCCATCTTCCTTCAAGATTCAATCTCCCCCATCAATTCTCCCTTTAGAGGCCAAAGTTTCCTCTCTAATTGATAAGGGTACCCATAAATGGATTGTCAATCTGGTTGAGGCTGCCTTTAATGAGTCCGAGGCTGCAGCTATTATGAAACTCCCAACTAGCCCTTGTGGAAGTCCAGACAAGTTGACTTGGAGATGCATAGGTAATGGTAAATTTTCTGTTAAGTCTGCTTATCACCTCCAAGGCACACTCATAGAAATCTGCTTGGGACAATCATCAATACCAAAGGCCTCCCCTGCACTCTGGAATAACATTTGGAAAATTAAACTTCCTCATTCAGTCAAGACCTTCTTGTGTAGAGCAACCAAGGACATTCTTCCAACCAGGGTCAACCTACTCAAGAAAAAGATGCTGGATGTCTCAGATTGCCCAATCTATCTCCTGCATCCTGAAATAGTGATTCATGTCCTCTAGTCATGTAAGGCAGCTCAAGCTGTCTGGAGTGACTGCTCAAGGAGGTTACAAAAATGTTCAGTCATGGAGGGCCCTTTCTGTGAGGTCTTGGATCACTTCTCAATCTGTTAGGGGAAGAACTTGCTGAAACAGCATATGCACTTAATTTTATTTGGAAAAGAAGGAACAAATGGGTGTTTGAGTCTCATTTTTCCTCACCCCAGCAAGTCATTCAGTAGTAGCATCAAGCATCTCTGACCTCCAATTGTATCAACTAGACATGCAAAAATTGAAAAAGACTCCATCTGTAGATGACTTACCTCCCACATGGTGCAAGCCCCCCTCGAAGTACTACAAACTTAATTGGGATGCCACCATCGACAAAACTCACTGCAAGGTGGGTATAGGTATGATAATCAGAGATTGGGAGGGAAGAGTCAGTGCCACTTTGAGATCCACCCTTGACTTGTATTCTAATCCACTTCTGGGAGAAGCAGTAGCTATACAGAGAGCCATCACCCTCTGCCTTGAGCTGTGTATGTCTTCAAACATTATGCTGGAGGGGAACTCATTGCAGGTAGTTAAGGCTATTAGAGGAAATGATTACAGTTGGAGCTAAGTGGGTTTGATCATTCGTGATGTGAAAAAAATGTTAGCACAGTTTCAATCTTGGTCTATTAATCATGTTCCTAGGAAGGTTAATTTAGTGGCACATTGCCTAGCAAGGAATGCATTTGATCACTCTGAGGAGAGCATTCTTGTAGAGGACTATCCTTATTGTATTAAGAACCTTCTATGATTGAGTAATGAAATATATGTTACGTTTTCAAAAACAAAAAAAAAGGTATTTGAAGGGTATAGTTGAAAAGTGGAGTTTCTTTTTACATTTCTTAACGGTGGAAAATATAAAGAGTAGTGCTAGTGTGCCACCCAGGTTTGACTGCTGGGCATGCCCACTAGCATAAATTTATCTTCTTCTTACTTTTTTCTCTTTTTTTTTTCTTTTTTATATTTTTTAACATATAAAAGTATTTTTTAAAAATAAGAAAAATATTTCAGTACACTAAAAAACACTTTCTTAATCATTAGGTTTAAACAATTTTATTTAATGCGAAAGGTGGAAATTATGATTTGCTTTTACGACATATTCCTGACAGGTTCCAGGCCTTAATACGCTCGACGTGCTGTTGGTGCGCATTGACTATGCACCTGGCGGACTCAACTTTCCTCACACTCACCCGCGAGCTACTAAGACCATATTCACTCTGAAGGCAAGCTGGAAGTAGGCTTCATCACCATAGCAAACAAGCTCATCTCCAAGACCATCAAGACAGGTGAGATCTTTTTGTTCCCCAGGGGACTGATCCATTTTCGAAAGAACACTGGTTACAAGCCTGCTTCTGTGATCTCGAGCTTCAATGGCCAATTTTCAGGCACCCAAGTCATCGCCACATCACTTTTTGCTCCATCACCACTGATGCCAGACAATGTGTTGGAGATAGCCTTCTAGTTGGATGGCAAGGTGGTTGACAAAATCAAAGCAAACCTTGCTCCCAAGAAGAAGTAGTGAAAGAACTATGAGAATGGGTGTGGACAGTGCTATGAATGAGATATGTAATGGAGTGTAATGATCTACCTATAATGAAAGACTAAGAGACTATATTCATATGCTATCTTGATTTGGCAACTTCCTTGATCAAGTTTCTAATGATTTCAGATTCAATAGTTGTCGTGAAATTAAAATCCCCTCAAATTCAGACAAGAACATGAGGATTTAAGTTTGAGAGATTAACATATGAACAAAAATGTGATTGATACTTACAATTTTACTTACATAACTATACGTGCTAATGCATCAATTCTTGAAAGTAGCGAAAATCTTAACATTTGAGATTTGAAATTCAAATTAAAGGAAATATATTTATACATATATATACAAGCTTTGAGTACTTTCTCTACGTGAATTGCAGGAGAATCATTTTTATCATTTGTGCCGAAAGTAAAGCAGCAAGAATCTTCTCAGAAAAGCATGCAACCAATCAATCTTTTAGAGACGGTAGTCATTTGGTGCTTTTAAAAATTTGTTGGTTTGTGCTGACAGATTAGTCATCAAATAGCCTTGGAGTGTCTTTTAAATCATGTCCAAATATGTTACTGTAGGGATTAGCAACTGAAGCTTTAGAGGATTTTTTTACTCAGTATCAGAATCATTTTTTCCAGTTTTATCATTGTTCTGCAATTGCTTCTATAGTAGATAAATCTAATCTTTTTTTGTTAATCCTTGGATCAAATTCTTCTTTTCCTTGAATTTAGAAGATTTGCTGGATTTATCAGATTTAACAGAAGTAGAACGTTTAGTAGAAGTCATGGCTTGAGTATTTGGATATTCAGGCAAAGTTATCTGTTTAACAAGTGGAAATTTCTCAATACCCTTCAAATCTAGATCAGTCTGAGAAAAGTCTCGAGCAATATTGTCAATAACATCTTGTGTAAGGGGAAATTTGTCCCACCACTTAACAAACCAATGTCGGACCAGTAAATCACCATTCCAATCGTAGCTCCACTTTAATATCCAAGGGACTTTGTATCTCTTGCAAAAATGGAGGAAGTATGAGAATTTTTTATTATGTTGATCCATTTTGAAAACAATGGCAAAACATTTGATGGCTTTCTGAAGTTTTTCAAGGAAGACTTCGAGATTAGGGGAAATTCAGTTTTGCATTTTTTTTTTTATCAAAATTCAGAAACCAAGAGTGTGACATCTCTAGAGTCTCATACATCATAAATTTGAACTAGACATCAATATAGTCATAGTAACAATAAATAATGTCAGAATGTCAGGGCCTCTTCGTTGTATAAGGATGGGATTCTCATTTTTCTTCTGTGATAATATTTAATATATAAGCACTAGGGTAGATTAATTTGGTTTTATTGATCTTGTCATAGATTAGTTTAATAGCAAGGGAATCAATCTGTGCTAGAATGGTAGAATAGTATTGGAGGTTTTTTTTAGGATTCTCAGAATTCTAATGAAAATTTTGAGGAAAATAAGTCGAAGCAGTTTTGAAGGAGTCGGTATATATGGATCTATTTGGTTTGACCTAAAATAGGATTTAGGAAAATATTTTTTTAATGTACTCAGTTTTGGTAGCAGGTAATATTGAGTAGAATTAACAGGTTTAACATAAGGATCATAGGGCATGGTAAGAGCAGTTGAAAAGGAAACATGTATAACAATGGGAATACTACCAAGACTAGTAAACCTGTTAACAATATCAAGGGGATAGCCAGACTAGTAGGCTCATGTTTAACAATTTTGGTATCAGGTATTGGGGGAGGGGTAGCAGTCTTCTACCCTTTGTCTTTTCTTCTGCTCATGTTTTTTGCAAGAATTCACGAGTAAGAAAATCAGGAATATAGTTTTTAGATCCTTTAATATATTCAATATTAAAATCAAATACACTTAAAATTGCTTGCTATCTGGAAAAAATATGTTTTGATACAATGTTTTCAACATCTTTTTTTAAGACATATTTAGCACTTTCGCAATTATTGTATAATAAAAAATATTGGTTTAACAAATCACTTTGAAACTTAGAAATACATAGTACTATGAATAATATCTCTTTCTTAATAGAACTATAGTTGAGCTGTGCAGTATTCCAAACTATGGAATGGAAGCAAATAATTTGTTTTGATGAGTCTGGTGAAACAATTTGTTTCAAAATGCCACCATAACCAATGTCAAAGGTGTCTGTTTCAACAATTTTAAAGGAACAAGAAGTAGGAATTTCAAGGCATGGTAGAGTTTTAACATGTTCTTGAATTTGTTTAACAAGAGTGGTATGAATTTTAGTTCAAGGTGGAGGGTTTGACTGTAGTCTCACAAAGAGTGGATGACATTCTTTCCTCACGTTCTCGTAGAATTCTACGACATAGTTGAGAGAATAAAGAAATCTTTATAATTGGTTTTTATAAAAAATAACATTAGAGAATTTTTTCAGCAAATTTGATAGCCCTATTAATAAGTCAAATTTTTCCTTTAGCAATATCATAACTAAAGAATCTAATTTTGGTTTGGAACAATTTATCATTATCAATATCATTTGAATAATTCTAAAGTCTCATTATTCATTTGAATAGGTCAAGTTTTGGTGAGAATATGTTTTTTAGAAAAATCTTTAATATAAGGTAGAGGAACAACAAGTTTCTTCTTATGCCAGAAGGCATTTGGAAGATCTGAGCAAACATCATCAATCAGTTTTTTGTTAAAATCACTGATCTTTGACTGTAATAAATTACATCATCAATCAGTTTTTTGTTAAAATCACTGATCTTTGACTGTAATAAATTACCAGACAATTTTTCAACAATCATTTTATATTTGATTTCCTGTTGCAGGAAATTCAAATGTTTTGTTTTAGCAGAGATTAAAGATTTCAAACTTTTATCAATATCAATATCAAATTTTAAAGCAAATTTAAACTTTACTTTCTGACCAAAAAGGTCAGTAGTAATATCATCCTTTTCTGAAAGGAATGTGTATAAAGAATAAATAAAAGAAATCCCTAATATGACTTTGTTAGTTATATTTTTTACAAGCACAGAGGGAATTTTAAAACAAACATTATTTTGACAGACATGAGAAGTATTGAGCTCATACTTGATCTTCATCTGAGATCCATTAGCCGAGAATAATTTTTAAGTAGATTTTTCATAATATTTAATAGGTATTATTTCTTGCTGGATACAATTCATATCTGATCAAGAATTAATCATAGCAATCACAATAAATTCATATTCATTTCAAACAATAATAGCAATTTTAGAAAACCACTTGGGAGGAATAGTATGATGGATCGACCAAATTTGATTGTTGTCAGAAGGAGAAGTGTTTTCCTCCTTTTGGCTTGAATCTT
Organism: Carya cathayensis; assembly: GCA_011037825.1. Classification (NCBI taxonomy): domain Eukaryota; kingdom Viridiplantae; phylum Streptophyta; class Magnoliopsida; order Fagales; family Juglandaceae; genus Carya; species Carya cathayensis. Next base: position 294,456 of record QGSO01000189.1, read on the forward strand.
AATCATTTGGTTGCTCATCATTATCAGAAGGAATATCTTGATCAAATTGTTTATTAATTTTTAAACACAATAATTCTTGTTTAAAAGAATCATTTTCATATTTGAGATTATTAATCTCAGTTTTAAGTTCAAAATTTTATTTATTTATTTAATAAAAACAAATTCACATTGTAAATCAATAGTAGAAATCTCTTTGGGTTTTTTCTTTTCCAATCTTCTCAAAGTTTCTTGAAAACTAATTTTTGATTTAGGAGTTTCAGGTTCTTGGCGAACCATCATCTTCTTGAGATTATGAAGATATTTTTCATTAAGCTCTAGATTAGTAATATGACTAATCAAGGTTAATAAAAGATTTTTTTGTTCTTCAGCTTTGGTTAAGACATTGATTGTTTTACCTAAATGTTTGGAACAAGAATTATTACAACCAAACTTAATATTGGGAGAATCAGATTATTCAGTTTCTAAGTGATACTCGAAATCTTTCTAAGTGATACTCGAAATCACTAGAACTGAATTCATTAACGTTGGATGATGCAGAGAATTTTGTTTCTAAGAGATGAAACAGATCCTCTTGATCATTATCATTAATTTTTAACTGATTAAGCTTGTTTTTAAATTTATTAGGCTTTTTGGTATATTTATTAGCAAAATGTCCAGAATTCCACGATTAAAACATTTTCCGTTTGAAGGATTTTGAAAACTCTTTTTCTTACCAAAAATTTTTTTCTTGTAAAAATCATAAGGTCTTTTTATAAAAGTCATCACGGTTACTACTTCTTTTCTTGGCAAGAGGTTTAGCAAATTTATCATAGTATATGTACTTCTGTCTAGAACGAGCAATAGGAGGAAGACCAAATTATTCACAGGAGTTTCCCATTTCATATTTGGCCTTTTTACTATTCTTTATTTGTTGACGAAGCAGTTTTTTGTCATTATACATACTAAAACCAAACTTTTTAATTGTACCGATAATATCACCATAAGTGTAATTATCATAATTAGGGAGTCTCGAGATATCAGTAAGTTCATTCTTAACTTTATGAACAAACAAATGACGTAACCCATCAATAAATTTTTTTTTCCAATAAGGCTTACGACTATTGTCTCTAAGCATAACTTCATAAATAAAAACATCTTGATATCATCTATAATCAAACATTTAACGACATCTCAAATTATTTAAATAATTGCTAATACGATTAATAATGTTAGAGGGAGTGCTAACAAAATGTTTAAGAATAGTATAAATCAAAGTATTAACACTATCACAGATGCCTTTTCCTATGGTTTCGTCAAAAATAGGTAAACCTTCATCATCATGCTTAACTGCATTTCAAATGGTTTCCTTTGCTTCATTTGGTAGATGCTTATCCTACCAATGTCGAAGCATACAAAAAAATCTTGTAGTTAATAAATCAATTGTCTCAATTTGGCTAAGCTATTGTTATTAACATAAGTATTTGTATCCATGAACATTTTATTCATGGTATTGAGAATTTCTTGTTAAGAGAATCCATCAATATTCCAATAATAAAGTTTATTAGAAGAAACAGAAAATTGTGTTTAAAAAATCTTCATTCAAACTGTAAATCAGGTGGAATAGGTCCAGGATACCAATTATTCGTTAGACTCATTGGATTGTGTCTTTTTTAAGAAAATATTTTCATCTCAGGTTTCCCCAAATCAATATCTTGAAAATTCTTTTCAAGTAAAACAAGATCTTTATTAGTAGATGATTCTTCTATATAAAAACGAGAAACAACTTCATTGCTATTGCTATTTAAAGCACTGGTATAGGGTTGTTCCTTCTTTAAATTAGCAAGCATTTGATTAATTTTGTCAAGAGTGTTGGCTTGTTTGGTCTTGGGATCTTGCCTATTCTCTGGTAAAATAATAAATTATTTTTCAATTTTTGAAGTTGAAGTAAAAATAGGACTTTCAACCTTTTCTTCAATACGATCCAATTGCTAACCTATAATATGAAGAATTTGATTGACAAAATTGTTTTGTTCAATAATCCTTTTTTGTTTTCAATAAAAGTGCTAGCTTTAGGATCAGCAGCATTGGGTACTTTAAAGGGAGAAACATTTATTTTTGCCCCCTTATGAGAAATGATAATTGTCTCTAAAGGAGAGTGGCTAGATTTAACCATTGTCTTGTCTTCTTCCTTGACAAAATTGGTTTTAACAACATTTCAACTATGCTTAGAAACATAATAATTTTCAAGGAAATCAAAGAAAAGTATGTGCTTTTATAGGGCATTAATTTTTTTCTTTCCATTTCCTTTTAACACGTAATTTCTCAGAGTCAGAAAAAGTTGCATGATTAGATTTTCTCTTATCACTATTTTTAGCAAAACTATATTCTTTATATAAAGCAATGAAATCAACTTTAAAAGCTCTATTAATCACAGTAAGCTGTGATGAATAGGAGCAAACTATTGCAGATAAATATGAAGCATCTTCTTCTTTATCAGATTCTTCCTTTATCAGCTCAGCTCATCATGGAAAAGGTGCCTTTCCACTTTTCCTAATGGTTCAATTAAGCTATTAATACTCTTCTTTAAAAAATTTATATAATTCTAGTTTGGCTATCTTTAGCACGTCTTACATTACCTTTTTGGTTAAAATAAACCAACACCTCCTTGTTATATATCTGAAGAGATATGATTAGATAAAGATTGATGTGAGTGAGTTTGTGTAACAATCCCCAAGAGATGCTGAGCAAAATAGGGTTTTTTACTCTCTTCGAGGGAGAGCAACTCCAAAAAATTGATATATATATATATATATATATATATATAGAGAGAGAGAGAGAGAGAGAGAGAGAGAGAGAGAGAGAGAGAGAGAGAATAGGACAAGAAATTGCTTAACATTCAGAATGTGGATTTCTACAGGGACGTGACCAGGATATAAGCTGTTAGGCACGATAATAGAAATTACTACAAACAAAGTGTCCTATGGCCATGAGCCAAACATAATAGGATTATACTAGCAATAAGCAGGAAAGACAAGTAATTAAGCTGATAACATAATAGGCCTATGGAGGAACACCCTCTCGACCCAACTCACGAAACTTAATAAAACTAACTTCAAACTCTAGAGACCCAGCTCCAAGGCCCACTCTCATGCCCACTTCAATTGAAGTCCCTCCAAAACCTCTTCACAACACTTTAGTTGAAGTCCCTCCAAGTACACGACATCAATTAACTTCTCCCCTTTGACAAGCCCCCTTCTACGCAAAATGCAAGAAACCCAAGCTTTGTACAGTGGCAGTTACAACTATTCCTCTCTTCAAAACACCTTGCCCACAATGTGAGGAAATCCTTCTCTAAGGGTAGCATAATTTTTTCATCTAGCTTCATCTGGTTCTTGACCATGCTGACGTATGTGGAGTTCGATCTTGGCACTGTTTCCCTATTTCACCATACGGCGAGATAACACTTATTCTGGCTCGAGTTTAATGATGCCATCATCATTTATGGGAGGTAGCTTTGAGAGACGGCAGTTGAAGAGGATCCCAACTTCTTCTTGAGCTGTGAAACGTGAAACGTTGGGTGGATTTTAGCTGATTTTGGTAGATCCAAATGGTTAGCTACTTTTCCAACTAGTTGTAAAATCAGAAAAGGACCAAAGAATCTTGGGGCCAGCTTATTGTTACAATGGAGGGCCATCGTGGTCTACTTATAGGGCTGGAGTCTCAATTAGACTTAGTCTTCTTCAAAAAACTCTCAGTCCTTCCTTTTTAAGTCTGCATATCTCTTCATTCTATCTTGTGCTTTTTGTTGGTTGTGATGTAGCAAACTGGCTATCTGGTCTTTGGTCTTGAGGTGATCTTCCACAACAGCAACACAGTCAATACCAGGTATATATTCTATCTATCTGGGAGGGGGGTTAACTGTATAGGGCTTCAAACGGTAATAGCTTCGTAAACATGTGAGGAGTGGAATTGTAACCACCACTCCGCAAGAGGTATCCATAATACCTAGTCCCTAGGTCTCTCCCCTAAGAAGCATCTCAAAAGATTTTCTAAGACCTTGTTTATAGCCTCAAACCGCCCATCAGTTTGGGGGTGGTAGGTCGTACTTAGTGCCATCTAATCCCCCTACAAGCTTAAAAGTTCTTGCCAAAATTTACTAGTGAATGATCTATCCCTATCTGAGACTATGGGCTGAGTTAAACCATGCAGTTTAAATATGTGCTTGAGAAACAAGTTTGCTAGATCCATAGCAATATAGGGGTGCTTCAATGGTGTAACACAGTAGTATTTAGTGAGGCAATCAACCACCACCCACAAACTGTTAAAACCTTGGAATTTGGAAAGCCTTCTAAGAAATCCATAGTTATATGTATCCAAGGCAGAGAGGGGATTGGTAGTGGTTGTAGCAGCCCATTAAGTAATTCATCAGAGGATTTCACTCTTTAACACAGGTCGTACCCCCTAATAAATTGTTTAACATCATTCTTAAGTGAGGGCCAAAACAAAATCTCTTCTCACCCTTTGTATGGGTTTGTCGAACCCTAAGTGACCCCCCGAAGGGCTACTATGGCCCAACTCTAGAAGTTTCTTCTTAAACTCAAGGTCACGAAGATTATACAGCTTCTGTTTGTATAGTAGTAGGTCTGATCTTATGATATACTCAGGCCCAACTTTATCTCATTAAACATAGAGATTAGAGTTTGTACCTTTGGGTCATTGGTATAGGCAGCCTTCAGTTCATCTAGCCAATCCATGGTGGGAAAGGAAATCAGCATCAAGTTTTCTTCCTCCTCATGATCTACTCTTGACAAGGCATTAGCGACTCTATTTTCAACCCCTTTTTTGCACTCCACCACGAAGTCGTAACCCATAAGTTTAGAAACCCGTTTTTGTGGCATTGGAGTTCCCACCCTTTGGTCCAATAGGTATTTGAGGCTCTACTGGTCAATTTTGACTTTAAAGGTCCCACCCAATAAATAGGGCTTCCATTTAACCACTGCGAACACTAGAGGTAAAAGCTCATTCTCATAAGTCAATAGGATGAGAGTCCTCCCCTTGAGAGCTTGGCTGAAATAGGCTATAGGCCTTCCTTGTTATATCAAAATAGCTCCAATAGCATGACTGAGGCATCACAATCAATAGTTAAGAATGATGCAAAATTTGGTAATGTAAGCACCAGGGGGTTTGTGATAGCTTCCTTTAGCTTGTGGAAAGCTACTTTTGCTTCTTCACTCCACTTGAACTCTTCCTTTTTAAGTATTCTAGTTAGCAGGCTAGCAAGCTACCAATTGACTCACTCAAAAATGAGTAGCACAAATGCTATCCCAAATGCAAGAAGATGTCGTGTAATAATTAGGAATAAAATTCCTAAATCGTCTCATCGAGGAAAGTTGCTCAAATCCAAAGTCGTATAAAATAGTGAAAAGTTTTACAAACAAAAGTGGTGGTATGTACAATGAATGGAAGAGTGCAACAAAAATAAAAAGGGCACTAGTCATAAACTAGATTCATACTTTTGGATATTTTTTAGTGTCGAAATGGAACGTAAAATACTAACAAATTGAAATTAACAATTAAAATTCAACTACGCTAAACAATTTTAATTAATCTAAAAATTAAATAATAAACTGAAATTAATTTAAAATGTAATTGTAATGCATATTTAATGAAAGCTTAGAGAAATAAGAAAAATAACTAACATAAAATAAAATAAATAGCAAATAAAATGCCCATACTTTTAAGCCAAAAATATCAAGAATACACCATAAACTTCAAATTGAAATTAAATAAAAGTATGAATGAAAAGAGCAAGCCAAATTGACGGAGATGGAGATTGAAAATAGCAGAGAAGGCTGGACTGTAGCAGCAATTGAACCCCTCAATGAGTTCTTCAATGGTGTTGCAGTGTAAACCCAAACACCTTTGTCCCCGTGTCCGTGCGATGCTGAATTGTCCAGAGAAATATATGTCTTCGGTGTGAAAATGCCCAAGGGAAAATATCAGTGTGCCAAGCTAAAATATGCCAAAGAGCGAAAAGTAGTGTGCGGCGCTCAATGAAAATAAAATGAAAAGCCCTCCCCAAAAGATCCTGTTGTGTGCAGCGTAGGTCAATTGATATATGCATGCCGTGCGTGAGTTGAATTCATGCCTCAAGAGAATAAAAGGTGTGCTGTGAAAAATGCCCAAAGAAATCTAATGTGCGGTTGAAATTAATTCACCAAGGTCAAAGTCCATCCCAAAATCAAATCCTCTCTCCGTATGGCATGCAATTCCATTTTAAAACCAAAAAAAGTCCTGTGCAGTGCAAAGACTCAATATGAAAATGAATTCCTTCTGTGTCCCTGCGTACTTTTAGTTTCTTAGCCTATATATATATAAATAAATAAAAATTAGAAATAAAATAAAATAAAATAAAAAATATAATATTAAAAATATATTGTGCATGTAAATGAACATTATCCAATTAAATCACAAGTTATAAATTAAGCATAAAATCATGCTATTAACCAATTTAAATCACAACTCGGATTTATTCATCTTAATATTTTTTTCATATAAAACCAATAATAATGTAATAAAATAAATAAAATATATTGATTCTAAATATATAAGATATGCAATATTTCACCCATATCCCTTGATGAACCTTCTATAGACCCTCGTCAACCCCATGAAGCCTCTCAATGCTTTAACGGACCTAGGAATGGGCTAGTCATTCATTGCTTGTAACTTTTTAGGATCTGCACTTACACCTTGTGCTGAAATTAAGTGGCCCAAATAGGAGATCTCCTTGCACCCGAACCTACACTTAGAGAATTTAGCAAAGAGTTTGTTACCTATTAAGGTCTCAAGAGCTACCAGCACGTGCCTTAAATGGTTAGTTTCAAATTTGTTGTAAATCAAAATATCATAAAAAAAAGACCAAGATGGACTCCCTCAAATGGGTTTTGAACACCTAATTCATCAAGCTTTGGAATGTAAAAGAGGCATTAGTTAGTCCAAAGGGCATAACTAGAAACTTGTAGTAACCCTCATGGGTCATAAAAGCTGTTTTGTGAATATTAGAGAATTTTACTCTAATTTGGTGGTAACCGAACTGTAAAGCCAATTTAGAGAAAATCTCGACCCCAAGCAATGCGTCCATCTACTACTGGTATAGGAAACTTTTCCTTAATAGTGACTCCATTGAGGCCCTGATAATAAACACATAATCTCCACGTGCCATGCACCTTCTTTACTAGTAGTACGAATACAGATTTTGACTAGGCCTTATTACACCTCAAGCTAGTAGTTCACGAATTATTTTTTCTATTTCATCCTTTTGGAAGTAAGGGGAGCGGTAAGGTCTAATGGATATGGGCTTGGTGTTAGGTATGAGATTAATGACATGGTCATGGGATTCGTTGGGAGGTGGGCCTTTTGGTTCTTCAAAAACTTCACTGAATTGTCTTAAGAGGGATTGTATAGCTGCAGGTATTTCCTGATTTAATAACACAAGCCCTTATCCCTCCTTTCCTTCATCTGCTTTTGGTTTATCTTTTGGATCTAGATATTTGGTTTGGGGTAGGTTTTTAGGGGTAGGTTGGGTTTTCTGAGTATACCAGGGTCAAGTGAATAACTCAGGCCAAATCTGCTATGCTTCTTGGTGATGTTGTGATTTTCTTCTTGTGTTTTTGCAAGATTGTAAACACTAGTCAAGCATGTGGGTTTAAACATTCTTACAGTCAATCTAATCTCATCCCTTAGGCCACTGAGGAAACAACTTAGTTTAAACCGATCTGATAAACCCTTCAATCTATTTGACAGTAACAACTAATCTATGTATTATTCTTTTGTGCCACTTTGTCTCAAACAAGTGAGAGACTCCATAAGGTCATCATATCTACTAGGGTCGAATCTGGCTAACAATGCCATAGTGAAAGCATTACAATCATCTATTTGCCCTATTTCTTTCCAATCTTGAAACCAAGTTAAAGTCTTACCATCCATGTGAAATGAAGCTAACTTTACTTTGTGTTGTGGCAGGGAGTTATGGAAAGCAAAAAATTATTGTACCTTGTATAATATCCACCCAACCGAATCCTCATCATGAAAAGATGAAAAATCCAAACAAATAGTCCTTGTCTGAACCTCACCAAAGGGCCTCGGATTCACTTCATCCTCGTAGGGATGCACTCTAGAAGTGGACCCCTCACGACTTTGATGGTGACTTTTCTTCTGCATCTAGCCAGTTATCACTATTAGCTGTTGCAACATTGTATTAGCTTGCCTTTTCAGAGTCAACATTTTGGTTTCCAGGGTTTTATATTGGGAATATGTATTTTTCTTTAGGGCATTAAGCCCATCTTGTAGCTCATTGAGTCTAGTGCCTTCTGCCATGGTCTGCCAAAACATAATACTTGTAACAGCCCGCTAAAATTATCAGTTTTGGATTCTTTTCCGACAGCAATCACATCTCTCTCGTCTTTACCCTCATCTGGAATCACGCGTATAGATTATCTTTTCCGTAAATCACGTAATTTGTTCTTCACCGACAGCTGTAAAATCATGAACAGTTTTATCCTAAGCGTTGTACCTCGATGGCGTTTTCCCGGATCTTATCCATCGAATTTCAAAGTATTAGATAAGCTTGTTTTTAAAGTAGCACAATTATAATAATTTAATGAGCTCTGAAAATATTATAATTGTGGATAATTACTTAGATTAAATATTTTAGTTGTTTTAAGATATTAAGATGTTTAATTTTACGTTGAAAACTCTTATTTAAATTAAGTTCATGCTATATTTCAAGTCCATGTTATGTTTCACGTTCATGTTATGTTGTTTGTTCATGTTATGTTTTAAGCTTAAGTTTATGCCATGTTAAGTCAAGTTCAGTTCACGTTTAAGTTCTGGTTAAGTCATGCTATATGTCAAGTTATGCTATGCTTATGTATGACTATACTTATGCATTTATGCTTTTACTGCCATGCATGCATTTTTAACCTGTGTGTGAGTTTTATGTTAACTTACTGAGATTTGTAATCAAATCTCACTGTGGTAGTCCCAACTACCATTCCCCCCGAATGGTAGATCTTGTTACAGGACCCAAAGGAGAATTGGAATCTGACCAACTGAATACGGTCGACTAGGCCACGGTGCGATGTTGATGATGGTATAGTATTTAACTTAGGTTAATACTTGTACTTTTGGAGTTGTATCTCAAGTATTCTTTTGATCACAACCATTTTAGACTAGTGTGGTGATCACGGCTTTTTAGTATGCCTTTATGTATGAAATATGTTTCAAGTATTTGGGATATTTTTGGTTTGGTGCATAGTTTTGCTAAAGAGAAAAATTATCCGCTGCGAATATTGCATAATGCTAGATGCATGTTAGGAACATTGCATCTTATCTGTCATGAACGGGGGCAGGTAACCTTGTGTTGCATGTCTCGACGCTTCAAATGTCCGTTTAATCCCAAGCGGAATTTGGGGGCGTCACAGGTGGTATCAGAGCAATACGTCTCTGGGTTGTAAATCCATATGTTCTTAGGAAATGCACCAAATACTAGGTTTGAGATTTTAGTCTTCATTAGGCTTGAATTTCTTTGAGATCATGTGCAGAAAAGCGATATAGTGTTAGAGTTCACAAACACACATGATCAGTTAGCAGATTTATTCGCAAAACCTTTACCAGAAGATAGATTATGTATGATTAGAAGAGAAATAGGTATGAAGCATGTTACGAATATCTCTTAAAGGATAAAACCAGAGTTCATAAATATAGAGATATTTTTTTTAATAAAATGCTTCTACATAAACTTGAGGTTCTTAGCCTCATGTTGGAGACGCTCATTCTCTTCATACAATATCATATCATCCCTATTCATGGGAACTGGCAAACGGAATGAAGAATCCAGTAGAGTTTTCAGCTGTTTATTCTGCTGCCGAAGGATTCCTTCCCTGGTGTGAGACTCTTGAACAATTCGTTGTAGTACAGCAATTTGTTCTTTAAGCCTTTCAACCTCATTGTTTTTGGCTTGTACCCGCTGGGAAAAAGCCACAATAGAGGATGAGTAGCGAGTCCCAAGACTCACCAAGTCATAGATAGCATCGGAGTCTGACTTATTAGCCATACTAGTATTTTCTTGCTGCATCATGGCACCAATGGCAGCTGCAGAAAGGACAGGAGGTTGAGGTGCTGAATACCTCATGGATGGATCTAGGGAAATGTTAGAAGATTGAGCCATTGAGAAAAGAACTGAAAACTTAAGGCGAGAATGTTGAAGGAATGCAGAGGAGTTATAGAGATGAGAATAAGTTTTGATGCATATTGGATTGAGTTGAAGACTGACTTTATAGAGATAACATAAAGAAGAAGACAAACTAGTTTCTCTTCAAATCTTATTTAGTCAAAAGAAATACAAGATATGCTGGACACGCTTTGTCAAAAGTTTCTTACTAAGCCAGCTAGATTAACAGTAGTTTGTCCCTATTTCTCTAGAAAACGATGAACCTCTGCTGTTATCTGTCGATGTTGACCCTGTATCTGAATCCTTTCTCGTTCCAGCTCTTCTATTCGTGGTTGCAGATCATGAGCATACCAATCTGCAAATTTCTTCAACTCTTGGTTTTCTTGCTGTAGCCTTTTATTCTCCATATCCTTATTAGCAAGCTTCTGTTGTAACTCAGATATTCGGATGTTAAGATGATCAATCTCACTTACCCTCGTCAGTAACCTCCGAGACATGATCGTAACAGAGGCAGCATATTGACTACTGAGCTTCCATGATTCTGTAATAATCTCAGAATCAGTCCTACTAGAAGAACAGTTCGCTGCTCCTATCGTAGTATTGACGACCTCAGGAGAAAAGATTGATGGTTGATGCGTCAAGGGTTCCTGATTCAAGTCTGGAACATTAGTGGAAGAGTTTTGCCCAGCCATTATTTTGTTATGGAAAAACAAAACACAGGTCAAGAAGCGATGTTTTTCTTTACGATGGATGAAGATGATCCTGTTTCTTTATAGAAACTCAAAGCCTTCAATCACGGTTGTTATCAACATCAGGCGTTTGTTCAAATCGCCAGCTGTATTAAATTCATAGAGTAGGCCCCTAGACTTTGCAGCACTTGTCGGGTGACGGACGGTTCTTTTTTTTCAAACTATCTACAGTGTTTTAAGCGTGTTTTACGTTTGTACTTGCGTCGATTTCGAGGACGAAATCTTCTTTTTAGGAGGGGAGGATGTAACAGCCCGCTAAAATTATCAGTTTTGGATTCTTTCCCGACAGCAATCACATCTCTCTCGTCTTAACCCTCTATCTTTAGTTATTTATGTTTAACATAGTTGATTTGGTTGGCTGTAGACTGTGTAGTTAGTGTTTGTGGAGTTCGCTGCGTAGTTGTGAAACGAAGTGTGGTTGTGAAGTGTTAGGCTTGATTTTGTAGTTTTGTGGACTGTGCTGTGAAGTATAGGCGTGAGATGGATGCCGTAGATGTGATACGGCGGGTTGTGTGAAGAGAATACGCGTGTAGCGTATTCTGTGTAATGCAGCGACGCGCCGCGCGACATGCGCTGTAGTGATGTGGGTCGTAGAAGGAAGGGAGTACGCATGTAGTGTACTCCGTGTGGTATGGCGATGCATCGTGTGATGTGCATCGTGTTGATGAGTGTTGTAGCGAAGGAAGTACGCGTAGCGCGTACTCCGTGTCGCGTAGCGATGCACCGTGAGACGTGTATCGCAGTGATGGGTTTTGTAGTGTGAATGGAAGAGAGTTCACGTGAGTGTACTCTGTACTAAGTCGTGATACACCGGATGGCGTGTCACGAAGGGTTGAATGGCGTAGCAGAGAAGTGTGGAGCGTATGGTGTAATGTTGGGAAACTGTATGACAGTGTCCCGAAGCAGTGATGATATGGATTATAGTCCGGGATGACTGGTGTCATCTTGTGGTTGACTATGGCTAAGAGTATATGGATTGAGAAATGAGTTGTTTGTTTGGTTGTTATTGATAATTTTAATGAACTTGTTTTAGTGCAAAGGCTTTCTGAAGTCAATTTATCTCTTCCGAGTATAGTGAAACCTCAAGTTGGCCGTGGTGTTGCAAGTGCTTACAATATGGCAATTGAGTTCAGAAGTGAAAATCTTAAGGACTTGAGTGTTCCTCTTCCAGCTGTTGTGCAGTTCCTCGTGTCTCGCGCTCTATTCTCATAGAACGCGACGATCGAGGTAAGTTAGCCTCTAACTTACTATCAGTTTATTGTGTATGTGTGATGGGTAAGAGAACTACAATTTATGTATGTATGTTATCGTATATGCCATGTCATGCTATGTCATTACATGTTTATCTGTTACGTATGATTTAATCTCTCATGAATAATTATCTGTTAAATAATCTTTTCTGCCATACAATGATGTATGTTATAAGTATGCCATGTTAAGTATGCCATATGATACATGTATGCCATGAAATGTTTATGATTAAATCATATTATGCCATTTACAAGTATACGCCATGTTAGAAAAGTATATGATATTAAATAATATCACATGCATTAAGAAAGATAAGACATGTTATGTTATAATAATGCGTGGGGCCACAACAACTGTGGAGTACGTATTATATTTATGTTATTTATAATGCGTGGGGCCACAACAACTGTGGAGTACGTATTATATTTTATGTTATTTATAATGCGTGGGGCCACAACAACTGTGGAGTACGTATTATATTTTATGTTACTTATAATGCGTGGGGCCACAACAACTGTGGAGTACGTATTATATTTATGTTACTTATAATGCGTGGGGCCACAACAACTGTGGAGTACGTATTATATTTATGTTATGTTACTTATAATGCGTGGGGCCACAACAACTGTGGAGTACGTATTATATTTATGTTATGTTATTTATAATGCGTGGGGCCACAACAACTGTGGAGTACGTATTATATCTTATGTTATGTTACTTATAATGCGTGGGGCCACAACAACTGTGGAGTACGTATTATATTTATGTTACTTATAATGCGTGGGGCCACAACAACTGTGGAGTACGTATTATATTTATGTTATGTTACTTATAATGCGTGGGGCCACAACAACTGTGGAGTACGTATTATATTTATGTTATGTTATTTATAATGCGTGGGGCCACAACAACTGTGGAGTACGTATTATATTTATGTTATGTTACTTATAATGCGTGGGGCCACAACAACTGTGGAGTACGTATTATATTTATGTTACTTATAATGCGTGGGGCCACAACAACTGTGGAGTACGTATTATATTTTATGTTACATGAAGTATGGGGCCACAACAACTGTGGAGCATACACTACATGAGACACAGCAATTGTGACATGTAGAATACGTGGGGCCACAACAACTGTGGAGTACGTATTATATTTTATGTTATGTGAATTCATGGGGCCACAACAACTGTGGAGCATGAAGTATGGGGCCACAACAACTGTGGAGCATACACTACATGAGACACAGCAATTGTGACATGTAGAATACGTGGGGCCACAACAACTGTGGAGTACGTATTATGTTTTATGTTACTTGAATACGTGGGGCCACAACAACTGTGGAGTACGTATTAATGCACGTTATTAATCAAGACAATTAAATAAGATTCCAAGTTTATGTTAAGTCAAGTTTCAGATCAAGTTCATGTTATGTTATGCTCACGTACATGTTATGTTCATGTTCATGTTATGTTCCAAGTTCATGTTCACATCATGTTATGTTCACGTTTATGATACGTTCAAGCTCACGTTCATGTTATGTTATGTTCATGTCCATGTTATGTTTCACGTTCATGTTATGTTGATTGTTCATGTTATGTTTTAAGCTTAAGTTCATGCCATGTTAAGTCAAGTTCAGTTCACGCTTAAGTTCTGGTTAAGTCATGCTATATGTCAAGTTATACTATGTTTATGTATGACTATAATTATGCATTTATGCTTTTACTGCCATGCATGCATTTTTAACCTGTGTATAAGTTTTATGTTAACTTACTGAGATTTGTAATCAAATCTCACTGTGGTAGTCCCAACTACCATTCCCCCCGAATGGTAGATCTTGTTACAGGACCCAAAGGAGAATTGGAATCTGACCAACTGAATACGGTCGACTAGGCCACGGTGCGATGTTGATGATGGTATAGTATTTAACTTAGGTTAATACTTGTACTTTTGGAGTTGTATCTCAAGTATTCTTTTGATCACAACCATTTTAGACTAGTGTGGTGATCACGGCTTTTTAGTATGCCTTTATGTATGAAATATGTTTCAAGTATTTGGGATATTTTTAGTTTGGTGCATAGTATTGCTAAAGAAAAAAATTATCCGCTGCGAATATTGCATAATGCTAGATGCATGTTAGGAACATTGCATCTTATATACATGAACGGGGGCAGGTAACCTTGTGTTGCATGTCTCGACGCTTCAAATGTCCGTTCAATCCCAAGCGGAATTTGGGGGCGTCACAATACTCCTCCAAAAAAGATCACGGGATGTTTATCTAGATACCACTTGTAACAATCCCCAAGGGATGCTTAGCAAAATAGGGCTTTTTACTCTCTTTGTGGGAGAGCACCTCCAGAAAATTGATAGAGAGAGAGAGAGAGATTGATAGAGAGAATATTACAAGAAATTGTCAAACACAGAAATGAAAATTACTACAGACAAAGTGTCAACATAGCATAATTATACTAGAAATAAGCAGGAAAGACAAGTAATTAAACTGGTAACATGATAGGCCCACGCGGGAACACCCTACGGGCCAAACTTATGAAACTTGATAAAACTAACTTCAAACTCTAAAGACCCAGCTCCAAGGCCCTCTCTCAAGCCCACTTCAACGCAACCCATCCAAGAACTCTTCATAAAACTTCAATTGAAGTCCCTCCAAGTACATGACAACAACTCACTTCTCCCCTTTGACAAGTCCCCTTCTACGCAGATCGCAAGAAACCCTAAATTTTTGCAGTGGTTGTTACAATTTGTAGGGTCACATGTATCTCAATCGACTAATTTCTATTAGTGACTTTAACTGGGACAATGGGATAGAAAATGAGGTATGATTAAAATAATTCAGGGGATGCACCCATAGTGGTGTTGTAAATTGTAAATTGTAAAGCACCCTAGCCTTTATCCCTGGTCCTCTTGTGTTTGTGCATGTGAATGTCACATTTGTAGAACTTCTACCGTCCTCTGCACTATTAGAATCAAATTTTTGGTCACATATCTTCTCAAGAATTGCACAATATGCATAATGTGATGACCAAGCACCACCATGATTCATGCACTGCAGCCTTAGCACCGAAGACAAAATTTCCATGCCTCTTACTTGCGATCACCTAGAGCACACCAGACATTCATAGTACAACAGAGCAGTGACCACCCCTGCACTACATACCATAGCAGAATTCTTAGCATTTTGTCTTTTACACTTTATCTTTGTACATAGCCCACGACCTCTCAAATTGTGCACTAATTGGTTGTTCTTTTGTGCTCTATTACTGCTGCTTTAATTCTGAGGATGTATATATATTTTTGATACCCCTTCTTTGTAAACAGATTTATTATTTTTTTGAATGAAACTATCTCCAGTCATTCACATTCTCTCAGCCTTTTTCTTCTCTTGTCATTCTTCCTTTTTCTTCCTTGATTCTCTTTTCTCTCTTTTAAACACATCCTCATGGTTGATGATACTGATATTGAAAACTCAACCCAAGCTCCTCATATCTCTTCTCCCAATGAAGATCCTAATAGCCCCTTCTTTCTACCCCCACAGTAACAATGCTAACACTGTGGTGGTCACACCACCCCTCACTGGTTCAAATTACCTCTCATGGAACATATCATTCTCTCTTGCTATATCTATCAAGAACAAGCTGGAATTTCTTGATGGATCCATCTCTACACCAGATCTATCCAGTAATCTCTACATTCCTCAGTTACGATGCAATAACCTCATCCTTTCTTGGATACTTAACTCCATATCAAAGGAAATTGCCTCAAATGTTTTGTACCTGAAATGCTCTTAAAAACATTAGTGAAACTCAACAAATGGACTATGTTTTCACGTTTTTAATGGGGTGAAATGACACTTTTGATAGCATTAGAGGACAAATTATCCTTATGAACCCTATGCCCTCATTGGACAAGACTTTCTCATTGGTCTTGCAAGAGGAGAGATAGAGGCAAGCACGCATATTGACACTGCTAGCCCCTGAATCTTTAGCTCTGGCTCCCATTCATGGTCTGACCAAAAAGAGAGAAAAATCTAACGTTACTTGTTATCAGTGTGGAAAGGTTGGACACACAAAAGCAAAGTGTTATAGGTTAGTAGGATTCCCACCAAACTTCAAGTTCACTAAGGGGGGGCCTGGATACTCGAGTAATGTTTCTATTGGCATGCGCTCATCAAACCAATTCCAGTCCCAAGGTTAAGAGAGAGCCTCTGTCAATGCTCCTCAGCTGCCTTTCACTTAAACTCAAGTTCAGCAACTCATTGCTCTAGCCAATGCTCAGTCATCACAGCTCAACCTCCATGAAACATCTCACTCTCGGCCATCCAACCAGATCAATTCCTTGCTACCTACATCCATTGATGCAGTAACCAACAACCCTCATTCCTCTAACATGGAAGGTATAAGCTCATGTCTCTCTCGTTTTTCAGATTCCTCTATTTTTTCCACTAACCATAAGCAACATCTTGCATCCCTTTTGCATCAATCACCATATGATACACATTCCACATCATGGATAATTGACACTGGAGCCACTGACCATATGGCTTGCTCCACTTCCTTTTTCACCTTTATAACCCACACCACTCAAGCATATGTTCTGTTACCAAGCAAAACCTAAGCCAAAGTCACTCATGTAGGCACTGTAAAAATTTCTAAGTCCTTAATCCTCACTAATGTTCTGTGTATACCCACTTTCACATTCAATCTCATCTCTGCCAGCAAGCTTACTCATAACTTTTCTCTTTGCCTCATCTTTTTTAAACAACCTTTGTTTCATAAAGGCCCTCTCTTCATGGATGACGATTGGACTTGCTAAATTTCACAATTGTTTCTACTTCCTTCTCCCAAGCTCTCTATGTTGCAAGAATGCCAGCCTCCCGGTTTCCTCTTCCAAAAGTCAAGTCTTCAATACCAATGCAAAACAACACTTTCATCTTTGGCATTTTAGATCAGGACATCCCTCTCATCAGAGGATGAATGTAATTCAAGCTCAAATTTATGAGGTAAAATGCAAAGTATTTATACAATGTACTGTTTGACACTTGGCCAAGCATAAAAGGAAACCATTTCATTTAAGTGTTACCTCTACTTCATTCCCATTTGCCTAAATTCACTATGATATTTGGGGCCCCTACTCTCAAGCTTCCATTCAAGGCCATCACTATTTTCTGACTCTTGTTGATGACCATAGTCGGGTAACATGGGTGTACATTATGAAATTTAAACTTGAAGCCAGAACCCTTTTGCAATCTTTTATCCACATGGTTGAAACACAATTTAATGCCAAAATAAAGCAAGTTTGATCGGACAATGGACCTAAATTTCACATGCCTGAGTTTTATAACTCTCATGGTATTTTGCACCAAAAATCTTGTGTTTACACTCCATAACAAAATGGAGTGGTGGAGAGAAAACATTAACATCTCCTCTTTGTCACACGAGCCCTCCTTTTTCAAGCATCTCTTCCAATCAAGTTTTGGAGAGTGGCTGTCTTAACTGCCACCTATTTAATTAATGGAATTCCTACTCTTACTCTTCAAAACCAATCCCCTTATGAGATCTTATTTGCATCTAAACCTTCCTATCATCATTTAAGAGTTTTTGGATACTTGTCTTTTGTTTCTACCCTTAAACATAATAGAACAAAACTTGATCCTAGAGCTATGAAATGCATCTTTCTCGGGTATCCAGCCTGTGTCAAAGGCTATAAGGTCTATGATTTGGGAACTCAATCCATTTTCACCTCAAGGGATGTCACCTTTCATGAATCATCCTTCCCTTTCCAAGGGTCTCAGTTCAAGTCCTTCTCCCTCTCCTACTTCCTTTCCTGGTCTTGTTCATCTTCCAGCTCTACCAAATTCTATGCTTTCCTATCCCTTTCATCCTACACCTCCCACTCTTGAAACTAAATTTGATTACTTGACTCATGATCACTCCCTTGATTCATTATCATGTCCTTCCTCTCCACACCTAGATTTCACTTAGAAAATTACTCGCAATTCCCCTTAACATCTCAACACTCCTCTCAATATTCCTCTTAGAAGGTCCACTCAGGTCAAACAATTACCAACCTACCCATCACCCTTCTTTTTATCACTCTACTGAACACCCTACCCATAAACAGTTGTCTTATGCACAACTATCTCCTTCCCATAAAGCCTATGCACTTTCCCATTCCCTCACTAATGAACCCACAACCTTTGTAGAGGCTGTGATCTCTCAACATCGAAGAGATGCAATGCAAGCTGAGTTAAATGCTTTAGAGGCTAATCAGACATGGACCATCACTACTTTTCCTCCATAGAAAAAAAGGCCATTGGATGTAAATATTTTTATAAGGTGAAACTTAAGTCAGATGGAAAAGTAGAGAGGCACAAAGCTAGATTGATGGCAAAGGGCTACAAATAAAAGGAAGGCTTTGATTATCAAGAAACTTTCAGTCCTATGGCTAAACTCATTACTGTTCGAGTTTTCTTAGCCTTGGCAGCTATCCATGGTTGGCATCTATCTCAACTAGATGTGCATAATGCTTTTCTCCACAATGATCTAGATGAGGAACTATATATGAAGCTACCTCCAGGTTTTCAAGTGAAAGGGGAGTCACCTCATGAAAACAAAGAGCTGGTATGTCATTTGCATAAGTCTCTCTATGGCCTCAAGCAGGCCTCTAAACAATGGCAGTCAAAATTTTCTATTACTCTCAATTCTATTGGTTTCAATCCATCAAAGTCTGATTACTCTTTATTCACAAGAAATGATGAGCATGGATTTACAGCATTATTGGTCTAGGTAGATGACATTGTAGTAGGAAGCTCCAGCTGGACTCCTGCGCTACACCCTCGAAATTCTTCAAGATGCTGGACTCCTTGGCTACAAGTCAGTCACAACCCCAATAGAAATCAATCACAAGCTTGCACAGTTAGATTCAGATCTCTTAAGTGATGTCACAAGCTATAGAAGACTAATTGGACGGCTTATATACCTATCCATCACCAGGCCAAGTATTACATATGCTGTTAATATCCTAAGCCAGTTCATGGATAAACCAACACAGTCTCACTTACATGTAGCTCAAGGAATCCTGAAAGATCTAAAGGGTTCAATTGGGTAAGGCATTTTCTTCTCAAGTAAATACCTTTTACACCTCAAGGCCTTTAGTGATTTGGACTGGGCAGCTTGTCCAGAGACCAGGAGGTCAGTTACTAGGTTTTGTATATTCATTGGAGACTCCTTAGTTAGATGAAAATCAAATAAACAAGCTACTGTTTCTCACTCATCTGCTGAAGCAAAATATCAAGCTTTAGCTCAAACCAGTTGTGAGGTCATCTGGTTGATATCTCTACTAAAGGACTTCAATACTAATCATTCCCAACCTACCCTCCTATGTACTAAAGGACTTCAATACTAATCATCCTTTTGGTCATTCAACCAATTAGTTTCATGGAGTTTTGTTCATCAATTGAGATGTACATATATACTCTCATCCGTTAGAATTGATGATGTTATCAGATTATATATTTGTAAATGGATATACTAAATCTAGAAATCGATGGAGGAGAGGACCTTATCAAAAGAAATAAATGGAGAAAAATCATATGAAATTTTCGTATTATGAACAAACTACGTGTGTTCTTTTATTTTCTGCTACAGGAATTTTTTAGAACTAGTGTCGAACATCCGAATGACAACCAAGTTGTATTCAATGATCGAGTGAAGGGGCAATTGAAAGTAACTAGAGCATTTGGTGCTGAAGAAGGTCGGTCAGTTGTGCTTGTAAATTTAACCTATCTGAAAAGCAGTTTCTTAGCTGCTCACTATTTCTTTGAATGTTCCGCAGAATTGCATCTATAAGATGTATATTCTATGAAGGTATATATATTTGCCTTGTCATTAGGAATAGAAAATAGAGGAGGAAATGCAACTACGGAAACATAATGTATATGCCGATTACTCTGGTTGTAAAGGCGTACTAACTAGGAATCAACCAATTATGCCAATAGTAGATCAAGTTTTAAACCTGCATTTTTTTTATATCAATGTCTTCTGTTTGTTTTGATTCCTTGATGTCTTGAAGTTAACCTGGTTAGATTAGTGGTCAAACCATGTCATTATTATTTGCAGTCTTGCTAGTAGTTTACGCTAATCAAATTGAACTTTATTTGGGCAATCTTTTGTTACCTTGATCATGTGTATGCTAGGCAATCTCATGAAGGGTTCTCCAAGATGGATTTGCATCAATACAATCAAGTCATGATGTCCTTTAAAGACTGTTAAGAGTATAATCAAATGCTTAACTTTATATCTTTCAGGTAGTTTAACATGATATTAGAGCAATGATCTATCTAAAGATTGAATCCTAGCTCCACTCTCTACTTATTTATGTGTATGTTGTTCGTGATTAATTTATACAATGTAATCATGGCCACTTGGGGCTCTAGCTTTGACAGTGTAAATAACTATAAATGGAGTAACTTTAAGAGATGGATCATATAAAGATCACTCTTTTTTTGGAGTAGACACATTAACTAGGACACTTTAAATTGTGTGTTTGTCTAGATTTATGCTCTATGTTACACAGTTTACTAACAAGCTTCAATTTGCTATGTTTTATCTTGAGTTACTTGGCTCGAATTGCATCTTAAGGCAGGCATAAGAGGGACCACAATAGAGTTGAGATCATGTGACTTGAAGTGGTGAACTAATCACCGTGCATCCTTTCATTTCCTCAGAAAGAGTATCATCGATATCTTCCTTTTTAGACCATAGATTTGCAACACATTTTCATATCATTGATATCTACCTTTCTCATTATTTGTGTTTCATTGCATTTCAACAATTCTATAATTTCGCCTATTGGGCACAACCAACTTGTAACGAAGCTCTACTAGAGATGTTTCGGATTGAATATGTGGGAACTCTTCCTTATGTCAGCTGCATTCCTTCACTTCTTCACCACCTACTTTCCTCAAGTGATCAACTCCTGGTACTCTCCTTTGATGGACTATACCAGTACTTTAACAATGAAGAGGTAGTTGCCCATGTCACCTGGTTCATCGAAAATGTTCCTGAAGGTGATCCTTTACAATACCTCATCACGGAGTTTCTCTTCCGTACTGCCAAGAAGAATGGTAAATTAATTAACTCACCAGACCTTTTCCTTTTGTTAACACTCCATGAAAGCTTAAAACTGGATTATACTTGCTATTTTGAAAAAGAAAATGTTAAGTGTTCAGCAGGACGACTGGAATGGAATATACTCCCCTTCAATTTAACAAGCATGCATTGCAAGGTAACATCTTGCTTTTGTGTGATCCACAAAGCACATTCTTTGAGAGCTAGAAGTGATATACCCTTTGAAGGGAGCAGAGAACTTTGTACATTAACAATACAAGACCTTCCTTAAATTGAGGTACTTGTGCACACCTCTTGCCCATTTCTTTCTTGAAAGAGACTAATTGCGGGAAAATTCCAGGAAAGAGAATCTAAATTGTAGAATGGTAGAAATCATAACCTCCCTGCATTCTCTTTCTCATTATGGTAAGTGCTTCTGATGATTGTTTTCAGGAATGGATTTTCATGAACTACTACTAGATATTCCGCATGGGGGTCGACGCAAATATCACGATGATGTTTCTGTTATGGTGGTTTCACTTGAAGGAAGAATCTAGAGATCATCTAGATAGTTGTTTAAAACAATTACACACACACACAACACTCTTTTGGTTCCTATCTGTCTCTCTAATGCAGATGGACAGCACCATAATTATCACCTTCAAGTACTTTGAATTGTTTGTGTGCAAATCAAGACCCAAATTTGTAGCTGAACAACGGTGATCGGATAGTTTATAGATGGTGGCGATAGCGGAGTTGCTTAATGACGTAGCGGAAGCGAAAAAAATAGAGGAATCTTTGACTTCAAAATAGAGAATTATCAAATATATCATATTTCCCATTACAGTGCTTGTCTCATTATAAAGCTGGAGACTTCTAGCCTTTTAAGGAAATAACTTCTCAAATGGAAAGTTAAAAAAAAAAAGAATTTACTAATTTGCTGGCAAAGAAAAGTAAGCATATAAAATGGAAAAAGATATGCTAAAATCCGCTACCTTATTAGTGTTTATCCAAAAATCTACTTCTTCAAACTCGTCCAGAGAAAGGCTTTATTTGGTTGCCACGTTGACTGGTGTTGTGTGTTGTGTCTTGCATCAGTTCTCCCCCACTTAAAGTGGAACTCGTCCTCGCGTTATGATTAACGTACAAGGGTTCATCAAGTGGATGGTATTCAAAGAGGTCTACTATGTTGAAAGTGGAAGAAATGGCCAAGTCTTTTGGTAGGTTGACCACATAAGCATTGTCGTTAATTTTTTTGACGATCCGAAAAGGACCATACTTCTTATTCTTCAACTTACTATAAGTGCCTACAAGGAAACGACTTTTACGCAGATGGATCATCACCAAGTCTCCTTCCTTGAATATTTTAACTCTTCGATGCTTGTCTGCAGCAGCCTTATACTTACTATTAGTGGTTTCCAAATTTTGACGAACTTGAGAGTGAATTTGCTAGATCCTTTTAGCCATGTTCTTTGCTGCTACACTAAGGCCAGGGAGCTTGGGAAGGGGAACCAAGTCTAGAGCGTGCCTTGACGCCTTGGTGTAAACGATTTCAAATGGTGTTTTTCCTGTGGACCGGTTGCACATGCTATTGAAAGCAAATTCCATTTGTGGTAGGTTGACGTCCCATTGCTTCGGCTTATCTCCAAAAATACATCGAATCATGTTACCAAGTGTGCAGTTGGTCCCTCTGTTTGGCCGTCAGTCTAGGGATGGCAAGTGCTACTGTACTTGAAGGATGTGTCGAACTTCTTCCATAGAGTTATCCAAAAATGGCTAAGAAACTTGACATAAATAGCAGAAGTGATTGTCCTAGGGACCCCATGAAGCTGAACAATCTTTCTAAAAAAAAAGATGGGCTACGTTTGAAGCATCTGAAGTCTTTCGACAAGGGATAAAGTGCACCATTTTAGAGAACCTATCAACCACAACAAATACAGAGTCCATACTCCGCTGAATACAAGGTAGTCCTAATACAAAATCCATGCTCAAATCCTCCCAAATATTTTTAGGCACCAGTAATGGAGTGTATAGCCCTGTATTTTGTGCTTGGCCCTTGCTCACTTGGCACACGGGACACCTTGGCACAAACCTTCCCACATTACACTTCAACTAGTGCCAATAATAACCCTCAGCCACGAGAGATATGGTCTTATCTCTCCCCACATGGCTACTAAGTCCCCCACCATGCAGGTCCCGTAGAATTTGTTCACGAAGAAAGGTCCAAGGAATGCAAAGTTGGCTCCCACAAAAAAGATAGCCATCTTGAACAAGGAAATCTGACGTTGGCTGCTTGGCAATGCATCTATTCCATATCTCAGAAAAATCTTCATCATTTACATACAGATCCTTAAGTTGTTCAAAACCAATAATTTCAGTTTGCAAAGTCACCAACAGGGCCACATGACAACTAAGAGCATCAGCCACTTTATTTTCTGAACCAATTTGTGTCTGAGCACTAAAGTAAACTTCTACATGAAGGAGATCCATTGTGCATGCATTCGGTTGAGGCGTCCCTGGGTATTTATGAACTTCAAGGCATTATGATTAGTGTAAAGCATGAACTCTCGCTGAATTAAGTAATGCTCCCAGTGTTGCAAAGATCAAATAACGGCATAAAATTCTAATTCATAGGCAATCCAATTTTGTCGAGCTTCAATCAGTTTCTCGCTGAAAAATTCCACTGGTCTACCTTCTTGTGAGAGAACAGCACCTATCCCAATTATTGAGGCATCACATTCAACTTCAAAAAGCTTCTCAAAGCTAGGTAGTGCCAGTACAGGTGGCGTGGATATCTTCTCTTTGATTATTGCAAAGCTTGCATCTTGGTCATCTCCCCAGCAAAATGCTCCTTTCTTCATGCATGACGCAAGAGGTGAAGTAAGGGTACTAAAATTTCATATGAATCAACGATAAAATCTAGCTAGCCTATGGAAACTTCAGACTTGGTTTATGGTTAAGGGTTGTGGCCACCTCGAATGGCTCAAACCTTTTCTTCATCCACATGAATTCCTTCCGCACTCACCACAAAGCCAAGAAATAACAAAGTGTTGGTTAGAAAGGTGCACTTCTTCAAATTAATGTACAACTTACTCGCATTTAATGCTGATAACACTTCCTTCAATTATTGCAGGTGCTCTTGTTCATATTGGCTGTAGAGGAGAATATCATCAAAATAAACAACCACGAACTTTCCGATGAAGGGTTTGAGGACTTGGTGCATGAAGCGCATGAAGGTACTTGGCGCATTGGAGAGGCCAAATGGCATCACTAACCATTCGTATAGCCCTTCCTTGGTTTTGAATGTCGTTTTCCACACTTCACCTAGTCGGATTCTAATTTGATGATACCCACTCCCCAAATCAATCTTTGAAAAAATTTTAGATCCTACAAGCATATCCAACATGTCATTTAATCTTGGAATGGGAAATCTATATTTCACAGTGATCTTGTTGATGGCGCAGTTGTCCACGCACATTCTCCAACTTCCATCCTTCTTTCGTGTTACTAATGCAAGTACCGCGCATTAGCTCAAACTCTCCCTGACTAACCCCTTACATAAGAGTTCTTCAACCTGTCCCTGCAAAATATGATGCTCTTTAGGGCTCATGCGATAGTGTGGAAGGTTTAGTAAGCTTGCTCCGGGGACCAAATCTATATGGTGCTAGATGTCTCTCATTGGTGGGAAGCCCGCTCGGTAAGTCCAATGGGGTGAGATCCTCAAAGTTAGCTAGTAATTGATGCACTTGTTGAGGTATTACAGAGGATTTAGCAACAACTTCCCCTTTCACAATCAAAGTAAATACCTCACCAGCCTCTTGTGCATCTTTTATAAATTGGTCTTCGGGGCCTATAAGAAAATTCTTCCTCTCCTCAGTAGCCATGGAATTTGAGCCCTTGTCTCCTACGGGTAATAACACAACCTTGCAGTCATGCCCCCATAATGTATAAACATTCTTACATCCCTTGTAAGTTGCACTCGCATCATATTGCCAAGGCCTGCCAAGTAATAGATGACAAGCATCCATCTCAACCATGTCACAAGTCACCTCATCCTTATAAAATTTTCCAATGGAGAAAGGTATGCGACAGAGGGTAGATACTCTTGTTTCCGCCCCTTTTTTAATCCAGCCGACCTTGTATGGGTGTGGGTGTTTTTTTGTCTTCAGCTATAAGGTGTTGATCAGTGCCTTCGATACAATGTTTTCGCAGCTACTGCTATTGATTATTAAGTTGCAAACCTTGTGGTTAATGGTCCAGCGTGTTTTGAATATTGCATGCCTCTGTGTGTTATCCTCTTGTTTTGGTGCAAGAAGTAGTCGTTGAATTACACAGTTAACAAACTCACCCTTATCCCCTTCGACTAGTTCTTCTTCTTCCTCAGTCTCACTATCTTCTTCTTGTGGGTTGCTTTAATCTCCTTCTATAATGTTGATAGATCGGCGTGTAGGACACTAGTTTGAGTGGTGGCCAGGTTGGTTGCACCTAAAACATTTTCCTGACATTGGTTTGGTGTAGGGGTTATAGCCAGCATTTCCGTTTCCTTGAACTGAAGTGGCCATGGGGTTAACGGATTGGTTATTGGTGGTGTTTCTTTGGAAACGGCTGGTAGAGGGTAGTTGTTGTTGGTTTTGTTGTGTGGGGTGTTCAATTCTTCTGGTTCAAGGTATGGATGCTTGTGGAGGTGGTTGAGCTTGTGGTAGAGGTCGGGTTTGTGGTGGTGGTCGGGCTAACTGCACTTCAATCTTCATGGCTAGACTTACTGTCCTTTCATCTCCGAAAGGTTGTTCCGAGAATTCAAGCGGTAAAATTCTTGCATATATTCGCTGATCGACCTTGTGCCTTGCCAGCAATTTTGATATTGTTGGCATAGAGTTTGTTCATAATCTGGTGGAAGAAACCTTGCCCTCATTAGTCGCTTCATTTTTTGCCAAATACGTACCGATTGTTTGCCTTGCCATCTTTGATTACTTTGCATTTGTTCCCATCATGCTGATGCTCCTCCCCTAAGTTTATAGGCCACGAGCTTCACCTATTGTGCTTCTGGAATCTGCATGTAGTCGAAAAAATTTTCTACTTCCAACAACCAATCGAGAAAGCTCTCGACATGTAGGTGGCCATTGAAACATGGCAAATCAATTTTCATCCTATAATTGTTGGCATTATCTGAACCCCTACTATTCCCTTGATCTCTCCCAACATTACCACCAATTTCTTCATCACTTGACGACTCATCATGTGCTTGGTTTCTTTGTTGCAATATGTGCCCATGACCACGACCAATCTCGCCCGCATCTTGATTCTTGTTTCCATCAACAAGGATGTTGGTTATGGTCCGTTGTATCTCCTGAAGCATCCGTTCGAGACCTTCAAACCGTTGCTGATTTTGTTGATTTTGTGAGTGTACAGCCGCCCAAAGGGCCTGCACTCCACGTTCTTCGCCGTAGGAGTGACTACTCTCATTCTCATCCCTTGCCATCATGCTAGGTACATCCGGGCTCTGATGCCAAAATGACGTAGCAAAAGCAAAAATAGAATAGAGGAATCTTTGACTTCAAAACATAGAATTATCAAATATATCATATTTCCCATTGCAATGCTTGTCTCGTTATAAAGCTGGAGACATCTAGTCTTCTAAGGAAATAACTTCTCAAATGGAAAGTAAAATAAAAAACAAGAAAGAATTTACTAATTTGCTGGCAAAGAAAAGTAAGCATATAAATGGAAAAAGATCTACTAAAATCTGCTGCCTTATTATTGTTTATTCGAAAATCTACTTCTTCAAACTCGTCCAGAGAAAGGCTTCATTTGGTTGCCACGTTGGCTGGTGTTGTGTCTTGCATCACTTAATATTAATAAATACAAGGGAAAAAAAAAAACAAAAAAACAAGAAGAAGAAGATATTTACATGATTCGACATTATTACCTACGTTTACAAGGGTCCAAATGGGATAAATCCTACCATAAAAATGTAAGAATTACGGAGCTTTCAGGCCTTTTTTCTCTTTTATATAGGAAGAATAAAGTGATAAGGAAGAAGACAAGGAAAAAATGTTAGAAAAGTTTCATTATTTTTAATGCTGCACCTTTCCCTTGGAGCATTCTTATTGGAATAATCATAAGTAAATAAAATACTTCAAATGGCTATTAGGAACAAAAAATAGGCTGTATTGAATTAGTCAAAGTATATCTTGAGTTAATTTTAGCTGCAATATATCTAAAACAAAAGTCATATTTGACTAGAATGATCAAATCTATATTTTATTATTTTTTTGAAACCCGCTCTCTCTTTCTCTCAATATTCTCTCACCCAATTGCTTCATGTTTCTTTCCGACTAAGTTTCTTCGATCTTCATCTGCTCCATTGTTTCGCTATCCATCTATATTTCGATGTCCATTCTCTCAATCAAATCTATATTTCTTTGTCCATTCTCAATCTTCATTTGTTCCATCGTTTCTTTCTCTCTCATTATCTAGAATGGTAAAATATGATAAAATTAAATAAATTAAAATTTTAAAAAATAAGTTAATAATATTTTATTATTATATAACGAATAAATGGATAATCTAATGTGAAAAATTGATGTGAATTAAATAGCTAAAATTAAATTTATCTCATATTATTATATTCTTATATAATAAATAAATGGATGATCCAACGTGGAGATTTGATGTAAATGAAATAGCCAAAACTAAATCTATCTTATATTAGCTAAAACAAGAGTTTGGCTTTGGCTATTCTAATGAAAATGCTCTAATATACTAAATTTTGAAAAACAATAGATATACAGTCTTTTTTACAATTTTTTATATAACTACGTTTTGAAAAGGAGGTATTTTTATAAATAACTTATAAATAATTTTTCTCCAACTGCCTTTTCTCTTTAGTGGTTAGTGTGCATTATTTAATTTTAGTGGGTAGAATGCATTATTTAATTGATGTAGCAGTTGGCAAGGCACCGAGTCTCAATTGTGGGTTGTAGTAGATATATAAATATATATAAACATATATATATATATATATATATAATATTAAAAGTAGTTCTTTGCTTTCTACAATTTAGACTTTAGTGCTCTGTTTTCATCGTTATTGATATTCTCTCCTCTCTCTCTCTCTCTCTCTCTCGAAAAAGGATCTCCTCTGTTATTCATCACATTTTTTCTTTCACCTCTATTTTATCAAATTATCACTTTTTTCCCTTTTCTTGTTCATAGGTATGATATTTTTGAATGCTACGATGCTATCTATATTCAGGTGGAGTAATGATACAAAATACATTCCTATCCTATTCTCATTCCACTCTCTTATAAAGGATATTTACGGAATGTGTAAATTACAATCGCCACACAAATCATTTAAAAAAAGTGAGTAAATACAAATTCTACAAAAAAAAAAAAAAACTAATTTTTTAACAGTAAACTCCACACTTTTTGAAAAAGATTGCGTATGTGATGCACACTTTACGACTGTATCTAATATTACTCATTTATGACATCTCACAAAGAATTTTAACAAGTAAATTATCACCATGGTTATGCTTATGCCTCTCTCAGTGAGCTCACTTCCAACAATTACAGAAAAGGGGACACCATTTAACAAATCTGTTGGCTTGATTGAACACAAAAGTTAAATCCAGATGGGAAACTTAGGTGAACTAAAAGCATCCGGTTTGGATCTTTTAAAAGTTTCTATACAGCTTAGAGTGAAGAGAGATAAATAAACAAATGAGCCTCTAACTTTTATAACTGCTCGATTGAATTTTTGGAACAAAATTAAATGCTAAATAAATCATGTACGACCCATCTTATGTGTATATCTTTTTCTCTATACCCTAGAGAAGAACCATCTAAGTTGGTAATAGTTTTGTCCATCTGAAAATCTCTGTGTATCAATTTCACATAGATTTTTTCTCGGTGCATACAACCATCTTCGGCAAGTTGTGCAGGAGTTTTCGAAATTTGCTATCTGTTTTTGTCACCTTACCATCAATCTGCAACCACATCTCATTGAATTGGAAAATATGTGTTTGGTTTCAAGTTATGTCTCACTTTAAAGTTCTATCTTGAATAGCAAGAAATGTACGCTATTTAGCCAGCCAGGCATGCAGCTTTTCCAAGCCCCATTGGTTTGATTTGTGTATTGGTTTAACAAACACACATCTACGGGCCTTAACAGGGGGAAAAAATGCTAAAAAAAAGTGTTATAATATCTACTGACTTTCTTCTTCACCAACTTCTTTCACCCATTCAAACTATGAGAAAATAGTTTATGTTTGCGTGTTCATTGGGAAATTGCTTGGAATTTAATTTGAAACCCTGTTATTTATGATCACCAGTGTCAGATGTGTATATAAATAGAGCAGCAGGCTGTTCTTTCTCCATATTCGAACCAAGCATTCTACTCACATTCTTATATTAGTTTAACTAGTACTTCAATCTCCTTTCAAGTCATTTCCAATCATGGTGGCAAACGTTCTTGCATGTCTGTTCATCTTTGCTGCAATCTCCAGCTCTGTGGCATACGATCCTGACCCCCTTCAGGATATCTGCGTTGCCGATCTAAAGTCAAGTATGTGATTCATTTTAAGTTCCTAGACCAACTGTACATATTGTCGGGATGGTTCTTTTCATGAAATGCTCTCTTATTTTCCTTGTCATTCGTGCAACAGAGATAAAGGTGAACGGGTTTGTATGCAAGGCCGATGCAGATGTCACGGCAGCAGATTTCACCACTGATGACCTGGCTAAGCCAGCGCTCATCAACAGCTCGTTTGGTTCAGTCGTAACGCCAGCCAATGTGATGCAGGTTCTGTTCATTTAAAGTTTAAACAATTTTATTTAATGCAAAAGGTGGAAATTACAATTTGCTTTTACGGCATATTCCCGACAGGTTCCAGGCCTTAACACGCAGGGCGTGTCGCTGGCGCGCATTGACTATGCACCCGGCGGACTCAACCCTCCTCACACTCACCCGCGAGCCACCGAGACCATATTCACTCTGGAAGGCGAGCTGTTTGTAGGCTTCATCACCACAGCAAACAAGCTCATCTCCAAGACCATCAAGACAGGTGAGATCTTTGTGTTCCCCAGGGGACTGGTCCATTTTCAGAAGAACAATGGCCACAAGCCTGCTTCTGTGATCTCGGGCTTCAATGGCCAACTGCCGGGAACCCAAGTCATTGCCACATCACTTTTCGCTGCGTCACCACCAGTGCCGGACGATGTGTTGGAGATAGCCTTCCAGGTGGATGCCAAGGTGGTTGACGAAATCAAAGCAAACCTTGCTCCCAAGAAGAAGTAGTGAAAGAACTACGAGTATGGCCGGCCGTACTCTCAATATTCTGTGGACGGTCCTATGAATAAGCTATGTAATGGTGTGCTATGATCCACCTATAATGAAAGACTAAGAGACTATATTCATATGCTATCTTGATTTGTCAACTTCGGTGTCCAATGATTTCAGATTCAATAGTTGTCGTGAAATTAAAATCCCCTCAAATTCGGACAAGAACTTGAGGATTTTAAGTTTGAGAGATTAATATATGAAGAAAAATGCTATTGATACCTACGAGTTTATTTACATAACTATACGTGCTGATGTATCAGTTCTTGAAAGTAGTGAAAATCTTAACATTCGAGATT
The DNA here is from genome assembly GCA_011037825.1 of Carya cathayensis. NCBI lineage: Eukaryota > Viridiplantae > Streptophyta > Magnoliopsida > Fagales > Juglandaceae > Carya > Carya cathayensis. The sequence continues at coordinate 325,439 of QGSO01000189.1, forward strand.
TGAAATTCAAATTAAAAGAAATATATATATATACAAGCTTTGAGTATTTTCTCTACGTGAATTGTGAGAGAATCATTTTTGTCATTTGTGCTAAAAGTAAAATAACAAGAATCTTCTCAGAAAAGCATGCGACCAATTAAGTTGTGCTTGGCCGGCTGAAATTTTTATCTCAAAATTAAAATTCTCATCTCATCATTACAACCTTTTCAAATCCCCATACAAAATATAATAAATAATTTAACTTTTTCTTAACTTTTTCAAATCCCAAAACAATAATAATATTAAAATATAATATTTTAATATTTTATCTTAAAATTCAAAATTTTCATCTAAGAATTCTCAGTGGCCAAACACAACCTTAGTCTTTTAGAGACGGTAGTCATTCGATGCTTTTAAAAATTTGTCGATTTGTGCCGACAGATTAGTCATCAGATAGTCTTGGAGTGTCTTCTGAATCATGTTTAAATATGTTACTATAAAGATCAGCAACTGAAGCTTCACAAGATTTTTTAACTCAGTATCTGAATTATTTTTACCAGTTTTATCATTGTTCTGGAATTGCTTCTGTAGTAGCTAAATCCCATCTTTTTTTGTTAATCCTTGGATCAGATTCATCTTTTCCTTGAATTTAGAAGATTTGCTAGATTTATCAAATCAGTTCTTCTAGGTACAGTCGTGGTGGGTAACTGGGGGAGTCAGTCGATATATTTAATATAAAAAAATAGAAGCAAACGAAAAAAAAATCAGAGGCAAAGAATACAGACCTCGAATTTGTGTGGAACTCTTTTTCGGTTGGGACTTGGTCTTCGTCTTCGTGATCTTTAAGTGGATGTGTGCTCTCTATTCAAGTGGATGTGTCCATAAGGAGCTAGGTCTGTCGTCTTTAAAGTGGTCTTCTTCTTCAAGTAGTCTTTGTGAGAAACAAAAAGAGCAGATTATAATGAACAACTAAACAACAATATTGGTGCTTTACGTTTAAAAAAAAAAAAAAAAAGAAGAAGATATCCTAAGAACATGGTAGCACTGCAGTAAAGAGGCAACTTCCTTCTTTTTAGATATCTTTTATAATTAATAATTCTTTATTAATAAGAGCTAAGTCACAACTCAAGTAAATGGGAAGAATACAAAAGAAATGCTAGATAGAGTAGATAGAGGCTAAAGATACAAGAAAATCATGAACAATATTGGGCCATTAAAATCTATGAAGGAGTTTAAGATAGAAGATTATCGATATAAATAAATAAAAATTTTGAGCCCCTCCACCGTTCTTTGATGGTTCTCAATGATTCTTCATTCCTTTCATTTTGAATGCACCAAATGAGGCAAGTAGGAACCATCTGCAACACATCCACAATTTGCAAGTTGCCCCTTAATCCTCTCCGTTCAGAATGTAGGAGCCTCTTCGTTGTATAAGGATGAGATTCTCATTTTTCTTCTGTGATAATATTTAATATATGAGCACTATGGTAGATCATTTTGGTTTTATAGATCTTGTCATAGAAGAGTTTAATAGCATGGGAATCAGTCTGTGCTAGAATAGTAGAATAGTATTGGAGGTTTTTTTTTCAGGATTCTCAGAAATCCAATGAAAACCTTGAGGAAAATAAGTCAAAGTAGTTTTGAAGGAGTCTATATATGTGGATCTATTTGGTTTGACTTAAAACAGTGAGACGCCCCGAAATTCTACTTGGAATCGAATGGACATTTGAAGCATCGAGACATATAACATAAGGTTACCTGCCCCCGTTCATGACATATAAGATGCAATGTTCCTAACATGCATCTAGCATTATGCAATATTCGCAACGAATAAATTTTTTCTTTAACAATGCTATGCACCAAACTAAAAATATCTCAAATACTTAAAACATACTTCATACATAAAGGCATACTAAACAGCCATGATCACAACACCAGTCTAAAATGATTGTGATCAAAAGAGTACTGGAGATAAGTACAAGTAGTAACCTAAGTTAATTACTATGTCATCATGATGTCGCACCGTAGCTTAGTCGACCGTGTTCAATTGGTCGGATTCCAATCCTCCTTCGGGTTCTGTAACAAGATCTAACATTCGGAGGAAAATGGTAGTTGAAACTACCACAGTGAAATTTGATTACAAATCTTGGCAAATTAACAGAAAACCTCCACACAGGTTAATGATGCATGCATGCCAGTAAAAGCATGAATGCATAGTCAAATTCATAAGTAATCATAGCATAACTTGACATACAATATAGTATAACTGATATAACTTAAACTGAAATGTGAACTGAACTTGACTTGACATGAACTTGATCTAAAACTTGACTTAATATGAATTTGCTCTGAAACTTGACTTAACGTGAACTTGCTCTAAAACTTGACATAACATGAACTTACTCTGAAACTTGACTTAACTTGACCTTGATCTGAAACTTATTCTTTAACTACTTAAACTCAACTTCTTGGGTGCTACATGGGTCCCCTAGAGCCATGTATCTATGTTGATTACCGCATCACAATACAGATATTTGGACCAACTATGAGTGTGTTAATACATACTCCATAGTTGTTGTGGCCCCATATATTTTACGTGTCACAATTGCTATGTCTCACGTAGTGTATGCGCCACAATTGCTGTAACCCCATACTTCATGTACCACATTCACTGTGGACCCCACGAAACTGAATGTGGCTCCATCGACATTAGTGGTTGGTGCACTCCGGTGACCAATTAGTTAGGTTCTCGCCTCTACCAATTGATAGTATTTCATCAACTCAGAGAATTTCACACTTATTTAAACACTCCAGCATGAACAAAGGAATTTCACTAGGATATTACCTCATCCTAGCACTTAAAGTCGTGATTAACATGAATAACTTGACTTAATTGTTCTCGAAATACACACATTGTACTCATGACGAAACGTGGCTAGAATACAAAAGGACAGAAGCCATGGTGTAACATAACTCGAAAGACATTACTAACTTGAGATAGAAATATTTCATAACATGACATAACCGCAACAAACAATATTTCATAACATAGTATCACATGTAACAGACAACATACCTAACATGACATACTTGCAACATTGAACATGACATGACATACATGTAATAGATGGCATACTTAACATAATGTACTTGCAATGTATAGTAATACGTGACAAAATATCTTGTGTAACAGATGAATAACTCATGACAGAATAAATTCTGTGTAACAGAAAAATATTTGATAACTTGGAATGGCATGACATATATGATAACACACATACATACACTGTAATTCCTTTATTTAGCACACATACACAGTAAACTACTAGTAAGTTAAGAGCTAACTTACCTCAGTTTTCGCGTTTTCTAAGTAATTTCAAGTGCGATCACGAGAAACTGAAAATAGTGATTTCTAAAAGTTAGAAATTAATCACTAAATATTATAAATATGGAAAATACTAACTTAGAAAAAAATTACCATTTACCCTCTACATGTGAAAAAATGACCATTTTACCCATAACTTAAGGATTTTACATCCTTACTCCAAAAATACCAAAGTTTACATATCTCTTGTAAATTTTGTCCTAAAGTCAAATATCAAATCAGAAAAATTTAATACTAAACAAAACCATAAAAAATCTATAGAGGCCGAAACTTGCATAAGTTTTTTCCTTGGCTTTTGTTGCAATTCTTCAAATTTTAAAACTCATGATCAAACCAAATTTTTGCAACAAAGATCTTCCTATCCTAAGTTTAAAAACATACTTAAAATAGCCACTAAAATACGCTAATCATCAACACCAAACTTTTAGAAAAAGGATTCAAACTTTTTAACTAAAAGGGCAAACCATTGAATCAAAGGATTTGATCTATTTTCAAGCAACTCCAAGAACTTCAAAAATTTAAATCTTTCTTCTAATATATTCATAACATATTCTAAGAATAATCATGTTTTGAATCATCAATAAAAGTTGTGACGCCCTCAAATTCTGCTTGGGATCGAACAGACATCTAAAGCGTCGGGACATGCAACATATGGTTACCTACCCCCGTTCATGACATATAAGATGCAATGTTCTTAACATGCATCTAACATTATGCAATATTCGCAACGGATAATTTTTTTTTCTTGAGCAATACTATGCATCTAACATACATAAAGGCATACTAAATAGCCATGATCACCACACTAGTCCAAAATGGTTGTGATCAAAAGAGTAATTGAGATACAACTCTAAAAGTACAAGTAGTAACCTAAATTAAATACTATGCCATCATCGACATCGCACCGTAGCCTAGTTGACCGTGTTCAGTTGGTCAGATTCCAATTCTCTTTCGGGTCCTGTAACAAGATCTACCATTCGGGGGAGAATGGTAGTTAGGACTACCACAGTGAGATTTGATTACAAATCTCAGCAAGTTAACATAAAACCTCCACACAGGTTAATGATGCATGCATGGCAGTACAAGTATGAATGCATAATTAAAGTCGTAAGTAAGCATAGCATAACTTGACATATAGCATGACATAACTGACATAACTTGAACTTAAACGTGAACTGAACTTGACTTAACATGACATGAACTTGAGCTTAAAACATAACATGGACTAACAACATAGCATGAACGTGAACTTGAAACATAACATGGACTTGAAACATAGCATGAACGTGAACATGCATAACATAAATATGAACTTGAACTTAACATAAACCTGAGTATAACATGACATAAACGTGAACTTAAGACATAATGTGAACGTGAACATAACATAACATGAACGTGAACTTGAAAATAACATGTACGTGAACATAACATGACAGAATTGTGAACTTGAAACATAACATAAATATGAACATAACATAACATGAACATGAGCTTGAACATATCATAAACGTGAACATAACATGATATGAACATGAACTTGAAACTTAACGTGAACATGAACATAACATGTACGTGAGCATAACATAAAATAACATGAACTTGATCTGAAACTTGACTTAACATGCACTTGATCTGAAACTTGACTTAACATAAACTTGGAATCTTGCTTCTTTACTTAACATAAACTTGGACTTGAATTCTGACAATCAAAAATGATTCCACCAGTCGTTTCGTCAGGAATAGTGAACAATCAGAATGATTCCGCCCAACATATTCCATCAGAGATACTCAAACAATCAGAACGATTCCATCACGAGTATCTTAAAACACGTACCCTAGCAATCAAAATGATTACACCAGGAGTACCTAGTAATACTCTGACAATCAAAATGATTCTATCACGAGTATCTTAAAACACGTACCCTAGCAATCAAAATGATTATACCAGGAGTACCTAGTAATACTCTGACAATCAAAATGATTCCATCACGAGTATCTTAAAACATGTACCCTAGCAATCAAAATGATTACACTAGGAGTACCCAGTAATACTCTAACAATCAGAATGATTCCATCACGAGTATTTTAAATAAGATACCCTAACAATCAGAATGATTACGCTAGGAGTATCTGCATAACTGAACTTGAACAGCATTCTGACAATCAAAATGATTTCGTCAAAAGTACCTCGTGTGAATTACAAGTGGAGATGCTCAAACAATTATAATGATTACATCACGAGTATGCTAGACATAACTGACTTAAACGTAACTTGCAAGACATGACTTACTTGAGATGGAAACACTTCGTAACATGTAATAGATGTCATACTTGACGTGACATACTTGCAATAGTGAATATTGTATGATATGACATACATGTAACATATGGCATACTTAACTTGGCATACTTATAACATACAACATTACATGACATAATAGATTGTGTAACAGATAAATATTCATGAAAGAATAAATCATGCGTAACAGATAAACATGTAATGACATGACATGGCATGACATATATGATAACATACATACATAAATTGTAGTTCCCTTACTCATCATACATATACAGTAAACTGATAGTAAGTTAGAAGCTAACTTATCTCGATCGTCGCGTTCTACGAGAATAAAGCACGAAACATGAGGAGCTGTAAGAGGGTATTCTAAAAGTTAGAAATTTAATTACTAACAATTAGAAACATGAAAACAAGCTAAATTAGAGTAAAATTACCATTTTATCCTCTACATGCGAAAAAATGACCATTTTACCCCTAACTTAAGGATTTCACATCCTAACTCCAAAAATTTTCAAAATTTACATTCCTCATGAAAATTTTGTCCTAAACTCAAATATCAACTTAGAAAAAAATAAAACAAATCACAACTATGGAAAACACACTATGGCTGAAACATCCATAGGCCATTTCTCTTGATTTTTGTTGCAAATCATTCCAACTTCAAAACTCATGATTAAACCAAAATTTTGCAACAAACATCTTCCAATCCTAAGTGTAAAACCATAATTAAAATATCCATTTAGAAAAAGCTAATAATCAACACCAAACTTTTTTTTTTGTAAAAAGATTCAAACACTTGAATCACAAGCTTTGACCCTAAATCAAAACATTTCCAAGAATTTCAAAAATCAAATCTTACTTCTAACATATTCATAACATCATCCCAAATTCAACCATGTTTTAAATCATCAAACTAAAGTCACCAAAATCACAAAATAATACTTGAAGTTTTTTGGTTTGACACTTAGTCCAAAAACAGAAACTTTTTCTTCAACTAGCTTTGATAAATCTCTTGATCAATGGCTTAAGAATATGAGATCTTCGAAATAAAGCATCACATGGTTCAAAGATGTGTCCTAAATAATATCCAACCATCAAAATTAAAATCACATGGCTAAAGATCAATAAAACATGGATCTAATCCAAAAACATCAAATCTTAGGCCTAACCGAAATCATCTTGCATAGAAAAATCATATCTTTGAAACTAATACTAAATATCTTCAAAATAACATTATAACATGAAAATAAGAGACTTAGGATCATCATATAAAAATATCAAAGCCTTTATAGTAAGATCAAACCACGAAATATTCAAACTTTCTCCAAATAAAAACTGTTTTTCCACTTCCAGTTTTCAAGTTTCTAGATCTAACAAACTCTATCATCAAAAGCTTTATTCATGCATCAAAACCTCAATGAACACTCTTAAAAACATGCTAAAAACACTCCATAAAATTTTCGGACCAAGATATGTCCATTAACTTGGTCAAAAACTCCAAAACATAACATACTCTCCAGTTTCACGCCCAGAATGACCTTTTCATAGTTAAGAATACTTTTTACCTACCAAATAATCATGGAATGATACGAATAATATATCTACAGAAACTATACTAAAAAAGAAACAACTTGTATGAAGGAGTCATCATGTGAAAATACTTACAAAGGGTTGAAAATCTCAACACAAAAAAACATAGAAATCTGCCCGAGAGAGCTCTTTTGGGTTTCTCTCTAAGAACGGGGTGAAGAAGTGATGAAAGGGAAGTAAGTGTGACTTGCACGACTCAAGAATTCTGTAGGGGGAAGATATGGACCTGAATGACCATTGATTGGAGGTAGATATGTGACATAAAGTGGAGAATAGTGAAGGGAGAGGACAGCCTGCAGAAGCTGTGAGGTATGGAGGTTGATGGGGTGGGTTTCTCCATCTCATCAAGGCACTATTGGGTGCAGCAAAGGGCAGTGAATGGCCTGCCATGTGGGGAAAGAAACTTCTCCAATAAGCCTTACCAAGATGGCCAAATTCGTGGGGCTTGGTGGGCCTCAACCAAGTGGGCTTCAATTTGGGGTTCAAGGGGTTTTGGTTAGGGTTTGAGATGCTATCAAGCCCAAATCCAATTTTTCTTAGCTCAAACAAATTTCCAAGGTTTAAAAGGTTGGATAATGATTTCATAATAAGGATTTGAGAAATTAATAGTATGTTGAAGTGATTTAATCAAGTAATTAAACACAATGCTAGAAATTGGATCGAAAACGGTTTGAAGGCCAATTTAGGGTTTGGGGAAACCGTTTAGGGTTTCGGTTTCAACCAAGCTTTTGGGGTTTCAATTGGATTCCAACCATTTAGGGTTTCACTAGGGTTGAAACCCTTTTTGATCTGGCTCAATTTGGTTGATCAGATGAAAAAGGTTTTGCTTAGGTGGCATGATCTTACACCTTGATTTCCTTCACAAATCCATCTAATGGTTCCTCTTTATGCCAAGTATCTAATACTATTCACTATGTGTGGCTAAGATCTTGCCAAGTGTCCAAATAAAACTTCTCTAACCTAATTTGGACATTCCACACTGTGATTTTGAAAACACTGCACTTAATACTGAAAAATCCTAAATATTTATATTAACCTATAGTGAAAACCGTTTACCAAAACTCAACCCCAAAGTGCCCCTATAAATAAATTCACAGTTTCAAATAGTCGTTTTGTTCGAAATTATGAAAATGAGTTATTGGGCCATAAAATCCTAAATATTCAACTGAGTCTAGTGGTATAAACTATAACGTAATCTGACACTTCTAACTACCTCAAACAATTAAAATCTCATTTCTGGCACCATAGCGAGTGATAACACTAACTATGTTGACAGGCTAAAACCTTTGCGATTAGCCGATTCGTGAAAACTTACGGAGTTTTCACGAAATTTCTCAAGTCTATAGAAATTCTACCATTGAATTTCTAGTGGGCTGTTACAAAATTCATCAAAATCACAAAAACAATACTTGGAATTTTTGGTTTCTTTCTAAGTTCTAAAAACAAATTTTTGTTTCGAACTTGTTTTGATCAACCTTTTGATCCATCACTTATAAAGATGTGATCTTTAAACTAAAATATCACATGGTTTAAAAAGGTGACCTAAAACAGATCTAAGCTTCTAATTCAAGATCACATGGTTAAAATCAACCAAAACATAAATTTAGCCAAGAACATCCACACTTTGGCCTATCCAAATATCTCTTTGTATAAAATTTCATATATTTGAAACTAAAAGCAAATTTCTTCAAAATATCATTCTAACATGTATATAAGAGGTTTAGGATCTTTAAATAAAATTATCAAAGCCATTGGAATAGGTTTAAACCACCAAAGATTTAAACTTTCTCAAAACATAAATTATTTTTCCTCTTCCAGTTTCTAAGCTTCTAAATCTAAAAAAATATTTCATCAAAACCTTTAATCATGCAACAAATCCTCAACCAATAATCATATAAACATGTTAAAAATACTCCATAAAAATTTCGGACCAATATCTATCCATTAGCTTGGTCAAAAACTCCAAAATGTAACATACTCTCTAGTTTATTGCCCAGAATAACCTTTATGGGATTTAAACTATATTTGACTGGCCAAATAATCTTCAAATGGAAAAATAAGATGTTCACGTAAAGTAGACTAAAAAATGAACAACTTTTATGAATGAAACTTTGTGATAAAACACTTACAAGAGCTTATAAATGGGTGTGCAAAAGAACTCCTGAAAGCTGTCCGAGAGAGTGTTTGGTACTAAAAATTCCTATATATTCATATGCACCTATAGTGAAAATCGTTTACCGAAATTCGACCCCGAGGTGTCCCTAAAAAATAAATTCACAATTTCAAACAAGCATTTCGTCCGAAAATATAAAAATGAGTTATTGTACCATAAAATCCTAAACAATCAATTGAGTCTAATGGCGCAGACCATAATATATTCTGACACTTCTAACTATCTCAATTAATTAAAATTGCACTTATGACACCACAGTGAGTGATAATACTAACTATGTGATCAGACTAAAACCTATGTGATTAGTTGATTCATAAAAACTTATGGAATCTTCACGAGGTTTCTAAAGCCAATAGAAATTTCAACATTGAATTTCTAGCGAACTGTTACAAACAAGCTCTAGGAAAACATTTTTTTAATATACTCAACTTTTGTAGCAGGGTAATATTGAGTAGAATTAACAAGTTTAACATAAGGATCATAAGGCGTACTAAGAGCAGTTAAAAAGGAAACAGGTATAACAATGAGAATACTACCAAGAGTAGTAAACCTGTTAGCTATATCAAGGGGGTAGCCAGAGTAGTAGGCTCATGTTTAACAATTCTGGTATCAGGTATTGGGGTAGGGGTAGTGTGACGCCCCCAAATTCCGCTTGGGATTGAACGGACATTTGAAGCGTCGAGACATGCAACACAAGGTTACCTGCCCCCGTTCATGACAGATAAGATGCAATGTTCCTAACATGCATCTAGCATTATGCAATATTCGCAGCGGATAATTTTTCTCTTTAGCAAAACTATGCACCAAACCAAAAATATCCCAAATACTTGAAACATATTTCATACATAAAGGCATACTAAAAAGCCGTGATCACCACACTAGTCTAAAATGGTTGTGATCAAAAGAATACTTGAGATACAACTCCAAAAGTACAAGTATTAACCTAAGTTAAATACTATACCATCATCAACATCGCACCGTGGCCTAGTCGACCGTATTCAGTTGGTCAGATTCCAATTCTCCTTTGGGTCCTGTAACAAGATCTACCATTCGGGGGGAATGGTAGTTGGGACTACCACAGTGAGATTTGATTACAAATCTCAGTAAGTTAACATAAAACTCACACACAGGTTAAAAATGCATGCATGGCAGTAAAAGCATAAATGCATAATTATAGTCATACATAAACATAGTATAACTTGACATATAGCATGACTTAACCAGAACTTAAGCGTGAACTGAACTTGACTTAACATGGCATGAACTTAAGCTTAAAACATAACATGAACAATCAACATAACATGAACGTGAAACATAACATGGACATGAACATAACATAACATGAACGTGAGCTTGAACGTATCATAAACGTGAACATAACATGATGTGAACATGAACTTGGAACATAACATGAACATGAACATAACATGTACGTGAGCATAACATAACATGAACTTGATCTGAAACTTGACTTAACATAAACTTGGAATCTTATTTAATTGTCTTGATTAATAACGTGCATTAATACGTACTCCACAGTTGTTGTGGCCCCACGTATTCAAGTAACATAAAACATAATACGTACTCCACAGTTGTTGTGGCCCCACGTATTCTACATGTCACAATTGCTGTGTCTCATGTAGTGTATGCTCCACAGTTGTTGTGGCCCCATACTTCATGCTCCACAGTTGTTGTGGCCCCATGAATTCACATAACATAAAATATAATACGTACTCCACAGTTGTTGTGGCCCCACGTATTCTACATGTCACAATTGCTGTGTCTCATGTAGTGTATGCTCCACAGTTGTTGTGGCCCCATACTTCATGTAACATAAAATATAATACGTACTCCACAGTTGTTGTGGCCCCACGCATTATAAGTAACATAAATATAATACGTACTCCACAGTTGTTGTGGCCCCACGCATTATAAGTAACATAACATAAATATAATACGTACTCCACAGTTGTTGTGGCCCCACGCATTATAAGTAACATAAATATAATACGTACTCCACAGTTGTTGTGGCCCCACGCATTATAAGTAACATAACATAAGATATAATACGTACTCCACAGTTGTTGTGGCCCCACGCATTATAAATAACATAACATAAATATAATACGTACTCCACAGTTGTTGTGGCCCCACGCATTATAAGTAACATAACATAAATATAATACGTACTCCACAGTTGTTGTGGCCCCACGCATTATAAGTAACATAAATATAATACGTACTCCACAGTTGTTGTGGCCCCACGCATTATAAGTAACATAACATAAGATATAATACGTACTCCACAGTTGTTGTGGCCCCACGCATTATAAATAACATAACATAAATATAATACGTACTCCACAGTTGTTGTGGCCCCACGCATTATAAGTAACATAACATAAATATAATACGTACTCCACAGTTGTTGTGGCCCCACGCATTATAAGTAACATAAATATAATACGTACTCCACAGTTGTTGTGGCCCCACGCATTATAAGTAACATAACATAAGATATAATACGTACTCCACAGTTGTTGTGGCCCCACGCATTATAAATAACATAACATAAATATAATACGTACTCCACAGTTGTTGTGGCCCCACGCATTATAAGTAACATAACATAAATATAATACGTACTCCACAGTTGTTGTGGCCCCACGCATTATAAGTAACATAAATATAATACGTACTCCACAGTTGTTGTGGCCCCACGCATTATAAGTAACATAACATAAAATATAATACGTACTCCACAGTTGTTGTGGCCCCACGCATTATAAATAACATAACATAAATATAATACGTACTCCACAGTTGTTGTGGCCCCACGCATTATAAGTAACATAAATATAATACGTACTCCACAGTTGTTGTGGCCCCACGCATTATAAGTAACATAAAATATAATACGTACTCCACAGTTGTTGTGGCCCCACGCATTATAAATAACATAAAATATAATACGTACTCCACAGTTGTTGTGGCCCCACGCATTATAAATAACATAAATATAATACGTACTCCACAGTTGTTGTGGCCCCACGCATTATTATAACATAACATGTCTTATCTTTCTTAATGCATGTGATATTATTTAATATCATATACTTTTCTAACATGGCGTATACTTGTAAATGGCATAATATGATTTAATCATAAACATTTCATGGCATACATGTATCATATGGCATACTTAACATGGCATACTTATAACATACATCATTGTATGACAGAAAAGATTATATAACAGATAATTATTCATGAGAGATTAAATCATACGTAACAGATAAACATGTAATGACATAGCATGACATGGCATATACGATAACATACATACATAAATTGTAGTTCTCTTACCCATCACACATACACAATAAACTGATAGTAAGTTAGAGGCTAACTTACCTCGATCGTCGCGTTCTATGAGAATAGAGCGCGAGACACGAGGAACTGCACAACAGCTGGAAGAGGAACACTCAAGTCCTTAAGATTTTCACTTCTGAACTCAATTGCCATATTGTAAGCACTTGCAACACCACGGCCAACTTGAGGTTTCACTATACTCGGAAGAGATAAATTGACTTCAGAAAGCCTTTGCACTAAAACAAGTTCATTAAAATTATCAATAACAACCAAACAAACAACTCATTTCTCAATCCATATACTCTTAGCCATAGTCAACCACAAGATGACACCAGTCATCCCGGACTATAATCCATATCATCACTGCTTCGGGACACTGTCATACAGTTTCCCAACATTACACCATACGCTCCACACTTCTCTGCTACGCCATTCAACCCTTCGTGACACGCCATCCGGTGTATCACGACTTAGTACAGAGTACACTCACGTGAACTCTCTTCCATTCACACTACAAAACCCATCACTGCGATACACGTCTCACGGTGCATCGCTACGCGACACGGAGTACGCGCTACGCGTACTTCCTTCGCTACAACACTCATCAACACGATGCACATCACACGATGCATCGCCATACCACACGGAGTACACTACATGCGTACTCCCTTCCTTCTACGACCCACATCACTACAGCGCACGTCGCGCGGCGCGTCGCTGCATTACACAGAATACGCTACACGCGTATTCTCTTCACACAACCCGCCGTATCACATCTACGGCATCCATCTCACGCCTATACTTCACAGCACAGTCCACAAAACTACAAAATCAAGCCTAACACTTCACAACCACACTTCGTTTCACAACTACGCAGCGAACTCCACAAACACTAACTACACAGTCTACAGCCAACCAAATCAACTATGTTAAACATAAATAACTAAAGATAGATGGTTAAGATGAGAGAGATGTGATTGCTGTCGGGAAAGAATCCAAAACTGATAATTTTAGGCTGTTACAGGTAGCAATCTTCTTCCCTTTGTCTTTTTTTCTGCTCATGTATTTTGTAAGAATTCATGAGTAAGAAAATCAAGAATATAGTTTTTAGATCATTTAATATATTCAATATTAAAATCAAATACACTTAAAATTGCTTGCCATATGGCAAAAATATGTTTTGATGCAATGTTTTCAAAATCTTTTTCTAAGACATATTTAGCACTTTTGCAATTAATGTATAATAAAAAATTTTGGTTTAACAAATCACTTTGAAACTTAGAAATACATAGTACTATGGATAATATCTCTTTCTTAATATAACTGTAGTTGAGCTGTGGAGTATTCCAAACTATGGAATGGAAGCAAACAATTTGTTTAGATGAGCCTGGTGAAACAATTTGTTTCAAAATGCCACCATAACCAATGTCAAAGGTATCTGTTTCAACAATTTTAAAGGAACAAGAAGTATGAATTCCAAGACATGGTAGAGTTTCAACAAATACTTGAATTTGTTTCACAAGAGTAGTATGAATTTTAGTCCAAGGTAGAGGGTTTGAGTGTAGTCTCACAAAGAGTGAATGAGATTGTTTCCTCATGTTCTTATAGAATTCTACAACATAGTTGAGAGAATCAAAAAATCTTTACAACTAGTTTTATCAAAAATAACATCAAGGAATTTTTTTAGCAAATTCGATAGCCCTATTAATAGGTTGAATTTTGCCTTTAGCAAGATCATAACTAAGGAATCTAATCTTAGTTTGGAAGAATTTAATTTTCTTGGTAGAAATGACAAGACCATCTCATCTAATGATATCTAGAAACGATTGTAATCATTTCCAGTGTTCATCAATAGACGTTGAGTAAATGAGAACATCAAAAATAACCTCAAGGAATTTTTTTAGCAAATTCGATACCCCTATTAATAGGTTGAATTTTGCCTTTAGCAAGATCATAACTAAGGAATCTAATCTTAGTTTGGAAGAATTTAATTTTCTTGGTAGAAATGACAAGACCATCTCATCTAATGATATCTAGAAACGATTGTAATCGTTTCCAGTGTTCATCAATAGACGTTGAGTAAATGAGAACATCAAAAATAACATCAAGGAATTTTTTCAGCAAATTCGTTAGCCCTATTAATAGGTCAAATTTTGTCTTTAGTAATATCATAACCAAGGAATCCAATCTTAATTTAAAACAATTTAATTTTCTTGGCAGAAACAACAAGACCATCTCATCTAATGATATCTAGAAACGATTGTAATTGTTTCTAGTGCTCATCAATAGACGTTGAGTAAATGAGAACATCATCAATGTAAACAATGGTGAAATGGGTGATTGAGTTGAAAATGTCATTCATAATATTTTGGAATTCGCTTAGGGCATTCTTGAGTCCAAAAGGCATAACATTCCACTCATAATAACCAAATGTGGTAATAAAGGTAGTCTTATATCTATCTAACACACTAATCTGGATTTGCCAAAATCCTGATTTCAGGTCAAACTTGGAGAATACTAATGCTTTACTAAGCCTATGAATCAAATCATTCTTATTGGGGTTAAGGAACCTAATCCACTCTAAAACTTTGTTAAATGGTTTGTAATTAATAACTAGGCAAGGTGTTCCTCTCTCAATCTCTACATTTTTCTGGAAATAAAAAGTAACACAAGACCAAGGCGACTTACTATGCCTAATAATATTCTTAGCAAGCAAATCTTGTATTTCAATTTTATATAATTCTAAAGTCTCACTATTCATTTGAATAGGTCGAGTTTTTGTGAGAATATTTTGTTTTAGAAAAATATTTAATATAAGGTAGAGTAATAACATGTTTCTTCCCATGCCAGAAAGCATTTGGAAGATCAGAGCAAACATTATCAATTAGTTTTTTTGTTAAAATCATTGATCTTTGACTGTAATAAATTACTAGACAATTGTTTAGCAATCACTTTATATTTGATTTTTTGTTGCAGGAAATTCAAATGTTTTGTTTTAGCAGAGACTAAAGATTTCAAACTTTTATTAGTATCAATATCAAATTTTAAAACAAATTTAAACTTTACTTTCTAACCAAAAAGCCCAGTAGTAATAACATTCTTTTTTGAAATGAATGAGTATAAAGAATAAATAAAAGGAATCCCTAATATGATTTCATCAGTCATATTTTTTTACAAGCATAGAAGGAATTATAAAATAAACATTATTCTGATAGATATGAGTAGTGTTGAGTTCATACTTGATCTTCATCTGAGATCCATTAGTCGAGAATAATCTTTAAGTAAATTTTTCATAATTATTCCTTCCTAGATACAATTCATATATGATTAAGAATCAATCATAGTAATCACAAAAAATTCATATTCTTGACAAACAATAATAGTAACTTTAGAAAACCACTTAGGAGGAATAGTATGATAGATTAAGCAAATTTGATTGTTGTCAAAAAAGAGAAGTGTTTTCCTCCTTTGGACTTGAATCTTAATCATTTAGTTGCTCATCATTATCAGAAAGAATATCTTGATCAAATTGTTTATTAATTTTTAACACAATAATTCTTGTTTAAAAGAATCATTTTCATATTTGAGATTGTTAATCTCAATGTTAAGTTCAAAATTTTCTTTTTTAATAAAAACAACTTCACGTTGTAAATCAATAGTAGAAATCTCTTTGGGTTTTTTCTTTTCCAATCTTTCCAAAATTTCTTGAAAACTAATTTTTTATTTAGGAGTTTCAAGTGCTTGGCGAACCATGTCTTCTTGAGATTATGAAGATATTTATCTTTGAGCTCTGGATTAGTAATCTAACTAATGAAGGTTAATAAAAAAAAATTTCTTGTTCTTCAGCTTTGGTGAAGACATTTATTGTTTTACCTAAATGTTTGCAATAAGAATTATTACAACCAAACTTAATATTGAGAGAATCAGATTATTCAATTTCTGAGTGATACTTAGAATCACTAGAATTGAATTCATTAATGTTAGATGATGCAGAGAATTTTGTTTCTAAGAGACGAAACAGATTCCCTTGATCATTATCATTAATATTTAACTAATTAAGATTTTTTTTAAAACTTATTAGGCTTTTTGGAACATTTATACGCAAAATGTCCAAACTTGCCACAATTAAAACATTTTCCTTTTGACTGATTTTGAAAACTCTTTTTCTTGCCAAAAGATTTTTTCTTGTAAAAATTGTAAGGTTTTTTTTTTTTATAAAAATCATATCGATTACTACTTCTTTTCTTGGCGTAAGGTTTAATAAATTTATTAGAGTATTTTTACTTCTGTCTAGAATGAGCAATAGGAGGAAGGCTAAATTATTCACAGAAATTGCTGATACGATTAATAATATTAGAGGGAGTCCCAACAAAATGTTTAAGAATAGTATAAATCAAAGAATTGACACCATCACGGATGCCTTTTCCTATGGTTGTGTCAAAAATAGGTACACCTTCATCATCATCCTTAACTACATTTCGAATCATTTCCTTTGCTTCATTTGGTAGGTGCTTATCCTACCAATGTCAAAGCATACAAGAAAATCTTATAGTTAATAAATCAATTGTCTCAATTTGGCTAAGATTATTGTTATTAACAAAAGCATTTGTAACCATGAACATTTTATTCATGGTATTGAGAATTTCTTATTCAGAGAATCCATCAATATTCCAATCATAGAGTTTATAAAAAGAAACAAAAAATTGTGTTTGAAAAAATCTTCCTTCAAATTGTAAATCAGGTGGAGTAGGTCTAGGATACCAATTCTTCATTAGACTCATTGGATTGTGTCTTTTTGAAGAAAAATTTTTAATCTCAAGTTTCCTCAAATCAATATCTTGAAAATTCTTTTCAAGTAAAACAAGATCTTTATTAGCAAATGATTCTTCTGTAGAAAAACAAGAAACAACTTCATTGTTGTTGCTATTTAAAGCACTGGTAGAGGGTTGTTCTTTCTTTAAATTAGCAAGCATTTGATTAATTTTATCAAGAGTGTTGGCCTGTTTGATCTTGGGCCCTTGCCAATTCTCTAGAAAATAATAAATGGTTTTTCAATTTTTGAAGTCAAAGTAAAAACAGGACTTTCAACCTTTTCTTCAATACGGTCCAATTGCTAACCTATAATATGAAGAATTTAATTGACAAAATTGTTTCGTTCAACAATCTTTTTTGTTTCAGTAAAAATGGTAGCTTTAGGATCAGTAGCATTGGGTACTTTAAAGGGAGAAGCATTTATTTTTTCCCCCATATGAGAAATCATAATTGTCTCTAAATGAGAGTGGCTAGATTTAACCATTGTCTTTCCTTCTTCCTTGACAAAATTGGTTTTAACAACATTTAAATTATACTTAGAAACATAATAATTTTCAAGGAAATCAAAGAAAAGTATATGCTTCTGTAGGGCATTAATTTTTTCTTTCCATTTTTTTTAACACATAATTTCTCAGAGTTAGAAAAAGTAGCATGATTAGATTTTCTCTTATCACTATTTTTAGCAGAACTATATTCTTTATATAAAACAATTAAATCAACTTTAAAAGCTCTATTAATCACAATAAGCTGAATGTGAGGAATATGAGCAACCATATCTAAAGCTATTGCGGATAAATATGAAGCATCTTCTTCTTTATCAACTTCTTCCTTTATGGCTTTATCTTTGGATACGTAGGTATCCTTGGTAGTGTAATTAGCAGAAGTAACCTGCGAGGAGGTGGAAACACCTTTCAATTTTAAATTAGATTTAACAGGTTTTACTTATAACCCAAGTTTTTTGAAAGATGACACGAGGTATCGGAATAGATCAAGAGAGTCATTAGTGTGCATGGAGCTAGACAGAATATAAGAGGATTCTCCTATGCATAATCAAAATAGTCATAGCATTGGCAATGGCTTATGCATCTTCATATTCATTTTCATATTTGCATAATATCTCTCTAAATTGGTCTATATTGGATTAGGCATCTTTAAAATTTTACATAGCTTTGAATAGTATTTCTTCAAGTTTGAATAAGCACCATTTACTCTCCAAATATTATTTTACTGTTTTTTCTCTCTCCTACCCATTAAAATCAACTTTGTGAAATTTGTATTAAGATGAATTTGATATATGAAATTTGTATTAAGTTGATGATACAAAGTGTTTTTTAGTATATATTAATATTGATTGATAAAATTGGTAATATTTGGACATATAGAATTGGTATTTTTGAGCACATCATGCTAA
Source organism: Carya cathayensis (assembly GCA_011037825.1). NCBI lineage: Eukaryota > Viridiplantae > Streptophyta > Magnoliopsida > Fagales > Juglandaceae > Carya > Carya cathayensis. The sequence goes on from QGSO01000189.1 coordinate 344,466, forward strand.
TTGTGAAATATATAAAAATAATAATTTTAATAAAGAAATAATAATATTTTATTATTATTTGATTCAAAGATGCATAATCCAATGTGGAAGTTTTTCTTTATATGCAAAATCAATCTTCAAAAGATGTGATTTTGAAAATAAATATAGAGAAACCAATGCTAGTGCTCTCAGATTAGCAAGATAAATAAAAACTAGTAGATTTCATATTGTAGATTAAATATGAGAGCAGCTCAGCTTTCCGTTTATCATAGCAGAAGCATGGAAATGGTGCCATTCCACTTTTCCTAATGGTTCAATTAAGTTATTAATACTCTTCTTTAAAGAATTTATATAAGGTATCTATCTTTAGCATGTCTTACATTACCTTTATGGTTAAAATAAACCAACACCCCCTTCTTATATATCCCAAGAGATATGATTTGATAAAGATTGGTGTGAGTGAGTTTGTGTAACAATCCCCAATGGATGCTTAGTAAAATAGGGTTTTTTACTCTCTTCGAGAAATAGCAGCTCCAAAGAATTGATAGAGAGAGAGAGAGAGAGAGATTGATAGAGTGAATAGGACAAGAAATTGCTTAACATTCAGAATGCGAATTAATCCTACAGAGACATGACCAGGATGTAAGCTGCCAGGCACGGTAACAGTAATTACTACAAACAAAGTGTCCTATGGCCATGGGCCAAACGCAACAGGATTATACTAGAAATAAGTAGGAAAGACAAGTAATTAATTTGATAACATAACAGGCCCACGCAAGAACACCATTCTGGCCCAACTCATGAAACTTAATAAAACTAACTTCAAATTCTAAAGGCCCAACTCCAAGGCTATCTCTCAAGCTCACTTTAGTTGAAGTCCCTCCAAGAACTCTTCACAACACTTCAGTTGAAGTCCCTCCAGGTACATGATAGCAACTAACTTCTCCCCTTTGACAACCCCCCCTTTGTGCAAAATGCAAGAAACCGTAGCTTTGTGCAATGGTCGTTACAATTCTTCCCCTTTACAAAACACCTTGCCCACAATGTGAGGAAATCCTTCTCTGAGGGTAGCATAATTTTTTCATCTGGTTCTTGACCATGCTGGCTTATAAGGAGTTCAATCTTGGCGTTGTTTCCCGATTTCACCATGTGGCGAGGTAACACTTCTTCAGGCTCAGGTTTAATAATGCCATCATCATCTACAAGAGGCAACTCTGGGATGGTGATTGAAGAGGATCCCAACTTCTTCTTGAGCTGTGAAACGTTGGGTGGATTTTGGCTAATTCTGGTAGATCAAAATGGTAAGCTACTATCCCCACTATTTGTAAAATATGAAAAGGACGAAAGAATCTTGGGGCCAGCTTATTGCTATGGTGGAAAGCCATCGTGGTCTACTTGTAGGGCTAGAGTCTCAAGTAGACCTAGTCTCCTTCAAAAAACTCTCGGTCCTTCCTTCTTAAGTTTGCATATCTCTTCATTCTGTCTTTTGCTTTTTGTAGGTTGTGACGTAGCAAACAAGCTATCTGGTCTCTGGTCTTGAGGTGATCTTCCACAGCAACAACTTAGGCAATACCAGGTATATACTCTAGCTATCTAGGAGGGGGTAACCGTATAGGGCTTCAAATAGTAATAGCTTTGTAGACATGTGAGGAGTGGAATTGTACCACTACTCTGCAAGAGGTATCCATAATACCCAATCCCTAGGTCTCTCCCCTAAGAAGCATCTCAAAAAATTTTCTAAAACCTTGTTTACAGCCTCAGACTGCCCATCAATTTAGGGGTGCTAGGCCATACTAAGTGCCATTTGAACCCCCTGCAAGCTCAAGATTTCTTGTCAGAATTTACTGGTGAATGATCTATCCCTATCTGAGGCTATGGGCTGAGGTAAACCATGTAGTTTAAATATGTGCTTGAGAAACAATTTTGCTAGATTCTTAGCAGTATATGGGTGCTTCAATAGTGTTACATGTAAATATTTAGTGAGGTGATCAACCACCACCCACAGGCTATTAAACCCCTTGGAATTTGGAGGGCCTTTTAAGAAATCCATAGTTATATGGGTCCAAGGCTGAGAAGGGATTGGTAGTGGTTGTAGCAGCCCACTAATCAATTCATTAGAGGATTTCACTCTTTAACACAAGTCGCACCCCCTAATAATTGTTTAACATCGTTCTTAAGCCCGAGCCAAAAAAAAAATCTCTTCTCACCCTTTGTAAGGTTTTGTCGAACCCCAAGTGACCCACCTAAGGGCTACTATGACCCAACTCTAGAAGTTTCTCCTTAAACTCAGGGTCATGAGGAATATACAAGCTCTGTTTGTATAGTAATAGGTCTGATCTCATGATATACTCAAGGCCCAGCTTTATCTCATTAAACATATATAGAGATTAGAGTTTGTACCTTTGGGTCACTGGTATAGGCAGCTTCAGTTCATCTAGCCAATCAACGGTGGGAAAGGAAATTAGCATCAAGTTTTCTTCCTCCTCTTGATCTACTCTTGACAAGGCATCAGCAACTCTATTTTCAACCCCTTTTCGCACTTCACCATGAAGTCGTAACCCATAAGTTTAGAAACTCATTTTTGTGGCATTGGGGTTCCCACCCTTTGGTCCAGTAGGTATTTGAGGCTCTGCTGGTCAATTTTGACTTTAAAGGTCTCACCCAATAAATAGGGCTTCCATTTAACCACTACGAACACTAGAGGCAAAAGGTCCTTCTCATAAGTCAATAGGATTAGAGTCATCCCCTTGAGAGCTTGGCTGAAATAGGCTATTGGCCTTCCTCGTTGTATCAAAATAACTCCAATATTAGTGGCTGAGGCATCACACTCAATAGTTAAGAGTGATGCAAAATTTGGTAATGCAAGCACCAGGGGGTTTGTGACAGCTTCATTTAGCTTGTGGAAAGCCACTTTTGCTTCACTCCGCTTGAACCCTTCCTTTTTAAACACACAATCTCCACATGCCATGCGCCTTCCTTATTAGTAGTACGAATACGGATTTTGACTAGGCCTTATTACACCTAAAGCTAGCAGTTCATGAATTATTTTTTCTATTTCGTCCTTTTGGTAGTAAGGGTAGCGGTAAGGTCTCATAGATATGGTCTTGGTGTTAAGTATGAGATTAATGACATAGTCATGGGATCGGTTGGGAGGTAGGCCTTTTGGTTCTTCAAAAACTTCACTGAATTGTTTTAAGAGGGATTGTATAGCTGCTAGTATTTCCTGATTTAATAACACAAGCCCTTATCCCTCTTTTCCTTCATCTGCTTTTGGTTTATCTTATGGATCTGGATATTTGGTTTGGGGTAGGTTTTTACGGGTAGGTTGGGTTTTCTCAGTATACCAAGGTCAGGTGAATAACTCATGCCAAATCTGCTATGCTTCCTAGTGATGTTGTAATTTTCTTCTTGTATTTTTGCTAGACTGTAAGCACTAGTCAAGCATGTGGGTTTAAACATTCTTACGGTCAATCTAATCTCATCCCTCAGGCCACTGTGGAAACAACTTAGTTTAAACTGATTTGATAAACCCCTCAGTCTATTTGATAGTGACAACTAATCTTTGTATTCTTCTAGTGTGCCACTTTTTCTCAAAAGAGTGAGAGACTCCATAGGGTCATCATATCCACCAAGGCCAAATCTGGCTAACAATACTATAGTGAAAGCATTACAATCATCTATTTGCCCTATTTCTTCCCAATCTTGAAACCAAGTTAAAACCTTACTTTGTGTTGTGGTAGGGAGTTATGGAAAACAAAAAATTATTGTACCTCATATATCCACCCAACCGAATCCTTATCGTGAAAAGCAGGAAAATCCAAACAAATAGTCCTTGTCTAAATCTCACCAAAGGGCCTCGGATTCCCTCCATCCTAATTGGGATGCACTCTAGAAGTAGACCCCCCATGACTTTGATGGTGACTTCTCTTATGCATCTAGCCAGTTATCACTATCAATTGCTGCAACATTGCATCAGCTTGCCTTTTCAAAGTCAAGGCCATCACTATTTTCTTACTCTTGTTGATAACCATAGTCAGTTAATACGGGTATACCTAATGAAATTTAAATCTGAAGTTAGAATCCTTTTGCAATCTTTTATCCACATGGTTGAAACACAATTTAATGCCAAAATAAAGCAAGTTAGATCAGATAATGGACCTAAATTTTACATGCTTGAGTTTTATAACTCTCATGGTATTTTGCATCAAAAATCTTGTGTTTACACTCCACAACAAAATGGAGTGGTGGAGAGAAAACATCAACATCTCCTCTCTATCACACTAGCCTTCCTCTTTCAAGCATATCTTCCAATCAAGTTTTGGGGAGAGGCTATCTTAACGGCCACCTACTTAATTAATAGAATCCCCACTCTTACTCTTCAAAACAGGTCCCCCTATGAGATTTTATTTGCATCAAAACCTTCCTACCATCATGTAAGAGTTTTTGGATACTTGTGTTCTTTTTCTAACCTTAAACATAACAGAACAAAACTTGATCCTAGAGCTAAGAAATGCATCTTTCTCGGGTATCCAGCCTGTTTCAAAGGCTATAACGTCTATGATTTGAGAACTCAAACCATTTTCACCTCAAGGGATGCCATCTTTCATGAGTCCTCCTTCCTTTTCCAAGGTCTTAGTTCAAGTCCTTCTCCCTCTCCTACTTCCTTTCATGATCTGGTTCTTCTTCTAGCTCTACCAGATTCTATGCTTTCCTATCCCCTTCATCCTACACCTCCCACTCTTGAAACTGAATCTGATTACTTGACTCATGATCACTCCCATGACTCATCATCATGTCCTTCCTCTCCATACTAGGATTCCACTTAGCAAATTACTCCCAATTCCCCTCAACATCTTGACACTCCTCTCAATATTCCTCTTAGAAGGTCCACTCTGGTCAAACAATTACCAACTTACCTATATGACTTTCATTGTCAATTAGCCACTACTACCTTCCATCACCCTTCTTTTGATCACTCTAATGAACACTCTACCCATAAAAAGTTGTCTTATGCACAACTATCTCCTTCTCATAAAGCCTATGCACTTTCCCTTTCCCTCACCAATGAACCCACAACCTATGTAGAGGTTGTGATCTCCCAGCATCAAAGAGATGCAATGCAAGCTGAGTTAGATGCTTTAGAGGCTAATGGGACATGGACCATCACTACTTCACCTCTAGAAAAAAAGGCAATTGAATTTAAATATGTTTATAAGGTGAAACTTAAGTAGATGTAACAGTAGAGAGACACAAAGCTAGATTGGTGGCAAAGGACTACACACAAAGGGAAGGCTTTGATCATCAAGAAACTTTCAGTCTTATGGCTAAACTCACTACTATTCAAGCTTTCTTAGCCTTGGCAACCATCAATGGTTGGCATCTATCTCAACTAGATGTGCATAATGCTTTCCTCCACGATGATCAAGATGAGGAACTATATATGAAGCTACCTCCAGGTTTTCAAGTTAAAGGGCAGTCACCTCATGAAAACAAAGAGCTGGTATGTCGTTTGCATAAGTCTCTCTATGGTTTCAAGCAGGCCTCTCGACAATGGCACTCAAAATTTTTTACTGCTCTCATTTCTATTGGTTTCAATCCATCAAAGTCTGATTACTCTTTATTCACAAGAAATGATGAGCATGGATTCACAGCTTTATTGGTCTATGTAGATGACATTGTAGTAGGAAGCTCCAGCTTAACAGCCATTGACAGTGTCAAGAAAAACCTACTCTCACAATTTAAAATCAAAGATTTGGGTCCTTTGAAGTATTTCTTGGGACTGAAAATAGCAAAATCAGCTATTGGAATTCACTTATATCAAAGAAAATACACCCTCAAAATTCTTCAGGATGCTAGGCTCCTTAGCTGCAACAAGTCAGTCACAACTCCAATAGAAATCAATCACAAGCTTGCATATTCAAATTTTGATCTCTTAAGTGATATCACAAGCTATAGAAGATTAATTGGACGACTTATCAACCTATCGATCCCCAGGCCAGATACTAAATATGCGATTAATATCCTAAGCCAGTTCATGGATAAACCAACATAGTCTCACTTGCTTGCAACTCATAGAATCCTAAAATATCTAAAGAGTTCCATTGGGCAAGGCATTTTCTTCTCAAGTAAATCCCCTTTACACCTCAAGGCCTTTAGTGATTTGGACTGGGCAGCTTGTCCAGAGACTAGGAGGTCAGTTACTGGGTTTTGTATATTCATTGGGGACTCCTTAGTTAGCTGAAAATCAAATAAACAAGCTATTATTTCTTGCTCATCTGCTAAAGTAGAATATTATGCTTTAGCTCAAACCAGTTGTGAGGTCATCTAGTTGATATCTCTACTAAAAGACTTCAATACTTATCATTCCCAACCTACCCTCCTATATTGTGATAGTCAAGCAACTCTCCATCTCACCAAAAATCCTATTTTTCATTAGAGAACTAAACATATAGAGTTAGACTGTCATTTTGTTAGATAAAGGGTTCAAATGGAGTCATCACACCAATGCACACCAATACCAAGTTCCAACTAGCAGATATGTTCACCATAGCTTTACCAGGTGCTGCATTCCATTTCTTACCATCCAAGATGAGCACATTAAATATATATGCTCATCTTGAGGGGGAATCTCAAGAATTGCACAATATGCACTATAAGAGTTTGGATTTTTTGAGACAAATCATTTTGTCTCCAAAAATCTAAAATTCGTCTCTAAAAATTTTTTTAGATGATTCATCTCTATTTTGTCTCGAAAAGGCTATCTTGAAATGTATTTGGAGACGAAAAGCAAATTTCATCTCAAAAAATCATTTTTAGGGACAAAATTGGGCTGATCCAGTCGAAACTGTTCGAACGAGTTTTTTTTTAGACGAATTATTTTCATCTTAACAGACCGTTCGAATAGAAACCTACCCGATCAAACCAACAAGTACTATTCAAACTATAAGAATTTTTTATTCGAACTACTGCTTATATTTGATCATATTCAAACAGAATGAATGTTCGAATAGATTTTATGAGTTCGAATGAATAAATTTTTCAAATGATTTGTATTCGAACATAAATTTTGGTCGTTCAAATAGAATTTTCATTTTCAAAAATTCTATCTGTTCAAACAGGGTTTTGCACATTAATATTGTTTGAAAAATATTTTATTGTTCGAACTGTCATACGGACTGTGCTACTCGGTTGTCGTTCGAATGGGTTAGTTTTTGTTCGAATGGGTATTTTTTTATTCGATTGGATTTATAAATTGTTATTGACCGTTTGAACAAATTATTTACTGTTCGAATGTTATTAATCTTACAGAATATAATTTATTAAAAAATATCATACTAATATTGAAGAAATTGTAATTCCAATATCACAATTGTTCAAATTTTTTGAAACATCATAAGTGAAAGACAATTAAAGAAAAATAAATTTTAAGATTGTGGTGGTTTCATAGAGTTTTGAGACATCATTGACTGCCACTAGTCAAACATTTTTTGGTTATTCAACTCCAGCCTCTTCTACACGTTCTCTTCTAATCTCGCCTCAAAATCTACTGCTTGATCTAATCGGGCCAGCAATTCCTTTTTCTTGGACTTCAAACTTTCTATCTCAAGTGCTACTTCCTCTAATGCCTTAGTATTTTCGTCTTTTGATCTGGTTTTAGAAGAGGATGATGATGTCGAAGATGGCTTCATGCAACGTCTTAAGCCCCTCAAATATCCAGAACATGATCCAAGAACTTGAGAAAGGATCTTAGCATCGTTGACAAATGATTCATTAGATGGATCCGCAACATCTTCCTTAAGAGATATCATCTTGTCCTACTAAAAAAAACATAATATATTAATTAAAGTAACAAAAGTACTATATTAGACTTGAATTAAATAAACTTTAACTTACATAATTTGTCTCTGCTTCAGGACTAGTCCAAGCACCATCACTATTTTTATGTGCTTTAGCATACAATTGGGCTAAATCATAATCAGCAAGACTTTCTTCTTACTACAAAAGGAAATTTAGATTAGAACTTAAATCAGACAAATGCATATCTTAATATTTAACGGTGAGTAAAATAACTGACCATTTTTTTATACAAATGATGAAAAGATCGAGAACCCGCATGATGGTGTATCATTAAATTTAATTTATTTACTTTGTTCACAGTACTTCATTGCTAAAGAAAATATTATAACTATATCTTTAATACATATATCATATACTATTAAAAAAATATAGCATCGAAATTAGCTAATAAGCAGGATCTTCAAACATATCACAAACCTTCTCACATTCGTTTGGTGGCATTGCTTGGAATGGATTTTGACACGCTTCTATCGTAGTACTAAACTTCTGATAGTGTGCATGGCATCGACCTTTGTACTTCCTGAATACATTCAACATCAGTTCCTTAACTGTTAGCCGATCCTCTCACCAGCCAAAATTAAGTTCACACTCATCCTTTCATAAATTATAAACAATTAATATAAATACAAACTAACTTTAAATCAACATGTTATACTTAATTTCTTGGGATGTAGCTCATTACCAGGCAACATTTTTTTATGTGGTCTTTCACATCTTGGAGAACTTTAGCCCAAGAGAACATAGCCATCAGTACATACGCGCGAGTAAGGGTACCAACATAAGAAGCAAGCTAAGTTGCCGAATCCCCGGAGCTGCCGGTGTGATCATTAGGAATATCAACTTTAATTTTATCAACTTTCCTTACTTTCTCTATGTAGACACCCCCTCATACTGCCTCAACCTTGGGGCTGACTTACAACAACTATATATACAGTAATTAAACCACATATTTTTATTATTTTTATTAAATTTATTTATTTTAATAATATAGTTTACTTAAATCGAGCATTAAGTTTGTCATTTAATTTGATAAAATATCTTGTTCTAGATATGGTGATGTTAGCCCACTATTGATGGTAGGTGAACCACATGGAAAGTAATGGATGGGGATGGCACATGCGTTGCTTTGCGTTTAAGAGGTATATCTATTTAAAATTGTAATAAATTATATATAGTATGTACAAACATTGCGGATATTTATAAGATTATATAATTACACAAATATTAGATTCATTCACTATCAGTTTTGCTGGACCAGTCACCCTCATCCTCACTAGACACTTCAATTGATTCATGTTCTTCTGACATTTCACCCTCAATTATTTCTAGTTCAACATCTTCTCTACGCTATAGGACCATGTCATATTGGCTTAGATCAACAAATAGATTGATGCCTAGTTCATTTTCTTGATATGCTTCTTCATTTATTGGACTATCAAATTATTCATGTGGTTCGTCTGCCTCTAGAATGTAATCATATACATTTCTTGGTGCAAACTTCTCCACCACTCGCCATGGATTCCCATACTCCGGATCATCTAAATAAAAAACTTGATCCGCTTGGTAAGCGAGAACGAAATGATCGTCCTCATATCCTGTGCGAGATATATTCACACTAACAAAATATTCATCATTACACACTCCCAACCTAAGATTTGAGACATCCTACCAAGTACATTTAAACAACCAAACCATATAGCCTCCCGTGTACTTTAATGCTATGATATCTTTTACAACTCTTTAAAAGTCAATATTATCATCTCCATGGCTTTCATTGACTACGACTCCACAATTTTGAGTTTTTCTGTATCGTTCTCTGTCACACGTGTGAAATCTATATCCACACACCAAACATCCTGAGTATTGGATGGCCCACCTAGACGGACCACATGCCAATGCATACAATTCTGATGAGATTTCACCAGAATTTTCAGCATATTTTGATTGAATCTAAATCAATAAATATATTTAATTATATCAAATATCAATAGAAAAAAAGTATAGTGGAGTGGTATGAAGTTTATAGATGCCACTAAATTTATTTTTAGAATAATATCGTATGTTCAAACACGAGGTGAATTCCTCTTCATGTTTCTTTTCTACATTAGTTACACCACCGTGAGAAATAGTTGTAAATGTTCACTACGCATGATCATATTAACTATTAATTTGTATAACTTGAATATGAAAATTTTATTGATACGAAGATTCATCACTAACCTTAAGTAGTGCTCAATTTCTACACAGTTATTCAAGACTTACTATCGAGCTCTATCAAACTTTGTCCACTTAGGTCATAGCCTCCTTGTGCATCTATGGGACATACGGTTTGAGAAAACACGAAAAATGATGATGAGACTCATATTTGTCCACCTTCATAATTTTGGTCCGGTCTCGTAAATCTAGTATCAACCCCACGGAAATACATTGAACAAAATGTATGTCATTCATTATCAATGTATAATTATGCAATCAAACCTTCTGGACAAGCCTTATTCCTCACTGATCACTTAAGTTTTCCCAAAAACCATTCAATAGAATACATCCGTCTATATTGAACTGGGCTAGCAACTAAAGCCTCATGAGGTAGGTGCACAGCCAAATGAACCATTACATCAAAGAAATCATACGGGTACAAACTCTCCAATTTACACAATATCATTGCGATGTTAGCTTCCATTTTTAACAATGCATCAACACTACAAATGTCACTAAAAAATCCCCCTAATTCTATGAGAGTTGTACAAACATCTCGAGTAAACTTTCCACGCACACCAATTGGCAACAGACACTGAAGAAATACGTGATAGTCATGACTTTTAAGACCAGTTATCTTTCAATCATGAGTTTGAACATTTCTTGACATGTTCGAAGCATATCCATCAGGTCATTTAATTGTCATGAACCAGTCACAAAATTTCTTTCTCTCGTCATTTGACAATGTATACTAACCGAGGGGCATATAGACTGACGACCCATTAGATTGTAAATGCAACTCTGGTCTTATCCCCAACTCCTTTAAATCTTTACGAGAGTTAGCTGTATCTTTCATCTTCCCTTCTATTGACATCAGAGAGCCCAAAATATTCTCACATTTTTTTTCAATATGCATAATGTCTAGATTGTAACGCAGTGTCAATGTAAAATTTCTTGTAGTGATGAATGATGTGATGACCAAGCACCACCATGATTCATGCCCTGTAGCCTCAACACAGAAGACAAAATTCCCATGCCTGCTGCCTGCAATCACCTAGAGCACAACAGACATATTCTTCATAGTACAGCAGAGCAGCCACCACCCCTGCACAGCCTACACAGCATACCATAGCATAATTCTTAGCATTTTGTCTTTTACACTTTATCTTTGTACATAGCCCACGACCTCTCAAATTGTACATTGATTGGTTGTTCTTTAGTGCTTTATTACTGCTGCTTTAAGTCTGAGGATGTATATATATTTTCAATACCCCTTCTTTGTAAACAGATTTATTATTTTTCTGAATGAAACTATCTCCAGTCATTCACATTTTCTCAGCCTTTTTCTTCCCTTGTCATTCTTCCTCAATTCTTAACATATCTTAAGAAAACAAGAGCTTATGTCTTCTAAATTATTTCCTTTTTGGTGCATGTTTTTAATTTAATTCCCAGTTTTTTATGTACCGGACATGTGGTTGGGGACTAGTTGCCATTGCACTGGAATTGTAGTTCAGCACTTTGCTCAACCACAAGTGATCATCCTTCTAGTAGTTCAACCAATTAGTTGCACTGAGTTTTGTTCATCAATTGAGATGTACATATATACTCTCATCTGTTAGAATTGATGATGTTATCAGATTATATATTTGTAGCTGGATATACTAAATCTAGAAATCGATGGAGGAGGACCTTATCAAAAGAAATAAATGGAGAAAAATCATATGAAATTTTCGTATCATGAACAAACTACTTGTGTTCTTTTATTTTTTGTTGTAGGAATTTTTTAGAATTAGGTTCGAGCATCCGAATGACAACCAGGCTATATTCAATGATCGAGTGAAGGGGCAATTAAAAGTAACTAGAGCGTTCGGTGCTGGGTTTCTTAAGAAGGTCGGTCAGTTGCACTTGTAAATTTAACCTATATGAAAAGCAGTTTCTTAGCTACACACTATTTCTTTGAATGTTTTGCAGAATTGCATCTATAAGATGTATATTTTATGTTGATATATATATTTTCCTTGTCATTAGGAATAGAAAATAGAGGAGGAAATGCAACTACAGAAACATGATGTATATGCTGATTACTCTGGTTATAAGGACATACTAACTAGGAATAAACCAATAATGCCAATAGTTTTTATAAGCATGATACTAGAGCCAAATGATACTTGTACTGGTTATAAGCATGATGGTGGGTACCAAAGAAAAAGCTTCATGTATGTACCTGAAACTACTCATAAGGAGATAATGTTATTATCGGTTGTGGAGAGGGTGCAACAATATGAGAAGTACCTCGGGCTGCCTCCAATTGTAGGAAGATCAAAAACTCGCACTTTACCAAATATTAAGCACAAAGTTTGGCAAAAACTGCAATGTTGGAAAGAGCATATTTTATCACAAGGGGGAAAAGAAATCCTTATTAAGGCAGTAGCTCTCTCCATCCCTATGTATTCTATGAGCTGCTTCTTTCTACCTGTGGGACTATGTTTTAAACTTGAGGCTTTGATGGCAAGGTTCCGGTGGGGCTAGAAGAAATATGAAAGGAGAATACATTGGGTTAGCTGGGACAAAACATGTGATTCAAAGTTTAGAGGAGGTTTGGGTTTTCGAGACCTCAAAAATTTTAATCTGGCACTACTAGCTAAACAAACATTGAGGATATTACAGGTAGAAGGATCATTGCTGCAAAGGGTGTATAAAGCCCGATACTTCCCAAAAAGTAGTCTATTTGAAGCTGGCTTGGGGAACAATCCCTCTTATGCATGGAGAGGAATATGGGAAGCTAAGAAGTGGTTAAAAGCTAGTTGTAGGTGGAGGATAGGGGATGGAAAAATAGTTAAAATCTAGAAGGATCACTAGATACCTGGGCATGAAATTCTATTTACTGCTTCTGATGAGATGCGGGTAGCTAATGATGAAACAGTGGATAAGTTGTTGAATGGCCAAACTAGGTGGTGGGATGTTGAAAAAGTCAGAGCTCTATTCAATCCAAAGATAGCAGAGGCTGTTCTGAAAATTGTGGTCTGTCCAAGTGCTCAAACAGATAAATGGATCTGGTTTTCAGAGAAAAGTGGATGCTTTAGTGTAAAGAGTGCATACAGGGTGTTTAGAGACAAAAGTATTGATAAGTCAAGGGAGAGCTCGAGTTTCTCTAGACACAAGACTCTTTGGAAAGCTGTTTGGAAGATGCCTTTACCCAATAAAATTAAGGTGTTTGCATAGAGAGCATGTAAGGAGGGACTTCCTACACAACTTAACCTTGAGAAGAGAAGAGTCAAAACAGAAGAGAGCTGTTGTTTTTGCAAGGAAGTGTTGGAAGATACTTCTCATGCTCTTTTCTTTTGTCCTGAGATCAGAAACTACTGGAAAAAATATGTTCCAATTGTGCAAGATTTGGATCATAAGATGCCTGTTATGGAAGTTGCAGCTGTTGTAAAGGAAAAACTACTTTGTTTTTACTGGCATGGAGTTTCTGGTATAGGAGAAACAAGATGGAGATAGAAAAAAGCTGCTCTAATCCTAAGCAAGCAACTGATTATGCTTTAACTGTGCAGTCTATGTTCAAGGGGACCAAAGAGTTGCAAAACTCGAAAGTCAATGAACTATGCTGCTGGAAACCACCTCCTATTGGCTTCTTAAAGTTGAATGTAGATGCAGCCATGTTCTTTGACAGGCACAAAGTAGGAATTGGGGCTGTTTTGAGGACTGAAAAGGGGGATGTTGTCTTGGCAACTAGCAAAATTGAACATGAAGTAAATGAGCGAGAAGACAATGAACTCTTGGTCATGTTTAGAGGCCTTCAAATATGTGCAAATATGGGAATCCAGAGATTGATCTTGGAAAGCGATAGCCTGCTGATGGTCAATGTAGTGAATGCAAGCAAGGCCTCCTTCTCTATTTTAGGGAATCTAGTTAGGGAGGTAAAAAAGCTCAGGGCTCTATTTGAGGTATGCTTGGTTCAGCATGTAGATAGGGCAGGAAATGAGGTGGCACACAAATTAGCTACGAATGCTTGGAATGTAGAGAATATAGATATGTGGTGGGAGAGTGTTCCTGAGTAGCAACACAATCAAGTCATGATAATGTCCTTTAAGGACTATTAAGAGTATAATCAAATGCTTAACTTTATTTTATTCTGGTATTTTAACATGATATTACAGCAATGATCTATCTAAAGCTTGAATCCTAGCTCCACTCTCTACTTATTTATATGTGTATGTTGTTCTTGATTAATTTATACAATGTAATCATGACCACTTGGCTGGGGCTCTAGCTTTGACAATGTAAATGACTATAAATGGAGTAACTTTAAGAGATGGATCATATTAAGATCACTCATTTTTTGGAGTAGACACATTAACTAGGACACTTTAAATGGTGTGTTTGTCTAGATTTATGCTCTATGTTAGACAGTTTACTAACAAGCTTCAATTTGCTACGTTATCATGAGTTACTTGGCTCGAATTGCATCTTAAGGCAGGCATAACAGGGGACAACAATAGAGTTGAGATCATGTGACTTGAAGTGGTGAACTAATCACCGTGCATCCTTTCATTTCCTCAGAAAAAGTATCATTGATATCTTCCTTTTCAGACCATAGATTTGCAACACATTTTCATATCATTGATATCTACCTTTCTCATTATTTGTGTTTCATTGCATTTCAACAATTCTGTAATTTCGCCAGTTGGGCACAGCCAACTTGTAATGACGCTCTTGTGGAGATGTTTCAGATTGAATATGTGGGAACTCTTCCTTATGTCAGCTGCATTCCTTCCCTTCTTCACCACCGACTTTCCTCAAGTGATCAATTCCTGGTACTCTCCTCTAATGGACTGTACCAGTACTTTAAAAATGAAGAGGTAGTTGCCCATGTCTCTTGGTTCATGGAAAATGTTCCTGAAGGTGATCCTGCACAATACCTCATCATGGAGCTTCTCTTCCGCGCTGCCTAGAAGAATGGTAAATTGATTAACTTAACAGACCTTTTCATTTTGTTAGCACTCCATGAAAGCTTAAAACTGGATTATACTTGCTATTTTGAAAAAGAAAAATGTAAAGTGTTCGGTAGGACGACCGGAATGGAATGTACTCCCCTTCAGTTTAACAAGCATGCATTGCAAGGTAACACCTTGCTTTTGTGTGACCCACAAAGCACATTATTTGAGAGCTAGAGGTGATACACCCTTTGAAGGGAGCAGAGAACATTGACTATGAACAACTTTGTATGTTAACAATACAAGACCTTCCTCAAATTGTGCCACAAAAGAGACTAATTGCGGGAAAATGCCAGGAAAGAGAATCTAAATTGTAGAATGGTAGAAATCATAACCTCCCAGCATTCTCTTTCTCATTATGATAAGTGCTTCTGATGATTGTCTGCAGGAATGGATTTTCATGAACTACTGGATATTCCTCATGGGGATTGACGCAAATATCACGATGATGTTTCTATTATGGTTAGGCCTGAACAACAGCCCGCCCACCACATAAATTGACCCAACCCGTTGTGGCCCGCAACCCAGGGTCTGCCATAATGACTCAACCCGACCCGACCCGACCCGAATGGTTCAGGTTGGGTTAAATTCGCTTTTTTTTTTTTTTTTTTTTTTGCAGAGCCTTTCTCACTAAATATTTCCAGTTTTTTCTTTCCAGAGCCTTTCTCAATAAATATTAGTCCATCCATCTACTAATTATATCCCATAGGCAATCCATAACATAAACAATAAACATGAATATAATGTCCATATATATATTATGATCCATAGCAAATATTCCAGCCCTTTTAAACAAATTCATGAACTAGAAATAAACATGATTATAAGTCCAGCCTTTCTCACAAATTCATTCATTCATCCACTACATTACATCCCATAGGCCATCCATAACATAAACAATAAACATGAATTGAACGTCCATATATATATTATCAATGGAAAATATTACAGCCCTTTTAAACAAATTCATGAACTAGAAATAAACAGTCCTCAAACAGGAATCTTTAACAACAAATATAGAATAGACCATAAGCCTTGAGTCACTCATCATCAACATAAATAAAGCTTGATTGGGGATCAAATTCTGGAAAAAAGAAGAAGAAACAAATATTATTAAATTATATAAAAAAAAACATTATGAAAACTTCAATAAATATGGAAGAAAGAAATATGTTCATTACCTGATTCTGCCTCAAAACTTTCAGCATTGTCCAACGAGGCACGAAGATCAATAGGTATTGGATCATTTTAACCAATTTTGAGTACAAACAAGTGCATCAACTATTCTTAGAGATAATGAACAACGAAATGGTTCAAGCACCCAACCTCCTGCACTAAAGGCTGACTCAGAAAAAACGGTAGAAACATGAATGGCCATCACATCCCATGCAACTCTCGCCAAAATAGGATACTTGATTTCATTGATCTTCCACCAATCTAAAATATCAAAATTTGGAACTCGTGCCTCATAACTATGTTCCAAGTATTGATCAATCTCTGATTTGTTCCTCAAACTACTTTCAACAATTTCTTGCTCATATTCAACCCAAAAACTTTGCTGAGAATCAGAATCAATCATACTAGGATCAACTGAGGAAGGAGGCTCAGAGTATGAAACTCCACTTGAACTCCCATACATAATACTATACTCCCCGTACATGTCAATCATCAATTCTTTCACTTTTACAATCATTTCTTCAACTAAATTACGACCATATATTTTTTTGAACCAAAAATGCAGAAGACTAAATTTGCATCTTAGATCAAGAACAACAGCAATGAATATCATCAAATTAGTCTTTTCAATTGATCCCCAATATTTGTTATACTTACTCTTCATGCTCGTAGCCATAACTCTCAACACTTGATCATTACTTTGACTCATTTTTTATAAATGCGATTGAATGCCACAAAGCTCTTGAAAATATGCATTAGATGTGACATACAAAGAGCCAGAAAGTCTCACAGTAGCATCATAAAAAATTTTCAAAAATTTAACCATTATTTTAACTCTCACCCAATCACTAGAGCTTGGGGGGGCTCAAGCCCACACTACGACAATAGCGAGAAAAATAACCATCATCATTCTCCAATCGCAAAAATGGCTTTTGAAATGTTTTCGCAACTTCTAGCATGAGATAAGTGGAGTTCCATCTGGTGGGAACATCAAGACACACCAATTTTGAACAACTGATTTTCTCCTTCTCTATACACTTTTTGAATTTTTCCATTCTTGCAGGAGATGATCTAACATATTTAACCGCATTGCGCCCTTGCAATTGAATCATCACAATCTTTTAAGCCATCATTCACAATAAGGTTCATAATATGGGCGCAACACCTTATGTGAATATACTTCCCTTCCAACAAATGACCCTCCACAAATCTTTTTAAGTAATCAATGGCAACATCGTTTGAGGAAGCATTGTCAACTGTAACAGTAAAAATCTTCTCAATACCCCAATCCTGTAGACATGACTCCACATGCCTTCCAATAGTGTCTCCTTTGTGATTAGGAATTAAACAAAAATTTATAATTTTTTTGTGTAATTTCCATTCACAGTCAATAAAGTGTGCAGTAAGACACATATAATTAAAGTTCTGATTGGACGTCCAAGTGTCAGTAATTAAACTAACCCGCCCAATTGCCTTAAATACTTTCCTCAACTTCTCCTTCTCTTTTTTAAATAGTTTAATACAATCTCTCGCTGCAGTGGTTCGAGATGGCACTTGGAATCTTGGTTCTAGTGATTTACATACCTTCCTAAATCCTTGTCCTTCCACCACCTTAAACGGAGCCTCATCACAAATTATCATCTCTGCAATTTCCATTCGTACATCTTCTGGATCAAACTTATGTGTAGTTTGTTGATCCTTGGGTCTATTTTTGTCAAGGTTTTTTTTACAAACACCAACATGATACAACATACTTGATGTACCATGTTTTTTGGGGTGACAGGCGTAAGTCTTGTGGTAATAATTACACCCCGCTTTTGGGTCACTTAAGGAACATCCATCTATTTTTGTGAAGTGTTCCCACACCGTTGATGGGTCCTTACTTGCCTTCCTTTTAGGAGGGAGGATGGTGTTGCTACTACCAGACAAATTAATGTTTGAAGCTAAAGGAGTAGAAATCTCATTGTCTCTTAAATTTGTAGGAGTGTCACTTCTGAAGGAATCCATGGTATGAACTGACATATAATAAAAGTATGAGAAAATAAGAATATCAATTGAAATTGAAATGACAAAGCAGCCTAATGTATGTTAGTATCTAAATACAATTATCCGTAGTATTATTGTACCAAAATATTGTTTCAACTTTCAAGAGCTAAGATGCCATACAAAAAAGGAAAAAGAAAAAAAGAAAAAAAAGTGGGAGATGTGTGAAAGACAGAAGGGATTGCTTGAGCAGCATCACATCTGAGAGAAAGTGTGAGAATACAAAAGGCAGATAGATGAATGACGTTGTATCCATGAGCAAAGCCCACTTGGGATTTTTTTAATGCAAAGGAAAGTGGGTTGGCCTATTAAAATATTACCTTCGAAACAAAATTATTCTCCTATGCCTTGCTCTCACTTATCTACTTGAGAATACCACCCTTCATTATTAATGACTACATATAATATTTGTGTGTTGAGATTATAATATAGTGTTACAAAAAATACTTCTTAGCAGAAAAAGATGAGATGGTAAGCTTTTCTTTTCTTTCAATGGTAGAATTTCGACTCACGACGTCGACATTTACCTTGCAGTAATAGAAATTACTGCTTAATTCATTAATATCATACCTTTTGCTGTTTCTCTTCCTTTAAAAAGAAGAAAATTGAAACTTTTGAGCAATGCCCTTAATCCCCTTTATTCTTTAGATGGAGCTATTGCTTTTGAGTATTCTATCATGCTTTATGCACCCTAATCATTTATCCTCTCTTATCGATCTAACATTTTTTTACAATCTAAATTTCAATTAAAACTAATCCTTATTTACATTAATGTTATTGTCAAAACCCAAAAAAACATCTATAAAGTTTGATGGTGGCTTTATAATTCATAGGAGAAAATATATTTTCATGCCATCCAATTAATGGTGGCTTTACACTTTACATCATCTCATCTAATTAAATTATTACCAACAATCAAATAGTGTCATTCTCTCTGTATACCTAAAAATGTGACACTTAAATAAGATTATCTATATGTAATTGAACATCATTCATTCAGGAGCCAAGCAAGCATGATGCTAATCAAGAATTTGTGGTTGCGGCCACTGCAGAGTCAAAGAATTCTTTTACTTAATGGCTACACTCAACATCTAACTCTTCTATTGGTCCCTTTTCTTTGCTTTGCTTTGCTTTTGTTTTTGGTTGAAATGGTATCTTAATTCACGGGTAGGCATGTAATATCCCGTCCTTATGGTGGGTCCTTCTCATATCGATTTTTTTTTTTTTTTATAAAGCAAAATCGACGGGAATTACGATTCATTTTCTTATCTTTTCCATTTCATACCAGGATACAAAAGACTTCCATGCTATAAAATTTTCATATTTCTTTATTAAAAGACTTAGCGGAAAACATTAACTTTCATAATTTAAGTTTTCATATAAAAACATTTTGCCTAGGCCTTCGTGCTCTTTCCCCTTTGGCTGTGTCCGTCTTGACCTGTCATGCTCATCTTGTGCCTGGGAGGGCATACATAAAAACTAAAATGAGACGATGACTCGTAAGCATTACTTCATACAGTTAAAATATAACAACATATATTTTCAGTCATGCATTCGTCATTTCTGTACATACATATCGTACATAGCATGCATACGTCTTTCTTTTCTTTTCAAAACGTTGCGAGGTGAGGGTTTCCTTCTTTTAAAACGTGCTTGCTTCTTTAAAACAGTTCCCCACTCTTCGCTGCTTTCATTTCTTAAAGAACATTTTCATGCATTCGTTATTCTTTACATACATACATCCATGCATACATGCGTTCATTTCTTAACATACATACCTTCTTTTCTTTTCACTTTCATGCGGCCCATAGCACACTGTTACGCCCCGTGTGCTGGGGTTAGCGGTCTTTTGGACCTGATTCCGCCCGTGGCCGCGGGTTTGGGAATCCATTCAATCAGGGTGCAGCACTGGGTGCACTACCAGTACTACTTACCCGGTATTGCAATCTGCCCCTTTTCTTTGGTACCATTTCAGTCCATGTGGCCGTTACATATTTTCATACATCATCCACTCAGTCCAGTTCATTCTTTTCTTTACAGTCCATTCTTTCATTTCAATTCTTACAGTTCTTACGTTTCTTACGATTCATAAAAGTTTTAATTAAGAAAATGGTTAAAAGAGTCTGAAAAGAATCATTTTGGGAAAGAGTTACTTTAGGAAAATCTTGTTTTCTTTTCTTTCTTTTCTTATAGTTTCATTCCTTACATTCTTAACAGTTCTTACGTCTTTTAAAGCTTCATTTCGTTTCCTTTTCATGAACATACATACAATACGTACTGCTTATAACATCCATTCACATGCATACACGTACATACTTTGGGTACATAAAGAGGGGCTGCCAAGGAAAGGCCAGTACATACTTATACTTGAAAATTTAAGTTTCGTTTTCGATTTCCTTTTATAGAAAGGCTTTCGTCTTTTTCTTCTTTTCTATACTTAAAAACTCTAAAAGAGTATGAATGTAATACTTACTTGGACTTCATGCCATACTCATTCCATGCAGTCCATTCATGTGCTTGTCAGATGGCAACCTACATGCATACACATAACCTTACATCATCATCTATTTAAATGCATAAGTAACTATTCTAAACATAGAACTACGCCTCACTTAGAACATTCTCCATCCATTCCTGGGCTCTCATGTACCATGTAACCATGATCAAGACAGATTATCCATTACATATGGTAACCCTGTCCGGTACACGTGTCTTGCCAGAGACACCTGCATTTCATCCCCTTTTATCACCTAAGAGCAACTTATAACTCAAATTAACGTTGCTTGTATAACCAAGCTCCAACTTCAACACCAACTTGCTCAAACCCGGTTGATAGGATTCTTCATACTTCCCGGCTCTGTACAAGTTCATCCCAACACTTGATAGGAGGGGACTGCATCCACAAAAACACCTCTAATACGTCACGCAGCTCAAGACTAAGCTCGAGTCACGTCACAATACCTATCATGCTTCCGCTGCGTGCTCTGATACTTCTCCATCACTTCTTTATACTCTTAGTCACAAGTCAGTCTCAAGGCAATACCTGTTACCTTGGACTACAGGCCACATCACTACTACCTCGGGACACTGTTACAGTTTCCCGATGCTGCACCATACACTCCACACTTCTCTGCTACATCATCCAACCCTTCGTGTTACGTCATCCAGTGTATCACGATCTAGTACAGAGTACACTCACTTGAACTCTCATCCATCCACGCTACAATACCCATCACTGCGATACACGTCTTACGGTGTATCGCTACTTCGACACGGAGTACGCGCCACGCGTACTCCTTTCGCTACAATACTCATCACCCCGACGCACATCACACGGTGCCTCACCATACAACATGGAGTACACTTCACATGTACTCCCTTCATTCTACGCCACACATCACTACAGCGCACGTCGCACGGCGCGTCACCGCATTACACAGAATACGCTACACGTGTACTCTCTTCGCACTACCCGCCGTATCACAACTACAGCATCTATTTCACGCCCATACATCACAGCACAGTCCACCATACTACACAATCAAGCCCAACACTTCACAACCACACTTCGCTTCACAACTAGGCAGCGAACTCCACAAACCAACCAACTAACTATTTTAAACATAAAATAACTAGAGATAGAGGGTTATACCATCGACAGAATAACCCGTGCGTCGCTCGCTGCTCGTCACGAACATGCGTCAGAGGAACGTACGTGGCGATAACACCGCGTACGGTGGCTGTCCACCACATAAAGTGGTAGTTTGGGCTTGAGAAAAGCTAGGCGTGGTCTTGGAAGACTCACGGTCGCCTCGTGGTGGTCAAAGGTGGCAGAGCACGGCGGCATCACGCTGTGAACAGTAAATCCGAACGGTGGAAGGAAACGCGAGGTAGCGAAATTCCATAGAACTTCATGGCAAGCTAGGGAAAGGTAGAGGAACATGTGATGGAGCTGTGGTGGCGAGGTGGTGGTCTAACGGCGGCGGATCGGCCGTTTGAAGCCATTTTTGGCCTTGGAGAGTGCGGGAGAGTGAGAGCTCTACGAAACTCCGTTGGTCATGAAATTTCTTGGGGAGGTTCATGGTGATGAGAGGAACAAGTTGGGGGTGGTGAAACACCATGGGTGGCCGTGTACGGCGGCGCACGGTGGTGAAACCGAATGTGTATTTTGAGAAACCCATATGAGAAAAAGTGAGAGTTAAAGAAAAAGAAAGACATGGGGAGGAAGTCCTTGATGAGGTGAGTCCATTGGTGGTGCTTGGTGGCTGATTTGGCCGTGTATGGTGGTCCAAAAATGTGAAAAACCCTTAGAGACCCATATTTTTGAAGAGAGAAAGAGTGGCCGATTTAGCACACCACCGGTGTGATTGTGCTCGCCGGAGGGAGGGGTTGAGGCCGGTGAGGGAGGTGAGGTCCGGCGGCCGGAGGTGGCGCCGGCTGGAGCTCAAACCCGAATGGCCATGGAGGAGAGAAAACGTGAGCACGGTTTGGACGTGCGTGAGGAAGAAGGAGAGAAAAGAGAAAAAGAAAAAAAAGAAAAAAGAAAAAGTGAAGGGAAAAGGGTAGGGACCTGGGTATATCGTTTCAATCTTACGCTTCGGGATCCTCAAATAATCTAACGATGAGTTAAAACACTGATTAAAAATGCGTAAATATTTTATTTTAAATAAAACACTACGAAGAATTAAGGTAGAATATTATTTTATAAACTAAAATTTATAAAATAATATTTCTTCATCATTATATAAAATGATAAAGTATCATTAATTAATCAAAGTGTATAAAACACTTAAATAAATACTGAGAGGAATTAAGATAGATTATTATTTTATAAACTAAGGTTTATAAAATAATATTTCTTCATCATCATATAAATGATAAAGTATCTTTAATCACTCAAAGAGGATAAAACCATTTAATTTAAATAAGAGTTTTCAACGTAAAATTAAACATCTTAATATCTTAAAACAACTAAAATATTTAATCTAAGTAATTATCCACAATTATAATATTTTCAGAGCTCATTAAATTATTATAATTGTGCTACTTTAAAAACAAGCTTATCTAATACTTTGAAATTCGATGGATAAGATCCGGAATACGCCATCGAGGTACAACGCTTAGGATAATTCTGTTTATGATTTTACAGTTGTCGGTGAAGAACAAATTACGTGATTTATGAGAAAATATAAATTATGCGCGTGATTCCAAATGAGGATAGAGACGAGAGAGATGGTGATTGCTGTCGGAAAAGAATCCAAAACTGATTGTCTTGCTGTCTAATATGAGCGAAATAAAAAGAAAGAAAAGGGTGAAAAGATAAGAATTAGCAGGCTGTTACAAGGCAGTTGAACCAATTCTGCAGAAACTGACATCCAATTGGTCTTAAAATCACCTAACCAAAAGCTCCAAAAGGACATGAGTACTACTACTTATGATATATAGGATTCACCCACCAATACTTTTTCCCCTACATTTATTTCCTTCAATTTCTACCATTAATGCATTCTGCACCATTAATGCCAACATGCAGCCACCCCCACAAGCTGCCTACCCTACAGCAAGCAATTTTTATCTTAAATTTCAGCAAACAACATTATTATTGGTAAACTTCAAACAAAACCCATTTTTTTAGGTGAGTTAAGCTCTAGCTAGCCATTATGAAGGACTCCTTTAATTTTCTCGCAGCCCTTAGAATATAGAAGAGGGAAACCACCTTAGAACCTATGTGATGTCCTTTTTCTGCTCGGATATGGTCCAAACTTGGTATTGGGTGAACTCTTGGTCCCCAAAATTTGGCTCATCTTCCACTGATGTGAACCTTTGTTAGGTTCCAGATTTAAAGGAACATAAGGTACCTACTCATAACATCCATCCTAAAATTGATACAGACCAAACACAGAATTTGCACTTATGAAACCAAAGCAGGACACCACCAAAACCACCCACAAAGTTCCTAGCAAACCACATCTTCAACGTGTCCAAAAAATTAGCTAGAGAGGTTCATTAAAAAAAATAAAAAATAAATTCACAACATGGTTAAATGCCAAGTTAGATTTTTCTTTTTATTTTATATATATAGAAAAAAGAGTTTGACAATTTAATATATCACAATAAGTCAAATGAATTTTATCTTATAAAATCTCTTTACAAATAAGAAATTTCTCTAATTTGAATATGTAAAAGACAAGTCACTTGCAGAAAACTCATTAGGTGTACCCCAAAATTAATCAAGATTTTGGTCCAGACTCAGAGTCCATCCAACGGTCTATTTGGGGAAGTCAGTCATTGAATCCATCTCACTATGAGTCATCTGTCCATTACTATACCAATCATCAAAGACAGACTTGTTTCCATTATCATTTGAAAAATGCTGAGAATCATCATCTCAGCAAAATATCATCAGCAAAAATTGGTAAGCAAAATAATATTGGAGACCCACGCTGTAAGCAAAATATCATCACGATTCTTGGAGACCCACGCCATAAGCAAAATCCAAACACATCTATCATCAGGAATATACCTCCTTCTTGGAGACCCACGCCGAAGCTGATCTTGGAGCTGCGGTCGAAGAGAGAGAGAGAGACCCACGCAAGCGTCTGTGTGAGAGAGAGAGAGAGAGAGCGAGAGAAAGAGAGATCACGTTGGTGAGAGAGAAGTTGAGAGAGAGAATGAGGGGGGCTAGGGTTAAAGACGAAGGAGATGGAGTCGGGACTGAGGTGTGTGAGAGAGCACGGGTTGTTCTTCAGCTGCGGTTTCGCCCGCATAACATTTCAAATGACTCGCTTCAATTATAACCCGACTTTTATCGGGTGGATTTGATCGGGTCAAGCGGGTTATAAAAATATATGCACACCCCTAGTTATGGTGGTTTCACTTGAAGGAAGAATCTGGAGATCATCTGGATAGTTGTTTAAAACAATTACACACACACACAACACTCTTTTGGTTCCTGTCTGTCTCTCTGATGCAGATGGACAGCACTATCATTATCACCTTCAAGTACTTTGAATTGTTTGTGTACAAATCAAGACCCAAATTTGTAGCTGGAAGAATACCAACGGTGATCGGATAGTTCATAGCTGAGTGGCATAATCATAAGTACAAGGGTCCAAATGGGATAAATTAAAAATGTAAGAATTACACAGCTTTCAGGCCTTTTTTCTCTTTTATATAGGATGAATAAGGAAGGTGAGAAGGAAGAAGACGGAAAAAATGTTAGAAAAGTTTCATTCTTTTTAATGCTGCACCTTTCCCTTGGAGCATTCTCCTTGGAATAGCCATACATAAATAAAATGCTTCAACTGGCAATTAGGAACAAAATATAGGTTGCATTAAATTAGTTGAAGTGTAACTAGAGTTAATTTTAGCTACACTATATCCAAAACAAAAGTCATATTTGACTGAAACTTTAGAAGGATCAAATCTATATTTTATTACTTTTTCGGACCCCCTCTCTCTTTCGCTCAATATTCTCTCAACCAACTACTTCCCGTTTCTTTCCCTCTAAATTTCTTCAGTCTTCATCTACTCCGTTGTTTTGCTGTCCATCTAAATTTTGCTATATATTCATTCTCTCGATCAAATCTATATTTCGTTGTCCATTTTCAGTCTTCATCTGCTCCATCATTTCTTTCCCTCTCATTATCTAAAATAGTAAAATATGATAAAATTAAATTAATTAAAATTTTAAAAAATAAATTAATAATATATTATTATATAATGAATAAATGAATAATCTAATGTGAGGATTTGACGTGAATGGATTAGCCAAAACTAAATTCATCTCATATTATTATATTCTTATATAATAAATAAATTGATGATCCAACATGGAGATTTGATGTAAATGAAATAGTCAAAATTAAATCCATCTTATATTAGCTAAAACAAGAGTTTGGCTTTGGCTATTCTAATGAAAATGCTCTAATATACTAAATTTTGAAAAACAATAGATATACAATCCTTTTTACAATTTTTTATATAACTACGTTTTGAAAAGGAGGTATTTTTATAAATAACTTATAAATAATTTTTCTCCAACTGCCTTTTCTCTTTAGTGGTTAGTGTGCATTATTTAATTGATGTAGCAGTTGGCATGGCACCGAGTCTCTTCATTATAGACTTTAGTGTATATTAAAAGTAATGCTTTGCTTTCTACATTTTTGGACTTTGGAGGTCTATTTTCATCGTTATAGATATTCGCACTACAAGAAATATAAGCTTTTTCCAGGGAGCACCTTCATGGCAAAAGGCCGTCTTTTCGTGGAAAAAAACTAATTCACACAAATTGTGTTCGTGGGAGCCTTGTGGCGTATACTTGGTGGGCAAAGGTATTTTTCTCCACGAGAGCTCTAACTCGTGGGGACTATATCGAGTTAACCACAGCATATTTTGTGGGCAAAAGTCTTAATTTTCGTGACAAAAGTTAATTTAAATACCATAAAACTCGTGCAAAGAAAAGAATTCTCACCAATGCATTTGGTGGTAAAATTATTAGCCACCAAATGCATTGGTGGGTAATAAGCATGTGTTGCCATGAGCTCCATTGTGGGTATAACTACTACCCACCAAGTGTCTTCTGGGTAATTAAATGTTTTACCATGAACTCCTTCGTGGGTATAACTACTACCCACCAAAGGTCACGCGGGTAATTAGCATGTTTTCTCAGGAAGTCCTTCGTGAGGGTAACTATTACCCACCATATGTCTTCTGGGTAATTAAATCTTTTGTCATGATCTATTTCGTGGGTATAAATACTACTCACCAATTTGTTAGTGGATAATTAGCATGTGTTTCCATGACGTCCTTCGTGAGTATAACTATTACCCACCATTTGAGTTTTGTTAAAACAGAATATTTTGCTATGAACCGCTTCGTGGGTATAATTATTACTCACCAAACTGATTCGTGGGTTTGCCATTCACTCTCAACTGATTTACGTATAAATGTGATTGTGGTAAAAGATTACTTTCCATGATGTTGTCTTGTGGAAAATAAATTTAAGATATCTGCCTAAATACTATTTCCCACCAGAACCATTCACTAGATTAGCTGTAGTTCCCACCACCACAATCGTAGCAAATAAGCTTTTCACATGACATATAATAGTCACATGCTTGTTTTGGCAAATATTGTGTACCAGATTTTTGCCACTAAATTGCTAGCTCCATACGGGAAAAACAATGGGATCTTGCATCAAGTTTTTCCCCCTATATATTACCTAATTGGTTGAAAACTAGTTGAGATATATGCAAAATTACTCAAAAACCGTATCACAACCATATCACATTAATCTTCCTGTTCATGCATATATAATTAATTCTGACATGTAGAAATGTTCAGATTGCATAATGGAAATACATCAATGTGTACTGTGTGGGAATGAAATGGGAGGATCAACAAAATCATGCAAAAAACATCCCAAACATGACAAACATGGAGACTTCGCACTGCGTCCACTCCGATCCACAACTACTACTATATTAAGCAAATGTATTTTGTTGACGCTTTATTTTATTCTACAAATCCAATATTTGTTTCACCCGATCAATTGCATACAAAATGACAAAGAGAAACTAGTGCAGATGATAACCAAAATATAGAGGTCAAAATATTGAACACAAACAACCGTAGTTGAAGACTTACATGACTTGCAGGTATATGCTTTCCACCAACAAGATCAAGAAAACATCATGTTACTCACATAGATTACACACCAATGCTCAAGTGTAACTCTTCCTATAGAGAAAAATGAAGTGTATTAATTATTATTACCAAAAGAGGACTTTAGAGCACACAAGGTTCATGACAAAAAAAAAAGTATACAAAGATAAAGAACTTCAACAATTTTGTGAAATTAACAAGATAACACACTTGCGCTATGTATAATTAACACCTATACACCATCAATCTGTCTTGTTTAATGGGTATTGTAAGTCTAAAATAGGCCAACATACACGTACTTTCAAGTAAGCCTTTTCCCCAACTATTCAACATGAAAAACAGCTGGCCAAATCTTGCTCAGATGCTACAACATCAAGAATTGGCCAAGACAAAGTGCATAGAACATTTTTTCTAGACACCTTGCAATTTAATTCGTCAAACATATACAGTTTAAGTAGGTAATAACCTCTTGAAAAAAAAAACCCCAAACAGGTTGGTTCATAATTGCAATTCAAGTTATGGACATTTTCAACTTGGAAGAAATCAACAAAGTCAAATCAATATTATAATGAAGACCATAACTTGCAAGATCCAATTCTTCATCACATTTTTGCTAAACTACAGTCAAACATAATAGCTTAAAGATGTGGGTTTCTAAAATAGGACAGAGTCAGAAAATGAAACAAAACAGGACACAAGATAGACACAAAATGCCACCATTAGAACAGTTGTACACGTAGATCTATTGATGTTTAATTATAAAAAAGAATCACGAGTGACAAACCACAACAGCATTTCAGGGGAATCCATCAGGTTGTGTTAATTAAACTATTCAGCAGAGCATAAGAGGATGATAAATAGGGCTGTTCATCCGGGGTCCAGGGTTTCGTAAAACCCTGATTCTGGGATCTGAGTTAAACCCGGGTTATTTATAGGCTTTTTTATTTCATCAAAACCTATATTAAAAATCCATATTGAAAAGCATAACCATAATTAAGATGATTTTTTGTTATAAGTAACTTTTACATAATTCTCTTTTACATAAAAAATCCTATATTTATTATACTCTTTAAAAAACTAAAACCGTTGACAATCATTATTTTTCTCAAAACATTTTATAACAGCCTAAGTATACTTTATGCAAATTTTTCTAAGAGGTAAACACAAAAAAGCATAATACTTTCCATGTCAAATGGAAATTACCCAATATGCATGCAATCCACTACAATGCAGCCATGCATCCCCTATCCCAATTTACCTGAGAATTACATGCACCAACAGGTGAGTATTATATATGCATCACTAGGAGAAGAAGCCTAAGTTCAGGCTGTTCCTCATAACATAAAATTCCACTTCACTCATTCCCAAAATGGTTATAGGTAAAAGGAAATACAAGACTGGAATGTCACAGCAAGTTGAAATTGTTGGCTGCCTAATAAAAATTGTTCTAAAATATAAACATCCACACTCCAGTGTACAAGAAGAAAACTAATGATTTATGCAATGAAAGACAATATTTTGACTGTATCATGTATTATTTGATTTATGCAATGAGAGTATTATCATTTTAAGAAAAGAAAAACAAGAAGAAAACTTAATGATAAGGTAATCAGAGGAAAATCATGTTTAGTCCAGTTAGAAACTATTAATTCAAATAGCAATACATTGTAAACAAACCATAGGTCCAAGCAAGTTAGGGAATTAAATGATCATCTATCAAATTAATATTACAATTTCTTCCTTAAACAATAAAATATAAAGGAACATATCAGAAAACATAACTCACAAGATTTGAAAACTGTATATTTTTCTTCCTCTTCTTGTGCAACCGAACATATCACAAAGTTAAATTATTTACTTTGAAAAACAAAGTTAAACCATCAAAAAAGAAAAGAACACGTTAAAAAATAACCACACGGAACACATTGCGTCATTCACAATTCTAAAATTCTGATTGGCCAAATAAATATAATACCAAAATCAGACCTAATTACAATATAAAAATCAAGTGCCCAACAGTAAAACCCAACAGATCCATGGGCCCTTACATCTCCAATTCAACATAATTCAAAAATCCAAATACAAAATCCAAACACGTAAGAAAAAATCTGTATGTGTGTGCATGAAAGCAACTTCTAATTATGGGCCATCTCCTCATGTTTAAACCCATATAAACACCCAAATAAATACCCCTTCCAACGAACAGTAACGGTGGAGCAGAATTTTCTGTTCTTCTTAAAAAAAAAAATTCTGACCACCTTCAAGAACTGATCATAAATGCTCATACACCACCTCATACACCATCTATAAAGAGTACCACAACCACCTTATAAGCCACCAAAGCAGCAGCTAAAATTCTATTTCCAGATTGTAGAAAACAAGGAATTACAAAATTACAAAATCAGCAGCAACTAAACGGTGAATCACAACAGGTTTCACCTTCTGTTTTCTGCACACTTATCCTCAATTTTTCTTCAGTTTGTTGGGTAATATTACAGTGTTAAGATGTTCACAATCCTTTAATTGATTTTCACAACAAGAACCCTTCATAAGCTCCAAAACAGAAGACACAAAGCATACACAAAGGAAAGTTCTATACTGTTAAATCCTCAGAACAGTGCAGGCATTTACTTTGCTGTTACCTTAGCCTCTCCTCCTGATTTAGTCCTATGTAATACTTGCATATCCAGGCCTATCATATGCTCATTAGTAAACCCATTCAACAAGAAAAAAATTTTATCAGAATTGAACCAAAAGAAATGCCAAAAAGGTATTCATGTAGCAGTAAAATTAAACCAAAAATCCAAAAAACATACATTTTTCATCACGAGCAGGCTCTGAAGTTTCTCTCACAAAAATAAAGCATGAGCTCAAAATATTACAAGAAAAGAACAATAATTACCAAAGGTTTTAGTGATCTGGGCGAGAGGGGTAAAAATGGGAGAGAAGAGGGGCGATGAATCTCGGCAAAAAGGGATCATCCAAAGTCAAAAAACAACCAAAAATATAAAACAACCCAGATAACCAAGCAGATCAAGGATTCTGATATCTACAAATAAATAGCAAAAAAAAATGCAAATTATGGGATCAGATGTAAGAATAGTAGGGTTTCGAAGATGTTCTTTACAGTGTTAGGTCGGTAACATGAAACCCATTTGAACAGTCCTAGTGCTAAATGAATGGAAACAAGTAAAAAGATTTTAGTTTTATAAGCACACAAAGTTTCTAAAATAACTATATTAAAACTTTTAAAAGCACTTAAAAACATTTAAAGAAACTTTTAATGTTTTAAATACCCTTTATGAGCCCTAAGTTAATTTTAGGATTATTGTTATGAACCCCTACCAACATTAATGATTTTGGGATATTAAGTTTGTTTAGTTTCAATCTCTTTTAAGAGGCTTGAATATACGCGTACATGGATCTTACGAAATGGGAGATGGTTCGAAGATAACAAAAGCTCTTAACGAGATCTTAGGGATATCTTCTTGAGTACTCATGGGTTTTTGGGCTAATGCTTATGTAATGGTGGATATTTTTCTGAAAACAAACAACAATTATGTATTAGCCCAGTGACTGCTGGTGTATACACCAGGAAATACCTACAACTTCCAGAAACAAAGAGAAAACTAACCCCAGAAAATAAATTCAGAGGAGCAAAATAGTATCAATTATTACTTAAAAAAAAAAAGGCAATGAGAGGTTAAATTAGGACTACCTTCGTAGAATCCCAAAAAGGCTGCCTTAATATCAAAACTTTCTACTTATTAGAGTCATATATACCCCTTTCACAAAGACATCATACACAGCATTTACAGTGAAAAAAATTCAATATGAGATTTTTAATGTCATGTGACTCATCCCAATGTTGAATTATTTCAGTCCAAACAAATTGGGAAATGCAAAAACATATCTTGCTCACAGTCAAGACTATCCGAACTTAGAGAATTGTAAACGATTGTAGTATTTAAAGTAGCTGTTAGCTCAATTCACATGCCACTCAGTGTGCAGTGATATATTACCAAACACAATACGTACATAGTTAATAAGAAGGCTAGGTAGTTACTTGTGACTAAATATAACTGGCCAACTTGGAAAGAAGTTCCTATGATTATGCTTAAGAAGGCTAGCTACGCTAGTTGCCACCACCTTCCCTTCTGTGGAAGAACAATATAACAGAATAGTAGAAAGATGTCAAATTGTGAATAGTTTATAGCTTAAAATTTGTTATACATGTACCTATAAATAGCAGACCCTGCTTGTAAATAAATGAATGGAAAATCACGAAACGAG
Organism: Carya cathayensis; assembly: GCA_011037825.1. Classification (NCBI taxonomy): domain Eukaryota; kingdom Viridiplantae; phylum Streptophyta; class Magnoliopsida; order Fagales; family Juglandaceae; genus Carya; species Carya cathayensis. The sequence goes on from QGSO01000189.1 coordinate 376,673, forward strand.
ATTTACACAACTTGTCTTCCCTTTCCAGCATTTCTACAAACACTCTGTATTCAATTTCATTTACTAACTTCAATAACATTTAAAGAAATGCATGACAACAAATTGCATCACTGTATTCCGCCATTTTAATGAAGGAACATGCATTCATGTGGTGTGGTTTGAGTATTTTTACCTACAGAACTTTCTTAATAGCTGGAGAACAATATGTTTTCCAACTCATTGCCCATGTTTATAACACATTTAATGAGAAAAGAAGGGCCTCACAGAATGGTTTCTCTAGTTTGCAAAAAAAAAAGGAAGTCAAGAAATATATATTCTTAAGCTTTCAGAAATATCTCCGACAGATTAAGTGGAGTAACATCATGCAAAGACATGGGATTCCTTTGTCATTATTGATGAAAAGGCTACGAGAGCAATTCTTTAGTGTTAAGCTTTCAGAAATATCTCCAACAGATTTAGTGGAGTAACATCATGCAAAGACATGGGATTCCTTTGTCATTATTGATGAAAAGTAGGATTTTGCTATCTTGATAATTAAATTGGTGTCCGAAACAAGTATATATTTTTATTTCTTAGCTACAATTAAACAAGTTATAAAATATTCCCCCAATTTCTTCAATACAAGAAAAGAATCTAATCTTACACGGTATTCCGCATGCAAACATTAACATTTATGGAGATTAAGATTTTTTTCTGAATTTGAAGAACTAGAACTAAAGAAAGATGAATGAAAATATGGATAATACAATATATATATATATATATATATATTTATATATATCTTTCCATACCTGGAAGTGGCAGGGGTTCATTGGCTGATGAACCGTGGACGATCTGGAGAAGGAGGGGCGGCGGGGGTGAGTGTGGGTTGATCGGCGTAGGGGAAAGTGAGAAAAGGAGGTGGAGGAGCTGTGGGCGACAATGGCATCGTGCCGTGGAGGTGGCGGCGGCAGAGCACTATTATAGAGACATAAACAGAGAAGATAATGGAAATTAGAGAGATCTGAAGAGGGAGAGTCAAACCGAGAGAGATGGGTGGAGTCGCATGGTGGTGGCGCTGCCTCTGTGGTCGCCGTTGAGAGAGAGAGAGAGAGAGAGAGAGAGAGATTTCGATTTGGGGGGTGGGGGAATACGCCGTCTGGGGAGAAAGGGGGAAACGACCATGTACACGGTAGCGGTAAAGTAAAAAAATGCGCGGGGGAAAGGGGAAAATTAGGTGGAACTGTGTGAGTTCAGTAGTACACGTGAAAAAGACTTTTTTTTCACGGATGTTATTTATAACATAAAGTATGTATTTTTCACAAATTACTGCTCGTGGACATGATTTCAGTGGGGAAATGTATCCTTTTTTTCCACGAACAGGTTTAGTGTCATAAGGTAAGTATTTGTCACGGGTGATTATCTTGAGAAAAAAATTTCATGAGAAAAACCTATATTTCTTGTAGTGTCGTCACATTTTCACCGAGTCTCTCTCTCGCTCTCTCTCTCTCTCTCAAAAAAAAAAAAAATCTCCCATGTTATTCGTCACATTTTTTCTTCACCTCTATTTTATCTAATTATCACTTTTTACATTTTTCTTCTTCATAGGTATGATATTTTGGAATGCTATGATGCTATATTCAGGTGGAGTAATGATACAAATTACATTCCTATCCATTCTCATTCCGCTCTCCTATAAATGATATTTACAAAGTGTGTAAATTACAATTACCGCTCAATCTATTTGAAAAAAGTTACTAAATACGGGATCTACATGAAAAAAGGAAAACAAAAAAAAAAAACTAATTTTTCCATAGCGAACTCTACACTTTTTCAAAAAGATTATGCATGCGATGCACACTCTACGACTATATGTAACATTACACATTTATGATATCTCACAAAGAAGTTTCACAAAAAAGTCCAGTAAATTATCACCATGGTTATGCTTATGCCTCTCTGTGTGAGCTCACTTCCAACAATTGCAGAAAAGGGGACACCATTTAACAAATCTGTTGGCTTGATTAAACACAAAAGTTAAATCCAGATGGGAAACTTAGGTGAACTAAAAGCATCCGGTTTGGATCTTTTTTATATAGCTTGCAGTGAAGAGAGATAAATTCAACAAACGATCCAGCCTCTAACATTTATAACTGCTCGATTGAATTTCTAGAACAAAATTAAATGCTAAATAAATCATGTACGACCCATCTTATGTGTATATCTTTTTCTCTACACCCTAGAGAAGAACCATCTAAGTTGGTAATAGTTTTGACCATCTGAAAATCTCACATACTGTATATAAATTTCACATAGATTTTTTCTCTTGTGTATACAACCATCTTCGGCAAGTTGTGCAGGAGTTTTTGAAATTTGCTAGCTATCTGTTTTTGTCACCTTACCATCAATCTGCAACCACATCTCATTGAATTGGAAAAGATGTGTTTGGTTTCAAGTTATGTCTCACTTTAAAGTTCTATCTTGAATAGCAAGAAATGTATGCTATTTAGCCAGCCAGGCATGCAGCTTTTCCAAGCCCCATTGGTTTGATTTGTGTATTAGTTTAACAAACACAAATCTACAGGCCGTAACAGGAAAAAAAAAAAAAAAAAGTCCAAAAGTGTAAATATATACCGACTTTCTTCTTCACCAACTTCTTTCACCCATTCAAACTATGAGAAAATAGTTTCTGTTTGCGTGTTCATTGGGAAATTGCTTGGAATTTAAGTTGAAACCCTGTTATTTATGATCACCAGTGTTAGATGTGTATATAAATAGAGCAGCAGGCTGTTCTTTCTCCATATTCGAAACAAGCATTCTACTCACTTTCTTATCTTAGTTTAACTAATACTTCAGTCTCCTTTCTAGTCATTTCCAATCATGGTGGCAAATGTTCTTGCATGTCTGTTCATCTTTGCTGCAATCTCCAGCTCTGTGGCATACGATCCTGACCCCCTTCAGGATCTCTGCGTTGCCGATCTAAAGTCAAGTATGTGATTCATTTTAAGTTCCTAGACCAACTGTACATATTGTCGGGATGGTTCTTTTGATGAAATGCTCTCTTATTTTCCTTGTCATTCGTGCAACAGAGATAAAGGTGAACGGGTTTGTATGCAAGGACGATGCAGATGTCACGGCAGCAGATTTCACCACTGATGACCTGGCTAAGCCAGCGTTCATCAACAGCTCGTTTGGTTCAGTCGTAACGCCAGCCAATGTGATGCAGGTTCTGTTCATTTAAAGTTTAAACAATTTTATTTAATGCAAAACGTGGAAATTACAATTTGCTTTTACGGCATATTCCCGACAGGTTCCAGGCCTTAACACGCAGGGCGTGTCGCTGGCGCGCATTGACTATGCACCCGGCGGACTCAACCCTCCGCACACTCACCCGCGAGCTACCGAGACCATATTCACTCTGGAAGGCGAGCTGTTTGTAGGCTTCATCACCACAGCAGACAAGCTCATCTCCAAGACCATCAAGCAAGGTGAGATCTTTGTGTTCCCCAGGGGACTGGTCCATTTTCAGAAGAACGTTGGCGACAAGCCTGCTTCTGTGATCTCGGGCTTCAATGGCCAACTGCCGGGCACCCAAGTCATTGCCTTATCACTTTTCGCTGCATCACCACCGGTGCCGGACGATGTGTTGGAGATAGCCTTCCAGGTGGATGCCAAGGTGGTTGACGAAATCAAAGCAAACCTTGCTCCCAAGAAGAAGTAGTGAAAGAACTACGAGTATGGCCGCCCGTACTCAATATATATACTGTGGACGGTCCTATGAATAAGATACGTAATGGAATGCTATGATCTACCTATATGAATAAGATATGTAACGGTCCTATGAATAAGAGACTATTCAAATGCTATCTTGATTTGGCAACTTCCTTGTTCAGGTTTCCAATGATTTCAGATTCAATAGTTGTTGTGGGATTAGGCCCGTTTAGATTTAGAAATCATCTCATTTTATCTCATCATTACAATTTTCTCAAATTCACATATAAAATATAATAAACAATTCAACTTTAATTTCAAAATAATAATATTAATATTAAAAAATAATATTCTAACAATATTTTATTCAATTTTTATCTAAAAACATATTATCTCATCTCAATTGAATACAAACCAATCAAATCCCCTCATATCCGGACAAGAAATTGAGAATTTTAAGTTTGAGAGTTAATATATGAAGGAAAATGCTATTTATATTTATAATTTTACTTATAAAACTATATGTGCCGACTTGTAAAGTTATGAAAATCTTAAAAGTTAAGAAAAATCTTAAAATTTAAAATTTAAATTAAAAAAAAATGATAAAATGATACTGTGACTCAATACATATAATATCATATATGAAATTGTATGCGCTTAAATATATATATTTTTCTACATTTGTGAACTTTAAATATATATTTGGTGGGTGATTTGATTGGACAATAATGACTTTAGCCTTTTTCTTAGATAAACCAATTGATAACTTGATGAAAGCTATCTAATTAAGAAACTATCGTGTTTTTTTCTCTTTTGGTGTCATGTCAGATAAACCAGAATACTTTGAATTATAGCTTAGATATGGGCAAGTTCATGAATAAGAGGATTTCAATATCCAGTAACAACATTTAAATTAAAATTAATGATCTTAATCTCTCTAATGGACATATATAGAATAGTTTTACAAATTAGGAATATGTGTGTGTATAAAAAACAAGTATCACTGCTAAGAGCTTAATGGCATATGACCCCATCCTTCAAATAGAAAATTTAGGTTGAAACCCCCCCATGGCCAACTCCTTTATTAAAAATTAAATTAAATTAAATTTAAAAAAAAAATTACCCCTTGATCTACGGTTGAAACCCCCTTGCTCAAGTGGCCCTTTTCTCTTTGTTTTTTGTTTTTGTTTTTTTTTTTTATTCTTTATTTTTTGTTTTCCATTTAAAGTTTTTTGTTCAGATTTTATTATGTTTATTCATCCCATGCATGCTGGACTCTTCTAACGACTGAGTTCTTTTTCTTTTGTAGATCACTTCAACTTGCTTCAGAAGGTGGTTATTGAGATCAGAAACTGTACTAACATTAATGTATAAACGAAGATCACGACTTTCCATTAATATATATATATATATATATATATATATATGGTTGGGTTGTCACTTATCAGGGGTTTAAAACTAGTTATAGTAGGTGAAATGGACGACCTCTTGCAACCTAAAACCTTAGAATATCTCCAATATCCGTGTACATATCTCAAACCTAACAGTCTATGATCAAACGTTGTTGCTACATCTATAAAAGAGTTTTATAAAAATAAAAAATTATAAATTAATGTGTCTAGAATATGACTGATATATTTTATAATGAAATGAAATTAACAATGTTTTATGAATTTATTTTTAAGTCAAACAAGTGTCATGTCCTCAACATTTAAGGCCTAATGTGGCATTATAACCTAAAAGGTAGTAGGAGGGTATAGTTAAAAAGTGGAGTTTCTTTTTGGATTTCTTACCGTGGAAAATAAAAAGAGTAGTGATAGCGTGTTGCCCAATTTTGACTGCAGGGCGTGTTCGTTAGCATAAATTTGTCTTCTTCTTTTTTTCTTTTTTTTTAACATTTTTTTAATATATTTAAATATTTTTAAAAAATAAGAAAAATCTATTAATATACTAAAAAATGTTTTCTTAATCATTAAGTAAAAAATTAAATTAAAAAAATTTACATACATGAACAGTTAAAATGAGAGGACAAATTCAAGTGACATACTAGTATTTTTCAAATAAAAAATAGTAGAAAATTAAACGCAACATTAAGTATGAATATGACTGTATTATACATATGTAATGCATGGCTCAAATTAAGTAGCATACAATATTCTACTCTTTTCGGCGTACAACTCGGTGGGCTTCACAGCAAAACTCAGCCACAACCCAGCCAGAATTCTTTATTTTTTTTTTCCCTTCCTTCTGAACTAAAAGGGGAAGGAAAAATGTAATACATAGGGAGGAAATTAACAGCTACCAGAGAAAATCAAACAAATAGGGAAGGATATATATATATATATATATGCTTTTGTACCAATCATCTAGAATTGAACGTTGCTGGTGAAGGACTGCCCAAACTTCCAATTGGAAGGCACCACGTTGAGAGCTGTGCGAGTTTGTCCATTGCTGGTTTGGACTCTAAACGACAAGCTCTGACCATTAAGATAACTCAGGCTCTGCCAATTGACGCCCCAGTTTCTTGACATGGTTTCCCATTTGTTGGTTTTAGACCCTTTGATCCAAACATTAGAGATATCTCCAGCTCCCCCTACGTTGGATATCAGCACTAGTTCGAAGTAATCTCTTCCATTGATTGTAAATCTGATGCCTCCACTTCTCCTGCATCCCACTCTGGTAAACCCAAATAACCAAAAATTAATGATATCTACGTTATATTTTTAATGCTACTGTTCATCCTAATCTATCTTGTCATCCTCGGCTGCACTTGTGGATATGACACATGCATGGCAGCGTGATCGGAGATGACAAAATTATATATACAAGAAAGACAACATACAAGGTATAAAAATAGTACTTTCTCAAACAAATTAAGATGGCGCATACTTCCTATACAAAATGGGTACGATCCCAGCCTTGTATTTGGCAATAGTCTCAAAGGCAGGCTGAGACATGTCGAAGTGTGGGAGTGGAGGGTTGCACCAGCCGCCATTGTCGCTGGGGAGGTCATAGTTTGGAGGACAGAAGTTTGTGGCGGTGATGGTAATGGAAGTGCCCCTGAGACACCACTGGGGAACCTTGGTTGCGTCGCACACTATCTGATAGCACCCGCCGCATGACTTCCCATCGTTGAACAAAGCCGTGCTAAGAGCTGCAGTTTTTATGCCATAACCGTCGGTGTTGAGATTTCCATAACCGCAGGCACCTCCTGATTATCATATTAATATATAAAGAGAATTGAAAACAATAAGCTAGCTGATTTTTTTAACTCTAAAATGGTGGGAAACACGGAATTAGAAAGCAGTTCATTTCTCAATATATACATATATATATATATATATATTCACGTTTGTACCCATTGTTCCTGAAGCATCACTTCCGCCGTAGAAAGTTGCATGGGCTTGCAGCCAAGCAGCCATTGTTGCTGTGAATTTTGTGGTGAATATACCCAGAAACAGTAGAAAACTAGCCAATACATGGAGCCTTTCCATTCTCTCTCTCTGATCTCTCTGAAAGAATTAAGCACCAGCTTTGATGCTGAAGATGGCAGAGTCCTCCCTTATTTATAATCGATCTACGTTCAGGGACAGCTAACTGAGAAGAAGTCGTTATTATTGGGGGAATAATTTAGAATCATGCATGCGTTGACTAAAAGAAGTAGTACTCCATTGATTTAATAATGTTGCATATATTCCTTTCATATAAAAATAAAAACTAAAAAATAAAAGTGACTCGATCATCCAAATCCAACAAATATTGCTGCTAATTAGTTGCAATACTCCCGTCGGTGTTCATGCCTGTGTACATCTTTTTAGAGGGATTTATTGACTAATTCTGACAGTTACAATCAGTTGGTACGTTAATTCTCGTTACACTTTACCGTTAGTACTGTTGGTTTTAATCATGACTCAGGATCAGTCCATGTCGGCATGAATGAAAGCCAGAATATTTGAAATTATTATGATCAGGTGCAAGTAAACTCAGATCATGTCAAACGAAGAACATAAAATCTGAACCCTTTTCATATGATCATGATTGGCTTCTACTTTCGGCCTGTGCATGCATTTACACATACGTGATCAGGTCAAGGTTTATCGAGGCACCGAGCAGTACCAGTACTACGCGGGGGACAGCCCTACAAAGCTTGACACCGACACCAAGCACATGCATGAGCTGTTGCTTTTTTTTTTTCCCTTAATTTGTGTCGGACTCGAACATGCATAGAGAGAATATTCGTGCGTGCTTTCAGAAATAACTCTTAAAGTACAGCTGATGATCAGGATCATCCGTGGTACGTCAATCGTACCTTTGAGGTGCAAAAAAAGAAATGCAAATTTCCAAGCATTAACATATTATATTAAAACTGTTCAAAATCAAAGTCAGAATTTGCATGCTTCCTTTTAATTATGGTTGTAGGGAACATGCAGCATATGTAGCTAATCCACATGCAACTGCCGTGTCTTGTTTATCAAGAAATTGCATTTCAAATGAATAAAAGTGCATGTGAATGCGGAGGAAGAGAATCAGGAAAAAATGGAAGTCAGCTCTTGTAAATGTGGGATCAAAACTTTGACACGTGTAGAGTACCCATATGTTATGGCATGTCTTATGGGGTGGACTTCCACCCACATATACATGGCACATGGGTGATGCAATCAATCCCTGATGATCATCACGATGTACATTGACATGATTTATGCAAATATATATAATCGCAAAGTACTCTTTCTAATTTTATGACTTTTCTTCAAATGAAAATTCTATACACTACACTGCCATCATATTTTCATTCTACTAAGTAAAATGTGGCATATTTATCACCATTGAATGATCATTTATTTGATGCTTCTTTATCATCAATAGTGATGAATGTAACACATCTTACTTAATATGATGAAAGTAATATGGTAATATGACATATATAGCATTACTCGTCAAATATTTCAATTCACCACTAATATAGGAAGAATAATGAAATTAAATGAAAATGATGCAGTCCGCTCTTAAGTTTTCTTTTAAGATTTTTTTGTAAATAAATTATTTAACATGATATATCAAAACATACAATAATCCTTATTCGTTTGCTTATTAAGGGAAGTCTAATCCACGCATGAGAGAAAACATTAGCATAGTAATCAAATGACTAAGTTTAAATCATCTTATCAACTTAAAGTTTTCAAGTTACAAGATAGTAATTCCCTATCAAAAAAATAATAAAAAAGTCATAATATTTCAATTATATCAATATTTTCTTAGAAAACCGCAAGTCGTGTAATATTGGTATCAATAATATTTCGACACAATGTTATTTACCATGCCTCGTGCAAAATTTAGTAAATTTGATTTTTTCAAAACACTTCAAAACAAAAACAAATGATCCTTGAAGAATAAGATGAGTTGGGTAAAACAGTTACGTACAGCTAGCCTCAGTATAAACTCTTACTACGCCATTTGGATTGCCAATTTTGCCCACCAAAATCAGTAAAGTTGTAAGCGTGATTTGGAAGAAGCCAACAAGAGGGAAACTAAGGTTGCGTTTAGATGTTAAGCTGAGTTCTTTATGAATAGTAATGAGTTGAGTAGGTGAAGTGAGTTATGTGGAACTCATCTAAAATGAGTACTTTAGATATGTTTAGATATTAAGATGAGTTTAGTACTATTTATGAAAAAATATAAAAGATTATGGATCTCACATATAAAAATATATTAAGTTGAAAAAAAAGTTATAAGTCCTACATGTAAAGAGGTTTTGAGTTGAGATAAGTATAGTAATTTGAGAGTTGAGTGTTTGCATGTTAGACTCAACTTAAAATTAGACTGAACTAAATTAATCACAGCTGAGTCTTGCAACTAAACGGGGCCTCGTTAAAACATAGATGGAAGTAGCTTTAGGAAACTCGGGACAGCGTGGTTAAGGCGTGATAATTAGAGCTGACAAAGGATCGTTTATGGCCATAGTCTCAACCATTTATGGAGTTGGAACTAACACATCATATTTTACTCGATGGTTTAAATTTGTGCATATATTTAAACGTTAGTCAGCTGGAAGTTGAAACTTGAAACAAATTCCTTATTGGTTGCAAATTGGAAGGAGAAAAATATGATCCTTTGAAAAGTTAAAAAAGTATGGGAAATGTGATAGAGATAATGGGGTCTCTTGATATTGAATGTTGCCACGTATTTAGAGAGCCAAATTAAGTTGCAGATTGGTTAGCTAAGAATGGAGCACGATTAACGACAGGAGTACCACAGCTTTCGGTCAGCCCCTTGAGAATTCAAATGTCTAATGAACATAGATCAGGCTGGATTTCTTGCTTTTGGAGTTCACTAAAGTTTGGATTTGTTTGTAACCTGTTTTTGCTATAGGACAGAAATTAGTTTTTATGATGCCTTGGTTTTGGATTGTTCCATTTGTAACCGCGAATGTGTCCTTATAGGGACTAATGTCTTTACGAATCCGTGGATTTTGGTTTTAATGTTACTGCTAAAGAGTCCTTAGTTGTAATCACGGTATTCATTTTTTATAAGTGAGGATTTGTTAATAAATTACGAGGTGCCACCTCTTTTTGAAAAAAATAAATAAATAAATTACGGAGTACCACCTCTTTTTGAAAAAAATAAAAAAAAAAACTCCCCCTCCCACCTGAAGAGGATAGAACGTAGATGTTTGTTTTACTGGTAAGTTGGTGCAGCCAACCAAGTCTATCTTATGCATGCGTACTCCTCATTTTGGCAGAAGGAAAAATTATCTTTTCAAGGCACCAATCAGCTTACATGAATCTAAAATATCAGCATATTGCTATAAGCCTGAAAATCATTTGTCTATTCTAAGGTTATTACATAGATGTCCAAGTTCAGGTCTTGCATCCATCCATGACGTGAATTCTATCTCGGCCGTAGAAGTGCTGTAAAGGTAGGACCTGAAGGTGATGAGTAAAAAATACCGCCTGCAGGATGGAGGAAAGCACACAAATCATGCAGCAACACTAGGAGAAAATACAACAAAAGAATTCGTTTAACCATAACAACATTATGAGAAAAGAAAAAGAAAATTATCAGTTTATAAGCTAACACAAACATTAAATTATATCCACTCTTGCACTCAAAGTACTATACCAGAGACATTTTCTACTCATCCCTAACATGACCTAGGGAGGGTGGAAAATTAGAAGCTATACCCCTCAGATAAAACGTGGACAATTTGTGACTGTCAATGGAAAGTGAGGATAACTAGATATCATTCCACTTGAAGTGCTTTCGGATTGAAGACCACAGATTATTTTCTGATAAGTTAAAAATTGGGTATAAAATCTACCATGGAAGGTGAGGAGCCTTAAACATATGCGCAGTAACAGGTAAGCCTGAAGTTCCCGTCCCTGTCAAGGGAGATGCCAACCATCTCTCCTTTCTCCGAACATGAAGACCACAGATACTGCTAACCACATTTAGTGGTCAAACCAACAAAACACGTCTCAAATACTCAACAAAATTTCTACTCTATCCAAACACAGCAGCACTAAAAACTGATGCTCACTCTTGGGAAAAGTCATCTGGTGCTGCCATGCAAGATAAGCAGACCATCTCCGCAAACCACACACTCAATTAATGATAATTAATAACGAGTTCTATGATCTAAATAAGCACAATGTAGGAAAAGAAAGGGCTGTTAGTGAAAGGGGAATAGTTCAAGGAAAGTGGAATAGAACGACCCAGTCAGTGAATGCTGTTAGACACAATTGCTAAGGTTTATCGCTATTGAAGTTCGTCGTGTTTCAAAATCAGCTTCAAACGGAGATGGGGAACTAAGAAGACTCAAATGTCCTATTAAGCATGATGCAAAGGAGGGGAGTGGCAGAAGGGACATATTGAAAGGGAGGGGGCCTCCTTTTGCTCATGAAGCCTAAGACCCTCTCTTGGAATGTGCTGGGGCTTAATGATTGTAACAAGCACCTTCACATAAAATCTTTATTGCGGACATGGAAGATTGATATTGTGTGTTTTCAAGAAACAAAGTTACGTTTTATCGATAGAAGCATCCTTCGGCTTCTATGGGGATGTCCTTTCATGGGATGGTCTTACTTGGCATCTTTGGGAACTTCAGGTGATGTTCTTCTAATGTGGGATAGAAGAGTGGTGGAGTTTGTCAAGGAGTGTATTGAGAATTTCTCAGTTTCTAGTGTATTTAAAAATGTTGAGGATGGTTGGGAGTGGTCTTATGCAGGCACTTATGGGCCAAATTGGGATAGTGGTAGGAGACTTCTTTGGAAGGAGCAGGTGAATTTATATTATCTACGGGATGTGCCGGGGTGTATGAGTGGGGATTTCAATATTACTCCCTTTCCTAGGGAGCGATGTGGGCAACCTCAAACTTCCTTGGCTATGGAGGAGTTTCCTAAGTTCATCTTTGACTTGGATCTCATGGATCTCCCTCTTGTTGGGGGCAAGTTCACGTGGTCCAGTAGTCGGGTTGGTCGTGATTGAGTAGAGTTGTCATCTCTCCTTCTTGGGAGGCTCACTTTCCAGAGCTGTGTCAAAAGCATTTGCCTCGAGTTTGTTCAAATCACTTTCCTATTTTGCTGGATTGTGGATAAGGCTGCAAACAAACCGAGTCGAGTCAAATTTGAACAAGGGTACTTGAGCTCGATTAACATTTTTGCTCGTTCGAAGTCAGCTCGAACTTGAATAAAACTCGAATGTCCTTGTTTGAACTCAGTTCATTAACCATTAATGTTGTTCGAATTCGACTCGAGCTCGAACTCTATTTTTTATTTTGAAATTTCTAAATCTTATTTTTTGATTAATAAAATAATTTTTTAATTTTACAAAAAAAAAAAAAAACTTAAAAACATTTAACTATTCAACCAAATAATTTTGATTCAAAATTCTTATGGTCTATTACTTTTTTTATAAAAATAACTTATAGTTATAAATTAAAAGAATAATACACAAGATAAATGTAATAAACTAAACTATTTAATACATATAGATAATATAATAAATCAATAGTTGTAGTTGCATAATATATTATTATACAAATTATTATACACATTTTGGGAACATAACATATCTATATTAAATAAGGTAAACTATAAATAAATTAATAATATATAATTAAGTATATAAAATATAACTAACATGTAATATATATAACACATACATATATAAAACATATTACGAGCTTCAAAACAAGCTCAAAAGAGTCAAATCGAGCTTATACGAGTTTTGTTCACGAGTCTAAACCGAGTCAAGCCAAGTTTATACGAGTTTTGCTCGTTTAATATTCGAACCTATATTAGTGTTTACGAACATCTCATTTATTAAATAAACCGAGTTCGAACCGAGTATATACGAGCCGAGCTCGAGTTGTTCACAAGCTGCTCTGTTCATTTACAGCCCTCATTGTGGAGATATTCATGGAGGACGCCGGTATTTCAAATTTGAAAATATGTGGTTAGCAGTTAATGACTTTGTAGATGAGGTTAGAATTTGGTGGTCTAATTATCAGTTTACGGGCACTCTTAGCTTCATTCCTGCTGGTCAGCTTAAGGCTTTGAAGCATGATTTAAATAAGTGGAATTTAGAAGTTTTTGGGAATGTTGACATCATAAGAATTCCCTCATGGAGGAGTTGCAAGTTCTAGAGGGTAGGGAGGTGATTGGAGATACCTCAAGGAGGTATTGTTGAGGAAATATTCGGTTGTGGCTGACCTGGAGAGGGTGTTGTTAATGGAGGAGACTCCGTGGAGACAAAAATCGAGGGTTCTTTAGTTAAAAGAAGGTGATAAATGCATGAAGTTTTTTCATAAAATAGCTAATTCACATCGGCGAAATAATGCCATTCAGAGACTTCATTCAGATAATCATGTGCTCTCTTCCCCCTCCAAGATTGAGGATCATATTGTGCATTGTTATGAGAACCTTCTCACAGAACTGGCTAATTGAAGGCCAAATCTCGATGGCTTGGTTTTTGAGTCTCTTAATCCTCATAGTGCGAGTGGGTTGGAAAGACCTTTTGAAGAAACAAAGATTTATCAGGTGATTGGTAGAATGGTGAAAGATAAAGCTCCGAGACCGAATGGTTTTTCTATAGGATTCATCCAAGTTTGTTGGGATGTTGTGAAAAAGGATATGATGTGGGTTTTTCTCGAATTCTATTCTTTTAAGAAGTTTGAGAAATGCCTTAATGCGACTTTTATCACTCCCATCCCAAAGAAACATGGGGCAACGGAAGTTAAGGATTTTCGTCCTAGAAGTCTTGTGAGTAGGGTTTACAAGATTATTTCGAAAGTTCTAACTAATCGTTTGAGCACGATTATGGATCAAATTATTTCTAAGCCTCAAAAAGCCATGGTTCAGGAGAGACAAATTCTTAATTCGGCCCTCATTGGCAAAAAATGCCTAGATAGTAGGTTGAGGGAGGGAGTTCCAGGCATTCTGTGCAAGCTTGACATGAAAAAGGCATATGATCATGTGAATTGGGAATTCCCTTTTTATAGGCTTGGGAGGTGTAGCTTCGGCTAAAGGTGGATTTTGTGGATTCGGCATTGTGTTACCACCCCTTGTTTCTCAGTGCTAGTTAATGGCAACCCTAGATTTTTTAACAGTTCTCGTGGCCTGAGACAAGGGGATCCGTTGTCTCCCTTTCTCTTTGTTATTGTTATAGAGGTACTTTATTGGATGGTGGAGGCTACCGTTGGGGGAGGTTTTTTATCCAGATTCTTAGTGGGAAATGGTATCAATGGTTCCATCATAATTTCTCATCTCCTTTCTGCAGATGATACCCTTCTATTTTGTGAGGTGGATCGTGGCCAGAGTCAAGCTTTGGCACTTGTTATGCTTCGAAGCTGTGTCAGGTCTAAAGGTAAACCTTGGTAAGTCCGAGATGGTTCCTGGGGTTGTGGTGCATTGTATGAATAGCTTGGCGAGTTATTTGGGTTCCAAAGTGGCTTCCTTGACTATGAAATATTTGGGTCTTTCGTTGGGGGTGACTTTTAATTCTAAAACCATTCGGATGGGGTTGTTGAGAAAGTTGAGAAAAGGTTGGCGGGGTAGAAACGGATGTATTTATCGAAAGAAAGGTTGGCGGGGTGGAAATGGATGTATTTATCGAAAGGGGGTATACTCACTTAATTTTTTTTTAATAGGTGGGTATACTCACTTAATTAAGAGTACTCTTTCCAACCTCCCCACTTATTTTTATCCTTATTCCCTTTGCTTGCAGGGGTAGCTAATTGAATTGAGAAGTTATTTCGGGCTTTCTTGTGGGGTGGAGTAGGGGAGGAAACTAAGTTCCATCTTGTTAATTGAAATAAAGTTTGTTCCCCAATTTGTAATGGAGGCTTGGGGATTTACAATTTGAGGACATCAATATAACCCTTTTGGGGAAATGGTTATAGGGGTACCACTTGGAGGTTATTGATCATAGATATGTGGAAGTGCTTGTTTGGGCGAGCGGGTGCGCCAGGGGGGGTCTATTATGATGAAGTGAGGGGGTGTATGGTGTGGGCTTATGGAAATTCATTAGAAGGGTTTGGAAGAGTTTTGTCATTCATATTTGTTTGTTAGCTGGTGAGGGCTCTAGAATCTGATTTTGGCATGACGTTTGGTGTGGAGATCAGGCTTTATAGAGGGCTTTCCCAACTCTCTATCGCATTGCTGTGAATCAGGATGCTTCTATGTCGGATCTGTTGGCATTTTCACATGGTTCTCAACAGTGGGATGTTCTATTCAATAGGGATGTTCACGATTGGGAAATGGATTTTTCAGTCATATATATATTCTACGGGAGGGCCAACGGTACACGGGGATAGGATGCAATAGAGGCCCAACGGGAGCAAACGGTTTACAGTGAGATCTTATTACAAGATATTGGCATCACATGGTAATGTTCCTTTCCCATGGAGGAGTATTGTCTCGGTGCCCTCTAAAGTAGCTTTCTTCGTATGGACCGTCTCTCTTGAGAATATCTTGAGCACGGACAATTTGAGGAAGCAAGGTCCCATTGTTATGGATTGGTGCTATTTGTGCAAGAAGGATGGGGAGTCGATGGATAATTTATTACTGCATTGTGAGGTCACAAGAGTGTTGTGGGATGAGATCTTTAGAAGAATTGGTGTGGCTTGGGTTATGCCTTTGAGGGTGGTGGATTTATTAGCCTGCTGGAAGAATATTCAAGGCTGCCCCCAAGTGGCTACAGTTTAGACAATGATTCCTTTGTGCATTATGTGGTGTATTTGGTACAAAGGAATGACTAGTGCTTTGAAGATGGGGAGCACACATTGGAGGAACTTCGGAACATTTTTGTACACACCTTATTGCTTTGGTTTTCAGCCATTGTGCTTAATGGAACCAGTGTTCATGATTTACTGTCTTTAATTTCTGGTTCCAAGAATGTATTTAGGTATTCTTTTGTATACTTCCTGTATACACGGGTTTCGCCTACTTCCTTCGTATCAATAAAATTTTCATTTACTTATAAAAATAAATAAAAGAATTGATGAGGTACATGAACTAACCTTAAAGCCTTAATACCCATATCCATGAGGTAAGCTCGGTGTTCATCATCACCATCTGGGAACTTCTCAAGTTCCTTACTGTAATAGAGAATATCATCTCGTAAATGCCCTGCACCCCCACACCTTTAAAATGAAGGAATAAACTTAGAGACATTGGTTAAAAAGAGCCGATGAATAAATTGTGAAACGGAAAAATATTGAACCTAAATTACTGGTCCTTTTGTACTGTATACCCCAAACGATAAAAATTGTCACATTCCATCCCCGAACTACAAAAGGTTGCAACATACACCCTCGTTAATATGTGACCATAAGATGAAAAAAAAATGGTCACATGGCACAATTATGACTAGGATTTCAAAGGGTGCACATCGAAAAATTTTGTAGTTTGAGTATGCAATGCGGTAAACTCGATAATTTTGGTGTGCATGGTGAAAAGGAAGATAGTTCAAGGTATAAAGTGTAATTTCAATGACAGCTCGTTAAAAATATAAAATAAACAAATCCAATTGATTGTATACTCAAAGCAAAGAAGCAGTCAATCACAAAGACATTTTACCTTCAGCAAACCCCCCCTCCCCCCAAAACAAAAAAACAAAAAAAAAGGCAGAGATTATATTCTTCATTGTTGGCAAGTGAGATTATGTTCTTTACTAAAATAAGGAACTTGAGATGTATTAAAGAGGAATATCACAATGTTTTCCTCGCTGGTAGTACTATAAGGAGATTATATATCTCATGTTCCCAAGAAATTATATACCTTTCAATAATGATGTCAACATCTGCTTTGCTTTGGGGACCATGCACAAGTACTCTTGTAAGGCTTAGTATGTCACGGTAATCACCCATCTCGTGAGCTTCTGCATCAGAAGCTTGACAAGGCAAGTTCTCTTCATTCCCAGAAAGTAGTTTTGTATCAACAGATGACTCTGGAATTTTAGATCCAAAGTTCGGCTCTGTGCTGAGTTTGATGCAAAGTATTGCCATTGCAAATGCAACTCCTCCAAACCCAGTGTGTGATACAAAAAGGTAACACCCTGCAGTACTACAGAAAAAGTTACTGTTAATTCTACTTCTTAATTTAAATTAAGGAAAGAGTTAATTATGCAGCTACCTATATCAGATATTATGCAGCCTAAATAGAGAAGTGCCAAATTAGTGACCAGTCACCGCAGCTGGTGTAGCAGTCTTTGGATGGGCAGGCCCTTCAAGAGCTACCTTATTACACTTACAGTTAGGAAAGGAAGATCAAGGGATAGACTAGCAAACCAAAACCCGCCTTGAGAAAATAAAATTAAAAAAAAATAAAAAAGCTTTTTTTAAAATTTAAAAAAATCATAATAATATATAATTAAAAAAATTAAAAAAAAAAAACTATCCAAAATTCATAAATCTCAGTCATTCAGTGGAAAGATAAATCCCTGATCATACACAAGGAAAATTTGCAATCTTGGTATATAAAGGTCATCATTGTAACAATCATATCAATATTTTCTCCGTAATGCCCAGTTGATCTAACCTTGAATGGCTGTCATTTTTGGAAAAGGAGAGAGAGATAAGAGAGAGGGAGTTTAACATAAGGCATTGTTTCATAGACGAAATAAAAAAGAAAAAAAGATATGAAGGACGGAGAATTGGAAGTAAAGAATTTTGGATTGGATTTTGAGAAAGGTCAATTAATAACATCATCTGTAAATTATACCATGACAAAGCAAGCTGTAACAGAATTTATTACTACCATAATATATCACCGATCATTTATAGCCATAGTGCTTATAGAATATGTGTTAGGTATGAATACTCACTCCTTGTTATAGTCCTGGATTGCATCAACATCAGAAGCTAAAGCATCTTTTTCTCTAGTCAATGGTATTCTCCTATATGTAATATTATAACCCTCATCTTTCAGAGCAGCATATACTTCAGCAGGAGTCTTCACGTTATCTGCTAAAATGTTTTCCCAGTATCCTATAACACTGGATTGATTTATTACCGGGTTATATTCTTCACGATGCAAAAGCATCCGTCCACCAGACTGTCTGACCTCAGATAATATATCTTCTTTTAGTCTTGCCTCCATGTGTTCCACCTGAGTAAAGAGTAAGAGGGAAAACATATTGTGGCTTAATGACTCGTTTATAGGATTGAAAAAGCATTCACAGTGACATACCATTGGCCCAGTGATTCCAACATGCTTGAGCATATCAACAGGCTTATTTAGCTCTCTTAAGATAAATGGTGTGCCATTGATGTAAATAACTGCTTCTTCTCTCAGATCCGTTAATATTACTTTAGGAGCAACTAATCCTTCTGGTTTAGGCTTGGCACCTAAATACGCTAACATCTCTTTTGCCCCAGCAATTGTAGGAGTTGCCATGCTATGCACAGGGAATCCATCTACCTGAAGAATGGAAGTTTCAGCCTTAAAACAGTGTGCAAACCCATCACATTGTAAAGTTGATCTCTTGACAAGCACATCATAAGTTAGTCTTATGGAAAAATTTGTTTTCAAATATGTAAACTGGAAAGGTAAGTGGAATGTTTTTACCAATATGTTGACCTGGTCCCACCAATAATTGAGCCAAGCGGGCCTTTAGCCAATTCAAGGAGGTTCATGGCAGAAATTCTACAAGTATTGCTCAATCCACAACATATCTTCGTGTGTAAGCAATGTTCTGCTAAAAAGCTCTAGCGCAAATATTGCTTTCTCCCTCCATAATAATGGGATGGGAGGTGATTTTGTGGGTCAAAGACCTACTACAAGTCTACATGCATGTGTAACTTTCCAGTTAAAATAATGTTCTTACACACTTCCCTTAGTCCAAAATCCGAAGTGGATAAAAACAGGACAATATAAGAATGTCATGAGATGCCAAAGTTAGTAGACCCATGTGAATACATGAAAATGAAAAATTTGATTAAGATGATGCAACTATATCCAGTCAAAACTAATAACTGCATAAACCAAAGGTTTTAGCAGAAAAAATTGCATGACTAAGGAAAGGTGAAAATTGTATTAATGTGACAACTCAATTAGTTATCCTACAGCTGAAAGCTGGGAGGGTGGGGGTGGGAGCGGGGGAGCTGAGAAAGAGGACAAGGCAAAGGATAAAACTTAGTTAATGTGATGAATTTTTAAGTTAATCCCACAAACTGAAAGCGAAGGGAGAACCTTGAACCACAGAGAGAGAGAGAGAGATGAATGAGAAAGTTAGTGGCACTATCACATCAAAAGTGATCCCAAGCCTTCAATTTTAGATATGGCTTGAAGGCAATATATTTGGAAGAGTAAAACATATAACACCTTGCAATCAGTGAGGAGATCATGAAGTCCAAAGCTAACATTAATAGGTTCTTGTGTGCTGTGTAGTTTGTAGGCTTTCATCAGCAAAACATAGAAGAGTCCAAACTCCAAGGAAAATGAGTTGAATCAATGGCTTAACAGTCAACAAACCTATCAACTAAGCTTTCAGTGACGAATACCTTGGTTCAAATCATTTGCTGGGGAAAATGAGTTGAATCAATGGCTTAACAGTCAACAAACCTATCAACTAAGCTTTCAGTGACGAATACCTTGGTTCAAATCATTTGCTGGTAAGGCACAGCTACCAATACCATGAGCTGGAAAAGAGAACATCTAATATCTGCATTTCATTTATCAATTTTTTTCAAAATATGAAATGATTAACCGCTACAAGAAAAGAGATTTTCACTTTGGGCATGGATTACCCATGCAGGAATCAAGATGCCCTCCAATTCACTTCACATCAAGAAGGGACGTTGAATGTGCATATAATACTAAACCACCAATTTAATCAGAAGGGAAGTTCCTAGGGATCAAAAATGAATGTATTCCTAGAACTTGTGAGAAATGCTTATTCTACTTAGCATAATGATCCTGTACGTTCACATTGGAGATTTTCTTGTTATCTCAAGGGACAACAAATTTAAAGATATTACTTGTTTCTGAATAATTATATACCTTGTGAACGTGTGGTACACCATGAATCTGTATGTGGCTGGAAGTTCTTTGACCAGGAAAGAAATACATTTTAAGTATAGAGCCTTTCCCTAAAACAGAACCATTACGGGACTTAACAAGGGCATCCATCACCGCATCACCATGTTGGGACTCCTGTGGTACTCTCAACCCCTCCTGAGTTTAAAATCATAGTGCGCAAGCATATCCAAGTCATTAAAAATAAAATAAGATAAAATAACATATTCACAAAAAAAACAATGTTAAGAAACACAATATTTATTTATGGAGTCTCTGACTCTCCTCGTACAATAATAACTGAATACCCTTAATAAATAACAGAGAACTTACAGAGATAGTGAAAAATCGCCCAGGTCTTAATCTTATGCTCCATTTCATTGCTTGGACCTCTGGTCTCTGATGCAACCAATTCTTAAATTTCATTCTGGATTCTCCTTGCCCACAAAACCCATCAAATGCTTCACTTCCAAGATATGCTGCAAAAGCAATTAAACGGAAGTACCGCTCCAAGTACTCAGCACCACGGTTCAATGCAAGCTTCCTTTCCCTAGGTTCAACATGTTGTTGATTGAATACCTTTCTATATTTCAGAACCGCTTGTCGTATGTTCTGCAGCGCAGAACATCTATCAATAATAGCATCCAAGGCCTCTCGGCACTCCACCCCATTATCAAATAATCTTGTTATGTTCCACAACAAAAGGATGTCATTTATGCCAAAAACCCGACCTTGCTTCTTTTCAGATCTTACTTTTTTAGTACGGGAGGTTAATGCAGCAACGCTACCTCCTGCTTCCTCACCACTTGAAGTACCACCATTCTCCTCTTCATTGGCCATATCATCACGCAAGATTTTTATAGGTCTTCCATAATCAATTCGAAGTTTCAGAAGGCAAGCAATTACTGTACCAGTAGTTGTCCTTCCTATACCCATCTGCCAATATAAAAACCGTATATAAGGTGAATAAATGAGAAGAAAATAAAAGAAAAAAAACAGGTGGGACACACACACAGAATTATATGAACATCTAGATGCACATGTAAAGCAAAAACAAATTAGAGAATGAAAACCTTAACCTGGCAATTGAAAACAAAAGCATTATCCTTGGAAGCAGAAGCAATATTCACTGCCAGTGTGTCAAAGTCAGAACTTTTGGGAGCTTTACCATCAGTGATGGGCACACGGGCATATTTTATGGGAAAACCATCAGCCTCCAAGTTTTTGAAAACCTCAAGTGGGGTCTGAATAGCATCAAAACTCACATGCTCCCAAGCATCAATTATCTGTCCATCATTTGTTTCATGAATAACCATTATAGCACCTCCATAATGTTCAGCTTCTCGAAGGATGTCTTCCTTTAAACGAGCTTCCATTCTCTCGACTCTCTCACGATCAATACCCTGAAAGCAGCAATAACCATTGCAAGTTCACTTACAATAGAAAATAAAAGTCGGGATTCAAACTGCTTGTAGAACCAACAAAAAACAGGTGCATTTCAAATGAGAAATGTTCCGATGGTGTTGAATTCTATTTCTATCCTTGCCATGGATCTACAGGTTGAATCATGTTAGTTTTCTGGGACTTCCTTCAGAAAATAGACCCCAGAATATAGATTATTGGTCTTGTATTTGAGTCATGTAAGTACGTCCTTTGAGTCTAATGGAGCTAGGTGAGAGTTGGAAGATCCATATTTGTGTGATATTTTCCATTACTAGAAACTTGCTCATCATTAATGTAGGTGAAAATCCAAAATGTATCTTTATCTGCTTATTTTCCCTTTGACATGGTTATTTACAATTTTTATATTGGCCATTTAAACCCCAGATCTTGGGCCTTCAACAAGGAGCAATGAAAATGTTGGAGACCAACATGTTCTGTAACCTATTGATTCATTCATTTAACACTTCAGAAAGTCAACAACTTTTTAGTTTCCTGCTGTAGCTTTTCTACTTTTTAAAATAGTTGGTTTGTCATTGAGACATTCCTTTATAATTAGGAGTAATATCCATACTAGTGTAACCACAATAATTTGGAAGTGTCTACTAATAAAGTCAACTCAGGGAAAGTGCTAGCCACATATGAGCTATAACCCCAAAAGAACCATTCAATTGAAACCTCCCTATAATCACTATAGAGACTAATTTCACCTAGTAAGTAGTCAATATGGAACTTAGCATCCACACCAATAATTATAACCTACCTACTATATGCAGGTTATTCATATTCCCAATGTGTTACTAGAGTGTTACAAGCTCCTTATCTTAAATTCCTGACAAGAATGTCAGGGGCATGTTAAGCAGTGCTCCAGTTTCATATGGCCGGCCATGTTGTGTAGCTCCGATACTATATGTAACGACCAGATGAAGCACTAGCCATATCTGTGCTATAACCCCAAACAAACTAGTCAAAGTTACAAGTTACGTCTCTCGGAATTGTTATAAATCATATGCATTTATCCCTCCCAAATAACATGTGATCTTATTCACCACCCTCTTATACTTAATCAATGGGATAAAAATCTCTCCCCTTTGAATATTTGACGTCCTCTTCAGTCATTAAGTTATATATAGCACAGCTCAAGTCCCATACCCCATACTTCTGGCTGGGTTTAGCTTTGATACCTATGTTATGACCGAGGGAAAGCACTAGCCACATTTGCACCATAACCTAAAAAAAATCAGTCAATTGGAAGTTTCCCTAGAATCACTTAGGAAAATTATTTGCATAGTCCTAGTGTGTGCAAACCTTTTTTTTTTTTTTTTTGATAAGTAATAAACTTTATTGAAATGAATGAAACTAGGCGGAGCCCATGTACACAGGAAGTATACAAGATGAGACACCTAATTACATTCTAGAAAGCTGAAAAGAAAACAAAAACTCATGAACACTCTCTCCCTTTAATACAACAGCAGAAAACCACTGAAAAAGAGAAGACACAAAAAAATTCCAGATATCCCCCACTGCTCTTTCCCTGTTGTTAAAACGTCTGTCGTTCCTTTCTATCCATACACACCACAATAAGCACAATGGTATCATCCTCCAAGCCGCATCCAGTTGAGAGTTATTATGATTTCTGTTCCAGCAGGCTAAAACCTCCACCACCCTCTTAGGCATAACCCAACTCAGCCCAGCTCTACCAAGAACACCAATCCATAAAGATATAGAAATGAAAAGACCGTGAAATTGAGAAGCATTAGAGAACATAAAGAACAAAATTACGTAGAATTAGCTCAAACCCACTTCATAGCATTGCCTGAACCATTGGAATTATTTCTTTAGGCCAACAAGATGCAGCCTTACAATACACTCAATGTAAATAAACAAATGAAAAGCATGTGGGAAATTAAAGAAGCAGAAGAGACAAAAAAGAACAAAATCATGTAGCATTAGCTCAAATCCATTTCATGGCATTGCCTCACCCCTTGGAATTATTTATTTAAACCACTCAAATGCAGCCTGACAATACAGACCAAGTAGATAAGCAAATGAAAAGCACGTGAGAAATTGAGAAGCAGAAGAGAATACAAAGAACGCCTTAGCTCAAACCAATTTCATGGCATTGCAAGACCCCTTGAACTTATTTATTTAGGCTACGCAGATGAAGCCTAACAATAAACACAACGTAGAAAAACAACTGAAAAGCAAGTGGGAAATTGAGAAGCCGAAGAGAACTTTTTTTTTTAATAAGTAAAAACGGTAGTATTAATAATAATAGGCATAGCCCAAGTACACAAGATGGTATGCAAGAGATAAAACCTATCTAGGTGGCTATAGTAGTCACTAGAAAGTCATGTACATTTAGGCCATTAAAGTCCATAGCTAGAGACCACAGGAATAAAGTGCTGAAAAATAAGATACGAATCTCCTCAGTTGTCCACTCCTTATCTTCAAATGTTCGTTCATTACGCTCTAGCCAAATGCACCACATAATCCAGATAGGTATCATCTTCCATACAGCTTTGATTTGTGGATCGCCCCCCGGCATCGCCCAGCTGGCTAATAATTCAACTACTGACTTCGGCATCACCCAATTTAGCCCTCCTCGGCTGAATACTTCACACCACAATACTCTAGCTGTCTCACAGTGTAACAGGAGATGATTCACTGACTCGCCATCTTTCTTACACATACAACACCAATCAGTAATGATTACCTGACGCTTCCGCAGATTATCGGTAGTCAGAATCTTACCCAAGGCTGCTGTCCAAATGAAGAAAAGTGTTTTGGGAGGCGCTTTATTCCTCCACAATCTTCTCCATGGAAACAGAGAGTTTGGTATAGCTGCAAGGGCCTTATAATAAGAGCGAACCGAGAAAGTACCCTTACCCGTAGGTTTCCACCACAATTATCTTCATGCAAACCATTCGGCTTCATAGAGTACACTAGGTTGAAAAAATCCGTGAAACTGTTTACTTCCCAATCATGTGCTGCTCTACAAAATGTGACGTTCCAATGAACTTGATCCCCTGAGCGAACCAATAGGTCCACCACCGAAGCTTCTTGATCGCAAGCCACTTGGTATACAGATGGAAAAGAATCCTTCAGTGCCTCCTCCCCACACCAAATGTGCCTCCAAAATCTTATACGTGTGCCCTCCCCCACCAAAAGTTTAGTATGGTTGGCAAACATCCCCCACCCTCTCTTATTTGCTTCCAGATCCCCACTCCATACGATCAATTCCCCTCTTTAGTACACCAGCCCCCCCATAGGCTGCCATGTTTACTATCCACTACTAATTTCCATAATGCTTCCGACTCCATATTATATCTCCACAACCATTTCCCTAGGAGTGCCCGATTGAAAGTTCTCAAGTTCTTTATCCCCAATCCACCTAAAGAAATTGGTCTGCAAACCTTATCCCAACTGATTAGGTGAAACTTGAATTCAACCCCCAAACCACTCCAAAGGAAATCACGGTACAATTTTTCGATCCGTCCCACCACAAAAGCTGGAATTGGAAATAAAGACAGAAAATAAATGGGTAAGTTAGAGAGAGTACTCTTTATCAGGGTCACTCGGCCTCCTTTTGACAAGTACAATCTCTTCCATCCAGCCAATCTTCTTTCTATTTTCTCGATAACTGTATCCCAGATAGCTATGGCTCGTGAAGCCGCCCCCAACGGTAAACCCAAATAGGCCATAGGAAGGGCGGCTACCTTACACCCCAGTGTGTTAGCCAACTGTCGAGATCTACTAACATTCCCAACTGGAACTAATTCTGATTTATCAAAATTCACTCTCAAACCTAATGCTGCTTCAAAGCATAACAGTAGCGCTTTTAGTGTCCTAAGTTGTTCTTGTTCAGCCTTACAGAAAATTAGAGTGTCATATGCAAAAAGTAAATGAGAGATCGAGATAAGGCCCTATTCAGATCACCCACTGAAAATCCAGCCAGAATACCATTGGTAACAAGCGCCATTAACATCCTACTCAGGGCCATAACAAAGAGGAGTGGGGACAACGGATCCCCTTATCTTAAGCCTCTCAAGCTGTTAAAGAAACCTTCTGGACTACCATTAATCATAACTGAAAATCTTGCCGTTGAAATGCACCATTTGATCCACCTACACAATTTTTCCCCAAAGCCACACCTCATCAGTAGATATATCAGGAAGTCCCAATTTACATGGTCATATGCATTTTCCATGTCTAACTTACAAATAATCCCTGCAATACCAGACTTTAGTATACTATCCAAACATTCATTGGCTATTAATACCGAATCCAGTATTTGACGACCCCTAACAAATGCATTTTGTGGCTTTGATATTATCTTACCAATGGCGCCCCCAACCTGTTTGCTAATACCTTTGAAATAATTTTATAGACCCCATTAATGAGGCTAACGGGCCTAAAATCCTTCACTTCCACAGCCTCAGTCTTCTTCGGAATTAATGCAATAAAAGTCGTATTCAAACTTTTCTTGAATTTCCCAAACGAGAATAGTTCCTAGAAGACTTTCAATATATCCTCTTTTACCACCTTCCAACAAGTTTGGAAGAACCCCATCAAAAAGCCGTCTGGTCCTAGTGCTTTGTCTTACCCCATTTGTCTGATCACTTCATATATCTCCTCTTCCTCGAACACTCTTTCCAACCATGCCGCAGTCTGTGGCTCAATGGAATCAAATACAAGTCCATCCACTTTTGGCCTCCATCCCTCTCTTTCTGTAAATAGCTGTTCGAAAAAATTCAGCACATGTTTCCGTATCACAGGGGCCTCATTGCACTCTCTACCATTGATATTCAGCATCTCAATGGTATTATTCCTCCCATGAGAGTTTGCCACTCTATGGAAGAATTTTGTATTTCGGTCCCCTTCTTTTAGCCACAATGCTCTTGACTTCTGTCGCCAAGATATCTCTTTAAGTGATAATACTCTTTCCAGCTCTAAGGTCAATTCTGCCTTTCTTGATCTTTCCTCTGTTGTGAGAGATCTACCTTCATTGATCCTTTCAAGAACCTGTAACTCCTCCATCATGTTTTTCTTTTGTTCCCCTAAATCACCAAAAGATTGGGAATTCCAAAGCTTTAAATCTTCCTTTAAAGCTTTTAGTTTGCCTGCAACTATATGAGAAGGAGTACCATTAAACTGGTAAGAAGACCACCAATGCCTTACCCTTTCCACAAAGCCCTCGCTTTTAAGCCACATGTTTTCAAACTTGAAATAACGACGCCTACTTTGAATGACTCCTCCATCCAGTAAAATTGAAAAGTGATCTAAGCATAGACGCGGCAATCTCCTCTGACTAACCTCTGGATACTGACATTCCCACTCTGGCGATATTAAGAATTTATCCAACCGTGACCACGTCTGGCTATTGGACCAAGTAAATGGGCCACCAATGATTGGTAGATCCACCAAGTTCAAGTCAAAAATGCAATCGGAAAACTTTGTCATGGCTGGGCGTAGACGACTGTCACTTGATCTTTCACTGGGGAATCTTATGATGTTAAAGTCCCCTCCTATGCACCATGAGAGGTCCCACCAGCTATATACCCCCGCAAGTTCTTCCCATAGATGGTATATGACGTTGTCAACATTCGGTCCATAGATTCTTGCAAAAGCCCACAAAAAGTTATCATCCACCATCTTAAAAGAAACGGCCACCGTGTAGTCCCCTTTGAACTCCTCCATCTTCATCATCACCCTTTTGTCCCACATCACAAGAATACCCCCCGAAACCCCATTCGAAGCCAAATAAACCCAGTCTACATAAGGGCAATGCCACAGACTTCTCACTATTTTTCTGGTCACCAATTTCAATTTGGTTTCTTGTAGACACACAATATCCGCCCGCCATTCCCGTAATAAGTTTTTTATGCGAGAGCGCTTATTATACTCATTTAGCCCCCGAACATTCCAAGACACTATTTTTGGCTTCATAAAGAAACAAAAGTACCCTTCCCTTTGGCCCTATCACGGCTTGAACTACCCTCATTCAATGACCAGTCCAATCTCTTAAGCTCCCTTCGTTTCTTGGCTCCTTTATTCTTAGAATGCGAGTGACCCACCTCAATGGCTGTGAGAAGAGCCAAAAACTGATCTTCACAGCCCACACACTTCATACCCACTTTATGTTGGATATCTTTCACCTTATTGAACACCCAATCTGACATCTCACACTCATGTGGTAAAAGATAGTCTAGAGGGAACGGATTCTTGTCCCCCTACCCTTCACCCTGATTATGACCTTCCCATTCCACCATTGTATTCACTGCCTCCACTCCATCTGATATGTGTTCAGATGGAATACCAAGTACCTCCCTTATGGTATTCGGCAGGTTTATCTCTTGAGAGTCAGGAACCATTATTATTTCATTGCTTTGGTTACCAAGTACCTCCCTAATGATGTTCGATGGGTTCTGTCCACAAACGCTAGGTGGAGATGCTCTCAAAAGCTGGTTATCTTCATTTTCCTCCGCTGTCTCCTGATTCCTTTCAGTTCCGTACTCTGAAAATAGTTCCAAATGATCGCCCTCTGTACCATGGACCTCCGTTTGAGAAACAAACTTCACCGTGTTAATTATCGATGAATTCTGTGCATAAAGATCCGGGAAAAATGCCATCGGGGGTTGGATCTCCTCGTTTTCCTCCACCTGTGACGATAGGATCTGCTCCACCATCTTCGCCGGCGATGTCTGTGTTACCGGCACAAGTTTCGCCATCGTTATCTGTTCGGCCTGAGCATGGGTCATCGTTGGTTTCTCTGCTTCCGACGTAGAAGGATCGGATCTCGGGTTAGGGATCCTCCAGCTTTTTGGTGCTACTGGCCCATGTACTGAGGCCGGGTCATTTAACCTCTTGATAGGGCCTTTAACCGCAGGCCCACCTCTGCCGAGATTAAGAGACCTCAGGGCCAAAGTCTCCCCTCCCCCCCAGGCCTACACCCGGCCCATTATAAGCCTGCCCCATTTCCTTGTTTAGTAAGTACTCTATTGTCATTTGCAGGTCTTCAATCTGCGACTTTGCCTCCCATAGCAGTTTCATCATCTCCCCGTCAGTCACGCCACCTACCTGTCTATTGCTATCCTGACATTGTACAGGGCACGTCTCTCTGTCAGGGGCCGACCCATCGCCATACCCATTTGTACGAGCATGCCTTCGTTTTCAATCCGCTGTGCATGTGATTGTTCCACCATCAGTGCCTCCCTGTAAGACAAATTTTGTGGCTGCACCTTGATCATCGTCCTCTTCCGACTGCCATCGCTGTGCACTTTTCTCTTTTCATCCTAGAGATTCCACAACGCCTCCCCCATCTTACTCCAACCATTTCCTTCTTCATCAAGTACGAATATGAAGTTCCTCCTCCCTCCACCTCCATATTCTACCACTGCCAGATATCGACCTTTCGAGTTTGAGCACCATTGAGCAATGAAGCTACTGCTGCCTTCCCTTTTTGTGGTGTAGAAATCCTTTTGTTCTTCCTTTGAGCAAACCTCCATGGCCTTAGCCAACCATTGCACTGCTGAAGGGCCTAGGACTATCTTTGCCACCATCCTCCATGTCTTTTATGTGATAACCACCCTACCCCCCTCCTTTACAAGAGTGAAGCATTTTGAATCTATAACTAACTCCTTAAACCATTGCATATCGTAACAGTATAACCCAGTAAACGCCACCGTGAGGAACGTCATTAACTACCCAAACTAAAGAACTGAATGAAAGATAACCATCACGCAAAGAGAGTGTACGAAGAGAGAAAGCTAACCAGGGATTACATAAATTAGCATAAGAGAACATCAAGAACAAAATCACGTAGCCTTAGCTCAAACCCATTTCATGGCATTGCATGACCCCGTGGAATTATTTATTCTGGCCACGCAGATGTGGCCTGACAATACACACAATGTAGATAAACGAATGAAAAGCAAGGGGGAAAATGCGAAGCAAAAGAGAACA
This sequence comes from Carya cathayensis, assembly GCA_011037825.1. Taxonomy (NCBI): domain Eukaryota; kingdom Viridiplantae; phylum Streptophyta; class Magnoliopsida; order Fagales; family Juglandaceae; genus Carya; species Carya cathayensis. Next base: position 406,282 of record QGSO01000189.1, read on the forward strand.
TAAACAAAATCACAAAGCCTTTGCTCAAACCCATTTCATGGCATTGCCTGACCCCTTAGAATTATTTATTCAAAACACACAAATACAGCCTAACAATACGCACAAAGTACATAGGCAAATGAAAACCATGTGAGAAATTGAGAAGCAGAAGAGAACATAAAGAACGCCTTATAGCTCAAACCCATTTCATGGCATTGCATGACCCCTTGAAATTATTTATTTTAGGCCACCCAGATCCAGCCTGACAATACACACAATGTAGATAAACACATGAAATGCACGTGGAAAATTGAGAAGCAGAAGTGAACAAAAAAGAACAAAATCAAGTAGTCTTAGCTCAAACCCATTTCATGGCATTGCCTGACCCCACAGAATTATTTATTCAACCTACACAAATGCAGCCTGGCAATACGCACAAAGTAGATAGGCAAATGAATAGCATGTGGGAAATTGAGAAGCAGAAGAAAACAAAAAGAATGCCTTAGCTCAAACCCATTTCATGCCATTGCCAGACCCCTTGAAATTATTTGTTTAGGACACGCAGATGCAGCCTGACAATACAACAATGTAGATAAACACATAAAAAGCATGTGTGAAATTGAGATGCAGAAGAGAACGGAAAGAACAAAATCACATAGCCGTAGCTCAAACCCATTTTGTGGCATTGCTTGACCCCTTGGAATTATTTATTTAGGCCACGAAGATGCAGCCTGACAATACACACAACACAGATAAACAAATGAAAGCAAGTGCAAAATTGAGATGCAGAAGAGTACGAAAAGAACAAAATCACATAGCCTTAGCTCAAACCCATTTTGTGGCCTTGCCTCACCCCTTGGAATTATTTATTTAAACCACGCAAATGCAAAAGAGAACAAAATAGCATAGTCATAGCTCAAACCCATTTCATGGCATTGCATGGGCCATTGAAATTATTTACTTAGGCAACATAGAAGCAGATTGAAAATACACACAATGTAGATAAACAAATGGAAAGCATGTGGAAAATTAAAAAGCAGAGAGAACATAAAGAACAAAACCACAAAGCATTTGCTCACCCATTTCATGGCATTGCCTGACCCTTGAGAATTATTTTTATTTCAACCACACAAATGCAGCCTGACAATACACACAAAGTAGACAAGCAATTGAGCTAATGCAACAGTCCAAGCAAAAAAAGCAACTTTAGACGGTGCACAAACCTTCCAAATGCTCTTCCACAAAAAAAAAAAACATGTTGTTGGGCAGACAACACCTAGGACCCACTTGAAGAAACCCACTTTTTCATGGTGGGTCTCATTTTTTTCGAATGAACTATGTGCACACCCTAGGACCGTATCTAGCACTACTCGAATCACTTATAAAGTCAGTTTCGCCTAGTAAATAGCCAATGCAAGACTTAGCACCCATGACTACTTTTATAACCTAAATAAAATATATCCACCCATAAATACTAAATAAAACACAATAACAAACTTAACATAGACATAGCATAAATTATAGATTGTACCGTGTATTCCCGCATGTTTTTAAAAGGTCTTTCAACCTCACGAAGTACAAATGGTTTTCCATTGATGTAAATTACAGGTTCTTCTCTCATGTTGTGCCACAAAACAGGGCGACCACCTTCAGAACTGCCGATCCTCCGAATAACTGATCGAATTCCATCAATTGTTGGATTTGCCACCCCATAAACTGGAAACCCAGGAACTTCTCTAAAATTAGGCGCACCCTCCACTCTCTCTGGTAAACTTTGGTTTTGACAACCAGGACAATGGTCACTTTTTAGAATAGTTTGACTCCCAAGGACCTCTCCATTTCTCAGGGCAGCAACTACACCCATCTCACGAGGGCGGCTGTCATTAGATTCAGCAATCTTCATCAGTGATGGCTTTAAAGTTGCATATCCAAGTGCTCCCATTGGATCTCTCCTGAGCAATCTGCAACAATGCATAATCACAATTAAGAAAAGGAAGTTGTTCTTTTCTTTTTCTTTTTTTATAAGAGAAAAATATTATTGATATAGAAAAGGAAATTTTTCTAAACAAGAATCTATCTAAACAAAAGGAATCCATTGAAAACAATGTATCACAACCAGATATCCATCAATTATTCGATAGATGGTTTGTCCAAGTGATAGGAAGACTAATTATTGCGCAATGAACTCTAACAGGGTCAATATTAGTCTGTATACACCATTATGGCACATGCACTCTCTGAAAACTTTATTTATTTTACCTGCGAATGATGCTATATAGTTCTGGCCTTGCTCTCATCCAGTCAGAAAAAGTGCTATGACCAAATGAACTAGAACGGAGAAATTCTCTCTCTGAATGAATATATACAGCAAAGCATATAAGATAGTAGTATCTTTCCAAGTATTCCACAAAAAATGAAAGTGACGCCTCCCTTTTCATCTCATCTGGTTCACGCAGAATACTATTGCGATAAGTGGCAATTGCTTCACGTAAGTTCTGTGATTTGATTTGAAGAAACATTTAATATGACATGAAAAAATAAACCTAACAGCTACAAATAAAATATTGAAGCAGCAATTAAGGCAACAAGATATGATAGGAAAAAACTTATTTCAGAAAAACCACAAAATTAGAACATGCACTTCCAAACTATAAAATAAAGAAGTATGATTCGAGAATCCAACCTGCATTGATGCACACTTGTCAATGACTCTATCCACCTGTCTTTTCCCTTCAACACCACCCTAAAGACATTTTACTATTGGTAAGAGTTCAAAAAATAAAAAATAAATATTGATCAAAGAGCAACAAAATCAAATGTCAAATACCTCTAATACCCTAATCAAGCTTCTTATGACTGCATATTCTCCTCTAGGAATTGCCTCTTCTGAATTTGGCAAATGGTCAACAACATTAGCCCCCAAGTCACAAACTCTCCCAACGGAATTGGTTCTTGGAATACCTGTTTCATATAAATACAACATACACCATTAAAAGATGTTATCACCATAAGATGTGGAAATTGGTTAAAAATAAAGTACAAAAATTAACAGTACTACCAGAAGCTCCAATTCGGTTAAAATATATCAAAGTTGCAATCACCATCCCAGTTGTAGTACGTCCACGTCCCATTTGACAGTTGAAAATGATCTCTGTGTTTATGTCAGCTTGAGAAATTTTATGAACCTGAAAACAGAATGAAGAAAATTAATCCAATCCAAAAAACCCCCATTGAACTGGTCCTTAAGTCAAACCCCAGAATGAACTAACCATAAATGAAATATTCTATCACATAAAGGTGTCCAACAATGTCAAAGAATACTTGCAAAAAAAAAAAAAACAACAACATCAAAGAATCATCATTGCCTCACTGAATGTATTCAAATCAAATGCCAATAGCATACCAACAAATATCTTTTTATATATTTCTTTTTAAAAATAAATACAATTAATTAAATAGAGTGCAAGAGAGGGCACAATACAGGGAATAGTGTTACAAATTAACACTTCAAGAAATAAAAAGAGGGGTTCTCCCAGGATTGTGAATGACTTTTTTATTTGTAACCTCCAAAATAAGTTACAGTTTTTTCCCAATTTATCACTACATTTTTTAATTTTTTCCCCATATGACAATCCGTGGCCAAATTACAAGTCATTCAATGCGGTCTTGATGACTTCTGATTTCCAGATAAGATGCACCATGTGAAGCCAACCAGAAAAGATAGGAGTGAAAAACATTGAATTTCCTGCTTTTGTTTTTTTAAATATACTAATCTACCCATTAAATGCAATGAGATAGCATTTCTTCGTTGCCGCTTAAGTATCTTGGTCTTTCTTTGGGTGCCTCTCACAAATCTGCTTCCATATGGGATGGGGTGATTGAGAAGATCGAGAAAAGGTTGGCTGGATGGAAAAGGCTATTCTTGTCTAAAGGGGGATGAATTACTTTGATAAAGAGTATGTTGTCTAATCTTCCCACGTATTTTCTTTCACTTTTTCCTTTGCCAGCAGGGGTTGCAAAAAGAATTGAGAAAATTTATCGCAATTTCTTATGGGGAGGTATAGGAGAGGAAAAAAATATTTAATTTGGTAGTTGGAACAAGGTTTGTCAACCAATTTCATGTGGAGGATTGGGGGTGTAAAATTTGAGGATGTTTAATAAAGCACTTCTTGGGAAATGGCTTTGGAGATATCCTTTAGAGGGAGATGCTTTATGGAAGAATGTTGTTGCTGTAAAATATAGAAGTGGGTGGGGGATTGGTGTTCTAGTGAAGTTAGAAGAGCGTATGGGGTGAGTTTATGGAAGTTCATTAGGAAAGGTTGGGGGAAGTTTTCGAAACTTATTACATTTAAGATGGGGGAAGGGAAGAGGATTCTTTTTTGGCATGATATTTGGTGTGGGAAATCAGCTCTCAAATCTGATTTTCCCTCTCTTTTTAGGATTGCAAGGGATCAAAATGCTGCTGTGGCAGATTATTTCCAACATACGGATAATAATATTCTGTGGAATGTTGATTTTATCAGAGGTAAATGACTGGGAAGTGAATGATGTTTCTGATTTTTTGGGAAGAATTTATAATTCAAAAGTGATGCAGGGAAGAGAGGACAGTTTACTGTGGGACCATGCTGGAAAGTCCAGGTTTTCTGTTAGTTCTTTCTATAAGGTGCTGACTTGTCATTCTGGTCGTGATTTCCCTTGGAAAAACATTTGGAGAGTGAAGGTTCCTACTAAGGTGGCGTTTTTAAGTTGGGTGGTTGCTCTAGGGAAAGTTTTGACCACGGATAACCTCAGAAAAAGTGGTATGTGCATTGCTGATTGGGGTGTCATGTGCAAGAGGATGGTGAATCTGTAAATCATCTCTTTCTTCATTGTGAGGTGGCAAACTCTTTATGGTATGAGGTTATGAGTCAGACAGGTTTATATTGGGTGATGCCAAAGGAAGTAGTGTATCTTCTTGCATGTTGGAGTGGTTTTGAGGGAAGAAATGTGTAGCTGCCAGATGAATATGATTCCTTTGTGTTTAATGTGGTGTATTTGGCTGGAAAAGAATGAGAGATGTTTTGAAGACAGAGTGTCCTCTCGGAGAACTTGGGAATTTTTTCTTTGGTACTTTATGTTTGTGGGCTAGGATTTTTTAAAGGGATGATAATAATGTACTGAATCTGTTTTAGTATTTTCCTGCTACTAGAGTGTAGTAGGTATTTCCTTTGTATGCTTCCTGTGTACTTGGGCTGTGCCTATTCTTGGTAATAAAATCTCTTATTAATTATCAAAAAAAAAAAATCTTTACTCTATATAAGTCTTTTTACAATCTAGACCGAGCAATATTTGATGGTTAAGATCTTATGATGTTTTCAATTTCTGGAGTCTATGCATATGCTTTTAAGCATTTTGGTTTTTTTTTTTTTTTTTTTTTTTTTTATAGGTAAGCATTTTGATTTAATTAAAAAACATAAGCACAAAATAGGAAAACACAAGTTGCATCCAGATTCTCATTGACATGGGAACAAGGCAGTAAAAGAATGAGTCCTATTACTTTCATTCACTTAGGTAAACTTGATCTAAATAATGCATCAAATGTAGATTTGATGCACAAAGGAATTAATAAAAAGAAAAATGGGTTACTTGTAATCCCATGCTAGCACGTACTTCACAAATTAACTTAATCTAAATCTTCATTCAATTTAAATATTAAAACATCAAAACTCACCAAACAATCAAAATCCGCCTCCTTTGGTGATTTTTCGTCAGTTACAGGAACACGTTCATAGTCAACAAGGAACCCCTCTACTTGCAGTTCCTCGTACACCTATGCCAAGGTAATAGGTTTAAATAACTCTAGAGAAACAGGAGGAAAAAAACCTTTCTCCTGAATCTGAGATGAGTTCCAATGGAAATACCTCCAATGGTGTCTTTACAGAATCACAAGACATCGGTTCCCACTGGTCCACCATATGACCATCTGGTAGCTCATCATTGACAAGGATTTTATTTCCGTATCTGTTTGGTCAGATGCGTGAATAAAGGCTTCCATCATCCAAATCAGGAGGAATACATGGTAAGGATAACTGTGAATCATGGGTATGACAACATAGATGCTACAGAGTGCATCAATAGAATGTACCTTGAAGCTTCCATCAAGATATCGTCTTTCAATCGAGCTTCCATTTGTTCAACCCTAGCCCTGTTGATTCCCTGAATAATATTAAGAAGTCACAATCAAGTTTAAAAAATGACTTAAATTACAGTAATGATTACTTTAGTTTTGCTCACAAACCTGCAAATGCATGCATGTGTATACATCTATCTATCTATGAATAAATGGGTACCATTATATGCAGTTAGTGATACCTGGGGATATCCAAAAAGGATTTCATTTTTACTTGTTACGAGTTTGTATTTTGTAAGCCTAATGAAAGGATTTGCATGCCATATGGTAAGCCTAGTGATGGCATCCTACCATCATCTACCCCCAAACCATCACTAAGTGCAACAACTCTAGGGTACATTTGGTGAATGAGATTGGATAAGAAATTTGCAAAACTTCTCCCAATTTCCTTCCCAAACATCACTCAAGCACAAAACACTTTTCAATTTCAAATCTTCAGGGGTACTACCAGAACCTCGATAAAGAAAAGTTTTCTCTTTTCCCTCTGGTAGGTTTCTAGTGCTTGTAGTGGAGTGTTCGTGTTTGTTCTTAGGGAGATATGGGTACTACGAAGCAGGTAGTTATTGAATCTAAAGTTTTTGAGGTAGTAAGGGATGGTAGGTTTATATTCTTAACTGAGAAAGGATGGAAGGTGGTGAAAGAGATTAGGCTGGGGCTAGGTTCGGTAAGGTGGCTCATCAAAGCCTTGAAGGACTGCTTGAAGGTTGGGAGGAAGGAGTTCTATTTGGCACATAGAGAAGGAGATAGGGGCTATGATGTTCAGCGACGCCATAACTCAAGAGGTAGCTTCATGGCTTTAATGGAGTATGGTGGTGGTGGGTATAGGAATTTCTTATTCATACCAGAGGATAGGGAGGGAAGGAGCTGGAGGATGTTGGAAGAGGTTATGAGGGAGGCTGGTAGTGCAGGTGGTTTGGTGTTCCAGCCACCACAGCAACCACCATTTCAGTCATACAGGGAGGCTCTGCTTCCCCAAGGAAGTGTCAGGGGTTGCCATAACTCTGACACCGTGGCATGCTCGAGAGAAGGGGTAGGCCTGCAAAGGAGTGTTGATACTTCTATAGGAGCCCAAGCAAGAGAGGAAGGTGGCAGAGTGGATGTCGGTCTAAATGAGGAAAGTGAGTTGAGTGTTTTGAAGGAGATGAAATGTCAGATAGATAAACTGCAAGATAATATTATTTGGATAATACGGTGTTTAGAGAAGAAACAAGGGATAGGCTTGGGTTTGGGTGTGGTCTGTGGCCCAAGTGAGGTTCAAAAGCAAGGAGTGGCTGTGTTGGGTAAGGCTCAAGTGAGTGGGCCTCAGAAAGGGAAGAAGAGCTACGGGGGCCTTGAAGGAGAGGTAGATTGGAAGGGAAAGAATGTGGCTTATGGGCCGGGCCAAGTCTAGCAGGAGAAAGGCCTGATTTTGAACTTATCGGGTGTGAGGGTGGAGCCCAAAATTACCATACAGGGCCTGAGTCTTACACAGACACGGACGACAGCTTGTGGCAACTTGGATGGTGGTCCGTCGGAGGTAGTACAACCGCCGGAAGTGGAGATGGGGGAAATTGTGGATGCGGAAGGTCTTGAATTGTGCATTTCTGAACAGGAAGACTCGGGTGTGGCTCAGGGAGAGCTGTTACTGCCACAGAAAGCTCCGGCAAGCATTAGGACACCTTTGGATTTGCTTATATCCTTGGGTCAAGCTCGATTTAGATGGTGTGATGCTTTTATGGCTCACGATGATCCCTTGGAGGGAGTACGAGTAGATCCTTTAGCTGTTCTACAGAGTGGGGCCTCATCGGATAAGGGGGAGTCAAATGGGGAAGGCCAGCTGATGCTTTATGATCCCTGTAATTACTCAAACAAGGGGGAGGAGTCAGCAGGAGAGGATCCTACCCCTATAAGTATGATCCCTCCTACTATTTCTATGGATTGGGTATTGAAAAAGGTAGAAGAATTGCAGAGTTGTATGGGGATTTCGTGTGAGGGCTACGAAGATCAATTTAAGACATTGATTATAGCCATTGAGGCAGGACAACATGGTGCAGGGTCGAAAAAAAATAGGGAGTTGAAAAGGTTGACATGGTCCATTAATTATGATGAAAATTAGGGGAGTTCAAGTCGTGGTAGAAATAAGGGGAGGGCTGGAACAATTGTTAAATGAAGCCAAAAATTCTGAGTTGGAATGTTCGGGGCTGAACAAGATTAATAAACGCCTTCGAATAAGAGCCTTATTGAGGCAATGGAAGGTGGATATCATTTGCTTGCAGGAAACCAAGTTGAAGATTATTAATAAAAGAATTATTCGGAGAATATGGAGTTGTCAATATGTAGATTGGGCATACTTACCTTCGAAAGGGGCCTTGGGTGGAGTTTTGGTTATGTGGGATAAGAGGGTGGTGGGGAACAATGACGAGTTTCTGGGAGAATACTCAGTGGGGTGTCTTTTTAAAAATATAGATGATGGTTTCTTATGGGCTTTTGTTGGGGTATATGATCCTAACTTGGATAGTGAGAGGCGGTTGCTTTGGGATGAGCTGGCTGGCCTAAGTGCTTGGTGGGAGGCTCCTTGGTGTATTGGCAGGGATTTTAATGTGATAAGATTTTCCAGCGAAAGATCAGGGGAGGGATGACAAAATCAAGCTATCGTGGATTTCTCGAATTTCATTTTTGAGTTAGGTTTGATGAACATACCTTTAATCAGAGGTGAATTTACTTGGTCTAATAACCTAACGTGGTCAAGATTGGATAGATTTCTCATTTCTCCCTCATGGGGGCTACAATACCCAGATTTAAGCCAGAAAAGGCTCCCAAGGATGTGCTCTGATCACTTTCCTGTAATGTTAGATTGTGGTGGTATTCAATGGGGTAGAAGGCCATTCAAGTTTGAGAATATGTTATTAAAATCAGATGGGTTTGTGGACTTGATTAGACAATGGTGGAATTCATACTTATTTGAGAGCAATCCGAGCAATATATTGGCCTACAAGCTGAAAGGTTTGAAGAAGGATTTGAAGACATGTAATGAACAGGTATTTGGAGATGTAACGTCACAGAAGAAGAGCTTATTTCAAGAACTACAAAACTTGGAGGATGTAGGGGATGAGAACAACCGAAAAGATCAAGTAGTTTATGAACTTGAATGATTGACCCTTATGGAGGAGATCTCATTGAGGCAAAAGTCAAGGGCTTTGTGGCTTCGGAAGGGGGATAAATGTACAAAGTTTTTTCGCTGAGTCGCTAATGCACATAGGCGGTTTAATTCCATTGAGTCCATGAACATAGATGGTGATGCTTCCTCCAATCAGGTTGTGATAAAGGAGCACGTGGCTGGTCATTTTGAACATTTGTTGTCAAAACCACATGCATGGAGGCCTACTATTGATGGGTTAGTCTTTGAGGCTATTGATCAAAATAGTGCGGCTTGGTTGGAGAGACCATTTGAAGCGGAAGAGTTACATCAAGTTATCCGGAAAATAAATATGGATAAACCTCCAGGGCCAGATGGCTTCACTATGGCTTTTTTCCAAACTTGTTGGGAAGTGGTGAGGGGGGATGTTGCTGGTTTTTCAGAAATTTTTCACTTATGGAAAATTTGAGAAAAGCTTAAATGCTACTTTTATTGCTCTAGTCCCTAAAAAGGCAGGTGCAATAGAGGTCCAAGATTACAGGCCGATTAGTCTTGTGGGTAGTGTGTATAAGATGCTTTCAAAAGTTCTTGCCAACAAGATTAGCACGGTCATGACGAAGATTATTTCTAAGTCACAAAATGCCTTTGTGAGAGGGAGACGAATTTTGGACTCGGTCCTTATAGCTAATGAATACTTGGATAGCAGGATCAAGTCGGGAGCTCCAGGTATTATATGCAAACTAGATATGGAGAAGGCATATAATCATGTTAATTGGGATTTTTTGATATATAGGCTAGGGAGATGTGGGTTTGGGGAAAGATGGATGAAATGGATGAGGCACTATGTGTCAACGGCTCATTTCTTAGTTTTGGTAAATGGAGATCCAGTGGGCTTTTTAAACAGTTCAAGAGGACTACGCCAAGGTGATCCATTATCACCCCTCTTGTTTGTTCTAGTAATGGAGGCGCTAAGTAGAATGGTGTCGGCTGCAATAGAGGGTGGAGTTTTCTCAAGTTTCTCTGTGGGAGATATCCACGGCTCTACCACTATTTCTCACCTTTTGTTTGCAGATGACACCTTGCTATTTTGTGAGGCAAATGCAAGGCATATCCAATCTTTGAAAACCATCTTACTTTGTTTTGAAGTAGTATCCGGGTTTAAGATTAACCTTGCTAAGACGGAGACGGTCGCGGTTGGAGATGCAAACAATATTAGGGGGTTCGCTAAATTTCTGGGTTGTGTGGTTTCTTCGTTACCTTTTAAGTACCTTGGTCTTCCGTTGAGGGCTCCTTTCAAAGCTAAGTCAATTTGGGAGGTGGTGCTTGAAAAATTTGAGCGAAGGCTAGCTGGGTGGAAAAGGTTGTATTTATCTAAAGGGGGGCGGATCACACTTATCAAGAGCACTTTATCAAACCTTCCAGCATACTACCTTTCTTTATTTCCCCTCCCCGCTAGCATTGCATTAATGGAGAAAATTCAGCATGATTTTTTGTGGAGTGGAATAGGTGATAAGTTTAAATTCCACTTAGTGGGGTGGGACAAGATTTGCTACCCTTTGAGAGACGGTGGTTTGGGGATTCGTAATGTGAGGGATTTCAATAAGGCTCTATTAGGTAAATGGTCATGGTGTTATAACTATGAGAGGGAAGCCTTATGGAAATGGGTGATTGACACAAAGTATGGTAGTGAACGGGGGGGCTGGTGTTTTAAAGAGGACGGGGGGCTTATGGAGTGGGGCTATGGAAGTATATACGGAAAGGCTGGTGCTCCTTTGTTAGCAATACTCGATTGTGTGTAGGGGATGGTAGTAGGATCAGCTTTTGGAATGATGTGTGGGTAGGAGACACGGCCTTGAAGGAAGTTTATCCCACAATTTTCAGTATTGCAAGGGAAAAAGAAGCTATGGTGGCTGATTTGCGGGTAATCAATCAATATTCTCAGGAGTGGAACATTAGTCTCACTAGGGATGCCCATGATTGGGAAGTGACTGTTTTGATGGAGTTTTTGAACTTGCTGTACAACACTCCTATTGCTGCCACAACTGAACACTTGCTGGAATGGAGACCCTCTAGGAAAGGGAAGTTTTCGGTACGCTCCTTTTATGACTCTATTACCATACAACAAAGGCACAACTTCCCTTGGAAGAACATCTGGAGGAGTAAAGCAACAACCAAGGCTGCATTCTTTGTCTGGACAACAGCTTTAGGGAAGATTTTGACCATAAATAATCTAAGACGACTGGCCTTATAATCACGGATTGGTGCTATTTGTACAAAAATAGTGGTGAAACGGCAGACCATCTATTTTTACATAGTGATTTTACTCGAGATATTTGGAACTACTTTTTCAGCAGAATGGGAATAGGATGGGTAATGCCAGGAAAAGTGGTTGAACTATTAGCCAGCTGGAGAGGGATCACTAGGACACCTTAGATTGCAGCCGTGTGGAAAATGGCTCCTTTATGTATTTTTCGGTGTATGGTGTGAAAGAAATGAGAGGCTTTTTGAGGATAATGAGCATTCCTTGGATGAGTTTAGGAGTTTCATCAGGAAGACTTTGTTTTTGTGGGTCATTTCTTTAGATTTGAATGGTCTCAACTTCCATGATTTCCTTGTAACTGTTTCTAGTTCTTAAATAGGTGTATTCACATGTATATTTCCAGTGTACCTGGGCTATGCCTATCTTTATATCAATGAGATAACTTATTACTTATCAAAAGATACTTTTTCATCTAGTCATTACAACTTTTACAAACTTCAAAACAAAACACAAAAATCAATATAACTTTTTCAAACTTCAAAACAAAAATAATATTCAACCATTTCTCCCACCTTTCCCAATCTTTTCTCTCTCATTTCCCAAAACTCAATAAAGCATCTTAACACAAACCATTTCACTACTATTCACAAAATTATGAGATATTCCACATGTCCAAACAAGCCCCAAGTAAATCAATAGATCATCTTGGTTTATAAACAATAATAGTGTAATGAGACCAAGTTTTAAAATGATATGGATAAAAGTGTCTCCAGTTGGAGTGGCATACATGTATGTCTGTATGATGTATCCATAGTATGTATCGTGTACAAACATAGTTTATAAACTATAAACTAAAGCATTTTAAAATACTTGCAACACCAAGCCCCAGGCGATAGCATAAAACATCACATTCAAGCACTAGTAATTCCAGAATCTAATACCACAGCAACAAGTGCTAGCATGAAATTATTCATAGTCTGAACACAAAGCTACAAAGGCAAGAACTTAGAATATTGATGAAAAGATATGCCAATTCGGTTACCGTATACTCAAGGTTGGAGAAGGGCTGTTCCACATCACGCAAAACGAAGGGGCGCCCATTGATGTACACTACCTGTTTCAAGAATAGAAATAAATTGGAATACAAGAGAGGGCCTATATTTTCAATGAGACTTGGAACTTCAAAGTGACTAACTTCTGATTGAACTCTTTTTACACAGGAATATTGTGAAATGTTCATGTTCTCAAATGGTTTCTTTTGGACTCCTGGAATATAAAATGAAATCTCTATCTAGCATCTGTACATCTGAGCCCAATATTGAGCAAAATTTAATGCCTTAAAAGATGACTGTCATTTGTTGAATTAAAGCATGAGCCAAAATTAACTATTGGATATTTCTAGGAGAAAATTTTAATTGAAAAGGAGAGTTTCATGGTAACAGATGAATTTACTGGTTCCTCACGAAGGTTAATCCAAAGAACTTGTGCTTGCTTGCCATCTACTTGAGCCCCAATATGCTTTAGAACATTGCGGATTCCATCAATCATTGGTATTGCAACACCATGGACACGTAATGAGTCGGCCTATTAATAGGAACAATAAAATATAAACGAAGAAAATATGCACTCAGAGACATTAATTACAACAACATCATCTCAGAGCATATTACAAAGGCGTACGTCCACAGATACAGGCACTCCATAATGTGCATATGAATAAAACTTAGTCTTATGTCTAGCCAAGACCTTGTTAGACAAAAGAATACAACCAGTGACCTCAGAAAAAAGATAATCACACACTTAAACTGACAATGATATGCGTAACTAAACTATTTCTTTATTTCATAATTGGGTTTTGACATTAAGAAAGATTGGTGGGATTAAAAAAGGAGGAAAGATAAACTGAACGAGGCACAAATTGGTCGCTCTCAAAATGCATTTCCCGAGGTTATAGAAATTGGGTGGAAATCTCCAACATGTGAGTAATGGCAGTTTTTGAGGGTAAGATAGTGGTGAGGCACCAATAGAAAATGCAAAGCTCGGGGCTATCAAAGAACATCTAGCATGCAGAGCATAACAATTAGCGGGCAAGTGGCACTTCAAAAAAGAAAACACTGCTCCAACTTTTGGGGAAAAAAAGAAATCGTTTTGGAAAAGAAAAGATGTTGTCCATGGAGGGAAGCGATAAGAGGAACAATTCGTATGTTGGTTTGGATAAGACAGTGAAAATATCCTAGATTCATCTCAGAAAGAATATTACTACAAAAGAATCAAACAAAGAAATGGAAACAAAATAAATGAATAGATCAAAATAAGGGAAGAGCAACAAGATATCCAAGAAAATTTTACCAAAAGAAAGAAAGGGGGAAAAACCTGACGATAATTGGGAGCACCGTCGATCTGGGGAGACAAGCGTTTGTTCTGGCAGCCAGGAAAGTGGTCGCTCTTGAGAATGGTCTTCTTACCCAGCACTGATCCCCCTCTCAGCTTCATCACCTGCTCCGGCTCCTTCGGTATCGACATTGCGGTTTCCTACACTTTCTAAACTCCCGAACGAACACTTTCCACGGTTCTTGAACTACCCAGAATGAATAGATAAAAAGAAAGAAAGCACAAGAAACTCCTAATTTGGGAAGTGATAGAGACGGATAGAGAGAGAAATTTTTCTGCTTATTTATCACCCATTTCTCTTCTACTTCTGTTGGTTTCAAAGCATGCGCACAGCAAAGAGTTCCCGACGGGTCCCGACTCCCGAGTCCTGACCCTTCGCAACGTGAAACGTACGTGCATATGGAAACACTTCTTTATCTTTATTTCCTATCCTGTGATTCTGTCAATTAGCGTCTGCCATGACTATTCTTTCCGCCCAGCCTCTGGATGCTTAACCGCCCATCACCAAGTGCCACCCTTCCTTACTATCTTTCCCTTTTGACTTTTCTAGGCTCTTTTGAATTTTTTATAAAATCTCCCTTAAAATATACCTCAACTGATAAACATCTTGTAAAAGTATTTTTATTTTTCTTTATTTCAGTTTTTTTATTCTTTTTCCAGTTTTATTTTTCAGTTTCTGTTAATAATATTTTTTATACTTTTTCAAGGGCTGATAAATTGGCCAAAAATTGTGATTAACCCACAAAGTTATTACAGTGATATGTTTTAATGACAGAGCACCAAAACATGATGATATGATATACATGAAAATGCTTAGAACCTGTTTATATACTCAATTTTATTATTTATAATTCGGTGTGCTTCACTTGTTTGAGATTATAAAAAAAATCTTGATTTTTAAATTTTTATACTTATTAATGTGAAATATTTTTATATCAGTAATGCGTTTGATATATCAATAAACAAGTTTACAGACATATTTTATAACTGAAAACTGTCATATATACAAAGAGATTATATAAAATAAACACACAAATTAATATGGTTTTATGAGATTCATTATATCTACTTTTACAATCTGACGTATCACATCAAACCACATTAATTTGTAAATTTATTTTTATATAATCATTTTGTATCTAAAGTATTTCTCTTTATAATTACATGTCAGTTAACAATTAGTAGTCCTGCATGCATTCATAAGTGATAATATTATGTCTTGACAACTTTTTTTTTTCAATTAAAAAGACACTACAAAAAACTGCTTATTTGTGACTACTTATTTTTAGCGAAATGACTATTTGCAGCTAAAATAAATCTGTTTTCAAAGCAAATGGTTCTTTTTGTAGCAAACAATTGGTTACAAATACCTGTTTTTCTTGCTGCGAGACAACATGCACAATCTCATACTAAAATATTAGGGATGTATATTCCTATTATTCCCTCCATGACTTTTCCATCTCTTTTTTATTTCTATAAATATATGACCTAAAAATGCTACATATTCATGACATATATGATATATGTATATCTCATACACATTACAATAAATTTTTTTTCATATAGATAGTTATGTACAAAGAAAATAACTATTTCTTATCAAAATGAATATATTCTCATTGCAAATAGTTATTTCTGCAGTAAATAATTTTATTACAAATAATCATTTTTATTGCAGTGACATAAGTTATGTGCTGGTTATGTATACTATATTGTACAGATATATATACTGCCACTAAATGGGATGGTGACCTGAAATTTTAGTTTGGTTTAGAGGTATTCCCAATCTCAAGATCGATCATGGCTCTTCGATCGCCTAAATCAATGATATCGTTGATATCCTCTCCTTTAAATTAAAGAGATCGAGTAAAACCACAATATAAAAGATTAACTACGTAATTGCTGCATGCTTGCATGGTTGGTTGATACGATCCAAGTACTTCGCGATCACCCTAGCTAAATATATATATAGCTCTTTGAATTTCCTCACCACACTCGTTCATATACTTTGGATTATATATGCCTGCATGCATCACGCGCTTCTTGATCCTATATCACACCCTCCATACCTTTGAGTACGTGTATATATATATATATATGTTGATTGGCTTTTTCAAACAAAATTATTTTGGAAAACTTTATATACACAAAATGATTATATAAAATAAATTTACAAACTAATGTAGTTTTATAGGATATGTTAGATCAATTTTAGAATAATAATATCTTTATAATTTAATGTATCACATTAAATCACATCAGTGTATTAGTTTATTTTTATATAATTTGTTTATGATTAAAGTATTTTCCATTGTTTTAATGTGATGTACTTATTGGCAATGTTTTCTCAAAAGAGATCGGTGCCTTTATATATGGAGAGAGAGAGAGAGAGAGAGAGAAAAAAAAAAGAGCTGGTACGTAGTGCCGATGATGGCATTGCTACAGCAGGCATGCAATGCAGGAATGTATCCTTCATTTCGAGCCAAGCGAGGACGTCCTAGCTAGCTAGCAAAGGCGGCCTTCTGGTACTACGAAATTAGCAGCGGACCTCCAGGAAGAGGCCGGGTTTTATGAATTTCTTTTCACCATTAACATGGTACAGATTAAATTAATTAAAATACTTGAGACGATGCATGAAAGACGTTCGATCTCTAAGTTTGGATATTTCTCCCCCAATCAGAAAATTCATGTCTGTTTTAATATAATCTGGCCTGCCAATTAGCAGACTCTATTGGAGAAGACAAAAGGATTCCTGTCATGAGTTGCAACGTCTGAGTAAATAGTTTTACCAATCTATATTGCATGGAAATTCGTTCGATCCGAATTCAGATAATACAATAATCACAGTGAACGGTTCTATAAATATAAATTTAGATATAATTTTTTAATTTAATATATTAATTTATGAGTAATATTTCTTATTATCTTAATTTTCGTCATCATTATAATATTTTATGATGTGATATTAAATTATTAAAAATTATTTTTAATATCATATTATAAAAAGATGAGAATTAAAATAATAAATATTTTTTTAATTTATAAAATTATTTTTATATAAAACATTTTTTATACTTAAAACATTTTTCTAAATCAAATCACTATTAGCTATGTCAAAAGGTGGGAGTATAATAAAGAAAGGGTCAAAGATTGATAAGTCATGTCGTGTCAAATCAATTTATCAAGTATAACTCATTTACTTTAACGGTACGTTGTTTAATTGGCTGTTAGCATATTAGTTTTTTAGACAACTTTTGAAAGTATACGAGATATTAGTCAGAATATTTAGTTATTATTTATTATTTTTATTTATTTGTTATTATTATTTAATATTTTATTATTATTTTTTATTATTTATAACTCTTTTCAATATTTCTCGCTACTCAAATCCATAATGTTATTTAAAAAATGCTTTAGTTATATTTTTTTTATAAAATTAAATTTATAAACTAGTATGATTTAATGTCATACGTTAAATTATAAAATTATTTTTATTATAAAATAAATCTAATGTATCATATAAAATTATATTAATTTATAAATTAACTTTTATAAAATTTGATTATAGTACTTCTCATGTAACAAACTCCTTAATCTTAATCCTCTAATTATACTTTGAGGCTAAGCTTGGATATAAAAATATTTCAACTTATTTCATTTCATTATTATAATTTTTTTAATTTTATATATAAAATATAATAAATAATTCAATTTTTTCAAATCACAAAATAATATTATTATTATTGTTGGAGGATTTTTTCTAAAATTATCGACCCAACCCAAATGGATGCGGCATCTGGCCCAAAGTCAGGCCGAGGCTCATTTGACTCATGACAACCTATATGCAGGAGTTCCAGCCTCAGGAAAATACGGGTCAAGCCGATGGGCAGGGTGGGCTATGACCCGGAGAGGACCCAGTCCCCCATTTACCGTGGAAGAAACAGTAAGCCACTTTGATGGGACTCTATGACATGGCGCCCCCTCTTAAATACCATGCCACATTAAATGGGTTCTGGCAAGAGGCACCCCAGTGCCAGAGGGGCAGGGCATGGGTCTCCAACCCCAGGGGCAGGTATAAAAGCCGCCCCTCGAACACCGAGCAAAGGTAACAAAAAAAAATTAACCTGGTTCTAGAGTTCTCCATTTTTCTCATACTGACTTAAGCATCGGAGAATCCATTCAACTGCCACCTAGCCGTTGGATCTCGGAGTGACTTTGTGTGTGCAAGTAACAAAGAAGGCCCAAGCCCCCAGGGAGCCCGGCCCAAAGGCATACGAAACACTACGTTAACAGTTTGCGCCATCTGTGAGATCTAAAAAATTTCAAAGTCAAACGTGTCCTTTGCACGCCTGCAGGAGCCAACCTCGGAGGTTCCAGAGGTGTGACTGGATATTGAAGGGAGGTGACGACCAAGAAATAGCCACGGGAGGAAGGTGATCGGCGGTAACAGGGACGGCCCTGCAAAGTGAAAGAGGTGACCGGTTAGGAGGCGCTGAAGGGGGAGTTTGGGCCACTTCGATAGGCAAAGAGGCACCCCGACCCCACCACCAGACCTAGAGTGTGCCCTCGCCGAGGGTGATGCGAGAGATGAATCTATGTTGAAAAAGGCAGAGGCAAACGAGCCCTTAGAATTAATTCTACTTGATCAGAACTAAATGGACACAACCGTCAGGGTTGGAACAGGGATCATTGTCGAAGTAAGGGAAGCGCTACAGCAATTGCTTATCAAGCATTGGGACATCTTTTTGTGGACTCACGAAGATATGCCGGGGATCGATCTGGCTGTCATGCAACATCATTTAAGTGTGGACCCCAGAGCTAGAGGGTGAGGCAGAAGCATAGGAGCTTCAGTGCGAAGAAGAATGCTGCCATTGTGCTTGAGGTGAATCGCCTCCTGGCGGCGAGATTTATACGAGAGGCACGTTATCTGGATTGGTTGTCCAACGTGCTGCTCGTTAAAAAGCATAATGGTAAATGGAAAATGTGTGTACACGAATCTAAACAAAGCATGCCCCAAGGACGGCTTCCCACTCCCCCGCATCATTCTCATCGTAGACTCGACAGCCGGCCACCACATGCTGAGTTTTATGGATGCTTACTCAGGTACAATCAAATCCGTATGTACACTAGCAATAAGGAAAAGATGTTGTTCATCACTAGCAGAGGGTTGTACTGTTATATCGCTATGTCGTTTGGCCTGAAAAATGCGGGGGCTACCTACCAACTGCTAGTCAATCAAATGTTCAAAGCCCAAATCTTGAGGAATATGGAGGTGTATGTGGACGACTTGTTGGTCAAAAACAAGATCCCAGTGTAGCACCTAGAGGACATTCAGGAAGCTTTTGCGGTACTACAGTAATACAAAATGAAGCTGAACCCCGCCAAATGCAGGTTCGGGCTGGGGTCAGGGAAGTTCTTGGGGTTCGTAATGTCAGAAAGAGGAATTGAGGCCAATCATGAAAAGGTGAACGCCATCTTAGATATGCCTCATCCCCGAAGTAATAGTGAGGTGCAGAAGCTTGCCGGCAAGTTAGTAGCTCTCAACCGATTCATATCAAGATCAACGAATAAATTCTTGCCTTTCTTTAGAGTATTGAGGAAAGCCCACGATTGGAATGAGGAATGTGACGCGGCATTCGTCGTGCTAAAGCAATACCTAATAACCCTCCATTGCTACGAAAGCCCCAGTGGGGAGAAACATTGACCTTGTACCTGTCAGTCTCCCCACAAGTGGTTTTCTCGACCTTGGTGTGAGAGGACGACAAGGTCCAAAGACCAATCTATTATGTGAGCCGAGCATACAAAGGAGCCAAATTCAGGTACACCAAGGTCGAATAACTCGCATTCGCTCTGATAATAACCACTCGCAAGCTCCGACCATATCTCCCGGTGCACTCGATTAAGGTTATCACAGAAGCCCCCCTACGAAAGACCTTACAACGGCAAGACACCTCAGATCGCCTCACAAATTGGGCAGTGGAACTAAGCGAATTCGACTTTGAGTATGCCCCACGTGCCTCCTTAAAGGAGCAAGTCTTGGTTGACTTTATCACAGAATTCTCCAGCTTCCCTGATAAAGGAGGATATGCACCGCCTGTGAAGCCTTGGCAAGTCTTTATTGACAACTGCTCCTATTAGGTTGGAGGGGGAGTGGGAGTATATATCATCACTAACGAGGACAATGAACATGACTATGCCTTCAAGCTGACATTCAAAACCACTAATAACGAGGTGGGCACAGGATATCTGGCAATACCTAAACGACAATGAAGTATCCGACAATAGAGAAATGGCGAGAAAGAAGAGATACCAAGCAGCGCAGTATACAATAGTCGATGAAATGCTATACCGCAAGGGGGTATAGTGCCCCCTACTAAGATGCATCTCACGCGAGCAGGCTCAGCATGTACTGGCTGAGATACACGAGGAAATTTACGAGGACCATGTTGGAGGAAGGGTGCTAGCGGGGAAGATAACACGAGTCGGGTATTACTAGCCATACGCTCTAAAAGATGCTAAGGAATACGTGCGGACGTGTAAGAAATGTCAAAAATACGCGGGGATAATCCATCGCCCGATAGTCTCTCTTTGACCATTTGCTCAGTGGGGAATCAACCTGGCAGGGCCCCTTCCCAAGAGGAAATGAGAGGTAAAATTCGTAATGGCGGTAGTGGACTACTTCACCAAGTGGGTCTAGGCCGAAGCGCCCGCAACGATTATGGCCAATAACATTACTCACTTCCTATAGAAGAACGTTGTTTGCCAGTTTGGGGTGCCCTGCTGCGTTGTGTCTAATAATGGAAGGCAGTTCAACTCAGACCATTACCAAGATTGGTGCCGAGACCTAGGGATCAAGTTTCAGTACTCTTCCCCGTGACATCCCTAGTTGAATGGTCAAGTAGAAGTCACCAACAGAACTTTGCTAGGGATACTAAAGAAGAAGTTGAACGATCGAAAATGGGCATGGGTGTAAGAACTCCCAGCCATCTTGTGGGTTGACGTTGCAAGCACGGACGATGTTGTAGTTGTTTCAATTTGACATTATGTTATTCTTCCCATGAGAAAGTTTTTGCTTATGAATGTTGAGGAGGAAGTGATAAAGTATAGGTTTTGATATGCCACTAGGGCATTAAACTGATACCAATCAGGCACTGGTTGCCCAAGAATAAAGTTGTACTGCTGAAATCATCATATTAGCAAAATCTTATCCTTAGATTACTATGATGTAATTGTCATCTTCAAGGTGTGAAATCATCACTTATCCTAACACATAATATATTTAATTAAATGAGATCGAATGTAGAATCAAAGTTCAAACTTAAGATCTCTGTGCCAATTCCATGTAACATCACCATTTGTCTCAAAATTTTAAGCTGATGGGAATAAATAAGTTTAATCATTTATAATTGTCTTAACACGGGATACAAAATTGTTGGCGCCAAGATGTGTTTTTGAATGTTTTGCTTCGAGTTAAAACAATGGATCCCCACGCGCTATGCTCGTCTCACAGCCAAGACGGCTTATGTGTTCTCATATATTATGGTCATTGTTAGTATAGTAACCTTACACCCATTCTCGGTCTAAGGCACCCATGCTTTTCTTTGGCTGCACTTCACTCTATGCTTCCACTCAGTCTCTTGACTGCTTGCCCCTTGCAGCTAAACTCTCTCTCACTTTCTCAGAATTTTCACCTCATTGTTCTCCACATCCCTTTATCGAACCATGCCGAGAGGATAAATGAATATGGAGCTTGCTGACAAGAGTTGGTGGGTGACCACTCCAATAATTAAGTCAGTTGGAAGGAAAGAAGATAAGAAGATTGGAAAGAAGAAAGTGAAATGACAATAAACAGTTATAGAGAGTATCTCACATTGCTTTGGCTCTATAGGGTTTTGTAGTAGTGTTCTAGCCATGCACTTTGTGAGGTTACTTTGGAACTATGCATGCCTTGGCATCCCATAGGGTCAAGTGAAATGACAATAAATAGTTATGGAGAGTGTCTCACATTGCTTTGGCTCTATAGGGTTTTGTAGTAGTGTTCTAACCATGCACTTTGTGAGGTTACTTTGGAACTATGCATGCCTTGGCATCCTCTAGCTATTAGTCTTGTTCTTCATCATCGCCATCCTCTTCCCTTTTACTTAGGTTCTATGCCACACCATCTTTGGATCGTGTTGAAATTCAACATGTCCCTCGTCTTTAGTTGGTGTATTTTGGTCTTGGTCACACTATTCGTTTTTCAATAAGCTCACTTTTTATGTCTCATTTGGTTATACAGATGAGATAAGATGAAAATTGAAAATTAAATACAATATTATTAAAAAAAAAATTTACAATACTATTTTTATTTTGATATTTAAATAAATTGAATTGTTTATTATATTTTATTTTTGAATTTGAGAAAGTTGTAATTATTAGATTAGATGATATGAGATGATTTGTGAAAACAAATCAGGCTGAATTATCTTGGACAAAATCATACATTAAGAGTCTGTTTAGAAATATAATTATTTTAAAATTATTTATTATTATTTACAAATTAATTAATATTATTTTACGAGATATTCTCTCAGTATCCAAATTAGTCATTCATTTTTTTTTTTGTACTGTAAACTGTCAACTCTAACTGAATGAAATGTTCGTACCAGTTGGTTGACTATGATTAATGGGTAGTGATAGGGTTACTACCCTTTTACTATTTATTTACTATTTATAGTGTATTTGAAGGTTTTTTTTCATATTTTTTTATCATTTTCTTTTTAGTATTTTTTTAACATACTTAATCATTAAGAAAAAAATTAAAAAATTATATAATTTTACTAATAGTCACTTCCTTAACCATTAAGTAAAATAAAAAAAAAATAAATACAAAAAGAGTTATAAATGGATAGTAGGGGGTAATAATTCTATCATTATCCATGATTAATACTACAAACATCGAACAACTGGATCAAATAAAAGGAAATGATAGTATATGAACTATGAGTTTGTTCCTCATTTTGACTGCTTATATATCTAATTTTTTTAATGGTTAAAAAAGTGACTTTTAATACTCTGTTTGGATTGAGAGTTGATCTCAACTCATCTCATTTAATCATTATAATTTTTTCTAAATTTTCACACAAAACATAATAAAAAATTCAAATTTTTTAAATTATAAAACAATAATAATATTAAAAAATAATATTCTAACAATATTTTATTCAACTTTAATTTCATCTTAATTCATTTCATTTCAACTCATTATCCAAACCTCATCCCATTCTATTGATGTATTTTTTTATTTTTAAAAAATTTAAAAAATATGAAAGAAAAAAAATTAAAATATACAATATATACTAATGAGCAAAACCAATAATCAAAAAAGCAGCACTGCCACCCCGAATAAAAAGGTTGCAATACAAACGAGGAGAGGGGGGTTCCCGGCGGCCGGCTAAAGCAGCCAGGGCCCAGCCTCATGGAATGTCGAAGATTAAGGAAACGAAAATTGAGTACTTTCCAACCAGTAAAAACTTACCACGTCGCAGTTGGCGGTCAATGTGTACGAGTCTGATGTCAAAGTTGCACATACGGTAAAGCCGCCCCTAAAGGTCAACGAGACTTCCAAACAGTTTCAGAATCTTTTACATGAGTGTTGTTGATCCCTTCCTATCCGTCCCGTTTTCTTTTGGCTGTCTCACGTATTTCATGTATTATTATTGTTTTTTAACTCATTTAAAAAAATTATATTTATTTTAAAATTTTATATTTTACATTTTTCTAAATACATCATTTTATCTAATTTTGACAGATAATTGGAAAGTTATCTGCTTTTGTTTTTCAATTAGAATAATGTTACGTATATTTATATATTTACTTACAATTTTACGTATAAAATTCATTTTAATAATTTTTTTAAAATTCAAATTTTCAAAATTCAAAATTTTTCAATTTTTAACATATAAATAGACGGTACGTCAACACTTCGTTTAAATACAAGAACCGTTTCATCTTATCTCATTATTATAATTTTGTCAAATTTCTATACAAAATATAATAAATAATTATACTTTTTTAAATATTAAAATAATAATAATATTAAAAATAATATTTTATTTAATTTTTAACTTTTATCTTAATTTATTTCAACTCAATTCCCTATCCAAACCATTTATATAACAAAAAATTATAAATATAAATATTATTTTTCTTTAATTTTTATATTATAGTTTGTGAAAGCAATTGTGGAATTTATTTTATTCTTATATTTTTTTAATTGGATTTAGATAAATAATTAGATCTTGTATTAACACAAAATTGTTTTAGTACTTCAAAATTATACTTTGATTGCTAGTGAACTAAAAAAACTCAAAATTCTTTAAAACTAAATATAAGATGAAAGAGTGAGATTATTTTTATTCTAAAGATAATATGAGATTATTTTTATTCTAAATATAATAATTCTTAGTCATATTTATTCATATATATTTTTAATAAATTTATTTATGTGTTAATTATTTAAATAAAAATTATTTAAAACATATATTCTAGAGAAATTCTACATATAAGTCATACACCATACACTTCTGTTTTATCAATGTGTGAATTGTTATTTTTATCTTTTTATCTTAATACTTGAGGCTTGTTTGGGATTGCGTAAGGAGACATAAAAAGTATTTAAACAGTCTTAAAATCTCTTTAATAGAAAAATTAAGTTGTTTGGATGTTACATATTAAAATATTTTTTAATCTCAAATAAACTTAAAAGTACATTTGAAGAAAAGTAGCATTTTGATATTTTTTTTCAACGTATTTTTTCGGATAATGTGAAAAGTAATTCGAATTTTAAAAAAATTGTCAATGGACGAAAATACCTATACAATTTTCAGATAATGACAATTTCTAAACTTTCAATAATATGGTCATAATTTTTAAAAAATCAAATAATTTTCATTTTTACCACAGAAAGTATTTTTTTAATTTGTTTTCAAACAAAAATAAAATGTTTGGAAGTACTTTAAACATATGGTTACTAAACAATAAATAACTTTTTTGATACTAGAACTTACTACTTAAACTATAAGCTATAAACCCTAAATCTATCAACTTTATTTTTCACGGCAATCTCAATATATGTACTTAAATATATATGTTTAAATAAAATAATAAAAAAAACAAATTACGTATTGGTTAAATAAAAATACGTGATTTAAGATTATTTTAATATTTTTCATGTATTCAAAAATTTTAAATAAAGAGCACAAGTTACAACGATGGATAAGGCAAAGTTATAAATTACGAAAGATTTGTTTTTTTTTATTTAAAGAAAAAAATGTTATTCTCGACAGCAATTTAAAGACGTACGATTGTAGAAAAATTTAATTATAAGTATAATTATATATTAATATGATTAATCTAATGTGATTAATTAAAAAATAAATTTTATTAAAATAATATTAATTTTAAATATGAAAAAACTAATATTAATATGTAAATTAATACTTGATTTTACTTGTAATTCAATTATTCGTGATGACAAATGTGAAATGCCAAACCATGGAGTCAAAATTTTAAATAAAAAAGGCGATGCATCCTGTTAAAGACATCCATTGCAGTGAAAAATATTTTTCAGGTTCTCTTTGCTATGGCTGTGTACAGCGTAGTTTTTTAATTTCTGGGTACGTTTTCTTGTGGTCTGTGAATCTCGTTCTCTTCCCGACCGGAGGTGGACGGGGAGGAATTTATATCTGCATATAATTTGATCGGCGGATCGTAAGAGGGAAGTCTTTGAGATGGTGAAGGAGACGGAATACTATGACGTGCTTGGGGTCAGCCCCACAGCTACCGAAGCCGAGATCAAGAAAGCTTATTACATAAAGGTGAAATCCAATCTTCCCTTTTCGTTTTTCGCGTTCTGTTCTATTTTCTTTTCTACGCTGGTTATTTACTTGCTATCATTTTGCCCCCATCGCGATTTTGTCTAATAATCAGCAAAGAGAGGTTTTTGGTTGATTCCATATATTATATGCAAGTTTTGAGAGATTTCGAAATCTTTTGAGGATGTTTTAAGTTCATTTATACGCGACAAGTTCTGAGAAATTACGATATCTTTGGTCGCCAGTAATCCCATTTTTTTTTTTTCCTTACCTATCATTTCGTACAATACAAGGTTGATGCCCTAAAGATGAATGCCTAAGATATTATTGCCTTGTTTATATGGTGTTCTGGGCAAAATATCCGTAATCGTCACAGTCACACCCTTTAAAGAGGTTGACTTCCCCGCTACCGTTTTCCCCTACTTCCCCCATGTTTTTTACCCTTTTCTTTGTCTATGTTTTTCCCCTTACATTGCACTTTTCTCTCCCAGCTTTTTTTAGCACTTTTTCCATACAAGAGAGGCAGCTAAACTATCCGAGGAGTTAGTAGCGTTTAAAACTAAGTCCAATGACTCTCTAGTTCATTCAAAAACAATGGAGTTTTGTTAAATAGCCTAAGGGTTTTGCAGATTTCATCTATCTTCTGCCTTTTATCCATCTTGTTTTCTGGCCTGAAGTTGTGTCCTGCCGCTTTAAAGCGTATGTCCCCTTATGATTCTGTTAATCTCGTATACCTCTGTTATACATTTGATTAATTGGTAATTCAACAATTACTAAAGGCCCTCCAACATTAACTGAAGACCCCTAATGAAACTTCCTTCACTTTTTGAATGCATGACCGATTTAGTGATCCCTTCCATCCCCTAGCACTCTCTGCAATGATTTTTGTGGGTACCAAAAATAAGGAGGGGATGTAAAGAAACTTTCTTCAATTTGGTCAAAACTTTGAATGTATTGGAGTTGCAACAAGTACTGTCGACATAAGCTTTATGTGTTCTTTTCATGTCTAGACTAATGGACTCCTGACATGCTATGCAGTGTTGATGTCCACTAGCTAGAAATGAATGGATCTGTAACTCATATGGATTATTTTTCTTTCTTTCTTGCAGGCACGGCAGGTTCATCCAGATAAGAATCCAAATGATCCTCTTGCAGCACAGAATTTTCAGGCAAGATTTTCCTTCTTGCTTATTGTAACATTGGCCAGTCCATTTAGAGTATGGGCCTAAATGTGGCTTGAGCTTTTCTTTGGTTGTTACAGAGAAATTTTGAGGATCGTAAACAGATGATCAAAAGCTTGAAATTTTATTTTTCAATACTCTGTTACTTTGGGCAGCTGCTATAGATTTTAATGGGCTGAGTTTCCATGAATTTTCTTGTCTTTCTTTCTATTTCTAATTAGGTGTTCTTTTTGTATATATATGTCCCATGTACTTGGGCAATGTCTTTTGCGTTCATCAATAAAAAATTTAACTAGTTATTATTAGAAAGTTATAAAATGTCTATTACTTATAGAAAAAGAACATTAGGAATGCTATTTTGCAATCTGGAGATTTTGAGTAATGGTGCTAATTCCCATGTTCCTTCTAGTCTCATTTGGTTCTAAACATATACTAATATATATATTTTTCGTTCATTTGTATTCAGGTTTTGGGTGAAGCTTACCAAGTATTGAGTGATACAGGCCAACGGCATGCTTATGACTCTTTTGGGAAATCAGGAATCTCAACGTTAGTTTCTTCTTGTTAATTTATTGATAGATGAAATTCAAGATTGATAGTGTCTGTCTCCCTATATGATGTAGGTAGATTGTAATGAAATTTTTGTTTTGTTTAAATATAGTTTTTTCTGATATATTTTGTGGTTCCCTAATATTGCAGTGAAGCAATTATCGATCCTGCAGCTATCTTTGCAATGCTTTTTGGCAGTGAGCTTTTTGAGGAATACATAGGCGAGCTTGCAATGGCATCAATGGCTTCACTAGACATATTTACGGAAGGGGAACAGTTTGATACTAAAAAGTTGCAAGAGAAAATGAGGGTATGAGTCTACCTCATCAATTGGGTTTCTTGTTATAATTTTATATTATCTTATACTGGACTTCTTGTTACTGTTTTGAAAACCTGAAGTTGGATGGTTAATTGCAATGGAAGTGAAACTGCTTCAACGAAAAAGAAGGGCTATGGAGTTTTCTTACACTAGAACCAGTGATACAGTTTACCTTTTTCTTCTCTTAACTTTGCTTTCAAAACTGGTGGTTCTTATACAGACATCTAGGTATAGCATATGGTTAGATATGTGTCATGCTCATGATCAACCCTATTACTGATGCACCATCAAGGTGATCTTATTATGGCACTGAGATTGATGCTTTGGCATGCCAACCTCAACTTATTGACCAACATCATTGTAACATCTCAAATCATCCTATTCAGGAACATACTCCCAATAAATATTATTGGCCACTACGATAAGCAAAGTATGCATGCAACTGTTAATTGATGTTTGGGACAAAAGATTTATGGAAGTAATAGCAACATAAAGATCAAAACTATTCAATACTGCAGAAGATTGAAAACACATGCTTCTATGGATTGTTGATCCCATCTATTTTATGCTCTTTTACCACCTTGTTGTTCTTAGGGAGTTATGCTTGTTAATGGTTATCATTCCAAATGTGAGAGGAGAAAGATATAAGATTGGTTGGGGTATAAAAGTATGGCATCCTCCTAATATAGGCCTTGCATGTCTGGACTCTGGATGAGTGTGGACTGTAATGGAACTCTGTCAGCATGAGTATCTTTTTGACTTTTTATTTTTTTAATCGGTCACATGAGTATTTTTTTAACTATTTCAACCTTTCTTCTAATCGATGGTTTTGTCTTTAATTGTTGGCATATGATCTAAGTTCAGTGGACGTTCTCTTTTGTTTTCTTGAAACTTGCACATTTAAATGGCAAGGAACCCATGATTGCACATCTGCTATCTTGGGGGTGGTGGCAGGGAGGTAACAGGTTCAAGTTTGGTTTGGTGTTTGAGTTTTATCTACCAATCCAAGGGGTAGGGGTAGTATGGTATTAGTCATCTTGGGTGTGTAGCAGCAGCAGCAGCTGTAGTATTAGTAGTAGTAATAACCACTCAATTAATCAAGCGTTGTTTGTTTTATGCTCATTCTTTTTTTCCTTTTTTTTTATAGCAAATTCCTCATTTCTACAGGTTGTTCAGAAGGAAAGAGAAGAAAAGCTTGCAGAAATACTGAAGGACCGACTCAACCAATACATACAAGGAAGCAAAGAGGAGTTTATCAGACATGCTGAAGCTGAAGTAGCAAGGCTATCCAATGCAGGTAATCCTTGTCTTTATTCTTTTGGAAATCAAGTTTTTCTGATGTTCTTAGCATTATTCTGTCTGACAAGTTGCAATCCAACTAGGTATGCTTGAAATTTAATCAGTAGATTTAAGTCAGTACCCTTTTCATTATGAAAACTAACCTATAAAATGTAAAGAGTTTTTTTACAAATAGTCCACCTGTTTAATTTCAGTGAGTATGGGTAATGAGTTAGTCGATGGAGACCACTCAAATTATGGTATTTGAACTGGTTTCTTATCTTTGTATGAAGTTTTTGGCAAGCTTTTAATATCAGCAAGCATTTCGTGCAGTGGCTTATGGCATATGGAAAAGATCAAATTTTGGATATATCTTGTGCAATTTTAGTCTTTTGGTGAATGTCCCTGTATATAAATGAATATTTACTGATGATTCTGATCCATTTAATTGTCTTTTTCTACAGCTTATGGTGCTGATATGTTGAATACAATTGGCTATATATATTCAAGGCAGGCCGCTAAAGAGCTAGGGAAGAAGGCAATATACTTGGGTGTACCATTTATTGCTGAATGGTTTAGAAACAAGGGGCATTTCATTAAATCCCAAGTAACGGCAGCAACAGGTTAGTTCATATTGCTAGTTATGACCCATGATGATATTTAGTCCTGTTGTGATGGTGTCTTGAAAACTACCCCTTGACTCGATCCTTCAGGTCATATCTGGCTTAATATTGAACCGGTGGAGTTGGTTTCTTGTTTACTTATGGCTGCTATTTTGTTAGTAATTTATCATTGTCTTGAAACCTTAGATCTAGGCCTCATCACAATACATTGGTAACTTGGTCTCCATTGCAGTCAAATCAATGCATGGCACCTAGATCATCAATTAGGATGTACAGTTGGTGTGAGGTGGTATTTATTCAGGGTGTTCTTAGTGTGTATTAGATGTGTGCCTATGCTCTCTCTGTCTCTCCTTGTGCTTTGTGTAGTGGGGACTGTGTTGGGAAATATTTGCATACAACAATGAATTGGTTTTTGTTGCTGGTGGCTCCAGGTGCAATTGCCTTGATCCAGCTACAGGAGGATATGAAAAAGCACCTGAATGCCGACGGAAACTATACTGATGATGAACTTGAACAATACATGCAATCTCACAAAAAAGTGATGATTGATTCCCTCTGGAAGCTCAACGTAGCTGATATTGAGGCCACTCTTAACCGTGTTTGTCAGATGGTGGTTTTTTTTCTTTTTTTTTTTCTTTTCTTTTCTTCTTTGTTTTTTGTTTTTTTGTTTTTTGCTATAGTAGTTGCTGTATATGGCTGAAACTGAAGTAAAAACTTGGTCAAAGGTGGTTTAGTGAAATATGTTCATTGTTTACTTAGGTTCTTCAAGACAACAATGCCAAGAAAGAGGAGCTTCGTGCACGAGCAAAGGGGTTGAAAACTCTTGGTAAAATCTTCCAGGTACTTCCTTGGTGCTTCTTCCACAATTTCTTGTGGTTAATATAAAAGAATCTTCATTATTGATGACTAACAGAGACTGTGGTATACATATAGATGGTTAAACCAGCCAACGGGAATGAGAGTGAAAACATACTAAATGGTGCAGTACATAAATTGAATGGAAATGAGTCAAACAATGATGCTTCTTCTCCTAGTACTTCACCAAAACCTTCAAATCCTGAAGAGCCATCTTTATCCACATTTCCACCACAGGTATCTTTCTATCTTTCTAATAAGATCATGAATTTTTTAAATCACCTCAACATTTCACAGGTTCAATCCCAAACGTGACTTAGTTGTAGTACCTATAAAAATACCTGGATTTTTTTTTTCGAATTTCATGAATAAGCATGTCAACTCTTTAATACCAGCAGATGTTTTCTTTTGTGACACGCGAAAGCAATAAGTTGTCAAAAACTGATTTTGACACAAAATCGGAATGATGGACACACAGGAAACTTTGAATAGACTACAAAATCCGTCATAGCTCCCATCAAGTAGGCAGGAATAAACTTCTGTTACTATATTAGGTTAGCTGAAAACTTCTGTTACTATAAGTTGTAATGAGACTATTGAGGGAGGAAAACAAAAACAAAACAGGAGAGCACGGAGAGTTAATGACCTTTTTATTGTAGAAAATGTACTCTTTATACTCTCATGAAGTCTACGACAAGCACCAAAAAGCTCTTTGTTTGTTGGAACTTATTAATTGCAAAAA
The DNA here is from genome assembly GCA_011037825.1 of Carya cathayensis. Taxonomy (NCBI): domain Eukaryota; kingdom Viridiplantae; phylum Streptophyta; class Magnoliopsida; order Fagales; family Juglandaceae; genus Carya; species Carya cathayensis. The sequence continues at coordinate 437,598 of QGSO01000189.1, forward strand.
TCAAATAACTGAAAATCAGGGTGTGAGTTTGGAAGATCATGATTAAACAAACGCCCTCCAGATGAAGACATAGTTGCATTGGCCCCCCCACGCCAAACCACCACCACGACCACAAAACAACCGTCTTCTCTTTTCTTATCTGTATCATTATATCATCTTTCTCTTATGCTTTTTTCCCTCTCCTTTTGGAACAACTGGAAAATCTAGAGCCCCTATGTGGAGGCCCCCAACTTTGGAGGCTCACTCCCAATGCCAGTGGCACCACCCGGGGCGTCAAGACACTCATCAAAAGGCAGGGATTGAAGGTGGAAGAAGCTTCATATCATATGTGAAATGCTTGTGATGTATAATGCTTGTCATATGTATCAATGTTGTGGTTGTATGAATAGCTGATTGTGAGGAAAAGTACATCCCACCTCTGGCCGAGTGCACATGCTGATGCTGTTATGTGTATCAATGGGAGACAAATAATATTATATGCATATAGGAGGAGATGGTTGTCGAAGGTAGTGTTCTTTCTTTTCATTTATCACCATCTGGCTACGTTTGGCTGGCCAGTTATTGTGAGTTTTTATTTTCTTCTTCTCTTTTTTGTTTGATGAGGAGTCGTTCTTGTAGTTCGGTTTCACAGGTTATAGTTTATTCATTTTGGATATCAATGTGTCACCACCCATAATTTAGACACATTAAAAGCGATTTTTTTCCTTCGGGTGAAAAGCTGTGGCACCCAAATTGAAATTTTCTTGGAGAAGGGTGTTAGTTTACGTGAACAGTATATCAACAGTAATTTTCCCTGTCCGTAATTTTAGGTGTTCTTGCCGTTATTACATTGAGACCCACCGAATGTGTATATATATTTTAAAAATTTTTTTTATATATAATATATTATTTTAATAGTGATTGTATAAGTTAATTATGTAATTTTCATTCAAGGGATCATCATTTATCATATATATAATGAAATTATTTAATATTTATTAATCATATATAAAATGTTGAAGAGATTATTTAATTTCAATTATCATATATAAAATGAAAAAAATGTTTATGGATCGATAGCTAACAGTTCGTATGATAAAACTGATGGATGGGAAGTTTTAATTCGTGAGTCTCCCAACATGATCGATTACACCCCCAAGTGTAAGTGTAAAGTCTTGGAAGAATTTTTTATATTTGAAAATATAAGATATTTTGATATTTATGTATTAATTAATAATTCTCAGAAATATGAGATTCCAGGATCTGAGAGGATGCGGTGAGAAACGTGAACACGTGAGGAAGGGGACAAATAAAAGGAGGTGGCGTCAATTTGTCCAATTAAAATCATGACAGAATCGTATTATATAAAATCGAATGAATGCGATATCTATAATCAATTACACAAATACAATTGCTGACAGAAGAGCGGACAGTGCGGGTGCCAGCCTGCCTGCCTGCCACGTGGACTAAAATCCTGTGGGCACAAGGCAGATCAATTCTCCACATTAATTTTCATTTTCACGACATCCTTCCAAATATATTATTCTATACATCATTTCTATATCATATAATTAATTTTTTATTTTTTATTTTTTTAATAAATATATAATATACAGATAATAAATAGAAGAATCTAATTAATTTAGTAGGAATAAAAAAAATTAAAGTTTATATAATATATAATATAGAGATGATAGTAGTAAAGTTTTTAAATTTTTAACGTCTATACTTTTGTGTAATATTAAAAGAAAAATGTCACAATAATATTTAATAAAAGTAAATTTATAAATTAACTTGATTCGAGATGGTAAGTTAGATTGTAAAATTAGTTTTATTATAAATTAAATTTAATATATTAAATTATTGCAAGATCACGTTAGTACAAAATGGCAAAACATAATTATTTTAGAGTAATATTACCAAGTTCTTGTCTTATTATATAAATGTGATATCACTGTGGATCATTTTAAAAAATAATTAATTGTGAAATGGTAATATTAGTGAGAGGAAAGTGTAGTATGTAAATTTGATTTAATTTTGGTTGATGGGAGACAAATATTTACATCAATAATGTGTGAATAAATAGGAATAACGACAGGTTTTTTTTAATAGTCGAATTTCAAAGAAACATGAGTGATTAATGTGTGTAGTAAATAAATATAATGTCTTTCTATTGCATAAACACTCACTTGAAAGGGAAAAAAATAATTTAATATTCAAAAGGAAACACCGAAAAAAGAGTAGCTCTACAATAACGACTAGGAGCTCGGGTTCCCGCTAGTGCATTATATATATATATATATATTATTTATTTTTATATGTATTTTTTAATATTTAAAAAAATCACAATATTTTTTTAAAAAATTTCTTTAATAAAAAAAAATTAGAACAAAATCTCCACTAGAGCTCCCGAAGACTAGCATTTTTCATAATAAAGAAAAGAAAAAAAAAGCATTAAGTATTATTAGCATGGTAAGTGTGGATTATCAAACATAGCTTATGAATTATATTTAAGTTTTGTTTAGAGCATCTCAAATTATTTATAAATTATAATAAAATAATTTATGGATAATAATAAATTATTTAATAATAATAAATTATTTATAAATATTAGTAAAGTAAATATTATTAAAGTAATTAGAAGTAGACAGTATTAATACTTTTTTACAGGAAATACAGAAGGCGTACGAATGGAGTCGGCAAGACAGCGAGAGGGGTAGGGACTAGGGAGTAGAGTGCTGCGTGCGAGCGTGCTTCCTGCCGACTGCCGCCTAACGCACAATGGGTTTGGAATGTGAAGGCTAGGAAGTGTGAAAAGTGAGAAAGAAAACTGTGAAACGGCCCCCCATTCCGGATTTCCCCCCACCTCCCACGATTTCCACCCCCTTGCTTGCTTGCTTCCTTCCTTCCTTCCTTCCTGGCTTCTTTTATTTTTTTATTTTTTTTAATGTATACAGTATTTTCTATTTGGGTATAATTTGAAGATTCTACCCCGAAGATACTTTGATTGTTATCATTTTACTATTTCGTTTTTAGTTTTGAAATTTCAATCGGAAGAGAGAGGGAGTGGGAGAGGGGGCAGAGCAAAGAACAGGGAGAAGTAAATTGGGTATCAATATCATTATCCTCCTGTCATAATAATCAATCATCTTCTTCTTCCTCACCCAGTTTCGGTGGTCTGTCTTCGATCTGCTTTTTTATATTTTATTTAGCGGATCTTCGTTCGCTTCCTTCTCTCCCCGTACGTACAGCTTTTTGTGATTAATTTGAGAGAAGGAAGGAAAGAAAAGGACAGAATGATGGAGAATGAGAAGAAGTTGTCGCCAGTTTCCGATGTCGGAGCTTGGGCCATGAACGTAGTCAGTTCCGTCGGTATTATTATGGCCAACAAGCAGCTCATGTCTTCCCACGGCTATGCTTTTAGCTTCGGTTACTCTCTATTTCTCTCTCTCTCTCTCCCTCTCTGAACTCTCTGAATATTTTTCGCTTGTATTTTTCTTTTATTTTTCCTATGTTTTAGATCTCAGATCTCCAACCCCTTTCCTTGCCTTTCCCTCGCGTTGTTCTTGGTTTTCACGCCCTGGCATATTTCTCGTGCTAATCTGCTTTTCTCTCTCGCTCTTTATCAACGAAAAATTAATACAATGACGATCCCTTTCATTTCGTTCTCGACTTTGCTTACGCTAGATCTCCTGTTTGTTGGTTTGTTTGTTTGTTTTGGAGTGTCGCGTGTTTCTTTCAGTTGAATTTCAATTTGTTTGCAACCTGATTTTGCAACCAGTTCTTAAAATCTACGGTTTCAGAACGCCGGGGTCTTTTGTTTTAACCCAGAGAAGAGAACATGACCACCATTCCTACAATTGCGATGTGATGAGTACCACTTAAAATGTTTTTTTACGTCTTGCTAGTTAATATTTACCTCTATCACGTGTTGGGGTTTTTCAGCGACGACTTTAACTGGGTTCCACTTCGCCGTCACCGCACTGGTTGGTCTGGTCTCAAATGCCACTGGTTTTTCTGCATCAAAGCATGTTCCTATGTGGGAGCTTCTCTGGTTCTCAATTGTTGCCAATATGTCTATCACGGGGATGAACTTGAGCCTCATGCTCAACTCAGTCGGATTCTACCAGGTATGGATTGTCAACCCTTTTCTCTTTAAGATCTTCATTTTGTAACAGCTTACTTGTCTCTTGTGTACATCAGCTCTTTGATCTAAAATAATTCTAATCAATCTGGACAAGCCATGACTAACCCAAGAGAGAGTTTGTCATCGTTTATTTTCTTTTGTATCCGTAGTCTATTCAGAAGAGTGTATTGAAGACATAGAATGTTGTATTGATTTTGGGGTAGTAAGTCTACCGCATCTTTGGATGCTTTTCTCACCATTGTCCGGCCAGTTTTCTTCCTTTTGTTACCTAATAATTTCTTTGTTTATGCTGCAGATTTCAAAACTTAGCATGATTCCAGTGGTATGCGTGATGGAGTGGATACTTCACAGCAAGCGGTACTCAAGGGAGGTCAAGATGTCTGTTGTTGTTGTAGTCATTGGTGTGGGTGTTTGCACTGTCACTGATGTGAAAGTTAATGCCAAGGGTTTTATATGTGCCTGTGTTGCAGTTTTGTCAACATCTTTGCAGCAAATTGTGAGTATTTTGCTAATTTCACTCAGTTTGCCTTAAATATTTAAATGTTTCTCCAAAGCTGATAATCAACTTACTGTTCTGATTGTTTATGTTGTATCATTGGTTCTGTTCTTTTGAGCTGTCATATTTTCCTTTGTGTCTAATGTTCGATCCATATCCTGAATCGATAGTTCATGGGGTTAACTGTAGAAACTTTTTCTTTTTCAAATTGAATTTAAGACTATAAATCAGATTACCTTAAGGCGTCCAGTTACCTGATGAATTGTCAGGTATTGCTTTCTTTCCATAAAAGTCTAATATTTAATCTGGGAGTGGAAGATATTGGTTAGATGTTGTTGACTATACAGTTAAAAGATAAGAACATGACTAGGTTACGGGTAAGAACTTATTTTAGAGAGAGAGAGAGAGAGTATCTGGACTTGTATAATTTGTTCTGTCAGCACTTTACATTGAAAAATTAGATGAAAGGAATCCATCATAATGATTTCTTTTTGGGCTATGAAACTTATTATATAGAGATACATCTATAGTTCAATAGTCTTTGTGGACATCAACACTACTTCATGTTTAAAACAAACCACTATCATGTTCTCTGATTTTTTTCTTCTTTTTGTTTGGTGGAACAGACAATAGGTTCCCTGCAGAAGAAGTACTCGATTGGGTCTTTTGAATTGCTGAGTAAGACGGCCCCAATTCAAGCTGTCTCTCTCCTCCTTTTTGGCCCATTTATTGACTACTACCTTAGTGGCAAATTTATAATATACTATCAGATGTCTTCAGGTGCCATCGTAAGTACTCTTTACTTTTTTAAATTACAGTAGTCTAATTGTCTAATTACTCCTGTATGTCTTCATGTATATATCTTTGAAAGAAAGATCTTTTAACGTGTCTAATGACATGGCATTAATTTGTGCAGTTATTCATACTTCTTTCATGCTCCCTAGCAGTGTTCTGTAATGTGAGCCAGTACCTTTGCATTGGGCGCTTTTCAGCTGTTTCCTTCCAGGTTTTAGGTCACATGAAAACAGTTTGCGTCCTCACACTGGGATGGCTACTCTTCGATTCCACGATGACTATGAAGAACATAATGGGGATGTTCATTGCCGTCCTTGGCATGATAATTTATAGTTGGGCCGTGGAGCTTGAAAAGCAGTCAAATATAAAGGCACTTCCCCATTCGAAAACCAGCATGACAGAAGAGGAAATCAGACTTTTGAAGGACGGGTTACAAAATATTCCTGTGAAGGATGTTGAACTTGGCGAGTCTAAAGAATAGCTTGGCCTAGTTTTGGCCGGTAAAGAGGAAGGGGGAGAGGATATTTCATTGGGGGAGGAGGGAGGATAAGAGTTTATTTATGGGGTAGGGAATACAGTTATTCTTATGCGTTTCAATTCATTCTAGTATGTATTTTTTCACCCTTTCTGGCGGCAAGACTCGAGAGTTCATCTGCTGACCATCACACACATCCATCTTAGAAATTGGCTTATGTTCCTCTATTTATTTCTTCGGGTCTTCTAAATTATTTCTTGTTGTACCTGTATGTGCTTAAGATCTGGAGATAAATTCGTCATGAGACAATTGAAAGTGTACAATCCATATCTTAATTGAATGCACATAATCTATCTGTTCAGTATCACCTTCTATCCATCTATCTATCTATCTATCTATTCTTTGTCGTGGTGAGTAGCAAAGATGATTTTGTGGAAAAGAGGAGCCGCCCGTCTGGGATTCTGAGACATTTTAAAGCTTCCCCTGTGATTTTTGGTTTAAAAATAAAACCAAAAGGAAAAAGAAAGAAAGAAAGCTAATTACTTTACTCATTGTATTTGAATAATTTATCAACTGGTTCTTTCCTTCCGTGAACTGACAAAATATTTATCACGTGGTGATTATCCCAATAGTAATGATAGTTACAGTTGTGACTCGTGAGTCCAAGTGTCTTGTAATCATTTTTAAAAATAAAAAATAAATAAATATGAGATCGATTTTACTCTTTTTTAAAATGACTATACGACGCTTGTGTATTTCACGGCTATATGTAATATTACTCTTATCATAATGAATATATCACTCTGATAATAATAAGAAAAAAAATTAGTATTCAAAGATTTTTTTTTATATAAAAAAAAAAGCACCATCTGAAGAAAAATGAGATGTTGATTGTTGAGTATTTTTTTATGATCATTGTCATGCAAGATCATTGATTGTAATTTTGGATTTCTTGGAAAATGAAGTGAAGAATGCCTTTTCCACTCACACAAGAAGCCAACATCCTTTCTAATTTTCCTCGAGGATAGGGCGGTGATGTCTTGGCAATTGAATGGATCTTTGAAATAATGATAAGAACCTTAGAAAGTGCAGAATATTTTATGACATCTAATTGAAACTAACTAATATTTTATTTATGTTGCAATGTCGTTTTCCATCTTTTTGAAAAGCTCTAATTGATTTACTTGAGGGGTAACGCCATGATTAAATGATCACCCCTTTAATTATATCTTTGGGATACTTTCACTCACTTGATAAGGATCCTCACAAATCAACAACTTTTAAATCCAAATGGAATGATGTGCACTTCATATAACATTTTGCGGTCTACAAGGAATATGATGTGCACTTCATACCAAATCCAACATCAAACATCTAAAGTTTTTGTTTGGGGAATGAGATTTGATATCCATTTTCGAGACTCTTTCTAGATGTCTAGATTATTGTTGTATTTATAGGGGTGAGTGTTGATTCCCTTGGTTAGTGGCCTAGTTCTGCCGGTTGAACCAACCGGACTGGTTGACAAAATCCGATTGCCGACCACCCCATATAGCCAAATTGGGCAGAACAAATAGAAGTTTGTCTATTTTGATTTGGTTGATCCATTGGAAAAAAAATCACCATTCCAACACCCATAGGTCATTGATCCTCCTAAAATCATTGAAAATCTCATTTTGTACATCCAATCCTTTTATATCTAAACCATCAATTTAGATCCCCAAACCACTACATTCCATCAACTTGCACCCTCGGTCTCCCTCACCCATTAACTCAGCAAAACTGTAAACTCACGATAATATACAACTTTGACTAACATAATTCTGCCACTTCAGTAAGAATAATTTTAGTTTTATTTAACTACCCTCCATTAGATATAAAGTTAGGAAACAGTTCTATAAGAGTTAGTAAATTTATCGTTTTCCTTGCTCGAAATTAAAAAAATATCCTTCGAGTGAGCCATTTTCGGCCCATGATCTGGGCGGCATATAACCGAAGAGCATGCATGGCAAACATTTGTGGTGAAAGACATGCAAAGAATATAATGATCGCATAAGAGATTTCGATTGAACACAAAATGACAACTTTTATGAGTTTTTTTTCTTAAACTTTGATGGTTCCATAACATAGCTACATTTAGAGGCAACGGTAACAAAAATGGCGAAATGAATAAGATCCAGCATTCAGAAAACTGTCCCAGAAGTTTTAAGTTTTGGCTCTGTAGTTACAACTTACAAGCAGCACGACATGGCCACTTTTATTGAGAATCAAATGAAAAGAGAAGAAAGGAAGCGAAAGTGACCCATGTGAATAAATAATACACAGCAGCTGTAGTGTGAATCGCAGTACCTCTTCCTGTATAAATCAAACTGAATATAAAGAATGAAAGGAGAGCACTGATGTAGCTGGTTTACAACAGTCCTCCCACCACCAATCAACAGAGCCAAGCTCATCTTTGACCCGCCGGGTATTTCCCTCAAACGAAGAGAAGGAACGAGGAGTTGAAACGAGGCATCCATGTCCATACACACAAGTAATCTACAGCTCGCAGACCCCATCACACCAAACATATTTTCTTGGTTGTATCATCAATCCAAAAGATAAATTTCTTTGATCTATCTTCGACCATTACCGGTCCAAGGAGCAAATGCTCTGCTAGTTACAGTCCAATCCACATTCTTCTAAAAGTGGACCATCTGACTTGGCCAAGAACGGATCAATTCGAACCCACAAGAGGGAGAAGATGGAAGCAAGCAAAATTGACCAGACAATGATAATCGTGGGAGTCCTGTTCTGCCTGCCTAGCAGACCCTTTAGGAAAGGATAGAGATGAACAATCACCCAGAAGGCAAAGAAGAGCTTTCCAAAGAGAGGCCCCCACGACTCATACCCATTATTTATTGCATTGGAGACTCCTGCAACCACACCAATCAGGTTTATTATTAGCAGGGTTGTTGGTGGAATGAGCAAGGTGGTCCACTTAAATGCATACAGCTCTGAGAATGCTTCATCATCCCCTGCTTTTGATGTCACAGTGAAGTTCGTATCCACACCAGCTAAAACCTTTAAGAGCCCCTGGAATACAGCAAATAAATGTGCTGAAACTCCTCCAATCACCCAAAACTGCTCATTTCTCCACCACTCATCAATACCCACTCCACTCCATCTCATTTCCAGTATACTTGTTGCAAAGATACAAATGAAAAGAGACAGAAACCACAAACTAGCAACGTTGCTGAGCTGCAATATGAACAGAAATAATTAATTTGCTGCATATATTCTCGAGGGCATGTTATTTAACATCATAACAAGATCAATTCCTCTAAAATACCAAACATGTAGGACTCATACCTCAGGAGTAATGAATTTTCCTGTGAGCAGGCACACAGCAGGTAGAGTACAATAAGCAAGCAGAGGAATTGATGTCCATGGATATACAGTAGCATTTATATAAGACAGGCGCTCTAACCACTTCAAACCTCCTCCATATCCATACCAGAGAGGACAGTGCCTGCTCAAAAATATTTCAACAGAACCAAGTGCCCATCGAAGGACTTGATGTAGACGATCAGAAAGATTAATGGGAGCAGATCCTTTAAATGCAGGCCTATCAGGGATACAATATATTGATCGCCATCCATGGCAGTGCATTTTAAAACCTGTCAATATATCTTCTGTAACCGAACCGTAGATCCAGCCGACCTGGATTGTAAGAAAATCTCAGTTGAGACAAATTCAAAGGCCAAAGGGATAAAGTCAATTGAAAATGTAAGCACGTGAATCCAAACTCTGCCATTACCTCTTTTCCCCATTCAGTTTTATCTTCATAGCCACAACTGATGACATGGATGGCTTCCTTAAGCAGAGACGCTGGGCTAGCACTTTTCAGTGTCCCACCGTCCTCTAGCAGAGTAGATGCAACAAACACAGAAGATTGTCCAAACTTCTTTTCCAACTTCTGCCCAGGCATCAGAATAAATTTTTCTCCTTCAACTCCTGCATACCATCTCTTCCAAGTTATATATAAAAAGATAATTGAGCCTGATGTACACTACTCATAAATAAAAAATAAAGTATCGAGCCTGATGTACGGTAACATAATAATTAATCTTTGGTGAATCTATTGTGATAGACATATTAAACGTGACCAAGAAAATTCACCCATTACTTGGGCAAAGGATACAGAACGTTTCATTAAACCTTTAATCTCACCCTGACACAAAAAGAGGCAGGTTGCACATGCTACTCTTCTATTATGTCCATCCAAGACCTTACTATTTCAGAAAGAGTGAATATGGATAGGGTGAAAGATTGTCCTTTGCTTTGCACCTTAGAATCAGGTGAAGCATTGTGGTAGAGCTTAGCTACACCAACTGGTCATGTGCTATAGAGAGGCTAAAACAATAGTATGCAGTGGGCACTGGGTGGCAAGGTGAGACCTAATTTTAATAAGCTAAATTACCTTCAATGCCCTCTTCAATACCCTCCAAAGCACACACAGGTGCAGATGCTCCCAAACTAGAGTTTTTCTTCTTCATATCAGATTTAGGTTTGTTAGTCTTCTTCTTCTTCCTTTTCCCAGAACAGCAACAGCACCACTTCGGCAAACAGTTGCATGTCCTTGTTGGTGGCTTCTTTGCTTTAGGAGCATCAAAACCATAGAATGCCTGCCTTCTGAAGACACAACCAGTCCCAACATATATTGGTCCTTGGATGCCATCCAAACCTTTCATGTTAATCTGAAATGAAAGACATGTGCATTAGTTTTTTGCATAAGTAGATGAACAAAGAAGACACTGTGTGCTTAGATGTTAAACTGCAGATGAAATAGATCCAGTACGAATGTTTATAAAGTGCATGCTTACATCAAAGAATACAGTGTTCCTGTTAGCGTATCGATCATGCCTGTCAATACCATCAAACCTTTGTGGGAACTGTACGTAGCACACCCTCTTTCCCAGTAACGGATCCATCATGAAACACATTGCCTCTCTAAGAGCCTTACTATTGTTGAAGTAGTGATCACAATCCAAGTTCAACAGATAAGGAGCATTTGTCAGCACGGCAGAGACTCTGACCTGTTTGACAAATACAGATCAAATTGTAAACCAAGGGATTGACCAAAAGGTGCATGGTGTTGAGAGAAGGCTTATTTCAGAATATTACCAAAGCATTCATTGCTCCAGCCTTTTTGTGGTGATTAAACCCAGGTCTCTTTTCTCTAGAAACATATACCAGGCGTGGTAATTCATTTCCATCCGTGTCATGCCCTCCACTTTGGCCAAGAAACACCTATGAAGGATTGCACACACGTTTTGATACCAGAATAGGTCATAATGAGAATTGTACTATACGAAAAACTAAAACTCCGGTACCTGAATCATCCCAGGATGATCCCGGACATTATTCCCAGGCCACAGAGTCCCATCCTGCATTGTCCACCCTTCTTCTGGGACCTTTTGGGCCTTGGCAACCAAAGCATTGATTCGAACTTTAAACTCTTCATACTCTCTCTACAATGTGAATGAGTGAAAGATTAAACATTTGCTTGGCAAGGAGTAACAGGATAAACTCAACGTGTCACAACTTATTACCTTCATTGCTCTCCGCTCCTTTACAAATGATGCAAGCACCTTATCTTTAAGGTAATCCATCTTTTGAGCAAAGTACCATTCTGGCGCCCGTGGCTCTATGTTGAATTTCTTACAGAAAGGAACCCACTTCTTTGCAAACTCGGATGTTTCTGACAATGCCTCAAATGTCAGCATAGCAGCACCATCATCAGAAACATAACATGAGATCTTGTCAATAGGGTAGTCCACAGCGAGGATGGAAAGAACCGTGTTTGCTGTCACCAGAGGAGGTTCTTTTAATGGATCAACAGTACTCACAAATATGTCAACTGGAGAAAGTTGAGAAGGTTGGCCTTCCTTCTCATACCTGAAACACAGAAAAGGACATTAGGGATGCAAATAGTGCCAAAACCTAGGACCATAATAATAGTTGCATGAGTAACAAGTAGTCAGTTTCCTTACCTAAGTGACAACCTATCGAGATAAGTTTCCCTGTCAATAGGGAGCCACTTTGGGAATTGATCAAGAATCCACGAAATTCCAAACCAGATCTCACATATTACAGATATAAGCCACAATGCATAAGCATCTTTTACAGGATTCATAACTCGATAATGGAAGAAGAATCCAAGAACAACAAGTCGTATTATAATGATCATCCGGTAAGGGTTGATTTGGCTTGATGAAATAGGCATCTTCCTAGACAATGGTTGTCTTGCCTCGTCCATGCTGATCCACAAGCAACAAACCATTAACTCCCACAATTAGCACTCCTTGGCGTGTTAGCTATTTAAAACTAAAATATAGTGCAAGTCTAAGAGGATTAAATGTAATGCATTCATTTTAACCATCAACATTCAAATTCAAATTTGAAAAGATCAGCGTCCTAATATTTAGCACTAGGCTAGAGCTCATTAGAGTTACAGAACTTTTTTTTTCCTTTTTTTTCATTTGCAGAGTTTTAAAGTACTTGTGGCCAAGTGATTATATCAGAAAATGTGTGATGCTAATTCTCTTCAATTAGATTAGAAAGGAACAAAGTTTCACGGGGCACGTACAGTGGTAGATCGGGGTCATCCCCATCAGGGTCCCAATCTTTGCCGGAATTTTCCTTCTTCATCATCTGCAGCTTGTCTTGTTTTTGTTTCCAGCTCTCCATCCTTTCCTTCCAAGCAATACTGCCATATCCATAAGCAGCCAAATCTTTGGAAGGATCCATGGACCTGGGTTGCACTGCTAATTGGGAAAAATATTACGAAGAAAGGTCAAGTTTCAAGTTAATGGAAACGAGCAACAATCCGAGAGAGAGGGGGGGGGGGGGGGGGGGGTGGGTATATGTGAGTGGGACTTGCAGCTGACGGGATCAGGAGAACACATTTGAAAGTTATGGGAGAGTAAAGCTGATGGGAATTACCTGGGAGGGTATGATCCGAGAAAGGAAGAGGGTGGATCCGTTTGCCTCCACCAACACCACCGGGGAATGAAGGAACCAAAGCATGTTGTTCAGGAGGAATATCATCAACCTGCACCGACAATTCTCTACAAGCATTAGAGCGAGAACGCATAGCACATAAGGAAATTGAATTCAAGTGAAGTCAATAAGTAATGGGGTGATAATTAAAGAAAGACAAAAGGTGAGGAGAAATTGAGAGTTTGAGGAACGAAGAGGGACAAGGAGAGAGTTGGTAATAGTAATAGGCACCATTTGACCGTTGGTAAGGAGAGGAACTTGGGGTGTAGAATGAAGGCCATGATGGAGATCGGAGTCGGAGGCACGGCCATAGTGAAGCATCGCATCGGTGGCAAAGGCATGGTGCATTTCCTGTCTATTCCTCGCATCGAAATTGAATTCATTCTCGACGTCATCGATATCATCTTCCTCTTCGTCCCCCTCGACTCTGGCACACCCTGCAATGTATGCGGCCCATTAAACAAATTATGCTACAAAATAGAAAAAAGTAACAGCAAATTTTCTAGAGGGACGCGTTTTTTTTTTTTGGGGGGGGGGGGAGAGGAGAGAGAGAGAGAGAGAGAGAGAGAGAGAGAGAGAGAACCCTTGAGACGCTTGAATCTGGTTTTGCACTGAGGGCAGACTTGGTTTCCTTCTTTGCGCTCATACTCGTAGCAAGTTCTACAGATGGGAAAGGCGCACTCGTTGCAGGCCACGAACAGCTCTCCGTCAACAGTTAGTCCTACGTCGTCTCCGCATATCTGGCAAATTTGTCCACTTAACTGTTGCAATGGCCTCGGCTGCACCACCACAAAAAGAAAAATCCATGTTTTAAAGTCTTTATCATCTTTCTTTCTCTTGCAAAAAATGTGTTTCGTTCTTGAATTTCAACACTCAAAACAGAAGGCATAACGACTGAAAATAGTCCTATGTTAGATTGGGATAACCCAAAACCAGAAGAAGACGAAGAAGAAAGACTAGTTACAGAGAAAAAAGAAAGACACAGGAGCTTACGCCAGATTCACCGTCACGGCGGATGACAACGAGTTCGTTCCGGTTGTGAGAGCCCGCCACTAATCCCGCACTCGCCTCCATTCTCGCTCTCACAAATCTCTAGCTGCTTATTTATTACAGGACACCCAGATCTGTCCACGCTGCGATCTAATTCTTTGGACACTAGACTTGAGACTTGAGAGGAATCAAACCCATCAGACAGGGAGCAACAAATGGCATTTTCCCAGCAAACAACCAAAAGATTGGGGGGGGGGGGGGGGGGGGGGTTAAAAGACAGGCAGACCCAGTATCAGTGAAGCTACTCCCTAATCTGCACACCACCTGCCATTGATGTCTAAGTAAAGAAGCTTTCTTTTTACTTCCTCTCGGAGAGTAGTCTCAGATTTCCTCAAACACGAAAAGTGCCACAGCTTCTTGCCTTTTTGTGGCCCTGTCTCTTTCTCTCTCTTATCATTCCTTGCTTCCCATCTCAATCAATATCAACAGCCCCTTCCCTTCTTCCCTTGAAAATAGAAAATAAAAACAGTGTCTTGTTCTTCCTCTCCTCCAACTCCAATTATTCATACAAAAATCCTATTTTCTTATTTTAATCATTCGATTATAATACTGTCAAATAATCAATAAAGACACCCAGCTCATTAATTACTCCACAACTGCCTCTCTCTCCCTCTCTCTCTCTGTCTCTCTCAGAGTCAGCAAACCTTGTTTGTGCCACTCATTTCTGCTTTAGCATTTTCCTCTCTTTCCACCCTCTTTTCTTATGGAACACCCCCGCCGACACTCCTATAATACGTCAATTAACGCGAAGACATTACATTTAACACTGACAACTAATAAGATTTCCAGAACAAAGACCGTCATACAATTTACTGGAAGTTTTTTTTAAAACAAAAAAAAAGTTAAAAAAGTAAGAACAGAACATTATCGCAGGAGCCAGGCTGTTCGGTTCATTCTTTGGAAATATCTCCCTGCCTCCCTGGTCTCAATTAAACTACAATCCGACCAAATCTGATCAGCTTTGAACAAAGTAACAAAAGTGTCCCGTTTCACATCTCATTTCTTTTTACAATTTCAGAATACAACATGGAGTAAAATAAAAATAATAATACATTTTGTCCAAAATTAACGGTTCAGACATGAATGGTAAAACAGTGAATAATAATCCTTGCGGGATAATGATTATAGTCTATTTGTTTATTACTTTATTATTTTACTATTTTATAATCCATTTAAAATTATTATTATTATTTTTTAACATTTTTAATTATTAAAAAAATAATAAATGAGTGAATTCCTTCAGTTCCTTGCCATGTGACCAGATTCCATGTCGTGTTTTTATTTAATCGGTATTTTTTCTGTGTTTAGAATATTTTTTTTTATTTTTAATTTTACTTTAGATTCTTATTTTTAAATATTTTTGTTTCAAGTTTTAAAAAACTTTTATTTATTGTGACGCATACCATATTTTTATCGACGATAATATGGTTTACGAGCCAATTAATGGGCCGTTCAAGCTATAAGAAATATTTTAGCATACGATCCTTAACATTTTTTTTATGTGAATTTAAGATTTTTTTTCTATTTTTTTAAATGGTGTGTACGAAATTTACATATTTTAAGATTATATAAATCATTTTCTCTTATAATAAATATAATTTTTTTTGTAAAATAGACTGTAAATTAATTGTGTTGGTGTTATTATTTTGAAGTTATAAAAGAATTAGATTAAAGAGATATTATAATGAGAGAGAGAGAGGGGCTGCAGATGTGGACATAGACGGTCACGTTCCCAAACGCCAACGGTTCGTAATAGCTGTATTCTCGGACCCCCCAGAGGGGGGGCGACCACGTGTTTCTCTCTCCACAATTGTTCTGTAATCTCTCTACTTTAGAGACTCTGGGGGACTTTTTTGACTTTTTGTTGTTTACTATTTTCCATCCTTTTCTCCTTCCGGTAAAAACTGCTTCAAACATCCTTAAAAAAATAAACACCCATTTAGATATTGAGATGCGATTAATTTTTTATAAACAGTAATAAATTAAGATAATATAATGAGTTATGTAGTATCCATTTAAGATAAGTTTAGAAGGCATATTTAAAAAGCCTCCTCTCTAGTTTTTCTCTCAAGGTCCTCTCTTGGGAGAATTATAGAGGTGGTGTTTTGTCCCTGAGGTGGTGCTTCCAGTCTCGGTGGTGTTAGTTTTAGTATGGATGGTTTGTAAAATCAGTGGTGTAATCTACAGCTGAGTGAGGAGGAGGATGCATCAATTGTGTTGGAGGATGTGGATGTTTCAGTGGTGAAGAGTAAAGGTGATCTGAGTTTGATAGGGAAAATATGGTGTGATAGACAATTGGGGAAGCAGGTGGTGGAGTCGACTATGGCAAGAATATGGAGGCTTAGCAAACCTGCTGTCTTGAAGGAAGTTGGTAGGAATGTGTTTGTGCTGAGTTTTGCAACTCACGTTGATAAGGAAAGAATTGAAGCAGGAAGGCCATGGTTCTTTGATGGTCAATTGTTTGTGATTATCCCATTTGATGGCATTACTCCAGTGCAGGCTTTGAAGTTTGATGTTGCACCTTTCTGGGTGCAATTCCACAATCTTCGTTTATTTGGTATGAATAAGGAGTATGGGGTCAAGTTGGGCGGTTTTGTTGGCAGTGTTTTAGATGTGGATGTTGATCATGATGAGGTAGGATGGGGTAATTGCCTCAGAGTTAAGATTATGATTGATCTGAAAAAACCATTGGCTCGAGGAAGGACCTGCACAGTGCAAGGTACTAAAGTGTGGTGTCCTATTCAGTATGAGAAGCTCCCTAGATTTTGTTTCACTTGTGGTCGAATCATACATGAAAATTCCACTTGTCAACTGGAACCTCAAGCAACTCCTCAGTTTGGTGCTTGGCTGCGGGTAGAGTCCAGTTTTAAGAGAAAATGGGAGTCATTGCAGGAGCATAACATCAAAGGTGGAGCCATGAACAATGGGGTGATGTAGGAGCAAAATAAGGTGGTGGCTGGTGGTGCAGTGGTGGCTGAGGCTAAAACAGGTAACAGAAGTTCTTATTCATTGCACCATAATGAGGGGAGCATTCATTCAGGAATAAAGGAAGGTATGAAGACATCAGTTACTGAATGTAACAGTCAGCAGGATGTTTCTAATATTATAACGCCTGCTGTGTTTTTTGAATCTGAATTAATTACTGAAGATCATACACATAAAGTATGTGATAATGGGCTTTCCAATGGGCCTTTTGGGCCTGAATATGGGCTGTCTGATGCAAATGGAGGGGAGTGTGCAAAGCCTATCCAATTATCTCGAGACCATTTGAAAGTGTCCCACTGTGATCAAGCTCAACCACTGCAGAGAAGATGTACCATAAGCATTTGGAAGAAAAGAGCCAGGGCAGCTTATCATGCCTCTACTGAGCAGTTGCCAATCCAAGCTGAGGAAGATGCCAAGAGGAAGAGATCATTGGTGGGGACTGATGATGCTGAAGTACTTGGAAGTGGACATAAAAGAGGTAAGTACACAGTTTTATCCACTGATGTTGATAAAGATTTTCTTTCTAGAAGAGGAATTAAACAATTGGGATCGGCAGAGGCTATTCAACAGCCCTGCCGAGATCAATGAGTATCATAAGTTGGAATTCCCGTGGGCTTGGGAACCCATTGGGAATTCAAGTTTTATCTGACTTGGTCAGAAAAGAAGCCCCTGAGATTTTATTTTTACAAGAAACTAAATTGCATTCTCGAGCTATGGAATGGTTGAAGTTTAAGTTGGGTTTTTATGGTTGTTTAGCTGTAAGTATTGAAGGGAGAAGTGGAGGAATAGCTTTATTTTGGAAGAAGAAATATAGTGTCAAAATTCAAAGCTTTTCAAAGTGCCATATTCATGCTGAGGTAACTGAGGAAGATGCAGTGGGTGACTCTTGGTGGCTGACTGGATTTTATGGTCAACCAGAAGTGAGTAGAAGGCATGAGTCATGGTCTTTGTTGAGGTCTCTAAAAGTTCATCCTGATATAGGTTGGATTATTTTGGGAGATTTCAATGAGATTATGAGCAATGCTGAGAAAAGTGGTGGTAGAGCCAAACCAGAAAGACAATTGCAGGCTTTTAGAGATGTGGTTGAGGAGTGTCAAGTGCATGATATGGGGTTTAGAGGCAGTCCTTTTACTTGGTGTAATGGGAGGGAAGAGGGACAGACAATTAGTGAGAGGCTGGATAGATGTTTTTCAAACTTGAAATGGCACTCTTATTATCCAATGGTTGTGGTCATTCATG
This sequence comes from Carya cathayensis, assembly GCA_011037825.1. Lineage (NCBI taxonomy): Eukaryota > Viridiplantae > Streptophyta > Magnoliopsida > Fagales > Juglandaceae > Carya > Carya cathayensis. Next base: position 455,805 of record QGSO01000189.1, read on the forward strand.
GAATAGTGGCTTATTTAGACCATAAGCCTATTATTCTAAAACTGTCAGATGAGGTGCAAGAGGGACCAAGAAGGAAATTGTTTCGTTTTGAGGCAATGTGGATTGAAGATTCTGGATGTAAGCAAGTGGTAGATGGTGCTTGGAAAGCTGTTGAAGGGAGAAAGGAGCTTAGTACATTTATGAAGAAGATTGAGTATTGCAGTGAAAAACTGTCACTTTGGAATCGAGCAAGCTTTGGCAATGTGCAAAGAAGTTTAAGGTTGGCTCAAGAGAAACTCAGAATGGCTCACCAGAATGACCCTTTATCACTGAATAGACATCATATTCAACAAGCAAGAAAGGAGGTCCAACAATGGCTACAAAGAAGTGAAATAATGTGGAAACAGAGATCTAAGGTTATGTGGTTGGCTGAGGGAGATAGGAATTCTAAATTTTTCCATCATAAAGCATCACAAAGGAAAAAGAAGAATTTCATTAAAAGGGTAAAAGATTCAACTGGAAGGTGGCAAGTTCATGAGGCCAGAGATAGAGTTATTAATGAGTATTTTCAGAATCTTTTTGCAGCAGCTGAGGAACTAGGTAATATGGATTTCTTGTAAGATCTGAATGGGAGAATTGATGCTCAGATGGCAGAACAACTTGATGTACCTTTCATAGCTGAGGAAGTCAAGAGAGCTTTAGATGAAATGCATCCTACAAAAGCTCCTGGACCCGATGGAATGGCCTCTATCTTTTATCAGAAATTCTGGTCTATTGTTGGTACTGATGTCACTGATGCAGTGCTTAAAGCTCTTAATACTGGCTCTTTCCCTTTGGAGATTAATCATACTTATATCACACTGATACCTAAGAAGAAACTACCAGAATTTGTTTCTGACTATAGGCCCATCAGTTTGTGTAATGTCATTTATAAGTTAATCTCAAAGGTCTTAGCCAATAGACTAAAGTCAGTTTTACCTACTGTTATTTCTCCATCACAGACAGTTTTTGTACCAGGAAGACTAATCACAGATAATGTTCTTGTGGCATATGAAATGGTGCATTTTTTAAGAAGGAAGAGGAGTGGTAAAGATGGATTCATGTCTCTAAAGCTGGATATGAGCAAGGCCTATGATCGAATCGAATGGAAGTATCTTGAGGAGGTGATGAGACAGATGGGGTTCAGCTCAAAATGGATTCAATTGCTGATGTTTTGTGTTACAACAGTCTCTTTTTCTGTCCTTGTAAATGGTGAACCTAAAGGGCCAATTCAACCAACACGTGGATTAAGACAAGGGGATCCCATCTCACCATATCTATTCCTACTATGTACTGAGGGACTCATAACATTGCTGAACAAGGCAAATGTGCAACATCAGATTGAAGGCTTTCAAGTATGTAGAGGTGCTCCTAAGCTAAATCACCTACTGTTTGCAGATGATAGCATTCTATTCTGCAGAGCTAATATGCAATCTTGCTTAGTTTTGCAACATAGACTTGATATCTATGAGAAAGCATCTGGACAAAAGGTCAATAGAGAAAAGACTTCAATGGTTTTCAGTCATAATGTACCTTCAGGCCCGAGAAGGGAGATCATGCAATTTTGGGGTGTTAATTACTTTCAGCAATATGAGAAATATCTTGGATTGCAACCTATGGTTGGAAGAGGAAAGTACCAAGCTTTTTCAGTGTTGAAGCATCGGGTATGGTCTAAATTGCAAGGGTGGAAGGAAAAACTTTTATCACAAGGAGGAAAAGAAGTGTTGCTGAAAGCTGTAGCTCTATCTATACCTACTTATACTATGAGTTGCTTCAAGTTGCCTAAGTCCCTATGTGCTGAACTTGAGAGCTTAATGGCAAGTTTTTGGTGGGATCAGAAGCAAGATGAAAGAAAATTGAGCTGGATTAGTTGGAAGAGGATGTGTGAGTCAAAGATGGTAGGAGGTATGGGGTTTAGAAGTATTCAAATGTTTAATAAGGCCCTACTAGCAAAGCAAGGGTGAAGGATTATGCATGAAGAATCTTCCCTTTTACATAAGATTTTTAAAGTAAAATACTTCCCAACATCTAGTTTTTTTGACTCAAGATTGGGTGTAAATCCTTCTTATGTATGGAGAGGTATTTGGGACACTAAGAACAGTTTGCTAAAAGGGTGTAGATGGAGGATTGGCAATGGTCTATCCATTAATATTTGGTCTGATTATTGGTTACCAAAACAAAAGTTGCTATCCATGGTGGTTGATATTCCTCCTGAAGTAGGATTACAGAAAGTATCTTCTCTGATGATGCCAGAACAGAATAGCTGGGATGTTGAGAGGGTGAGAAGTGTTTTGCCACCAAGAGAAGCGACTGAAGTGTTAAGTATTCGATTGCCTATGGATAATATACCTGACATGCTTATATGGGAGCATGAGACAAGTGGAATTTTCAGTGTTAAAAGTGCATATGAATTTTTCAAGACCATTGAGCAGAATGGAGATGTGGCTGAAAGTTCAAGAGCAGAAGATGAAAAATTATTATGGAAGCACTTATGGAAGATGCATGTTCCTCAAAGAGTTAAGGTTTTTGCATGGAGAATGTGTAAGAACATTCTTCCAACCTTTCAAAATCTGAAGACTCGAAGAGTGATACAAGCTACTTGTTACTGCTGCCAAACATAAGAAGAAGATCTACTTCATGCACTGATTTATTGTCCTGCTGTTGTTGATTGTTGGTCATAGGTATTCCCTTCTCTAATTCAAGTAACAGAAAGGAAGCAAATTATACAATTAGCCACTGCTGTAATCAAAAGAAGAGAATAGGAGAGTTAGAGAAGTTTTTCCTACTTGCATGGGGGCTTTGGTATAGAAGGAATCAGAGTATATATGAAGGAAATATTCTATCAATTCAGCAGGTGATGGAGCATGCTTTTACCTTATACTAGGAACATAAAGCAACAATAGAGGCCACGAAGATCAAGCAAAAGTATAAGTGTCAATGGCAACCTCCTCCAGAAGGTGTCTTGAAGTTAAATATTGATGGTGCTCTCTTCAGTGATCAATGTAAAGCTGGTATAGGGGCTGTGTTGCATGACAAGGAAGGGAAGGTTATATTTGCAGCAAGCAAATTTGAACCTGTTATAGCTGATCCTATGGAAATTGAACTTCTTGCTATGTTAAGGGGTTTGCAATTATGTGTGTCCCTTGACATTATATCTCTTCAAGTGGAATCAGATTCTTTGTTAGCAGTTCAAGAGTTGGAGAAGGAAGGGTATTCTACTACCTTATGGGGTGGATTGATTAAAGAGGTTAAGTCTTTGCTTCAAAGGTATCCAAATTGGTCCATTCACCATAAGGGAAGGGAAGCTAATGGAGTTGCTCATTGCTTGGCTAGGTTTGCATGGAATTTAGATGACATTTGTATCTGGTGGAATTCAATTCCAGATTGTATTTCCCAAGCTATTTGGGTTGATTCATCTTTGTAATGCTTGAGTTTGATGAATATAAGTTATACTTTCCTATCAAAAAAAAAAAAAAAAGATAAGTTTAGATGTATTCATATGTTAAGATGAGTTTAGTATTATTTATGATAAGTTGAAAAAAGTTATGGATCTCATATATAAGGAAATTTTAAATTAAAATGAATTTAGTAATTTAAGAATTATGTATTTCAACAATCAAACTAACCCTTAGCTTTGAGCCTTTAAGTCAATCATTGCTTTCCATCATAAATCATTTTATCAAAAACTAATTTTATTTAAACTTTTATAATTTACTGTTCACGTGATATAATTTTATTTAAATTTTAAATTTTACAAATCAAATTTTTTTTCTATAACAAACAACTTAAACACTCCGACTTTTTCTAGCAAATTTTGTTTGATACTAAATGCATAATAAATATTATAGAATTTATCTTTTATTCGCATGATTCGATTAGCTAATTTAACATCCCCTTCGGTTCATAATTCCACAGGGCTTATGATTATGAAAATTGATGTATGCACAACATTTTTTATAATTATGTTTTAAATGCAAGATATTTTTGTAAAACACTTTATAGAAATAATATCATTTTATAATATTATTGTAAAATGTATTGTATGTATATCATTATTCTATCATTATACATTGCAAATAGTCTTTAGTTTTATTGACCTAAAATCTTGATATATCTAAAGGAAAATGCTTGGGGACCTATAAACTGGCCCTCCAAATAGACCGATATATATGTTTTTTGACTTAGTGGTTAAGTAAGTGGTCATTAATAAATTTATGTGTTTTTTTAAATATTTAAATATATTTAATAAATATGTGAAAAAAATAAATTGTAGTGATCGTCTAAACTATCGGTACCGGTAGCAGAACTTATATCTAAAACCCCTAGATTCACCATAATGATTAGTGATGGCAATTTATATTCTTGGGTTGTGTCAAGTCATTGATATTTGATTATATAGGTTAACTTGAACGCAACCCATTAAGGTAAATAAACCATACCTTCAAAATCTAACATGACTCATTTAAATAACAGGTCGTGTTGTGTTATTCGTTTTGATCATTTTAATAATTAATTATAAATGGGTCAATATAACGTGATTCATTTCAATCCGTTTCATGTAAATGGGTCGAACTAATTCGCATAACCCATTTGATATGATTAACATAATTTCACATAAAAGTTAATTAAAATCTACATCTATTAATAGCCACAATATCTATAAAAAAAAATAACAATAAGACTACCTACTAACAAAACATATCAATATTATTTAGATTTTAACTTATAAAAAAACCAATATTTAATAATAACAAATATGAGCATAGGTCCAAAATTATAATTCCAATAATAATAAAATTATAATTTTGAAATAAAATTTAAATGGATTATTACGAGTTGTTCCATTTATTAATCAGATTTTAATAGGTCAATCTACTTTGATCTAAATTCATTTATGTCAAACTCAAATCGGTTAATTTTATGTCGTGTTTAGTTTGATTCATAGGTTGTATCACACATTAGTACATTACCATCCATAATGATGACGCAAATAGAGAGAACGAATAACCCATGCCCATTATAAAAATGTACCTATCCGGAAGGTACTACCACCGATGAAAGTGCAGACACAACAATATATAATATGATAGGGTTAATTTAATCTCTATAAACTTTGAAAATAGTGTATGAGTTTTAGATCGATTTTGGATTATATATGAATCAATCCTAATGGAACTCATTTAATTAAAAAAAACGTCAAACACCTTAAACCTAACCTATTAATTAAATTTATATTGAATTCATATTGCGTTCGCAAATCATGTTAAAAGTTGTCAACCCTACACTAGTTGTGCAACCTAATTTTTTAATCATAATCATCACCAAACCCTAATCTTTCTTTTTCAATAGCAAGTATTTAATGTCAAGCATAAACATTTTTCTTTTCTTATTAGTTTCATCCAAGTTTTGTTGTTTTTAGCAATTTATAAATTAAATGAACCGATAGTGTATTTTTTCTAAAAAAAAAATTTAATAATTAAGTAAGTAATTATTAGTGAATTTATGTATTTTTTAAAAAAATATATTGATTAACAAAGTTTAAATAAAAAATACTGTGTGCTATCGATACCAGTGCAGGATTCTTTAGATATAAAACACACCATAAATCTAAAGGTCGTAATCATTGACCAAGTGAAAGATAAAAGGTGGAATACTTCAAATTGATCCGAACAAGCAACCTAGACCCTATATATTTCAAGTGAATGACTTGTCACCTTTATAGCTACCAGGAAAGTTTCATACATGTCTTTTACTCTCGTCGGAGGTTTCAAAGATAGAAATCACACCAGAATATATTGGGTAATTTTATATATAATTATGATGTAGGTAAATATTAGATAATTTTTTTTAAAAAAAATGAGATTTATTATTAAAAAATTAATTTTTTTTTTCATGTTAGTCAAATAATTATACATATAACCATGACGTGCATAAATACTATATAATTATTTAAAAAAAAAAGTAGAATTTATTATTAAAAAATTAATTTTTTTTATATAAATATCATGTTTATTCAATTACGTAACAGTTATATAATTCATAATTATAAATATCTTTTCTGTTTTAATTATCATCCCTTTACTGCCTTCTTGTTCAGCATCTAATAATTAGATGGTAAGTTATAAATGATAAAAATCTTGCAATCACCTAATGTTAGTTAGAGAAAGATGACAAAAAGAATAGTTTATTATATTTAAATTATTATACACATAATATTTGATCAGTTCAAATCAAATGACATATCGTCCGTATCAAAAGCTAATTTATAAGATAAATATATGAATTTATATTTATAAAAAAATATTGAAATAAATATTTAATATTTTTTACTTTTATTATTATTATTATTTATTATTAATTAATATTTTTTTATTATTATTATTTATAAATGATCTAAAATTACCTCACAAGCTGCGGAGAACTCAAAGCCAAGTCAAAGTCGGTGACAAGAATTGAAGTCGATGCTGTTGATAAAGGGGTATCGTTTGTATTCCTCCTCGTTCTCAACAGTCGGTAGAGACTAGCGGACAAAACGACTTTGGTTGAGTTTGGTAGCACGTCGCTTGGCCCCTCAATGTTCATAATTATTTATTTATTTATTTATTTTCCATCATCACTTCTTCATCTAACATTGTTTCTACCGAACAAATAAAATATCTCCTAAATATATTAATATAATATTAACTAATTTATATATATATATATATTTTAAAAAAAAAAAACAGCTTGATTGACAACAATCTGTGTCGGTTGGGGTCCTTTGCTCAGGTTCTCTCTGTCTCTTAACCGTATCATACGCGTAATGTAATTTAATTTTATATGTTAAGACGCAGCCAATGAGAATATTACAAGTGGGTAGCACTAGCTCCCACATCATGGATAATTGTGACTTTTTCTTCTTTAATCTCTAAAGTGGAAAGCTTTAAAGTGGTTTTATGATGTTAATGCAGTAGGATTTCCATCATTAAATTTCGAAGATAATGTTTAGGATTTAAATAATAATAATAATAATAATAATAATCATTGGATTAATTATCCTGTAAAAATTGGAGGTTGTTCGTCCAAACACTTTCTTAAAAGTTAAGTAAGTATGGCGCGAAAAAAAAAAAATATTAGTAATAAATTTATATTTTTTTTAAATATTAAAAAAATATAATTATACTACAACAAGTACACGCCCAACGATACATTCTAGACGGTCAAACAGTATGATCCGAAAATTTCCTGTGATCAACAAATTTCAAAATTCGACAGTGATACTCAATCATGATTATCGTTTCTCTTCTTGATATTTTGAGCTTAAAAATTTAAATTTATTTATAGAAATGGGGCTTTTACTTTTAGAGTTGATGTTTGATGGAAATATGGAATGGTGTTGTCGCGGTGACCGCTGATGATGCAGAACGTGGGGTTGGCTAATGTGTACTCTATTCGGCATGTGCTAAGGTAGGGTATGCCTATTTCTTCATGGATAATACTTTGGCCACCGCTGTTGGCTTCCGCTGGGTCATCGCGGGTCTTTTTAAAATTATTTTTAATAATTAAAAAGAAATTATTTAATATTATTATATATTTTTTATATATTTTTAAAATATTAAAAAATGATTTAAATTTTTTTTATATTTAATATTATTATAAATTTTTATATATATATTTTTTACCTAATAGTGACTCTAACGGGAGCCACCAATAGTGCCTCTGGCACCATCCTTTCTCTGTTCGTCATTTTTAATAATTTTTTTTTGTTAAGTAATGTTAGAATCTAATGTGTGTAAATATAGCATATTTTATTTGAAAAAAATTAATGTGATCTATAATTAAAAAATAACTTTTTTATATAGATGTCAGAATTATTTACTTTTTTTTTTTTTTATAAAAAAAGTATAACTGTACATAGACTATATGTCCTAAAAGTGCAAATATTATTCTTCTTCTTTATTTTTGTTTTAGTGCATTTATATGAAATTTATTATTATTATTATCATTTTTTTTCTAGTGTGGATTTTCAGGTGTATTAAGCATTTTTGTTTTTGTTTTTTTTAGTTTTCTGAATTTATTATAAGGCATGTGTAATTTTATAGTTCTCTTACATACAGTTATTTTTGTGCACTTTTTGTGCACTCTATTGATATAATTTTCTAAAACAGTTATCATATTGAAAAAAAAATGACCTAATCAATCACATTATTGAAGTGTACACAAAATTGAATACATATAGAATTTTTGATAATTTTATTGTATATTGCAATGCATTTTTTCATAAATCTCATGCTTAACATGTACAAACTTTAGGTTTGGGGCATGAGATGGGATATAAAATTCTCATCTCATCGTTATTAACTTTTTTAAATTTCTATACAAAATATAATAAACAATTTAATTTTTTCAAATCATAATTCTACTTTTTTAAATCTTAAAATAATAATAATATTAAAAAATAATATTTTAAACTTTTATCTAAGATAAAAAATTCTGATCTCACTCTCCAAACCTATCGGTAACACAATGAAATTGTGACTTGTTTATCCCGTAAAGAGATGACTTTGACTCACGTGTGAAAATTAAGACACGTGATTCCACTTTTCTCTTGTCCACTATAAAAATATAATAAACTAATTTAAGTACGGATAATGATAGTTATAATTATTTTATAATTTAGTTTAAATTAACTAACGTAATTGTGACATTTCATTAAAAAATAATTTTATTTTTACATAAATACCCTTTATTTTAAGTAGAGTGATAAAATAGTTATAAGCAAATTATAAATTTATCATTTTCCTTCTGAGTTTCTGATTTCACAAACAAGATCTTGCAAAGTTTGTGAAGAAAAAAAAAAAGATCTTGAAAAGTTTGATGACTTTTATAAATATTTTTGTGTAAGATATACCTAAGACCAAGCATCTCTCTCTTTTTTTTTTCCTTTTTTTTAAAAAATAAAATAAAATCACTTTCATTCAATAACTCCAACCATTACAAAACTTATCTTTCAAAATAAAAGAAGAGATCTCAGTAGGTCCCTCCTTTACCCAGACAAACTCCAATTCTACCTTATAGCCAATTTGGCACATACACATCTCTAAGTAAATGAAGTGGTCCATGAACTTTGGGTAGATAAGAAATAGTTCGTGTCTTCAATCACTTGGCCCATCCGGTAAGTGTCTTTAGTTCCAACATTTACAGCATCCAACATTGCCTTAGCATCTCCTTCAAATACAACCTACCTTAATCCCAGCTCGTCAGACAGACTCAATGCTCTGTTCATAGCATAACATTCAGCAAGGAAAGCTGAACTATCCTTGTCTCTGGGTGCAATTAAAGTTGCCACTACATCTCCATTGCAGTCCTTGATTACAATGTTTCCCACAATTTCAGTAACCTTTTTGAAAGCAGCATCAAAATTGGCTTTGTAATAAGGGCTAGCTGGCTTCTTCCAACACTACCTGTCCCCAACTACTGCTTCCCTCACAATACTACTTTGTTTCTTCAGTTGGGCTAATTTAAACTCTTCAATTTCATCCATTGCAATTTTCATAATTGTTGTTGAACTTCTAAATTTATCATAAAAAACAAAAGCATTTCTTCTAGATCAAAGCTTATGGAAGATAGTTGAAGCCAACTCGAGCTTATCTGTTGGTAATCGAGTATACAACTCAAACCACAACTGCATAAAATCCATAACTCCATTATGCCATTTTTTAAGAGGACTAACCTCTTTAGCCCAAACATCTGAAACTGCAGGACAACTCCGAAGGGCGTGAACAAGTGTATCATCTTCCATGCAATAAATTGGACACATTCTACTCTCCACTATATTGTTATGGTTCAAATTAATTCGAGTAGGTGGAATATTGTTAAGTGCTTTCCAAATCAACTGCTTCACTTTCCCCAGGACTTCCATTTGTCAAATCTTTTTCCATTGCTCCTCACCCCTATATGCACAAGAGGATTCCCATCCTTTTTGCCCTTTTTTTCATAAGATCCACGAAGTAAACACTTTTCACTCTGTATGCCCCTTTAGCAGATTTGCACCAGATTAATTTATCTTCAGCCCCCCTAATGCTAATGGGAATACTACAAATTCTATGAGATTCCTCGTTAAAAACTTCTTCTACTATATCTCTTTTCCATAGCTTGCTATCTTCATCAATTAATGCATACACTCTTGCTTCTACATCAAAAAAAGTTAATGGGAGATTGAACTTTATAAATGAGAGGACTAAGAATCCACTTATCTTTCCACATTAATACGTTTTTTCCATTATCCACCTTCCATACAAGTTCCTCCTTCAATAGGTCCAAAGCTACCACAAGCTTCTCCATATATGAGATGGACAGCTCTCCAACTTAGCCTCTAGCAATTGAGTCTCTCTTTTTGAGTTACACTGATATGACAACATTCAATATTGGTATCAAATTATCTTCATATTACCAATAAGGATAATACTATTTAGCTTCATGATTTTGTTATCCCATTTTAATGATAGTGTATTTTATTTAAAGATACTTAGAAAAATAGTTTTGAAAAAATAAAAAAAAAATACAATTACACTACAGAAAAAATCGCGAGGCTGAGTAGAGCACCCTACCAATAAACATTAAACACAGCTTTTATTGGATGTAGTAATTATGGGAGAAGATTGGTAAGAGTTTTCAAAGGAAATGCTAATAATTCTAAGCTAGCTGTTTCCATATAACATTGATTGAGACCTTTATGAGTCTTCCCCAAAACATTCGGGCATCGCTGCACAGGCAATTAAAAATCCCGTTTCTTTCCTAAAATATAAATTATCTCATTTTATCTTATCATATCATTATTATAATTATTTTAATAATAAATAATTAAATAATTTAATTTTTTTTAAATTTTAAAATAAAATTAATATTATAATAATATTTTATTTAACTTTTAATAAAATATTTTATCTTATACTATCTAAACTAAATAACCAAACGGGAGCTGTGAGAAGGAAATTGAGAGCTGGCAATGGCATACTTTACATCATTGGAATCAACGTCCAAAGTAATTTACGAAACGAAAAAAAATGAATTAATAATTAAAAAAAGGGGGACAAATTTATTGCTTTTCGACCACTAAATTAAGATTGTACCAAAAGCTTTATATGCTGTCGATCGATCTTCATGAGCATTTGCAGGTGAGAGGAGAGGAGAGGAGAGGAGAGGAGAGGAGAGGCATATTCACGTGCCGCGTCGTTTCCAAGCATGTCTGTCGAGTCCACATGCGCCATATATTTAAATGAGGAGTACTTCATGTCCATATTTGATTGTTGCCAACTTTTTCAGTCACTGCCACACTGCAAATTGATTCACTTGTACCTCTCTTACCATCTTCCTTTCTCTTTTCTTATCATATCATTTAGATTTAGATGAGTAATTAATTATTTTTTTCTGAAATAGTAATGCTCAAAAGGACAATCAATACCATTCTTCTTTGAAAAATAATAAATTTACAACTCTTTTAGAACTTAATATGTGTTGGTGCAAAAAGGGGCTGTAAAAACAAAAAATAGTGAGAAAAATTTTACTTTAAGGCATATTATAAATGTCATTTTTCTTAAAATAATATTTGATTATTAATGGCATATAGTTTGAGAGAGTTTGTTGCAGATTTTGTTAAACTCGAATGTTTTGATGGAACCAATTTCCGACACTGGCAAAATAATATACACTTTCTCTTGGTCAGTCTCAAAGTGGTGTATGTTCTAATTACTCCTACGCTATCTGCAAATGAGGATGAGACAATCGCTCAAAGTAGGGCAATGATCAAATGGGAACAAGATGACTACATTTGCAAGTGACATATTTGCAATGCAATGTCTGACATATTGTTTGACGCATACCAAAACAAGGCAACTGCCAAGGATCTATGGGACACACTTGAGCCTAAATATCTTTTAGAAGATGTTACATGTAAGAAATTTTTGGCTACAAAATTCTTCAATTATAATATGATAGATTCTAGGCCTGCTATTGAACAATTCAATGAGATTATGCATATTCTTGATCAATTCTTTTAACATGAAAATGGATGAATCCATATCAGTTTCATCCATTATTGATAAACTTCTTCAATCATGAAAAATCTACAAAAGAAGTTTGAAATATAGAAGAGAAGAGATGTCTCTAGAAGAGTTAGGCCAACATCTTTGTATAGAAGAAGGTATAAGACTTAGAGACAATAATGAAAAGCGTGACTATTTGACTTCCAACGTGCACATGGTAGAGGAAGGAAAGACCCAACAATCTAGTGAATCCGGATATGAAAACCGGAAGAGAAAGAATAATTTTGGAAGAAAATAAAGTCACTTCCAAAATGAAAATCAGAAGAATCTGGAAGTAAATTGCTTCCATTGTGGCAAACAAGGCCATTACAAAAGAGAATGTTGTTTTCTTAAAAAGAAACGACAAGACTCTAGTTCTAAAGATAATTTGAGGCTATGATCTCTAAGACTAACACTCTTGAATGAGATAACTCTTAGTGGATTGATTCAAGAACAACAAGGCATGTTTGTAGAGATAAAAGTTTGTTCAATAGGTACGAGCCAATGGAAGATACACATGTTCTATACATGGATAACTCATCTATTGCCGTAGTTAAAGGCAAAGGAACAATAAAAATGGAGTTTACTTTTGGAAAAGTTCTTACTCTAAAAAACATGTATTATGTACCAAAAATTAGAAAAAATCTTGTATCTAGTAGTCTTTTGAATAAATTGGGTTTGCATTGGTTCTGGAGTCAAATAAATTTTTGCTGACCAAAAACGATAATTTCGTGGGAAAGGGATATTTAAGCAAAGACATGTTCAAATTTGATATTAATAATTAAGATTTTGTTTAATTTACATAATTGCTGTTTAGAACACATGAATGCTAAAAATCTAGTTGATATGGATAATTTAGATTTTATTTATGAAAATGCATGCAAACTTTCTCTTGGTATTTTTATTTTGCAGCCCCTTTTGCACCAACGATATGAAATTGAAAATAATTTTATAAAATTAAAATCTTAGTTCATAATAGGAAATTGCACCAAGCTGTTAAAATCAGAGTAATGTTATATATAATCGTAGAGTACGTAAATGTCGCGTAGTCACTTTGAAAAAGAGTAAGATCCATTCTTAAAAAATTAAAATTTTTTTTTCTTGTGAATCTCGTATTTATTTATTTTTTTCAAAATGATTATACGGTACTTTGTGCACTCACGATTGCAACTATCATTTTTCTAAAATTCGAAGGCCGAAAGAAGTGCAAACCAACCACTCCCCAACTTCAAACTTCAAACGTCCGAGTCATCCGTGCATTAGGTTCATCTATGGGGCAATAAGAAACTGCAAAATGCACATTCCACAGTCCAAGTTAAGAAATTTGAGAGATAATTAATACAAAAAATTGCATAATTCCCAACTGTAAGAATGTGTCATATTAAGCAACTCCTGTTACTAAAGATATCATGATCCGTCCATAATTAATACTATCCAAAACTGCTATAATGTACTGTTGGCAGTCAATTTTTACAATCGTTGAAATATGCACAAAGATGGCCAGAACTCATGGCTCATGCTTCCAAAGTCCAATTCACGCTCCTTCAATTTTTATTATATTTTTTCAAGCACATATCAAGAGCTATATGGCAGTACTCTTAAATAAAACTCCAATCATAACTACGAGTGGATAGATATTGCATGTTCGAGGTTCGTGAGGTATGCTGGGCAACCTTAGTTCATGATTTCATCTCAAGATGCTGATCAGATGTCTTGTTTGAGTTGTTCTGCTCCACTATGATGTGCGGCTCATCTATTTCCATCTTATTCGATGCCTGAAGTAACAAAAATTAATGCCATAAGGGAGATGTTGACTCGAGACTCTTTCCAAATAACAGATATTACATTGAAGCATGCAGGCAATGCTTTGTAATCTGAACTCATTCCGAGGTCAGAATAAATATATTTGTATATGCGAACATAGATGTTTATTATATTATTTTTTGAATCCCCCCGGGCCAGAAGAGAAAAAGAAGAAGAAATAAATAGCTGAGATAAACTACCACTTGATAAATCACAAGCCAGAAAAGACATGTTAACCTCCAGTAGCCTGACAATAAATGTAATATTGGTAACTAAATAGCAAAGCATATAATAGAACTTAACATACTGGCTCTATATGTTCAGGTTCAATGTATTCTCTCTTCACTCGACTTGGCAAAGGCTTACTGTATGACAAAGAGAGACAAATGTTAGCTGTCTCGAGAGAATGAAAACCAACACTTACACAGAGAGAGGAAACTTTGCATACCGGTCGTCATCAGAGTCCATGTCAGAATCGGGATCCCATCTTTTATCTCCATCATCTTGATCTTCATCCACCTGAATATAAGTAACCTTTAACTTACAACATGTGCAAGCAACAAAGCATGGTGGTCATGGGATCAAATCATATCACAATAAAAGGCAGAGAACTTGGACAAGCACATTCATTCCATCAATGATGGTAAAATACACAGCTGGAAGAACCTAGAGAATTATATGATTAATATTTCCGAGATTCGCTCTATTCCTTTCAGATCAGCAGTTCAATGCGATAGACTAAGATTATTTCTAGTTGACAAGCATCAGATAAATAATAAAGGGCATAACACTTTAGTGTTCAAAATATAAACCCATTATAATGAAGGAAAAGAAGTGAAAAAAGGATGTCACACACTATGACAATGTAATGATATAAAAGATACAACGACAAACCTCTGGAAGCTCTGTATCAGGTGGCCTCTCTTGGAACTGGACACTTGGAGCATGTTGTAGCTTTGACAGATAATCAAGGAGTTTTGCCCTAATCTCTTCCAATAACTGACGGGAGTTTTTGTTTTCCATGTTACTTGGAGCTACATGAAGAGTATATTCTGGACCAAAGTACTCGTAATATTCATGTTGTGGCATCTTATCATCAAGTTCAATCCCAAGGGCAACACCTGTCTGCTCAACAAATAGCATGATATATATATATTTCAATAAATAGGTTTATCACAATGAAGTAATAACTCTTATATAGGCATGTATATTATTAATATGGGGTGGAAATTAGAATTCAATACAAAAATTTTCTGCCTCTTGTTTATTCAAATGTTATATAGAATTTCTGCTCAGAGAGATCTGGAACACAGCAGCAAGAACAATTTAATGAAGAAAACTGCATATCCAAGATTCTTAAGGACCAAATCAAACTCCAAAACACTGATTGAAAATCAAACGAAGTTTTTTTCACCTATTAGTTTATTCAAAATTTAAGCTTTTCCATCACCCTTTTTTTTTTTTTAATGGGTATGCAAGAATTTTATCAATAGCAGCAAGCTTTTCCATCATTTGCGTATAAAGGTTTATATAAAGGACACTCAATATGTGTATTGAAAACATACAATACCTCATAACACCAGCAGCGAGCAACATTTCGTATTGTATAACCACCTCCACCCAGCAATAGAAGCGGAACATTGAAAGATCTCATAAATCTGACACACTCTGCGTGGCCCTTAATTGAGAGATTGAAACACCCTAATCTGTCACCAGACAAAGAGTCTGCACCACACTGTAGAATCACAGCACCAGGCTTATAAACTTCCATCACTTTCCCTATTATTGGTCTAAACAAGGACTGGTAGCTCTCATCATCAATACCATCATCAAGTGGTACATTGAGAGAATAATACTTCCCTTTATCATATCCAACATCATGAATATCACCTGTACCGGGGAAATAGTCTCCAAATTTGTGAAATGAAACAGTCATGACCCTATCAGTTGTGTAAAACGCCTCCTCCACACCGTCGCCATGGTGGATATCAATGTCCACATATAAAACACGCTGCATTCATATGAGAATGTAAAACTATAGTCTGATCATTTGCAGAAATCAGTAGATTATATTGCACGCTGATAGAAAAATAATTTTTCATTTGCAGCCCTAAATGAGCAAGGATTTTCACTACCTAAAATCTTAAAACTGTGAGCAGAATTCAAGCTGACAACTGGAAACATTAAATGACTGATGATTATGATATATAAAATGATTAATAGAACTAGTCAACGACAGTCCCGCAAACTTACACATAAGCAACATTCAATTCCTGGTTCAATGAAACAACTTGTCGTTACTCAAATTAGTTCAAGAACTGGTTGATCACAGACAAAGCCAAGACAGAAGTTTTGCAATGAGAATGGCTGGTTATGAAACAAAAATCAAACTTCATGACTGATGAGGTAGTCCAAGAACTGCCATTGCACTCCAACAGCCAAATAAAAAAGCAACTATTATACTTGAAATTTTTGAGTTTTTATTGTTTCCGAATTTTCAAAAAGTGAGGCTGAAGCAAAGTAGTGGAAGAGAAACGTAAAGTTCTGGCAAAGCAATGAGACAGACGAACAATGTACCACCAGAAGTTGCATAATGTTGCAATATTAATTCACTCAGGGCCTGATGAGTAGGTTCTAAATAGGCATTAAAACAAGAAAAAGAAGTTGCTTTCTCGTGTCAAAATTGTGTGTGTGAGAAGGGGAAAAGGGGGGGGGGGGGGGGGGGGGTGCAGGGAAAGATAGACCAGAAAAAAGGCTTCTGCCACTCCTCTAAAGTTATAATAACAGTGTTTTTCAACCGTGAATAACAAGAAAGACTTATAAGCATTCTATAGAATAGTTGGCCACCTAGTCACTGGTTTCTCTAAACAGCGTGTCTCAAAACATAACAAAATAGAAAGCAACCTTCTTGCCGTTCTCTAAATAAGAACAACAATGATAATAATGGCATCAGATTTGACCTTGATGGTGTATAACTTCAGTTCAATACATTCAAGAATCAATGCAAATGAATAGCAGCTCCAATGAAATTTCTTCACCAAATTGAACAGGGTAGAGGGTTCTTGGATTCATCAAAAAAGGTGCCTAGGTAACCCACCAATTGCAAAAGGGAAATACTCTAGCCACAGAAGGATTACACAAAAGCAATCTCACAAATTGACGTGGCTTGATGTGGTTTATCAGATTATAATATTACTTTTATTGTAAAGTAGATCTAACAGATCAGATGAAGCAACGTTAGTTTGTGAGATTGTTTTTATGTAATTCTTTTGTGGATGTAGTACTCATTGAAAAAATATAGTTAGTCCCATTCTCATGTGCCATTAAATATGGAAAAATGACCAACCTCATGTACTTTGAGAAGCTCTAGAATTGCCAAGACAATATCATTCACATAGCAGAATCCAGAAGCCTCACACTTTTTGGCATGATGCAGCCCACCAGCCCAGTTTATTGCAATATCAGAACCTCCTTGGTTCAATTTGACAGCACCAGCAACTGAACCCCCAGCATAAGTCTGACAGAATGAGTAAAGACCATCAAATACAGGGCAGTCTTCACCAACATTAAATCTCTTGAGCTGCCTCAGCTGATCTTGCTGTGTTTCTGGGGTGATAGCCCTCAGAAAGTCGACATAATCATCAGCATGGAACTTGCAGAGATCCCTATCTTTGGCAAGAGTGGGCTTCAGGACCTGCATATGCTGAAGCAATCCATAGTGGGCTAAGAGAGCATGTGTCATCCGAATCCTATGTGGCTTCATAGGGTGACCCTGTCCGTAATAATAATTTCCAACCTCTGGGTCATAGAAGTATGAAACTTTTCTCTTCACCCCGTCTGGCCCGGAAGAAAGGGAATTACCTCCACTTTCCATTAGTAGATCTGAGAAGAGGAGAACGATAACAAATGATGTCTTATATACCAGCAAGAGTCCAGACAATTAAATCAGAATCAACACACATTCCAACGGTCCACTAAAAAAACTAGCTGCAGTTGATTCCACTTGGAACCTTTGTGGAATAGAGATATATATATATATATATATATATATTTGACAAGAAAAGGCATCAAAGCGACGGAGCGTAGTGAAGATAAACAGCTGGTGATGATGATGATGATATTATTAATAATAATAGTAATAAAAAAATTGATTTGAAAATAGCGAGTGGATAAAATAATGAGTGTGACCGAGGCCAGGGTAGGTATGAGAATTAGAATGAAGGCCTCCAATACCCTAAAATTATATGAGTGTGAGCAGTAACTTGATGAAAACACATTTATGAGAGATGAGAGAGCAGACTCATCACTCCAAATTAATTACGTACGGGAAATAAATGGATCGTTAGTCCTGGATGAATGTTGCATAATTAGACCTGACCCTATAAGCTAATCATTCAAAGAAGCAGCAGAAGCAGAAACCATATGAAATGCTCAAAACAAAAATAATTAGTACTGAAAAGGAAAGCAGCACAACAATCTACGATATAAAGAAAATAGAACTAAAAAAGAAGGAACAAAAAATTCTGAAGTATCCAGAAACTAAATTGAAACTAAAAAATGTGAGGCGGACTACAATAAAACCTGCATACCTATATCCCCCGACGCTCATTCAAAAAAGAAAGAAAGAAAGAAAAGAAAGGAAAAAAAAAAGCAATCTTGGAGAAGATGTGCGAACAAAATAAGATCTTTAGAAACTCACAAAACAACTTAAGAAATGTAGAGCAAAAAGAAAACGCATGTACATGCATACATACATGTACAAAGCAGATAGACAGCGTTTGTGCTGCGAAGAAGGAAAGAGAAAGACCCAGAGAGGCGTCTTCAACTGTCTGTCTATCCTCTTTCGTACCAGTATCACCTGCTCGGACGAGTCTTGTTCTCTTGGACATTCATGTTATTTTATTTTATTTTATTTTATTTTATCTTTGAATCTTTGTTGATGATTCTAATTATATATTTTATAATAAATTTAATAAATTATATTAAATCATAAAATTATTTTTCTGTAATTTTTTTTTATTACTAGAATATTTAAAAGGATATATTTTTTTCCACTTTTCTGAGCTGATTTATAGGAACATAAAATAAGTAATTTTATAAATTAGGCATTTAAATAAAAAAAATTATTTAAAATGTGATATATTAGTTGGTAAGGATGAAAATTTGACAATTTTCTGTGCCTTCGGTCCTTTTCTTTCCGGGGAAGAAAAGAAAGATAAATCCTATTGACTCTTTCCCAGTAACTATCTTATTAAACATATATCATATATAATTATAAACAATTAAATTATTTGAGAAAATAGTTCATGTTATTAAAAATAAATAATATTATTTTGACTAATATTGTTTCATTTAAAAAAATATAATTATAATTTATAGCTTATAAATCATTTATGACTGGTCCTGGATGTATCATATTCACAGTTTTATTTTTTTTCTATTGTCATGCATTTGTTAAATTATTATTAAAAATGAATAAATTAATATTATTTTATATATTTTCCCATTTAAAAATTTTATTGGTAAAAATATATTTTATATTATCTAAAACTTATCTTGCAATTCCAAATTTAAGAAATTTAATATTATGTCTAAATCTAAAAATTAGAATATTATCATTAAATTTAAAGAATAGTATTGTTAGTACTATAGGACATCCTTTAGAACAAATAACAATTATCTTCGTATTATTTATCATAATAATTAATCAATCTAAATAATAACTTTGAAAATAATATTATTTTCGTTTGAAAAAAAAATAAAATTATGACTTTCGGATTTCAAATTAAAAATATATTTCTACATTTTATTATTCCAATAACATTTATTTTCATGTAGTTTTCTGAGATAATTAAAAATAATATTATTTATTTTATTCCGTTTGTCATTTATAAGAAAATTAATATTATTATTTTGAAAATGGATAATTGTTTTTATACCAACTGGAGTAATCTATGTCCTACTATGATTATAGTATAATGAGCTTTGAACATTTACCTATTAAAAAAAAAAAAAAGAACAAAACAAAAGATATGAAATTATGTGTTTATCTTTTTTTTTTAGAAGTAAAATTATAACTATTTATAAAATTTATTGTATAGATTTATGACTATATGGCGTATAGAAAATTTTCTTTTGTGCCGTACTAATTGTAAAAGGATATTTTCCGCAGTTCCCCCGCTCTTTATTCATAGAATAATTCTACATATAATTGTAAAATTTATAAACGCTGTATTATGATTTTAAAAAAAGAATAGAATCTATTATTAAAAAATTAATTTTTTTTATATAGATCTCATATTTTATTTATTTTTTTAAAAATGATTATGCGACCGTCACATAATCCACAGTTACAAATATCTTTTATCGTATCGATATATGCTTCTATCAGTTAAATATTATTTATTGAGTTTGCCTAAAGAAAAAGACTTGCATAACTTCTTTTCGTTGGAGTAAAATTCTTCAGAGTTCATATTCCTCTAACGTACAAAATGGTTACAAATATCTTTTCTTGAATTGATATATGCTTCTATCTGTTAAATATTATTTATTGAGTTTGCCTAAAGAAAAAGACTTGCATAACTGCTTTTCGTTGGAGTAAAATTCTTCAGAGTTCATATTCCTCTAACGTACAAAATGAGAGAGAGAGAGAGAGAGAGATGCAAAGTAAATCCTATGATATTTAATGAACATTTAGTAAGTACCATCCAAGAGAGTTACCTAAGCAACAATAGATGCTCTCAGGCCAACTTTCATACATCTCTCTAAGTTCGAACAAAAACACGTACACATTATATTCTCTCCTCTCTCTTATGATTTTGCCTTCAGAAATCAAACAAACATTTAATACTGAGGTTGTATGAACTACTGTTTTACAATGTTAGATTAGCAAATGCAACAGAATAACGTACACACTTTTTAAAAAGAGGCATTTGATCAATACAGAAACACGAACAACTGCATTGCTAGTCAAGTAAACAAAAGCATCAGTGTGATAACAAACAGATTGGTTGCAGGGAAAAAAATCCACACATTAGAGAATAGGAAAGAGAAGGAAAAACAAAAAGAAAGAGACGAAATCCTGAGAGAGAGAAGGGGGGAGGGCATGTTGTTTACCCCAATGCTTATAAATTATGGTACATAAAAGTATCAGAGCAAAATTTACAATAACAGGGAGAGACAGAGAGATGGCTTGAATGTTCTCCACTATTGATCTAGCCAATAGACCAAACACTGGCTTTTGTGTTCTATAACTCTACAAGCTACACTAATTCCTTTTCCGACAACTACATCGTCTCATTCCTTTTCCATGTAATACCGAGTATTACATTGTATTGTCGATGAATGAGAAGAAATGGGTTTAAACAGATACTAAAATAAGTTATTTGGCACGTAATGTTCAGACCACTTATAAATAGGCTATCACTTTGGGCTGTCGGAATTCCAAAGCCTAAGGCGATGAGCATATAGAGCAGGTCCAGCTACAACTTTGAAAATTAGGGTCTTCAGTCTCCACATCAGGCCGCGCAAGCTTTCCATGCCCATCCCACAAATGCTTTCTTTTTGGTATGTAAATCTGAAAAATGCAAACATGTGTTACCTCTTATTGCCTCTTGGGGATCTTGATCCCACTCTAAAAGGGCCAAAGCAACATTGATATTCTTTGCGATGCAAAAAAGCAATCATAACTAACAATCTGTAGTGCAGGCAGGCTATATCAACATGTATTCAAAAAAATATGGTGAAGCTTTGATCATTTGACAAACTCTACATCCAAAACAATAAATTTATGGATTAGACTATAATTTTTAAAAATGGATGACTGCAGCTCTTAAGGGCATTTATTTAAGTCAGGATGCTGCAATGGTTTTATTTGTTTTATTAGGTCAAGATGCTGTCAAAAGTCTAAGCCCAGATTTCTATGATCGTGTTATTTTGTTCCGGAGACCTTTCTCACAGCATCTCATACTCTGCAAGGAAGCAAAAGAAAGAACCCAGGAGCTCCTTCGGAAAAATACTTCAAAACAAAGGACTCACTATGGGTTTATCACAATCACTTGTCTTCAGCTTCAGGTCACAGGATGCTGTTGGGGAATGAAGCTGGTGGAATGTCAGGTTTCAATGATCAGAATAAATCAGAAGATGATGCCCTATTCTAATATTATTGCCAACATTATAGTTGTTATGCACCATTTGCTACACTATGTCTGGATGATGGATTCACCCACACACGAGCTCTCTCCTCTATTAGATCATAATCCTAAGTCTAGAGGCTATATTCTTTTTTACTCTCCCCTCCCAGTTCTCTCTCTCTCTCTCTCTCTCTCTCTCTCTCCCCCTTTGTATGATAATTAAAATCCCTTTCTTCATAGAAAAAGGGTTATGATTATCATATAAAGACAGTTACAGGCTTTGGGAGATTAAAGCTAGTTACTGTAAATATGGAAATGCATTTACACAGAATGAATAAACATACCTTCAAGGTTTATTATCTATTCCCTACAAGAAAGCAGGATAGCAGCAAGTATGATCAAGGAAGATCATGTTGTAGGCCGTGTCATCGTAGATAAACCACGTCCTGCAGGAATAACCCCAGGAAAGCCTTCATGTGATTCATCCTCGCCAGTAATTTCATCACCAGCTTGGGCCCCAGCAACACCAATACAAGAATATAAATAATTTTCATCTACTTTCAACTGATCATAAGCAAGGTATACATCCTCAATACTGGCAGCTTCATATAGTGATGTAAGATCTTTGATGCATGATATGCCCTGAGCAGACATCATCAGAAAGGCATAATATTAATCGACCATAAGAAATTCCAAGGAAACTTCAAGGGCCATTGCAAAAAAGAAAAATTTAATTATTTAACCTTCAACAGCAAAATATCCACTTAATATCTACATTTATTGTTATCTCAAGGATGGGAGACTGAACGGATGATATTTTCACTTTACCTTCCTTGGAACAGAAGAAGCCTGTAAGTGAGCTAACAATCCAAGCCAATAGGCATTTGATTTAATTTCAGCTTCATGTCTCATGAGAAGTGTTCGTTTTGCCTGCAAATACAAAAGGCATGGACAAATTTAATCGAATATTTTATTATTTCAAGGACAACGTTAAGGACACAAGATAACAGAAGGTTTTGGGTTGAGATGGGTGGGTGGCGGCAGGAGGCAGTCAACAAACATTGAACTACGCCACTCTTAGGAATGGTGATAACATCTAACCTAGAAAAGGTTCATTTCACATAGCAGTTACTTATCATGTGTTCTCCACCGGATGTTTATTATTTAAAAAATGCTGTCATAAGAAGCAACATGAGGAGTTCTGGTAGTAACTAACCCTATCCAACTCCCTTTGGGTAATCTTGTTACTGTGCAAACCTCTGAGAACGCTCTTGCATGCCTCAACAGCTTTATGCACCTGGATATTAGTAACCCAATTTAATAAACAGGCTGAAATGAAGGAAAATTATTTTATGCAGCTGTGTTGAAATAGACCCACACCTTGCCTGGAGTTGATGTTACTGATATTACATACCACCCCAGATTAAGCCTATCAAACAGATTCAACTCAAATGACACATCATACGTCAGTCCAAGAGAATCCCTGACTGTTGTAAAAAGCCTGTACAAAGCACATGGAATATTTTACACTTCCCAGTAACATAAACAAATATCTTCCATCATCACAGCTAATGTTAGATTAAATATCTTACAGCTAATGCTTCAGCCGTGCAATTCCAAGTTGGGAAAGAAATTATTGGATGTTATTCTAATAACTAAAAAGAAAATTTTAATGGAAATGCATGATTGTGCAGGAAGAACAACCTAGAGTTTATGACCTCAGCCAGTAGCCCCATAGTGATGCCAAAGAAAAGCGAATGACCATGAAGTTTTCTTTGCAGATGAGTCTGGACAGCCTTCCCCTCCATGTGCAGTTCTTCAGATTTTGACTCAGCGACTGCATAAGACATTTCCCAGCCATGAAACATGAATGGCTAATTCTGGACACAAAGGACATTTCTTACCCAACTCTACGTAGGATGCAACAACTTACCATCAGCTGTTGAAGTACTTCTAATTGACTCTAAAAGGTCTTCACCATCAACTGTGAAACCCCAACGGTTTGGTGCTGGGCCTGCAATATATGCACATGCTCTCTCATCAGTGTCCTTCAAGAATACCTGTTTAAGACAAACAAAATACAAGTAGTCACATGATTAAGGTATAAATCACAGCCTGACATTCACAGGATAGAAAAAAGGAAGAAGAACTGAGCAACACATCAGTACTTCAGATGCATCACAGACATTACAATGTCTAAAGCATCAACACATAAAAGTAAACTAGCTTTATTTCTCACTTGTTGAGACTGCAAATCAGATGGAGATGGCCGAAAGAAGATTGGGCTAAATTCTTGTGCTCTATCAGAATTTCTTGTAGCTCTAACTGTGCCCAGGTAATCAAGAACACAAGACTCAATCTCCTCCTCTGAGAAGTCCCCAACAATACTCACCTGTAAAATGAAAACATGCACCGTTTACAAGATTGTAGTGATGTTCACATAAAAGATCCAGAAGTAAGTAAATATGCACCTCCATGTTATTGCCTACAAACTGATTCATCACTGCATCCTTAACAGATTGCAATGTCAAATTTTCTAGTGACGTTGGTGTAGGCTCCACAAAACGCTCATCACCATTCAGCATTGCTAACATGAGCTTGTGAGCAGTTGATCGTTCCAAGCTTTTAGGAATGGACCGATAATATGATAAATATAACTGTCTTGCTCTATCAAATGCATCATCGAGCCAGACACTATGCTGCAAACCCAGAAAACCAACATTAGGCATTGGACAGAACAAAAGCATTTTTATAACATTGCAAGTACACGGTTTCAGGAAGGACACAAGAAGCAATGGTACTCCCCACCCATCACTACCCCTCCAGCTATGTAATTTATACAAGTTATTTTATCCTAAAAATCTTGGCCCTTGGCTTGTAATGGTGGTAATTTTAGGTAAACCTGTCTTGTTTTGACAGAATAGAATGGAGGTGCAAACTGTAATTTCAGGAAATCCCGTGCTTCTTTTGTCCCTTTTTGTTCAGTCCAATGTAATGAATAAACAAATTTTTAGATTAAGATGACTATGAATCCAAACTACCAACCTCAATCTCCTCAAACACACGTTGGGCATTGATTGTGACCCTTAAATTCCCACTGAAGAGGAACAGTAATCAAATACTCAAAAAGGCATTCACATGAGTTTAAGGGGATTGAGAGTTCTTATTCTTCTTCCGTTATGGGAAAAAAAAGTGAAGCCCGAAACTTCCAAAATATTATTGACTAAACCACAACCGTTGAAAATGGGCTTACCTCCAGTACCATATGAAGTAACTGGAAAGCTGCACGCATGCCATTATCTCTTAAAGTAAAACGGAACTCCATGGAAATAAATTCCTCAGTAGACTCCAAAGAGCAATTTATTAGATGATTCACACAGAAAAGTTCTACCTGCAGAAGACATTAAACATACAAGACATAAGCACCATAACAGGTGGAGGTGGACAATTTTTTTTTTTTTTAAGTGAAGATTTTATTCATCGAATGCAATAGGCGAAGCCCATGTACACAGTAAGTATACAAAAGAAACACCTAAATACATTCTAGAACTAGAACAATGGGGACAGCAAGTCATGGACTTCCCCACCATTAAGTACAATAGCTGAAAACTAACTAAACAAAGAACACATAAAAAATTCCCAGATTTCATCTACATCGCATTCCCTGTTATTAAAACACCTCTCATTCCTTTCCAGCCAAATGCACCATATAATGCACAAAGGAATCATGGACATACCATGATGAAATATAAGCACCATAAATAAACTGATGAATCTCTCACTCCTATGGTCCAAATCAAATACACTGGCAGGCAAATGACACCATCCATATTTAAAATAATAAATAAAATGTTGCATCATATTTTCTAGCTATAATTCAAGTTATCTATATACTTATGACTTAATACACGTGAAAAATTATCTGGGAAAGTTATTTCAAGAATTTATAGTGAACTATCAAAAAATTATTCCTAGGTCAAGGAGCTGAGCTAGCAGAGCTTTGTCTTATGAAAGGCAGATTGCAATTAGTGAATTCTATTTTGTTTGCCATCCAAACAAGCAAGGGAATGAGCTTCGAGAATTATAGTGGGGGATGACTCAACATATGATCAAACAAGAAAAATCTTGGCTCTGCCAATGATCCCCTCATTTTTTTAATACAAAAATCATGGGCGAGAATTGTCAATTTTTCATTTAAAACAAAGGGGAAGAAAAAGGTTTCATTACCTGCTCCCTTGAAAAGTCGCCAACACGACCACCCTCACTAAGAGTTCGAACACCCACAACAACAGATCCTTTTGACTCAGAACTTTCAGCTGCTCGTCCCCCACCAACTATAAGTCTCATTACACCTCCCTGGGCTTCAGTCTTTGAAATCTGTAAATGAACAATGATATACTCAGTGAAAGATGTCCATGAGAGAGAGAGAGAGAGAGGCTTGCAAAACTAGCAAGCCCCTTTTATTTTTTAATCTGACACTTCAAGGTGTTCTTTTGTATACTTCCTGTGTACATGGGCTTTGCCTACTTCATTCGTATCAATAAAATTTTCATTTTACTGATTAAAAAAAAAAAAAAAAATCTGACACTTGGCGAGGGTAAATCTTAAATTTATATATATTTTTTTATCAGTAAATAAGGATTTTATTGATAATAGGCGAAGCCAAGTACATGGGACATATACAAGAGCCACACTTTGGCATGACTGTCTAAAGATACAAGAAAATCATGTACATTCATGCCATTAAAGTCTATTACAATCGACCAATAGAATAAAGTGTGCAGAAAAAAAGTTTTAAGCTCAAATTTATATTAATAGGAGAAAACAAAACAACATGTTTCAAAAGAAAAACCACATTGAAAACCAAGGTTACATTCTTCTAGAAACATTTCTAAACATGTGCGCACAAACGCAGACCAGATGCAGTCACATAAAGGAACACTGAAATATAAGAAGTCAATTTCACTCTCAATGCTTCATGAGCAATTTAATATGCACATATCTCCTATATATAACCTTGTAATTTATGGGAATTCCATTTGAAAGACGACATTGAGTAATCCCTGTTTCCTTGTCATGCACTTTTGTAACATTTGTTTCTGGACTTAAAGGAATAAAGGTTGGGCTGCGTTGAAGCCTTAACTCCTGTAACTGTGATGAAGATATCAATTCTTTGGGCACCTCAAGCTGCTCAAAAAAGCAAAAAAATAAATCAGAATTAAATCTACCTCAAAAAATAACTTCGACTAAACAGCTACTAGAAGTTAAAGTGGAAAAGAAACGAAGTTGACTATGAAGGAAACCTCAGGCTCAGCCTCTATAGGCTCGTCTAGTCCAGCTTTTATCGCAGCTGTAATTTCAGTCGGGGATATCTTGAACTCAGTTTCACCGATTCCATCCACATGCACTTTCTTTGGAACACATGCAACAATTGCTGCAGGAAGAGGTGTGGTGGCTTTCCCAAAGTCAGCAATATACTCCAACACCTTGGCACCAATAGAGTTGACCTGCAGCATAGAATAATTTATTTGGAATTGAAAATATAGGATGCAAGATGACCATGCAAATAGGAAACAAAGCAAAGAATAAAAGTGAATTCACTTTATGAACTTTCACTGAAAAACTTCCACCCCCAACCACAAACCAAAAAAAAAAAAAACATACACCCCACAATTACCTTGACAATGTATCACTTAACAATAGTTTTCCAACAAATTTATTATCCCAATATATATATATATATTTTATGTCGGGGAACCTCCTCAAGGCAGGGCCCTTCGGACCCACTCCCGTAGAGTAAACCCCGGTCCCGTGCACCACACCCTTGAAAGCTTTCTTACACGGAACTGGTTAAATCGTTGGCTTTTCACCAGGGGGTGTGGCCCCAAAGGATTGTTTGCACCCATGAGGTGTTGAACCTTGGACCTTAGTAATATTATCCCAATATTACCAAGAAGAGAAACACTCAATATGTTCCAAGGAAACAAAGCCATTTGATTCCAGGTAAGATACAAAATTTAATTGATATTTGCCCTACAAACATACAAATTGATGAGCTAAGATGGCAAGTAGAGCTTAATATCAAACTGATGAGACTAAAACCCATACCAAACCTTTTCATTCTTTTGAGTTGGACACAGTATAGTAAGTTCAAAGAAATTTTAAAAAACGTTGGCTGTGTGGCACTGCAGCAACCTTTTAACTGGGTGAATCACCCCTCCATCATCATCAACCAAATCCTGGAATTCTCTCTTGGTCCTCCCCATCCACCTCTTGCCTGGCTCTTTCTACCACTTCTGCACTTAATTCAGCCCACCCCCCCAACACCCAACCAGGCTTACTCCGGCCTACTATTTCACAGGCCCAAGAGGAAGTAATTCAGACCTGATAATGTAAATCATCCTCAGATATGGCTAGGAGGCATGCTGTTTCAGTCAAGAAGTGTTTGTCTATGACAAGCTAAAAAGCGGGCTGGCTCCATTTCATACGTGCACTCCAGTAATGCATTCATGGATTGCGCCAGTGACCAGAAGTGCATCAGACGTGTTTTGGAACCCTTGTACATTGAAAGTATACAAAATGATATGCTTAACTATCAAGAAGAAAAAATGGAGCAAATCTCTTTGAATTCTAGAAAGGTAGAGAAGTGGGAGCTATTGTGAGCAACCATCCAATCATAAAGAGTGCTGAACATTGTGCCTTTTAGTTATATTGTTGTCCTTCACGGTCTTCAAAGGTCCAAGCAATGCGTTCTTGCCAAATGCACCACATTAAGCACAAAGGGACCATCTTCCAAACTTCTAAACTTCTATGGCTTCCACAAGGAATCTGTCAGCATGCAACTCCACCACTTGTGGGGCATGACCCACTTGATCACAGTTGAACATTGCTGCCCATAATTCACTATCCAGATCACAATGTAACAAACGGTGATCAATGTTTTCCCAATTATGATTGTGCACATAGAGCACCGATCTTTTATTACAATGTGTTTCTTTTAAACTGTTCGCTGTAAGTATCTTACCTAAGGCGGCCACCTGAAACAGAAAAACGAAACAAAAGAGAAAATAATCCTTGAAGACACCTTGTTTCTCCTAATACATTTCAAGGGAAATGGGGAGCCAATTGGAGGAATAAGTGCATTGAAGAAAGACAAGGCCTTTTGGATGGGATCCAACATATTTGCTCTTCATTGCCTCTTTTCCACCTAATCATGTGCTGATTGCCTGCTGATCTAATAAAGTTATATGATACACTGAAGTTACAGTGACTAGAAGTGCATCAGACATTGAATAGTGCCTGATCTAATGATACCCTTCAGTTACAGATGCACAAAAGTGATTAGGATCAAGTAGTCCCTTAAGACCTACTTATTTTGGGAAACAAAAAATGATAAACTGGAACTTAAATTTCTTGCAGAACCTAAAATGGGAAGAAAGAGAGAGAACTTAATGGATTGGCGCAGCAGATGCTAATTAGTAGGATCATTACAAATGAAATTACCTCTTCAAGAGTAACTGTTCCAGCGACAGCAACCAAGCTCTCATGTCCTTGTCTCTGATCCATAACTGTATGGCCCAGTGCGTCACTCTCCATAATAAAATCCAAATTATCAACCGATGACACATTATCTATCAAAGCTGCTAGGTGTTCACTATCTTTTAATAATGCATCCATATAGCGTGTTAATTCACCCCTTGTGACACCAAACTCTTTCAGCCTTCGAACCTGAACCAGAACCAAATATTTCAGAGGTTAGCAGTAAAAAAATTGCAAAAAAAAGATTTTATTAGTACTTCAACAGTATCAATGCTGCCACAAAATTACCTTCAAATAAAACAGGTATGCATTGATAACTACATCTAAGTGGTTATAGATCTCTAATGTAATAATACCAACTATTCAATGCCGCATAATATTTTGCAAATAAAGGGAAAAAGTTATTCTATTTGTAAGCCGGTGTGTAGAACACACCATCCACATCACTTACATAGGAACGCACAATGGTGGAGCTTCAGAATTTTTTTATGCACACTTTAATGCTTTGGTTTTCAGCCATTGTACTTGATGGAAACAATGTTCATGACTTTTTGTCTTTAATTTAGAATGTATTTAGGTGTTCTTTTGTATACTTCCTGCATACATGGGCTATGCCTATTTCATTCATTTTTATTTTATTTTTGATAAGTTATTTCATTCATATCAATATAATTTACTTCTTATGTATAAAAAAAAAACACATAGGAAGATTTTATTTGTAAGATTCAAAATTAAAATTTCTCTTCCAAATCAAATTATGGCATGTAAGTGCTTTGGTATGTGTGTTCTACACACCGGCTTATAAATAAAATTTTCCAAAGGGAAAAACAAATAGGTCTGATAACAACATCAACGTGCAGGCCCCTGCCCAACCTGGCCTGGTTTTTAGGCTTGCACTAGGCCCTAGAAGAAAAATACCCCGGCCCGCCACCCTTGGCTCAATGAACAAGTTATTCATTTATTTTTGGAAGGGAAACACATTGAATCCCCTCTTGGATCTGAGATCAAACGCTTCTGCTAATGAATTTGGGACCAGGAGTGGCTTGTTGGGCATAATTTTATGGTTTGCAACCTTTATGTAAAAGGAGATAACGTTGATCTCATAGTCATGCCAATATGCATTGGCATCAGCCATGGCCAGAGGATAGAGAATTAGAATTAGGGTGTGGAAGTTTTACATATCATTGGGTTGTATCATCTTCAATAATTAATTATTTTTCTTCTTTGTAAATAAACACAAACCAGGATAAACTGGCTTGTGAAAAAGTTTCCAAGTATGGTGTCCCACCTTGAAATTGAGCCTTAAATCTCAGTCCAAGCCTTCCCAGATGCATGCCAAGCATGGGCAGCTGAGTAGGCTGCCGGTCTATGATCAGGTTTAATGATAACAACCAAAAAGATAGAAGAGAATGCACCCAAATCAACACATGCACAGAGTAGAGTGGGAATAATAGAAATATTGTACCTCTTGGACAGCAACTCTAATTGCACTGTGCCAATTCTTTGGTTCTGCAGTTACTGTAAGAGTAGTGACAGTGCATCCTTCCCTTCCGGAATCACTGTGATCCAATTCAACTGATGTGAATGGCGGATTTGAACTCTGAAATTTTACATGTGTTAGCTATACTTTTAGAGGTATACAGTCTTATCAAAGCATAAAACAAGGTATTTGATAAGCACACGGACAAATGATGACTTACGCAGATGTATGGTTCCTATTATCAGCTTGATTGGAAGTTTCCATTTTATGATTGCAACTTTATTAACTGGTTATATATTGTATTTTACTCTAATAAGCAAATACAGCTCACACATCCATTAGGGGACCCCATGACTACCAAAAAGTAAATCTCCCTAGTTACCCATATCTTTATTATTTGTTGTGAAGCTTTCCTTACAGTAAATTAATCATTTTTCATCTGTATACCTGCATCAAATACTCATAGCTTAAGGAACAATCTTTACTAGGATAACTTAAAGAAGATGAGGCAAAATCCAGTGAAACAAAAAGGAAAGCATCACAATGAAAACAAAATTTTATAATAAGAATGATCAGTGGCAAACCAACACAACTCAGACAGAATGACAAAGACCTGAGCTTGCGATCAACTGATTCATATTAGTAGCAGGAAATTGCAGGAACAATCATTGGGAGAAATTAGGGATTTTTTCTTTAGTACTTTGAGATTGTGGGCTAAAGTTTTTGTAATGGAAAATATTTTCCAGTTTCTGTTTTAGTTTTCCTTTTGTTCTTGGAAAGTAGTAGGTATTTCCTTTGTCTACGTCCTGTGTACTTTGGCTTATGCCTATTTCTTGGGAATAAAATCTTTTATCACTTATCAAAAAAATAATTCGAGCCCACCTTGTATCTTGTATTGATCCGAAAATGCAAGGCAGACAGAAAAATTCTTTTCATCAATACATTTCGCAAATCACCATATGTTTGAACCTTGTTCACCGGGATCTGCAAGAAATTAAACAATATAAGAACACTGGAAAAGAAGAGGAAAGGAAGAAAAAGAAGAGAGATACAAGGTAATCAAATCCACAAAACATTTTTTTTATTGGCATTGGGTGTTTGGAAACAGCGCCATGACTAATTCCGGGGGTGCATAAGCTCTTGGCAAGGAGTTTCCTGCAAGTGCACCTAAGATAATTCAAGGGGAAAATCCCCCCGTTAGATGGCACCTAGGAATTGTTTGCACCCAAGAGGATTTGAACCTTAGACCTGGAGGGAGAATACCACCAAGACCAAGGCCTTTACCACTTGAGCCAACCTTTAGGGGTTAAATCCACAAAGCATAGAATACTCATCATATAAACTGACACCAGTAAATTACTGAAGCTTATTTTTCTAAGACCGCTATATTCTATAGATGGTAGCAAGTGATTGCTTTATGTACTCAAATTTGGAGTCTTTTGGTGCTTTTAAGTTTCAAATGTTAACTCAAATTACAATTTTTTAGTGTTGCTCTTGTACACTCCCCATGAAATAGGTGGCACCCCCATTTGTACTCTTATAACATATTTTTATCAAAAGAGACAAAATATAACCTGGAGCTGGTCCCTTTGCTACCCACCATGTAGAATACAGAAGACACTGTCGTTCTGAAAATCCCTATTTGTAAAGATGCCAAGGAACTGATCTAGGAACTGCAGATACTTAAAAACAAATCACACATGGCTACAGCCCAGACATGGTTGAATATGTCTAAGATTCTTTTTTTTTGGATTGCACCAAGTTTCCGAAACAAAGTCTCAACCAATCTCCTGGGGTGCACAGACCCTCGGCATTGGAATTGAAATGTGCCATTGGCATTGAAATGTTATTTTCTTATAAGTACAACATTTATTAATACCAATACGCGTAGCCAAGTACACTGGATGTATACAAGAGAAAACATTAAAAACTAAGAACATCTTCACATAAATACCCATACCAATGGAAATGGACAACTAATTAAAAGAACAACTATTGATACCTTGCAGAACATGTTGATTGAAAAGTTTTGAAGCAGTTCATGCTGGAATATCTGTGGAAGCTTCCCATCTGTGCTGCTTCCAGGAAGTGACCAATTATGCTTAACTGGAGGGCGAACTGCATGCCTCTCTTTCTTTAAGATTTTGGATTGATCTAAAGAAGTAGATGATTTTTCATTCGATAAACTTCCGGCCAGCCCAGCTGAAAGCTTAGGAACGAGAAAACTGGCCATCGCACCAAATGCACTTGGACTAGGTGCAGAAATAGCTTCATTTTCTAGGCCAGTTTGCCCAAATACAGCCTGCATGCAAGAAGCTAATTATGGTCAAAATTCAGGAGTAAATTAAAAAAAAAAATCTTTAGTCTGGACTCAAAAGTTACAAAAGATATATAACTGAATCTGTGACATACTTCAATCTGGCCAACTGTCTTTGAGATGTTATCAATATCCCCCACTATGTACAAGGTTGCATTTGCAGGGAAGTACCAACGCTCATGGAATTTTCTTATTTTATCTGCATCCCACTTCTTAATCTGCTCTTCTAATCCAATCGGGAACCTTTTACTCAGCTTATTTTCAGAATGTAAATGTTGTAACAACTGCATTCAAAAGAAAAAGGCATAAACATTATGACATAGGCCACTGATGTGAAAACATTGACCAGCTTTTTTTTTTGATGAATAAACAAATATTATTAATCAAAACCAGAAGGCAAAAGCCAGAGTTACAGAAGGGGCGAGGTGCCCTAAACTAAGTAGGTACTAAGAGACTAGAAACTCTTGAAGGGCCATGCCATTGAAGTCAACAGCAGTAGCCCAACTACAAAGAGTTTTAAAAAATACAACTTTAAGCTCTTCTAACGATCTCGCCTGGTCTTCAAAAGTCCTTCCGTTTCGCTCTTGCCACAAGCACCACATAACACAGGAAGGGATAAGCTTCCATATAGCTTTTATAGGTTGCCGTCCTCTCATACTTGGCCAAGACGCCAAAGCAG
Source organism: Carya cathayensis (assembly GCA_011037825.1). Lineage (NCBI taxonomy): Eukaryota > Viridiplantae > Streptophyta > Magnoliopsida > Fagales > Juglandaceae > Carya > Carya cathayensis. The sequence continues at coordinate 489,835 of QGSO01000189.1, forward strand.
CCTCCACCGTTTTTGGCATGATCCACGCCAAACCCAATCGACCGAAGACTTCATACCATAGGCTCCTTGCTATATCACAATGCAAGAGAAGATGATCCACCGATTCTCCGGCTCCTTTGCACATACAACACCAATCTGCTATAATAATCCTCCTTTTTCTCAAGTTATCGGTAGTGAGTATCTTACCTAACGAGGCCGTCCATACAAAAAATGACACTTTGGGAGGAGCCTTATTTCTCCATATCTTCTTCCATGGAAACTGAGGGATATGCTCTTGTATGATGGCCATGTAAAAGGATCGCACCGTAAAAATACCCTTCTCAGCGGGGGACCACCATAGGGCATCCGGTTGAGATCGGTTTGGTTTAATGGAGTAGATAAGGCTGTAAAATTCTGCAAAACTGTTCATTTCCCAGTCTTGTGCCCTTCTACTGAAGTTAACATTCCAAAGGACTTGTCCCTCCGCAACCTCCAAAACTTCCGCAACCGAGACATCCTTTGCACTAGCCAATTGGAAGAGCAACGGGAACAAATCTTGCAGAGTCCTATCACCGCACCATGCGTCGCTCCAGAATCTTACTCTGAAACCCATACCCAAATGAAATTTGGTGAATCGGCTGAACACCCCCCACCCTCTTCTTACGTGTTTCCATAAACCAACTCCGTATGCCCCTCTCTCTTCTCTGGTACACCAGCCTCCCCATAGACCCCCATATTTCATCTCGATCACCCTCTTCCACAAGGACTCCGGTTCCCTTGAAAATCTCCATAGCCACTTTCCTAATAAAGCACGATTGAAGACCCTTAGATTTCTGATTCCCAAACCTCCCCCAGATATAGGACGGCAAACCTGCACCCAATTAACCAAGTGAAATTTGAATTCATCTCCCAAACCTCCCCACAGGAAGTCACGTTGAAGTTTCTCAATACGACCCGCCACACTTGCCGGAATAGGAAAAAGAGATAAGAAGTAAGTGGGTAAATTAGAGAGAGTACTCTTTATCAACGTTACCCTTCTGCCTTTCGACAAATACATTCTCTTCCACCCCGCCAGCTGCCTCTCAAATTTCTCGATCACTGTATCCCATATTGATGGTGTCCGGGAGGCACTGCCTAAAGGGAGTCCGAGGTATGTCATAGGGAAAGAGGAGATCTTGCAGCCCAGTGTTCTAAATAACTGTCGAATATTAGAAATTGCCCCAACTGGTACCAACTCGGATTTATCCAAATTAACCTTCAAACCGGAAACAGCCTCAAAACAGAAAAGGAGGGCCTTCAAAACTCGCATCTGGTCTTGCTCAGCTTCGCACATGATTAAAGTGTCATCTGCAAACAGTAAATGAGAAATGACTAAGGGACCCCCCTCTGTGTTGCCAATCGAAAATCCCGCTAAGAAGCCGTTATCAACCATAGACGAGAGCATCCTGCTTAAAGCCTCCATGACTATAACGAACAGCAGCGGTGATAACGGATCCCCTTGTCTCAAACCACGTGAACTCTTGAAATAGCCCACTGAAGCTCCATTAACTAACACTGAGAACTTAGCCGTAGATATACACCAACTAATCCACTCTCTCCATCTATCTCCAAAACCACATCTCCTAAGCAAATGAAGTAGGAAATCCCAGTTAACATGGTCGTAGGCTTTTTCCATATCAAGTTTACACATTAACCCCGTGTTTCCAGCTTTTAATCTGGTGTCGAGGCATTCATTAGCAATTAACACTGCATCTAGAATCTGTCTGCCCTTGACAAAAGCATTCTGGGGTTTAGTGATGATCTTACCCATTACCTCGGTTAATCTGTTCGCTAGGACTTTAGATATGATCTTGTAAACCCCATTAACCAGACTAATAGGCCTAAAGTCCTTGAGCTCCGTAGCCCCAGTCTTCTTTGGAATCAAGGCAAGGAAAGTGTTGTTAAAGCTTTTTTCAAATTTTCCCACTCTAGAAAATTCCTGGAAAACCTGCATAAGATCCTCCCTTAGCACATCCCAACAATCCTGGAAAAAGCCCATAGAAAAACCATCTGGTCCTAGCGCCTTATCCTTTGCCATCCTCCTTACCACTCCATGTACCTTTAATTCATCAAACTCCCTTTCCAAACGCTCCACATCCCCCGGACCAATGGAAGCAAAAGTCATCCCATTCAGTGGTGGCCTCCATCCCATCTGCTCCGTTAGTAAATTCTCATAGAAATCGACGACATGATTATGAATTACCTGTTCGTTCCTACATTCAATCCCCTCCACCTTCAGCATCTCAATGTTATTATTCCTTCTATGCGCATTCGCCACCCTATGAAAGAAACTTGTGCTACGGTCCCCTTCCTGTAGCCATAATGCCCTGGACTTTTGATGCCAAGACATTTCTTCTAACAAAAGCAATCTCTCAATTTCCGCCCCTAACTCAGTCTTCCGATCCTGTTCTTGCTGGGTGAGTGGTTGAAGCACTTGCCTACTTTCAATCTCTTGAAGTTCCCTCATCTTGGTTTTCTTGCCATCCCCAACATTGCCAAAGTGCTCCACGTTCCACCCTTGTAGATCACGTTTTAGAGCTTTCAATTTACGCGCAAAGATGAAACTAGGAGTACCTTGAAACTGATACGAAGTCCACCACTGTCTGACCCTATCTACAAAACCGTCTGCTTTCAGCCACATGTTCTCAAATTTGAATGGCCGCTGTCCTTTCCGAATACCACCACAATCCAGCAGAATAGGCCAATGGTCTGATCCAATGCGCGGCATGCGCTTTTGCCACACTTCCGGAAAGTGAGTTTCCCATTCTGATGAGATTAGAAAGCGATCCAAACGAGACCAAGACTGATTGTTAGACCAAGTCGCTACACCCCCTGCTAAAGGAAGATCCACCAAGTTCAAGTCAAAGAGAAACTACGAGAACTCTTCCATAGGCCGCCTCATTCTTCTACCATCGGAGACTTCACTTGGGAATCTTACCACATTGAAATCTCCCCCTATACACAAAGGAAGTTCCCAACAACTATGTATCCCGGCCAGCTCATCCCACATCCACCTTCTTTCCGTATCAATATTTGGGCCATAAACACCTGCAAAAGCCCACAAAAAGTTATCGGCTACACACTTGAAAGAGCATGCCACCGTATATTCCCCCACAAAATCCTCCATCCTTTCTACCACCCGCCTGTCCCACATCAGCAAGACTCCACCCGACGCACCCTTCGAGGGCAAGTCCAATCAAAATGTGCTCCACTCCATAAGCTTCGCACTAGTCTTCTGTCAATCATACTCAATTTAGTTTCTTGTAGGCACACCATATCTACCTTCCATTCCCACAACAAGTTTCTAATCCGGAGCCTCTTGTTAAGGTCATTTAGCCCACGGACATTCCACGATAAAATCTTTGGCTTCATTTAGAAACAGCTAGCCCCTTACCCTTTGTCTTTCCTCTACTAGCACTGCCCTCCATGTTCATCGACCAAGTTAGTCTTCTAAGTTCCTGGTGCTTCTTTGCTTGACCTTTAGATTTTTGATGATGTCCTGCTTCAATCGCAGTAAAGAGCGCAAAGAATTGCTCTTCGTACCCTTCACCACAAATTTTTGGATCTCTTTCACCTTGTGAAACACCCAGTCTGAAACTCTTGGTTGAATCGGAAGACATAAACTTAGCGGGACAGGTTCTTCATGACTGCATATCTGTTTACCATGGTTTTCGCATTCCAAGACAATGCCGTCCAGCCCCAGCTGCCCACACGTATCAGGAAATACACATTCATCACCCTCCTAACAGATGGAGAAGTCTAAACCATTCACCGTAAAAACCTGACCCTCATGCTCGATTGGCACCAACTGGGTTCCCGACTGGTCCACTGGAGTTAACGGAACAACCTGACTGCCCAGGGACAAGCCAGGACCTTCATGCGACGGAATAGAAGCCGTGAACTGGTCCAGAGTAAGCCCCATAGGCCCTGCGTGTGCAACAGGATGCTCGCCGGCAGTCTCTGTCTCTAACTGAGTACTCGCCGGTGCTTTCCGACTTCCCTGAAGCTGACCCTCCCCCTCGCGACATTGTAAGATATCTGGAAACTGCTCCAGAAGAAGTCCCGTCGTCCCCACGTGTGTATCAGTATGCTCACCGGCAGTTTCTGTCACGGTCGCCGGAGTCTGTACACTCGCCGAACCCCTTGCCGTCGTTATCGGATCTACGCCTAACAGCCCCGACACGCAAACGGGTCTCGTGATGACGGGTTCAACAGGTTGGGCAGCCCCGTCCTGACTCTCGGGCTGGGCCGTTGGAACGGGCCCATCCAATCCCATATGAACCAGCCGAGAAGGCTGGCCTGTCAAGCCAGGTCTATCGGGCTTAATAGCCTGCTCTGGCCGATGCTGGGCCATTGAGGGTCCAGGCCTTTCTCCTAACTTATTGCCTGCGGACTCCTCTACCACGGGTTGGGTTAATAACCCAACATTCTGGGCTAAGCCCTCTGAAAAATCCAGACCACCCACCTGCGGCCCTTCCGTTCCATAGAATATCCTCCCATGCTTCCCTTTAACCACCTCCCACTTCTTAGTTTCCTTTCTCAGCCCCACAAATCCTCTCAAATCCTCCATCTCCTTCTGAAGTTTCCTCACTTGTCCCTGCAACTCCATCACTCTTCTGCTATTTTCCCACGCCAACTGTCCACCTCGGGCCCAACCCACCTCTGCACTTCTGCCCTCCTGTTGCACCCGGTACGCTAGCCCCTCACCTCCAGCAGGTCTCTTCGGCGCGTGGTTTATTACGATGCCTTCAGAACCTCAGAGAAGGAGCGATTGTGAGTTCTCGGCCCCCTCCCGTCGTCGCACCCCCTAACTCCTTCACCTGCTCCGAAAGCACCTCCCCTGGGCTGCGCTATCTCCCCGAAAATCTCCTTCAGACTTTTCCAGCCCCAGCCATCAAATCCCTCGGGAAAACAGAGCAGGTTTTTCCTGCCAGCCTGATTATATTCAGCCACCGATAAAAACCTTCCACGGCTGTTCTCACATCTTTGACCCACGAAGCTACGGTAACCTTCCCTAACCACTGAGTATACCGCCTCTTCCCCCCTCTCGAGCACTCCTCTAGCATTTTCACTAACCATAGGAGAGTATTTCGACCCACCACCACCTGGTGTTTTTCCTTCCATCCCTGCTCCGAAATGTGGAAGTTCCCTCCCTCCTTCGCGATCACAACTAATTTCGACTCAATAACTAACTCCCTATGCGAAGCCATGTAAAAAGAAAAACGTGGACACTAAAAGAGAAAGGAATCAAGAGAGAAAAGAAATCAACTCCGGCGAGAAGCACCGGAGAGAAAGGAATGAAAAAGCATGCAGTACAGAGAGAAAAGCATGCAGTAAAAATCTAGTTCCCTGCCCCAATGGTTCAACTAATAGCCTAATTGTAACACACCCCAAATTGCTTGAAGAAAATACACTAAGAATCGCTCACTTCAAGGGGGCACCAACAGAGAAAAGAGGAAGAAGATGAGGATTCAATACCTACAGAAAAGATAGTCAGCTAAAACACAAAAATATACTCAATCCATACCTGGCAATCAACACGATACTCTATTGTATTCATCATCTGTAATTCTGAAAGAATAGCACGCCGTTCCTTTTCAACCCGAGAAGCAAGAAATTTTGGGTGGAACGCTATCTATATGCACAAATGAGATAAGGTTATTCATGCACTTAAGATAGGAAATAATTTAAAAGGAGGGGAACAAAAGAAAAGCAACACGTGCACTGTAAGCATATAGAGGACATTGATTTTTCTTACCTCATTTAATGCATCCAGCACTGATGGAAGTAGATCTCCATCAGAGTCCTGGTAAGCATCACCAAACCACAATCAGTAAACAATGAAAGCAAAGATTGCGACTTGTAAGGGCATGACAAGATATGAGTCAGTTGATCTTATACAAATACAAACAAAATTCTGCATGTTGCTAATTTGACTTCACAAATTTGTGTCCCAAGGACATTGAATACAAGTACAGATTTTATGTTACCCTCCATCCTTCCCAAAAAAATAAAAAGGCTTATGCATTTGTTTTAACATATTTGATGGAAAAAAAATTGAAATAAAAAATAAGATAACGAATTAAATCAAGGAAAAAATGTACAAGTACTGCATATCCTGAGCTTGTATGCAGAGAAATGAAAAGTGTGCAACTAAATCAATATTCAATGTCCATGACATGGTAGTAGTACGCACGATAAGATGAAAGGTATGTAAGGGAAGAAACCTTTGTGCTGGTTGGTGAATGAATGTGGAACACTGTATGGTGGAAATCAGTGTAAGCATTAGATCGGGCTCCTGTCCCAAGAAGTTTCTCACGTTTCTTACTTCCAAGGAAAGCAACATGTTCAATCATATGAGCAATTCCTTGCTCATCATCCTCCTCGTCAATTGACCCAACATGTACTTCCATGTGTGCTTCAAACCTAAACAAGAATATTTCTACATAAGAACAAGCCAGAGCAGGAGAGAGATTCATTTGTATAATACATTTTGTTAGTAAGAATGGGGATCTATAGAAAAGCATACACATAGGTGAATCTTCCAATATACTCTTCCCATAACTAAAGAGACAAACTTATTTATTGATCATTGTACTTCAAAACAAAAGTTAGATTTGTGTACCGAACAATTTTTTTTTTAACTGCTATCTAATTTTAAGCTAAAGGTGGTACATTAAGTGTTTTGTATGATAGATTGTCAATACATATTTGTACTTTATCCTCCCTTTTTCATCAAATTAATTCATGTCTTTCTTTCTTGCATTCATCCCAAACAACGACAGTTACAGTAATTGAAGCATATCATCTTTTTGATACGTAGGTTAGTTTAAAACCGAGTGCTAATCACACAAGGAATCATGAAGATAAAATGTAACAACTCGTACATTAGAAATAGTTCCTATCGACATTATTTTTAAACCATTGAAATTAAATAAAACCAGTTCCAAAAGTTACACTGAGAATAGGACTCATTTAGGGTCACTTTAACAAGTACAATTGGAGCATATTAATTCATCAAAAGGAAGGTTTCCGAATGATAAAACATAATATTGGAGTGATGGAAATGTTTTGGAATTGAGCATCAAGCTTTCTTTAAAAAAGGAATCTTGTAATGAAATTACCGTGTGATGTTGACACTTGTGAGAAGAGGTATAAAAATTAAAATTTCAATGAATATTTGAATAAATGTTTAGAAAGTGATGGGAACCTAACATGTATGTATGTATGTGATGTGTGTTTTTAGAAGTTTTGACTAACTCAAATGAACTTCATATTAAGCTTGTGGCTTTTCAAAACCAGGAATTATTCTATCTTACCCTATCTTCACATGTGATCTATGTGTAAGCACTTTAGGTGTGGACAAACCATACCTATTTGGTGGTACTTTATTTGGTAAAATAAGATAACGTAATCCATTTTTCAGCTGTCCACGATGCACCTTTGGGTGAGATGGAAGTTCAGAACTTAAGAATCCCTCTAACTCTGCTCGATCTATTTCAGGATAAGATATATCTAAATCTTGTTTCTCGAGAACATCTGGCCAGGCCGTACTTGCTGCATGAGGCTCGTCTGGACCAACAGTTGCTTGTGGAAGATGATCATACTTCACCTGAAAAAATATAATGAGTACAAAATGTGAGACAAAATAGTTGAAAGCAGGGGAAAGAAAAATGGCAGTACAATAGGCATCATCTTATATAGAACGAACACCTCTGTTCAAAGGGGAGAAGGTGCCATTGGACCCAAAACATATCTTATACCAGCCCTTCTAATGCACAATAGATGAAATAATCAATATAGGATTAGATACAAAATAGTTTCTGTTTCTAGAAGAAGTCCTTCACAGGCTAAAGCATGCACTCAAAATGCAGACACCCCCACCCCCAGTGCAAGCTGATTAAAGAACATTGTTTTGCAATTCATGTAGTTATCTCAGCAAGCTTAAAATTAGTTGAAAATTAGTTGCCTGGTAAAAATGGAGAAGTAATGATAAAAACAACAATGAAATAACAATAAAAAGTAATCAGCCTAAGACTGAGGATAAGATATATGCCATACTATTCAGATAACAAAGCATACAGTTTTACCTGGGCAACAAAATGAGACTACAACAGTACAACTTCCTCCATAAAGTAAGATGTTAATAACAAGTTAAATAAAATTAGAAACAAGTCACTTCCTGCAACTCAATAAATTATTTTGCTACTAATTTAGTTTCGCTCTTATTTCCTATTCCTGCCAGCATTGCAACTAGAATAGAGAAACTTCAACGTGATTTCCTGTGGAGTGGTATAGGTGAGGAGCTCAAATTTCACCTAGTGAGGTGGAAAAAGGTGTGTACACCTTTGAGAGATGGAGGATTGGGGGTTCGTAATGTGAGGACCTTTAACAAGGCATTATTAGGAAAATGGTTGTGGCGTTATAATAATGAGAAGGGAGCTTTATCAAAAGAGATGATAGACATGAAGTATGGAAGTACACGGGGGTGTTGGTGTTCTAGGGAAGGAAAGGGGGCATATGGGGTGGGGTTATGGAAGTATATAAGGAAAGGTTGGTGTTCCTTTGCTAGTAATACTCGGCTGTGTGTGGGGGATGGCAGTAGGATCAGCTTTTGGCATGATGTGTGGGTGGAAGACACGGTTCTGAAGGATGTCTATCCTATTATTTTCATAATTGCTCGGAATAAAGAAGCTATGGTGGCTGATTTGGGGGTAATAACTAATGAAACACAGGAGTGGAACATTAGTCTTACTCAGGATGCACATGATTGGGAAGTGACTGGGCTGATGGAATTTTTCAGCCTGCTGTATAACATGGCTATTGATGCCATAAATGAAGATAAGATGATATGGAGACCTTCTAGGAAAAGAAACTTTTTTGTGTGCTCTTTCAATGAGACAATTACCATGCAACAAAGACAATAATTTTCCTTGGAAGAACATTTGGAGGAGTAAGCACCTACCAAGGTTGCATTCTTTGTATGGACAGCAGCGTCAAGGAAGATCCTAACTATGGACAACCTAAGAAGACGAGGCCTTATAATCACAGAATGGTGCTGTATGTGCAGAAAGCGTGGTGAATCGGTGAACCATTTACTTTTACATTGTGAGTTTGCCAGGAAAATCTAGAATTATTTCTTCAGCAGAATGAGTATAGAATGGGCCATGCTGGGAAGGGTGGTAGAACTACTAGATAGCTGGAGAGGAATCACAAGGACACCACAGATTGCAGCCGTGTGGAAGATGGCTCCTCAGCCGTGTGGAAGATGGCTCCTTTATGTATTCTTTGGTGTATTTGGAGTAAGAGAAACGATAGAATTTTTTAGGATCATGAACGCTCATTGGAAGAGTTTAGGAGGTTTTTTAAAAAGATTTTATTTATGTGGGCCATCACTCTAGAGTTAAATGGTCTCAACTTCCATGATTTCCTCGTATCAGTCACTAGTTCCTAGATAGGTGTATCCACATGTATACTTCCAGTGTACCTGGGCTATGCCTATCTATACATCAATAAAATTCTTATTACTTATCAAAAAAAAAAAAAATAGTTACGTTAATTCAATGACAAAAGCAACTTAGTGCAATCCTAGTCAACGAGTAATCGTAATTCACTTATCTTCTTTCACCATTTTTTTAGGGGTGTCCATTATCGGCCACCCCGCACAAATTTTCTTTTTGAGTGATTGCTTGGAAGCTTTACAAAAACCAAAGATTAAAAAAGAGCATCTATCAGTCATTGGCACAATCAAACTGTACCCACAATATCCATACCATACAATCCTTTTTTTTTTCTTTTTTTTTTAATGTCGGGGAAGCTCTCCAAGGCAGGGCTCTTCAGACCCACCCCTGTAGAATAAACTAGTCCCGTGCACCACACCCTTGAAAATTATCGGCCACCCCGCACAAATTTTCTTTTTGAGTGATTACTTGGAAGCTTTACAAAAACCAAAGATTAAAAAAGAGCATCTATCAGTCATTGGCACAATCAAACTGTACCCACAATATCCATACCATACAATCCTTTTTTTTTTCTTTTTTTTTTAATGTCGGGGAAGCTCTCCAAGGCAGGGCTCTTCAGACCCACCCCTGTAGAATAAACTAGTCCCGTGCACCGCACCCTTGAAAATTTCGCTACATGGAACTAGTTAAATCATTGGCTTTTCACCAGGAGATATAGCCCCAAAGGATTATTTGCACCCATGAGGTGTTGAATTTTGGACCTTGAGGGGAGTGGTACCCCAAGACCAATACCTTTACCACTTGGGCCAACCCCTTGGGGTTTCCATACTATATAATCCTTGACAATACAATACTTGTTTTCTCAAGTTAATATTATGTGATGCAGCATTATTAAAATAAGAAGCTCCCAGTGCAATTACATGAGTTCATAGAACCAGTCCAACATCAAGAGGAGTCAATGAAGTGGGAGAAAGCTCTTGATTGCGTATGATCGTCGAGTGCGCACACACAAATATCAGTTGATAAGAGGATATGAGCTGTAATGTAATAGAATTAACTTGATGTGGCGTACTTACTGAAATATTGCCAATACCGTGCTTTGATATATGGAATGTTGATTTGTCAAGAAAGGCCCTTGGTATAGACCTTTTGATATTAAGATGAGATCTTCTGCGGTTGAGAGAGCAAGAAATGCAGGCGTTCCGTCCAGAAAAAGGTGCCTCGGTCACTGGTTCATTAAACATAGAAGTATACTGTTTCCGAGTATAATTCTTATTTCTGTGAAACCCCAATCTGCCATTACCAAGTTCATGGGGGTACCTTTCGTCCGGAAGGACACAACCAAACAATTGAAAATGAATTATTATTTCAATTCCAGAATATAATTGGCAATAACTAGTATTTTTGCTGAAAATACAAGAAAACAAGCATATGAATATCGAAGGTAGATTTAAAAGGCACACCAGAAGCAATACTTGCGAATACGATACGCCTATCAATTGAGAATTAACTATCTTGAAAAGGAACAAAAAAAAGTGAAGTAGAAAAACCCTAACGAATTAAAATTTGAGAGACCGGGAAAATAAACTTCAAGATTAAAAGAAAAAACATTAATACCTCCTGGTGGGAGGAAATAGGGAAAGATGGCGGCTATGGAGTCGGAGGAACGGGGTCGAAGGACGAGGCAGAGAGAGGACCGAATTATAATGACCCCGCCTTTTGCAGTCTCTTGAACTGCACCACGGACCGATTTGAGGGGCGCCGCTGCTTCCCACTACAGAGCTTAACGCAGCCATTGCCAGATTGAAGTATTGAACGAACAATCTTTGAACACGATTTTATTGTGTTTTTTTGTAAAGAACAAAAAATAGAAAAGAAAAAGATTAATAGCCTAATAGGGTTTTGGTTATTGCTGTAGGCTGGAGCATCTGGAAATAGAAATAGGCGGTGTGCAAGCGATCTGGAACGATCGACGATTGGCTGGTTAATGGTTTAGCTCTGGTCTGTGGGGCCTGCTACTTCTTTCGCAGATTTTTTCTATTTTTCTCAATTAAAGAAAATACATAATTAAGTAAAAACTAAAAAAATTAATCCTATATACATTCAAACGTTGTGTAAGTGCATCTTATCTTTCTTACTTTCATTTTCTCTACTTTTCCTTTTTTTTATTCTTTTTTTTAAATATAAGGTGAGGGTTGCAAACCCAGATTTTTATTTAGAAAATTAGGTCATACAGTGTCTTAGAAATATCATTTCACCATTCTAATTATTTTAAAATAGGTAATGCTATATATAATTACTTTTATGTATTTTGTGTACACTTTATCGATATGATTGATTGAATTAATTATTTTTTAATACACAATCAATCATATCAATAAAATATATAAAAAAAATACCTAAACATAATTATATATAAAAATTTTATTTTAAAAATGTTTTGGTTGTGTTGACCAATTTTTTACGTTTGTAACACTAAATTCTAAAAAGAACAAAAATATAATTCAGAGTTTTTAAAGGAAGGTGTTCTTACACGTTACGTGTTGTGATTATTCGCCCTTTTCATTATACTTTTCATCATGAGAGGAGATTCATCACATGATATTTTCATCTCTCATGCTCACGCTGCCGCAATGGTAAGATTAATCGCAATTCAAAACCGAATTCATCATTTTTTAGGGGGAATATTACTCATCACAATTTTTATCATCTTATCGTTATCTTATAACATGATATTTAAAAATTATAAACTATTTATTATAATTTATTTATAAATCTATCCTCTAATATCATATTATAAAATAATAAAAAAATAAATGATGAATAAATTTTTTATTTTTGTAAATATGATAGTTAACAACGTGAAAGATATTTTTCCTGAGTTATAGTGAGGTGGGCCGAAACCTAGTGAAAAGCCCATTATAAATACAACAGTAATCGAATGCCAAAAAAAAAATATTTATGAGTTTATTTTATTAATAAATAAATATGTGTTTGAATGCTGTTTATATATATGCTCAATCATCCTCCTTAACTTTGTAACAAATTCGAACGCTCGTTCATGGCCAAGAACCCTTGTAAACCAAAATTTCAAAACTTTCAACTTGGAGCGCGGATCAAGAATAGCCACAATAAATAAGATTTTTTTTACTTTCTCAAAATTTCTCCCAATACTTGTCATATTTCTTAAGCATCCTCTCCGACATAGTTTTCAACATATCATAATCACCCATAAAAAATTGATCAAATGGTTATAGATTGAAGATATTTCTCTCATAAATAAATGTGAAGTTTCATAAGTTGAGCCTGAAATCTGCAAGGTGACGTCATAGAAAATCTTAAAAAATTGTATAAAAACCTTGACGATTTTTTAATCATCTAAAGTTGGTGGTCCTTCTCCAACCTCACGTAAATGCTGACCAAACTGATTGTCTTCATCCTTCATCACCTCAAAAGCCGCATAATACTTGAGAGCTGTACTCAACATCAGATATGTTGAGTTCCACCTTGTTGGAACATCAAGAGAAATGTTGCCCAGATGACTAACACAAAAGGGGGGTGAATTGAGTTGTATTTAAAAAAAATAACAATTATAAATCAAATATACAATATAAAATATAAACAAAATAAGAAACAGTAATAAATATAAAGAGTAAGGGTAAGAGAGAAGCAAACTCAATATGTTAACGAGGTTCGGCCCCACTGCCTACGTTCTCGCCTCAAGCTACCCCTTGAGGATCCCCGAATTCACTATTCAACCTCCTTCAGGTGGAGATAGAAACATATTACACCTTTGAACAACACCGTTACAAAGGATCCGTGTAGAACACCCTCTACACTTGCAATCACCTTACACGTGGTGATTCAACGATTCCCTGTGTAAAACACTTTCTACACGCACAATGGTTGTACATACCCTTTTACTGATACAAGAATTGATAGTGGGTAGGATATCAGAAAACACTCCTCAATGAGTGAAATAAGAACAATACAAGCACAAACTATATCTCTCAAAATGAACAAGGGTTAAGGCTCAATGCTTAGAGAAGAGAGAATGAAAGCTTTGAATGAGAGTTGTATGCTCTTGGTGTTGTGAATGTGAAGCTCTCAAATGATCTATTTATAGGCATATGAGACTTCATATTCAAATTTAAAAAGATTCACATGTCAAAAACATCATCATTCATTTTTCAAAAATTTCAAACCTAATCTTTTTACTTTTTGCATATGACAAAAGGAGCACACTTTGCTTTTCAAAAATTTCAAACCTAATTTTTTACTTTTTGCATATGACAAAAGGAGCACACTTTACTTTTCAAAATATTCAAACAAAGGCATCTTCCTTTTGCATAAGTCAAGAAAAGCATCAATCACTTTTGAAAATATTCAAATAAAACATGCACATGTGAAAGATGACAATCAATCATCTTTAATATTTTCAAAGTTCAAACCTTTAATCATGGCATGCACATGTGAAAGATGACAATCAATTATCTTTCAAAATTTTCAAATTTAATTTTCAAAAAATTCATGCACATGTGGAAAATGTATTTTAATACTTTATAATAAAATATTAATTTTTGAGCCTTAATCTTAATTTCGAATTTTAAGAAATTTACAACATTTCTCTATGACTTTAATGTGAACTTGTTTCTTTCTTGCTCATGCTTGGTTCCTTGATGTGCTTGACTCCATTGTGTAGACAAATTGAGCTTGAGACTCCTTCATTCTTTGAATTCATTTGTTATCATCAAAATTCATGTGTAAATATATAATTACACAAAACTTGAAACCTTAGGTTCAACAAGAAAGAAGTGCACCACCTAAGATATTTTTTCTCTCCGCGCATGACTTGAAATTATCAAGTTTTACAAGAGAAGACTTCACATATTTCACCGCATTACGAATTTTCACAATTGATCCATCAATTTCTTTCAAGCCATCATGGACAATAAGATTCAAAATATGTGCACATCATTTAATATGCATAAGGTCATTGTCTAATACCAAACAATCTCTAAGTTTGGTAATCTTCCTCAAATAATCAATGGCCATAGTATTAGAAGATGCATTGTCTACTGTGATTGTTAATATCTTCTTTATGCCGCATCTAAGTATAAATGACTCTATTTATCTTCCTATTGTTGTCCCTTTATCATTAGGAACTTTTATAAAACTTATAATTCTTTTATGCAAGACCCAATCATCATCAATAAAATGGGATGTTATGTACATATAATTAAGATTTTGCGCTAATGTCCACATGTCAGTAGTGATGCAAATCTTATAATCAGATGCCATGAATATGTCTTTTAACTTGTCTTTTTCTAACAAGTACATTTTTATACAATCTTGCATAACAGTATCGTGAGAGGGCATTGGAAATTTAAGCTCAACTGTAGCCATAAAGTCTTTAAATCTTTGTTTTTCTACAAATCTAAATGGTACCTCATCCACAATTATCATCTTAGCTACTGTCAACCTTATTTTCTACTCATTATACTTGGCAAGTCCAAAACTAGGACTATTAGTTGTACCATCCACCACATCCCTCCTAGGTCCGGTCGTTTTTGATTGGAGGTTAACTTTTCCAATCTCAATAAAGGCTTTAAAATTGTCATTATGGTACCTCAAGGATGAAGTACCTTGTTTTTTAGAATGACATAATAAAACATTGCCACAGTAATTACATGTAGCTTTGTGAACATCAGAGTCCCCATCCTCAATTCTAGAAAAATGAAGCCATACATCCGATCTACCTCGAGATCTTTTAATAGGAGGGCGAACATGAGAATGAGTAGTTGATGAAGTAATGAAAAGCAGAGCTTTTCACCTATTCGATAAAATGCTTTAACGAAAGTAAAGTCTATGTAAAACTCATCATTGTATTACTATTGCTTTTCCATTTTCGAATACAACCACAACAGTGCAGTATTTATAGGCATGTTTATCCTATATTTCAGACTCATTTACATAAAGAAAATAATAATAAAAGTCTTGTATTCGGTTACAGATATATTCAAGAATCTTCTACTTTATTCTAGCACGTCTATTGTGCAATTCTGTTGAGAGTTTGTTGCAGAAGCTTCTTTGGATGCTGAGTTACTATGTGCTCTATTATCCCCCCTTGCTTCAAGCGACATAGGAAGTATGGTGAGACTTGAACGCAGCAATGAGAAACGAGCTGTAGATAAGGGCTTTGTAAGAATATCAGCCAATTGATCATGGCTAGAGATAAATGACACATTGAGTGTTTTGGCTGCCACACGGTCCCTCACAAAATGGAAATCAAGGTCCACATGCTTTGTTCTAGAATGCAAAATAGGATTCACAGAAAGATAAGTATCACCCATATTATCACATAGCAGAGTAGGAGGATCAGCAAGACAAATTCCTAATTCTTTAAGAAGGGATTGGAGCCATAATAATTCACAAGCAGTATTGGCAACAGACTTGTATTCAGCTTCAGTTGAAGAACGTGCAATCGTGGGTTGCTTTTTGGAACCCCATGCAATTAAATGAGAACCAAAGAAGATACAGAAACCACCGGTGGACTTCCGATCATCCGGACAACCAGCCCAATCAGCATCGGAGAAGGCTAAAAGCTTAGGAGAAGAAACTGGAGAAAAATGAAGAGCAAAGGCAGCAGTTAAACGAAGATACCGAAGTATTCGTTTAACAACCTGCCAATGAGAAGTGCGGGGACAATGCATAAATTGGCAAACTTTGTTGACAGCAAAAGAAATATCAGGACGAGTAAAAGCAAGGTATTGAAGACTGCCTACGACACTACGATAAAGCTGTGGATCCTCAAAAGTGGATCCATCAAGAGCACTCAGCTTTGTCGAGGTAGCCATGGGGGTAGACACTGGTTTACAGTTGTCCATATTATTTTTTGATAGTAAGTCAGAGATATATCGAGACTGAGAGAGAAATAAACCAGTTGGGTTACGAGTGACTTGTATGCCTAGAAAATAATGTAGGGGGCCTAAGTCTTTGACAGGAAAGGTATTTCGAAGAGCTGTAATAAACTCAGTGACAAGCATAGGATCAGAGGCTGTAACTATGATATCATCTACGTAAATGAGTACATAGACAGTTGCAGAACTAGAGTTAAAAATGAACAAGGAAGAATCAGAGACAGATGCATGAAAACCCAAAGCAAGTAATTGTGAACTCAGTTTTGAAAACCAAGCTCGTGGGGCTTGTTTAAGCCCATAAATGGATTTTTTGAGTTTACATACATACTGAGGGAAGTCAGAATTAACAAACCCAACTGGTTGCTGCATGAAGACGTCCTCCTCTAAGTCACCATGGAGGAAGGCGTTCTGTACATCGAGCTGGTGCAAGGGCCAGTGCCGAGAAACTGCAATGGAGAGTAATAAACGGATGGTGATAGGTTTCACCACTGGGCTGAAAGTCTCAGAGTAGTCAAGGCCAGGCTGCTGATGGAACCCTTTAGCAACCAAACGAGCTTTCCGACGCTCTAGAGTACCATCAGCATGTCTCTTGGTCTTGAGTACCCATTTTGAACCAAGAATATTTTGAGAAGGATGAGGAGGAACCAGGGTCCACGTTTGATTGTGAAGGAGGGCCTCAAATTCACTGGCCATGGCAGCACGCCAAGCAGGGAATTTGGAGGCCTCAGTGTATGTGGAGGGTTCCTCAGGAATAGATGTAGCTTCGGTGAGATGAGAAGAAGGATGAGTAGATGGCCAGGGTATAGTGCCATCAGATCTTTGTTTTGGTCGATGGGTGTTTGTCTTGGATCGGGTGAGCATAGAATGGGTATTGGACCGATGCTCAGTAGAAGAGGGAGGTAAGGAGGAGACCAATCTAGGTAGAAGTTGGGAGCTGGAGTCAAGAGAGAGGGGTAAAGAATCAATCTGGGAAGAGAAGGAAGTATGAGTTGTGGAGATAGGTGTCGGCGCTACCGAAGTAGAAGGGGGATTTGAGTCTGAGGAGGAAGACAATATTTCGGAGCTGGGTATGAGTGTTTCACACGAGAGTGGAGGCTCAGTTGGTAGGCTAGGTATGGGAGGATTGGGTTGGTGAGCTGGAGTGGGACCAGATGATGTGGGAATAATAGATTGAGGGAAAGAGGAGGTATCGGGCCGGACAGAGGAGAGGTTTAGAAAAGTAGGATCAGGTGGGGCCAAATGTATAGATGCTAGGGAACCAGTGCTATTAGAAAAGGGAAAATTAGTTTCATCAAAACGCACATCACGCGAGACATAAATTCTACCAGTTGGAATATGAAAACAATTGTATCCTTTATGGTCAGATGTGTAACCAAGAAAGACACAAAGTTGAGAACGCATATCCATTTTATGTTTATTAAAAGGACGTAAATTAGGCCAACAAGCTGAGCCAAAAACACGGAAAAAGGAATAGTCAGGAGTTTGAGTAAAAAGAATTTGAAAGGGTGACTGATTTTGTAAAATTGGAGTGGGCATTCGATTAATAAGAAAAACAGCGGTTTGAAAAGCATTAACCCAAAATTTAGTAGGAACAGAGGACTGAGCGAGTAAGGATAGTCCAGTTTCTACAATATGACGGTGACGCCGTTCAACACTGCCATTTTGAGAATGTGAATATGGACATGTGATGCGATGAGAAATACCAAAATGTTGTAAAATTTTTGGAAGCGAGCGGAATTCACCACCCCAATCCGTTTGGATGGCAATAATTTTAGAAGAAAAGGTATTTGTTATATATTTAACAAAAGCCAAAAAAATAGTAGGTACATCAGATTTAGCATGAAGGGGAAAAAACCAGATGTATTTACTAAAGTCATCGACAATTGACAAATAATAACGAAAACCATTAGAGGAGAGCACAGGCGCTGGTCCCCAAACATCTAAAAATAAAAGTTGAAAAGGTCGGGAGGATTGAGATGGTGAGGGAGGGTGCGGGAGAGCATGGGCTTTTGCTTGGAGACAGGCAGCACATGGTGTCATATTATTTTTAGTAGTAGTAACATAAAGCTGAAATTACTGAATGGTAAAGGCAGTAATACGTGAAGACGGATGACCGAGACGAGCGTGCCAGATTTGAGGAGAAGTGCGTTCACCAATAAGAGCATGTTTGGGAGAAGAGACATGGCCCGAGCATCAGCAGGAAGCACATATAAGCCATCCTTAATGGGTCCTTGAAGAAGAACCGTCTGCGTGCGCAAATCCTTCACAAGAAAACCAGATGAATTAAACTCAAAGAAGACATTATTGTCATGACAAAACTGACGAACAGATAATAAATTGCGTGAAATTGATGGAACATGTAATAAATGACGAAGAAGAAATTTGCCATTTGGGGTGGGAAGAATTCCAGTGCCAGAATGATGAATTGGAAGCGATGAACCATCTCCGATGCATACTTGGTCAGTGCCTTGATACTGATGGGAGTCCAAATTTAAGGTGGAGAAATCAGCTGTAAAATGATTAGTAGCTGCTGTATCAGGGAACATGTCGGATAAGTGGGTGTTTGAGTGTAGGTAGTGTTATTTGCCGAGAAGGATGGTGGTGGAGGTGACTGATGAGCATGATCAAAGCGATGGTGACAGACCATAGCAGTATGACCAATTTTATAACAGACCTGACAGACAGGACGATTAGAGGAAGCATTAGAAAAGTAGTTTGGAGATGGAGGGGCTCGACCTCCTCCTCGTCCACGCCGAAAGCCACGACCACGGCCTCGGTTTGGAGAGGAAGGTGAGAAAGAAGGGCGAGCAGAGGTGGAGTGGGCAGAAAGTGAGGTACCAGAGAGTAAAGACTGAGTTTGATGAGCCAGACGTGACTCGTGGTTAAGTAGATAGCTGAAAATTTGAGAGGAAGATAAAGAATCAGGTCAGGTGGAGATGGACGTGACCAAGGATTCGTAATCCGATCCAAGGCCAGCCAGGAGATAAACATTGAATTCTCTAGAAGAAATGGGACAACCAGCAGCAGAGAGGGAAGAAGAGAGAGCTTTGACTTTATTAAAATACTCGGTAATGGAGTCACTTCCCTTCTTAAGAGTTGCTAACTGAAGATGTGTTTGCATAAGATGGGCATCGGAGTGAGAAGAGTAAAGACCTTGAAGAGTTGTCCAAACCTCATGCGAGGTGGAGCAGTCCGTGATTTGTGCAAGAATGCCATCAGTAAGAGTGGCAGAAAGAGCAGAAATAAGCAATTGATCATGAAGAATCCACTTATCATGCTCAGGATTGGGGGCATCATTGAGAGTGGGGGAGGGTTTACAGCAGGAACCATCGACAAAGGAAAATAGTTGATTGCCTTTGAGAAATGGTATGATCTGGGATTTCCAGAGAATAAAGTTTGTGGTAGAAAGTTTGATAGTGATGGTATGGGCAGCGGAGGCAGTGAGATTGGGATTGGGTGGAGGAAGTTTTGCCATGGTGGATCGGAGAAGAAACAAAAAAAAAAAAGAAAAGAAAAGGGACGGGGGTCCTAAGGGCTCTGTGATACCATGATGAAGTAATGAAAAGCAGAGCTTTTCACCTATTCGATAAAATGCTTTAACGAAAGTAAAGTCTATGTAAAACTCATCATTGTATTACTATTGCTTTTCCATTTTCGAATACAACCACAACAGTGCAGTATTTATAGGCATGTTTATCCTATATTTCAGACTCATTTACATAAAGAAAATAATAATAAAAGTCCTGTATTCGGTTACAGATATATTCAAGAATCTTCTACTTTATTCTAGCACGTCTATTGTGCAATTCTGTTGAGAGTTTGTTGCAGAAGCTTCTTTGGATGCTGAGTCACTATGTGCTCTATTAGTAGTTGTAGGGAAAGAGCTATCCAAATGAATTACCTCAGGGATTGATTCAGACTCTGACGAAGGCATAGCATCACTAGATTCCATAACTGAAATTTGACATAAAGAAAGCATCATTAAAAACTAAAAAATAATGTATGGCTCATGCATGCATTGATCAAAACAGTAAAAGAGTGAGTCGTAAACTGAACGAGGAGACATGTTTATATATATATATGTATATATAACCTTCTTGTGCATATTCAAATATATATATAACAAATGGTTAGAGTAGAAGCCCACGAACAGAAATTGTCATTTCTGCACACCATGAGAGCACCCACACGGCAAGTTGGCAACATCAGGATCACTCCTTAGCACAAGATACCTTCTTCCAGTAGTCACTAGTAAACATTCCTCTAATATGTACTTGGGTTCAGACATTGCTTTCACAATACATTCACAAATCACAAATATAATGATATATAGAAATGGCAGCGATATGAGAAAATTTCAGAGATCAGAGCTGCGGCAATCATCACAATGCTCATGATGAGCACAACTAGTCTAGTCCACCCTCCTTATATATATAGTACATGAACTTAATTAGAACATCTTTTTGTTAAAAAAAAAAAAAAACTTTAATAGAACTTAGTTCAAATAAAGTGTTAAATATTTATCATGATCTCTATATATCCTACTGCATCCAAGATGATCTTTTGTAGTACTGCATATAGATATTCTTCTATATATATATATATATATATATATATATATATATATATATGATTAATTAGTTTATCCTAGTATAGATGGTAATTTGATAGTAACGAATCACAAGAAGTACTTTTGGTTTTCTGAGCAAAGTTAAATAACAACTTTTTTTTTGAAGAGAAACGAAGATTCATTCAATATAAAGCAGACAGTTACAACTTTTTACCTGTATAATAAAAGTCAAATCAACCTTTATTCGCACCTCAACTCACAAATTTCTTTGCGATTGACAGGGTCTTGTCCAAAGCCTCCCGACTAACCGTCAGAGAGACAGGCCTCCAGACTAATGTCTGAGAGACTAAACACTGTCTTAAACCAACGTCTAAGACAGACCACACAACTCCCCCTCCCAAGGAGTGGAGTACTAAAACTCTACGGACCCACGGTCCTAGAGAGGAAAAACAACAACCAACTAAACAAACAAAACAACAGGAACAACAAGGCCCACCGGGCCCAGCCCAAACAAAAACAACCCTGCCCAAAACCGAAACCAGCCCATAGGAAGGGCCTTAGGGTTCCATGGCAACCAGCAGCAACAGCTCCCTCCCGTGCGGCGCCCATCGATCAACCAGGTGCAGAGACCACCCAAAGCAGAGAAAGCACTACCCTCAGGCACCTCTCCCTTAAAACAGATGGACCCCAGTCCCTAGCACCTTGCGCCACACCAAAACACAAACGGAGGGACGGAACACACAGCCGGAGGCTAAGGGCAAGGGTAGAAGGAGAAGAGTCGACGGACGTTCTGAGCTTTTCCAGAGAGAAAGGTCCTAGAAAAGCCAAGATTTTGAACAGCCGATGGCTCCCCGGTGGCGCGTGGCGGCCACGTATAGGGGCTGTCCGAGACTTCGGCGCATGCGTGCGGGCTACGCGCCACACCGTTTGGCGCCGCGTTCGGTGAAGTAGAAGATCGGCGGCTGGCCAACATCCTGGCGGGGCGTTTGTTGACGGACGGCGGCTAGAACGACCCGGTCGACACTCCACCATTATTAACCTAAAAACACAACAGCAAACGGAAAGAAAGATAACGAAAACAACGGAAGCCGAAAAAGAAAAGAGAAGGGGAGGGGGGAGGGGAGAGGGGGGAGCCGAAGCTCCCACCCCCCCGTCGAGGCTCTGAGGATTTAGGTTGTTTTTAAAGAGAAGGGAGAGAGTTTAGAGAGAGAGCGAACGGTCATTCTAGTTAAATAACAACTTGCTTGTATGATCGAGTAGGTGAATTTCAGACTCAGATCTCAATACAAGCAAACCAGCAAAACCTTTCTTTTAGTGATTTTTTTCCTCTTAACATACTAAAACATTATTTGGCCATATTTTTTTTCTATTGAGCGTGCAAAGCCTAATGAAAGAAAAAATGGATGACATTGTAGCAACCAAAGATTTTTTTTTTTTTGGATAGGAAAAGTAGAAGAATTTTGTTCACTGTAGATATGCTACTCACAAGATTTAAATTGTGAAATGAACAGCTCAAAGTGAATTTTATCAAATTCTTGACTAAAAAAAAATAGTCATGCACATGGTTTAATGAGTTAACAATTATGTTCATACCCAAGGCCTATTTCGGGGACAATTATTCTGTAGGCACCAGGTGAAGGAAGTTATTTTTACAGATCAAAACGTCCGAACAGACTGATATTTCTTTATAAAGACCTTCATCTCAACGCTGATATGTTTGAAATATAGATATAGCAAGAACATATGAAACCGTAGAAATAAGAGGAAAAGAGGAATGAGTAATGCTAGCTCAATATGCCCGCTGCATATGACCGCTTGACGTGGTAGCTGACGTAGCGATTCCATGTGGCATGGTGAAGACAAAAAAAAAATTAGAGGGGATTCACGTGACTCGTACCCCTGACTCTGTGTGTGAACTGTGAAGAGTGAAGTGCGAAGACCGAACTGAACCCTAGCCCCCAATCTCGCATCCACCTGCTACCCTTCCTCACGGCGCCGGCCACCGACAAAACTACTGAACTTACCGGCGATTTTAGCATCAGCACTTACCTCACCGAAAAAAAGAATTGCAACAGTCGATTTGGTGCGTCAATCTGCTGGGTATAAAGCAGTCGATTTGGTCCTTCACCGAAAACAACCAGTGCAGCACTTACCGACAGTTGAGCAGAACTCCATCCACCTCACCGACAGTCGAGCACCGACAGAACTCCACATACATGCTGGTTCGTGTTCTCTTCTCACTTCACCGAATATTTAATTTTCATATCTAAGACCACTACTTTTGGTCAATGCGAGATTTGACCTCACATATATACATAGTATCAAATATATCCGCTTTTATTTTATATCATTGCGGACATTATTCTCCCAAATCCGTCCATCTTCATCTATATTTAAAAATATTAGGAAAAAAATGAAGCTAAAGTAAACCTTCTGTTCAATCTCATCACATAATGCAATGCTTTTTGACGACCAAAAGAAGATTCCATCATTTTTTATGGTTCCGTTTAACACAGAACAAGGAGTAGTTTTGATCCTGAGTGATTCATTTAAATATTCCAAAACCAAGAGCAAACAGCTAGCAAACATACAATCTGGTTGGATTTTGACAAGTGAATGCATGAACAAGGTTTTGATAAGATTCCATTGATGACAGATGCTTGTCCAGTAAACCTCTCTATTTGGCCCAAAGTTGGCATGAGGTGTGATGTTGTTTGGCGACGGGACGGTGACAGGATGGCGATGGGAGTGCGAGGGGAGGGCGATGCACCCACGAGGATTCTGCCTCTCTCGCTCATCTTCTCTGCCTGTCTGCCCGATTTCATTCAGCCAATTTTTTTTTAATTTAATAGCATGCCACGTGGCATACCACGTGACTTGCCACGTCATGCGATCATATGCAGCGGTACTATGCAAGCGGCACAGTAGCGCCACCCAAGAGGAATTGGCAGGATTTTTATGAAAAATCTTCAGTGGCAGGTCATCAGGTTCCTGTTCTATATATTATGCCTTGGGTCTGGCTACTATGCCGCCTGAACCTGGTACGCCCAGCATTAATTTTTTTTTATTTTTTTATTTTTTAATTTTTTAATCACTTTCTTAATCATTAAGTATAAAAAAAAAATTACACCAATATATTTAAAATCACTTTCTTAATCACTAAGTAAAAAAAAAAAAAAAAAAATTTGCCCAACGGTCAAACTGAGCGGTACATATGGGACGGCATAGGGGCTTTTCTCATTATGCCTTCCACCTTATACTGTTCAATCTGGTTGGAAGTGTACTGGGAGTTCCTGTTCTATACATCTCAACAAGAACATACGCTGATATTTCTTTAGATGGTACGTACAAGTATGCTGAAAAGCTATCAGATGAATGGGTATATGGATTTTACATTAAACCAGCAACCAAACTCAACTATTGTGACATGTTGGATAAGAAAATGCAGAAATTTATTGCAGGCTAGGCCCTCACGTGGTGGTGAATGTCATTTGTTGGAAGGGGATATGCAATTGGAGAATTCTGGCCCTATTACTAGAACTGGGTTTCACGGCACTAAACGGTGAGACTTTTATATATAGAAGATTCAGTGTCCGGACCCCAGTCCAAGTGAATTTTTCTGCATTTTCTGGGTGAGCAAAACGTTTTGTGGAATAAACAATGCAGAAATTTGACAAACAAAAAAACCCAAAATCCCAACATCATAAAAATCCAAACAGAGATCGAATTCACAAAACAAAAACAATTTATTATCTAAAGCTTTAAGAATAAACAATCTATTCACGAAGCTGATTCCTTCGTGTTACTTGTATGATGACTGAAGAGTGAAGACTGAAATGAAATGGAGGCAGGGGCACTGGGCAGCAGCTGTAAGAGCATCCACATTGGCTTCGTCAAAGCCATCTTCAAAATTTGATGAAAAGTATAAGTTTTCCATAAATCTAAAATCTTCCTATCCATAATCTCTTGGTACATTGGATTCATCAAAATAATAATATAATATTATTATTTTAATAATAATATAATTTTTTTTCATATTTTACAATTAAACTAACTATATGTACATTAATAATTTAATTTGATATTTAAATTATTAATTTTCAACTAATTTTTTTCCTCAACTCTAATTACCAACAAACACATATTGAGCTCGTTGCTCTAGTTCCTTGATCTCAAAATACTCCTACCACCTGAATAAACTACACAAATAAACAAGTTCCTGGAAGCTAGAATGGAGAAACAACCAACATCCATAAATAAATTCAGATTGTATATATTTTTACCTTTTATTAACTTACATGGATATATAAGTTAATATATTTATTTATCTATTAGAGCAATGCTCTAGTTCCTTGATCTCAAAATACTCCACCATGTGAATAAACTACGCAAATAACACAAGTTCCTGGAAGCTAGAATGGAGAAACTACGATTGATCCATAAATATATTTAGATTGTATAAATAAATTCTGCTGGAGTTAATAGCACAAAGACAGATCCAAAGATTAAACAAATAAATTCAGCCTCAAGTCATCAATCCAACTACATAACAAAGACACTAATTCAACCTTAATAAATGACACAATAAACAACTTCCATTTAGATTTTCCTTTCCATAAACAGATCCAAATACAGAGTTTAATAAATATCACACAAACACTTTCAAAATACAAGCTACTTCACAAATTTTCAACCCCCACAAACACTTTAACAAATTCTGAAGGATTCACACAGCTTCTAACCACAAACACTTCCAAAATTGGCAGCTACTAAACAAATATACAGCTCCAACAAACATTTCCAAAATACAAGGTACTAAACAAATTTTCTAACCACAAATACTTCCAAAATTATGGCTAATAAACAAATTTTCTAACCACAAACAGAAGCCAAAATATAAACTACCATTCAAATTTTCCAACCACAAAAGATTCCAAAGATTTCCATAATGAATTACCAAAAACATTTTTCATTCATAGTGGCTGCCCAACCACATGCTTTATAAACAAAGTCTTGTGGCTAGGCAGCCACTAGAAGCTGGAAATGCACAATTCATTAAGATGTATCATCTGAATCACTCATAGACTCTTCAAAAAATTTCTTCTGAACTTTATGGAAGTAGGCTTGCTGCATTGAGTTCATACCAGAAAGATCCTTGCTCATCATCTCAGCCTCAAACTTTCTCTTATCAAGCTCCAGTTGTGCACCTCTATCACGATCTGCCTTCATCTGCCATTCTCTTCTCTTTGCCATGAACAATCGTCTATCCTCAGTCATTGCTCCTAATGCCACGTTGAACTCAGCATCAGATGATTTTTGGGCCTTCCGCTTCCTCAAGTTTTCCTTTTCAGCTTTTTTTCCAACAGGCCTTTCAACATTCTCCTCCACAACATAGTCCAAAATCAATTCACTTGACTGCTCATTGGAAGGACGTTTGTCGTGTGGCTTTCTCCTCGTATTCAGCGTATTCATGTGTTGATGCCATTTGGGTTGGTGTCTCAAAAGATTCCAAGAATGGTCCAATGTGAAGTTCCCTCGTTCCATCTCTTTGTACAATATTTTTGCCTTATCAATCTGAAAAGAGTTTAAGGAATACTGTCAAAAAATAATTCTTACATAAACAGCCCACATTATTAAAGAAAAATGGTACATACCTTATCTTGTTCGGTTGCACCACTTGGGTGCAATGACTCTACTTGGGCTAGCTATGTACAAAACTTATTTGTGCATTTTTGGATCATGGACCAACGATTGATCAATGACCCAACTGAACGGTTCACAATATGTGATTTTTTATATTCATGATAAAAATCAGAAATCCTCTCCCACATTTGAGTAGATTTATGATCAGTTTCCCGAATGACATCAATAAACAGACTGATATTTCTTTATAAAGACCTTCATCTCAACGCTGATATGTTTGAAATATAGATATAGCAAGAACATATGAAACCGTAGAAATAAGAGGAAAAGAGGAATGAGTAATGCTAGCTCAATATGCCCGCTGCATATGACCGCTTGACGTGGTAGCTGACGTAGCGATTCCATGTGGCATGGTGAAGACAAAAAAAAAATTAGAGGGGATTCACGTGACTCGTACCCCTGACTCTGTGTGTGAACTGTGAAGAGTGAAGTGCGAAGACCGAACTGAACCCTAGCCCCCAATCTCGCATCCACCTGCTACCCTTCCTCACGGCGCCGGCCACCGACAAAACTACTGAACTTACCGGCGATTTTAGCATCAGCACTTACCTCACCGAAAAAAAGAATTGCAACAGTCGATTTGGTGCGTCAATCTGCTGGGTATAAAGCAGTCGATTTGGTCCTTCACCGAAAACAACCAGTGCAGCACTTACCGACAGTTGAGCAGAACTCCATCCACCTCACCGACAGTCGAGCACCGACAGAACTCCACATACATGCTGGTTCGTGTTCTCTTCTCACTTCACCGAATATTTAATTTTCATATCTAAGACCACTACTTTTGGTCAATGCGAGATTTGACCTCACATATATACATAGTATCAAATATATCCGCTTTTATTTTATATCATTGCGGACATTATTCTCCCAAATCCGTCCATCTTCATCTATATTTAAAAATATTAGGAAAAAAATGAAGCTAAAGTAAACCTTCTGTTCAATCTCATCACATAATGCAATGCTTTTTGACGACCAAAAGAAGATTCCATCATTTTTTATGGTTCCGTTTAACACAGAACAAGGAGTAGTTTTGATCCTGAGTGATTCATTTAAATATTCCAAAACCAAGAGCAAACAGCTAGCAAACATACAATCTGGTTGGATTTTGACAAGTGAATGCATGAACAAGGTTTTGATAAGATTCCATTGATGACAGATGCTTGTCCAGTAAACCTCTCTATTTGGCCCAAAGTTGGCATGAGGTGTGATGTTGTTTGGCGACGGGACGGTGACAGGATGGCGATGGGAGTGCGAGGGGAGGGCGATGCACCCACGAGGATTCTGCCTCTCTCGCTCATCTTCTCTGCCTGTCTGCCCGATTTCATTCAGCCAATTTTTTTTTAATTTAATAGCATGCCACGTGGCATACCACGTGACTTGCCACGTCATGCGATCATATGCAGCGGTACTATGCAAGCGGCACAGTAGCGCCACCCAAGAGGAATTGGCAGGATTTTTATGAAAAATCTTCAGTGGCAGGTCATCAGGTTCCTGTTCTATATATTATGCCTTGGGTCTGGCTACTATGCCGCCTGAACCTGGTACGCCCAGCATTAATTTTTTTTTATTTTTTTATTTTTTAATTTTTTAATCACTTTCTTAATCATTAAGTATAAAAAAAAAATTACACCAATATATTTAAAATCACTTTCTTAATCACTAAGTAAAAAAAAAAAAAAAAAAATTTGCCCAACGGTCAA
Source organism: Carya cathayensis (assembly GCA_011037825.1). Classification (NCBI taxonomy): domain Eukaryota; kingdom Viridiplantae; phylum Streptophyta; class Magnoliopsida; order Fagales; family Juglandaceae; genus Carya; species Carya cathayensis. The sequence continues at coordinate 518,207 of QGSO01000189.1, forward strand.
ACTGAGCGGTACATATGGGACGGCATAGGAGCTTTTCTCATTATGCCTTCCACCTTATACTGTTCAATTTGGTTGGAAGTGTACTGGGAGTTCCTGTTCTATACATCTCAACAAGAACATACGCTGATATTTCTTTAGATGGTACGTACAAGTATGCTGAAAAGCTATCAGATGAATGGGTATATGGATTTTACATTAAACCAGCAACCAAACTCAACTATTGTGACATGTTGGATAAGAAAATGCAGAAATTTATTGCAGGCTAGGCCCTCACGTGGTGGTGAATGTCATTTGTTGGAAGGGGATATGCAATTGGAGAATTCTGGCCCTATTACTAGAACTGGGTTTCACGGCACTAAACGGTGAGACTTTTATATATAGAAGATTCAGTGTCCGGACCCCAGTCCAAGTGAATTTTTCTGCATTTTCTGGGTGAGCAAAACGTTTTGTGGAATAAACAATGCAGAAATTTGACAAACAAAAAAACCCAAAATCCCAACATCATAAAAATCCAAACAGAGATCGAATTCACAAAACAAAAACAATTTATTATCTAAAGCTTTAAGAATAAACAATCTATTCACGAAGCTGATTCCTTCGTGTTACTTGTATGATGACTGAAGAGTGAAGACTGAAATGAAATGGAGGCAGGGGCACTGGGCAGCAGCTGTAAGAGCATCCACATTGGCTTCGTCAAAGCCATCTTCAAAATTTGATGAAAAGTATAAGTTTTCCATAAATCTAAAATCTTCCTATCCATAATCTCACATTGGATTCATCAAAATAATAATATAATATTATTATTTTAATAATAATATAATTTTTTTTCATATTTTACAATTAAACTAACTATATGTACATTAATAATTTAATTTGATATTTAAATTATTAATTTTCAACTAATTTTTTTCCTCAACTTAATTACCAACAAACACATATTGAGCTCGTTGCTCTAGTTCCTTGATCTCAAAATACTCCACCACCTGAATAAACTACACAAATAAACAAGTTCCTGGAAGTTAGAATGGAGAAACAACCAACATCCATAAATAAATTCAGATTGTATATATTTTTACCTTTTATTAACTTACATGGATATATAAGTTAATATATTTATTTATCTATTAGAGCAATGCTCTAGTTCCTTGATCTCAAAATACTCCACCATGTGAATAAACTACAGCAAATAACACAAGTTCCTGGAAGCTAGAATGGAGAAACTACGATTGATCCATAAATATATTTAGATTGTATAAATAAATTCTGCTGGAGTTAATAGCACAAAGACAGATCCAAAGATTAAACAAATAAATTCAGCCTCAAGTCATCAATCCAACCACATAACAAAGACACTAATTCAGCCTTAATAAATGACACAATAAACAACTTCCATTAGATTTTCCTTTCCATAAACAGATCCAAATACAGAGTTTAATAAATATCACACAAACACTTTCAAAATACAAGCTACTTCACAAATTTTCAACCCCACAAACACTTTAACAAATTCTGGAGGATTCACACAGCTTCTAACCACAAACACTTCCAAAATTGGCAGCTACTAAACAAATATACAGCTCCAACAAACATTTCCAAAATACAAGGTACTAAACAAATTTTCTAACCACAAATACTTCCAAAATTATGGCTAATAAACAAATTTTCTAACCACAAACAGGAGCCAAAATATAAACTACCATTCAAATTTTCCAACCACAAAAGATTCCAAAGATTTCCATAATGAATTGCCAAAAAAATTTTTCATTCATAGTGGCTGCCCAGCCACATGCTTTATAAACAAAGTCTTGTGGCTAGGCAGCCACTAGAAGCTGGAAATGCACAGTTCATTAAGATGTACCATCTGAATCACTCATAGACTCTTCAAAAAATTTCTTCTGAACTTTATGGAAGTAGGCTTGCTGCATTGAGTTCATACCAGAAAGATCCTTGCTCATCATCTCAGCCTCGAACTTTCTCTTATCAAGCTCCAGTTGTGCACCTCTATCACGATCTGCCTTCATCTGCCATTCTCTTCTCTTTGCCATGAACAATCGTCTATCCTCAGTCATTGCTCCTAATATCACGTTGAACTCAGCATCAGATGATTTTTGGGCCTTCCGCTTCCTCAAGTTTTCCTTTTCAGCTTTTTTTCTAGCAGGCCTTTCAACATTCTCCTCCACAACATCGTCCAAAATCAATTCACTTGACTGCTCATTGGAAGGACGTTTGTCGTGTGGCTTTCTCCTCGTATTCAGCGTATTCATGTGTTGATGCCATTTGGGTTGGTGTCTCAAAAGATTCCAAGAATGGTCCAATGTGAAGTTTCCTCGTTCCATCTCTTTGTACAATGTTTTTGCCTTATCAATCTGAAAAAAGTTTAAGGAATACTGTCAAAAAATAATTCTTACATAAACAGCCCACATTATTAAAGGAAAATGGTACATACCTTATCTTGTTTGGTTGCACCACTTGGGTGCAATGACTCTACTTGTGCTAGATATGTACAAAACTTATTTGTGCATTTTTGGATCATGGACCAACGATTGATCAATGACCCAACTGAACGGTTCACAATATGTGATTTTTTATATTCATGATAAAAATCAGAAATCCTCTCCCACATTTGAGTAGATTTATGATCAGTTTCCCGAATGACATCAATACTAATGTTGAGCCGACCAGAGACAAGTACATTATCCTCCTCAACAGTGAAAGAAGCTCATTTTTTAACTTTTTTGGCTGGAGGCCTTTTTTCACCGTGAATGGGGTAGCTTCGACCACAACATTAAAATGTTGTGTGAATGTTAGAGTGGTAATAGGACATTCTCCTCCATTTTGTAAGAGAGTGGTGAAGAATGGGTCCTCCTCCAACAGATTGTCCATCCTAGGAGAATTGTAATTATTAAGTTGTCAGACAAAGCAGCACATACAACGCAGCACAATAAACAAGGCAGTACAACTCAACTTTTAACATCAGCATTTATAGCAGGTTGTGTATGATTTTATTTATAAAATCAATTTTCAAAAATTGCTGCCACAGATACATGTCAAAAATTCTGCCACAGATACAAGAATAAGACTGCAACTAATTTTAAAACAGATACAAAAATTGCTGCCACAGATACATGTCAAAAAACTGTTTCATTTGTTTTTTTTGGTGCTCCTGGTTTTATTATGCACCTCTCTCCTGGTGTTGTTCTCCTCTATTTTTACGCTTCCTTACGTTTTTTTTCTCCTTCAAAATATTTCTTTAACTAATTTAGCAAATGGAATCACAAAAAAAAAAAAAAAAAAAAAACAACAACAACAAAGGCAGTTTGGAAACTTGGGAGAGGTGTGATTTATGAAGTTTAACTCTCTCCCTCCTGATTGCCAACTCAAAAGTCAAAATTAAAGTTATAGTTTACAACTTACAGAATCCTTGCTTAAATGCTGACCCTTCCAAAATTTTTAGGATTGCTATTTGCCTGGCATTATTAAACTGTTCCATGGTCATGTTATTGCATATCTTTATGAAACTTGCACATTTTTACCTGTTATCTGGTTTATGATTAAGTAGATTCTTGCTTTGTTGACTACTGAATCAAATTGTTCTCTCTTTGACAGAGATCAAAGGAATTATCAACACTAGAGGGTTACAGCGGTTATGGGGCTGAGTAGGGTGAAAAAGTATGGGGCATTCTTGATTTGTGATTGATTGTTTCATGGAGTTGAACTTGATTGTAAACTCGTGTTGTTTCTTTAGAAAGTAATTGTGAATGGTTACACAACCATTTCATATGGTTAGAAATTTTTTGTGCTTCATATTGTTAATCTAATCACAATACATCAGAATGACCAAAATATGTTTTTGTGAACATGCTACAAAACTAATTTTCAGTTGCCATTCAACTAAGTATTAGAATTCATGCTGATTTAAGGTATAGCCAAAGTTTTACTTATCAAAAAAGGTATGGCTGAAGTTTCTACTCTGGCTGTTTATAAATAAGTATAAATAGTATGTGAAAAAAGTATTCATAGAAGATCTCTAACATCTCATTCAGATTCCAGCATCTCAAAAATCAAATAAAACAAAACATGGTCTCCTTCGTCTCTATTAAAAAAAAAAGCTAATGGAGAGATAAAACCCAAAACAGTACAAACATGATTTGGTTTTCAGATGGTTTTCAGTGAAGGGGAGTGGGGCTGACCACAATATTAGAATGTTGTGTGAATGTTGGAGTGGTAATAGGACCTTCTCCTCCATTTTGTAATAGAGTGGTGAAGAATGGGCCATCCTCTAACAGATTGTCCATCCTTTAAGAATTGTAATTTTTAAGTTGTCAGACAAAGCAGCACATACAACGCAGCACAATAAAAAATAGTACTGCCACATATGACTGCAGATGAAAAAATATAGAACACAACACTGAACAAAGACAGAGAACAGTATGAATTTCCAAGACAGAACACAAGACAGAACAAAAACTGCTATAATCAGATGTTCTATATTGAAAAAAAATATAGAACACATGAATTTCCAAAGACAGACAAAACAGTATAAAAAAATAGAAAAATCGTATAATCAGATTACAGTTCCTGGAAAAAAAATAGAACACATGAATTTCCAAAGACAAACAAAACAGTGTAAAAAAACCAGAAATTTATATTCTCAAATGACTGCAATTGTTCCAAAAAAATAGAAGCCAAGACATAACAAAGACAGGAAAACAGTATAAAAAAATAGAAAAATAGTTAAGGGGTTGACTACAATTGTAGAAAAAAAAATAGAACACAAGATAGAAGGCAGACAGAAAAAACAGTATAAAAAATCCAGAAAACAGTATAAACCGAATTTGTTCAATTTCTTCTATCAAAGGCAACCTTTTATTCACAAAAGTAAAAACCAATTAATTCCTATGCATTTCCACCTTCAGCGATTACAAATATAGAGAAATGTGAGGGGAAAAGAGAGAGAGAGAGAGAGAGAGAGAGAGAGTCAGAGAAAGGGGGTTTCTAGTTAAGGGGTGATATTGATCTAGCTAACTTGTTGTCTGCTTGTTTTGGACTAAACAAAGCTAAAGTAAGTTAAAAACAAGCCTTTTACATTGCTTTGTCTCGAATCCATAAAGTCATGCAGGTGAAGTTTCTCAATCTAAAGCATTCCTTTTTGCACAATATTATTATTTTACCATATTGATCTCATTTATGACACTCCAAGAGATGGTAAGTGACAATATACAGCTGGAAAAAATTCATCTTGAAAGAATAGGCAGAGTGCAGAGTATGCCCAGCAGCTCTAATTTAAATGAATGTTGGCTATTAAAATTTATGATTTTAAGAATGATCTAAAAAAGACAGACAATGAGTAAATAATTTCTTAAGAACAGCCCAGAATCGAGAGAATACAAAATTCAATTATCTTCAATGGTGCTGGTTAGATGGATAACACAATTGATGTAAAGAATATGCAGGTACTTAGTTTAACTGTTGAAGGTAATGAAATATTGTATGATGTTACTGCATATCAATATGAATAAATAGAGATCTGAAGAAATTTCTAAAAGGCAAACTAAAAACATTTGTGAATGGAATTCATTTATGAAGATAATATACGTGTACAACTATTTTTTTTTTTTTTAAAGTAGGCAAAGTATGTATACTTGGGCCATTCCTTTTGTTTTTAGTAAACAAATCTGATTGTCTATAAAAAGATGAAGACAAGTGTTACAATAGGTGACCAAGGTGCAAAGGAAGACTGGGTTCTCCTTCTTATTTGTATTTAGGCTAAGGCATTCTTTATTCTTTAATGAATAAGGGTATGTTCTTCAGAAAAAAAATACATTTAATTAGAAAGCTTTTAGTTTTAAAGTTGGAAGAGGATGGAAGGTATTTAAGGTCTATCAAGTCAGAATAAATAGATGACTGGCATTGAAAAAAAAAACAAGAGGCAGATACCTTAACAGTATAAAAAAACAGAACACAAAAATATATGACTGCCTATTGAAAGCCAAACAGAACAAAGAGACAAACACATGCCATCTTATGGTCGTGTTAAACATGCCTAGATAAGGCACTATCCATGATGCATTTGCAAGGGAAAAAAGGAAATGAAATAGAAGGGTGTTTCTATCATGTAGGGGCTCAGTTTCCATCTCTAACTTCATGAACACAAAGTCAGAGACTATGAAAACCAAAACCACTTCTTCACAGAATCCAAACAAAAAAAACAAGAGGCAGATACCTTAATAGTATAAAAAAACAAAAACAAAAAATATATGACTGCCTATTGAAAGCCAAACAAAATAAAGACACAAACACATGCCATCTTATGGTCATGTTAAACATGCCTAGATATCATCTATATCCATGATGCATTTGTAAGGGAAAAAAGGAAATGTCCAAGAAGGGTGTTTCTATCATATAGGGGCTCAGTTTCCATCTCTAACTTCATGAACACTGATCCATGAGCACAAAGGTTAGAGACTATGAAAACCAAAAACCCACTTCTCCACAGAATCCAAACAAATAAACACAAAATGTTCACAGGAATTCCAACCACAACCGAACACTAGGATTGCATGGAACACAAATCAGATGCAAAATAGCAATATACCAACCAAAGAAACGAGTCCATATAAAAGTCAGCTTATAAATTTTCTAACACAGCCACTAAAATCTACAAATAGGGCAACAATACATTACGGATCCAATATCTACAACACTAGAAATCAGTGTGGTAGCTTGAGCCGAAGGAAAGACTGGAAGCACCTAAGAAAATCAGCAAAAATATCACAAAAAAAATTAAACCAAACTCAGTCATCTGTATAATCAATTCCATAAATTTTTCCCTATCAAAACCGAGAGCAAAAGCCCCAATCGGGAATGACCATAAAACCGTACAAATAAATGAAGCTAGGGTTGAAGGAGAAAAAAAAAAAAACGAACCTGAAGCCGCGAATCTGATCTGAGCCAACCTAGAGTATGCGAAGAATGTTTCTGCGTGAAGAATAGAAGGAATTTCTCGATCAATACAAGCGATTTCGAAGATGATAGAAAGAGAGAAATGGGGAGAGAAAACATACGGGTTGCCTTTGAAGATGAAGCTCGCGTGAAAATCTGAGAGAAACACACCGGTGTTCTCTGATGAAATCGGTTCTGCGTGAAGAATCCGAGACCCAAGTTTCTGTCGATGGCGAAAAATGAAAAAGAGAGGCACGGGGGAGAGAAAACGCGGGGAGGAAAAATGAGAGAGGGAAGATAGAGGGAAAATAAAATCAAGCGGTTGGGCATTAAAAATGGAATAAAATAATACAATGATGAGTGTATAGTGCTACTTCAAATTTGAAGGAAACGGGAGAATCACTGTAGGTCAAAACTTCACATTTTAATGTTTGCCAAGACCAATGCAGCGGTATTTTACACTACTTCATCAATTTATGCATTTGGCTTGGCTTTTGATGAAGCCAATGCCAATGCTCTAAGTCGGCTAAAGGATGAAGCTAAGTTGAAACTTGAAAAGTAAATGGTAAAAGTAAATAAATCAGGTATCGAGTAATAACCGGATCCATTTTACCCGGCTAAAACTGGTTCAGAATTTCACCCCTTTTACCCGTTTTAGTTCGGGTAGGGTATTTTTGGGTATTCAGGTTAGGTCGGGTTTTTCGGATTAAATGTATAGTCCTATGTGTTTTGCACACAAAGAATGTGAAACACCTCTGATTGCTGGACCTCCAAGGGTTAGGCCAAGCTCCATGGGGGTGGGCCAAAACCTAGTGAAAAAACCCATTATAAATGCTACAGTAATTGAATGCAAAAAAATAGACATTTATGAGTTTATTTTATTAAGAAAAACTCTACTCAACCCCTGGTTTAATATCGCACACCACATACCACAAATCCAATTGTGACCCCATGTCACGATTCACAACCTCTCTCTTCGTAACCTATCCTCTTCTTCTTTGCGCTAAGCCTTTTGAGTTATGAGTTCCAACCCAACGGTTCAGAACCTCTCTTGATCTCTTCGTAACCCACCAAGAACTTGGTGAAATTCCACTTTATCATAGATCCCATGAATCCAGTTTTACTTGCTTTGAGGAACCTGTAGAGAGGCACTATATTTGACCCATTGCAACGAAACTTTTGAAATATTGGATATTCAAATTTGTATCTTATTTTTGCAAATTGTTCCCATCTCCTCACTTGTCCCAAGCTCTTGTTTTAAAAGCTGATTGCTTGTAAATGCCAAGATCTCCAAACCATGTCCTTATATCCACTGTAAAGCTCAGTCAACTGGGTGTAATTCGAATCTATAAACCCACATTTGGATGCAACGTTAACCACAAGAAGGACATTCCCTTTGTATATGCTGAGTTCAACGTCCTTACCCTTCGTGTCCTGCCCAATTCCCACAAAGAAATTTTCAAAGAAAGATCATGTTGGAGAGGGAGAAAAGTCCAAGAAGGTGATGGGTTTTGTGAATGAATTGAGGTAAAAATGTTACCTTGATAGTGAATTCATGGATAGATTTCTCTGTGACTGACTAGATTAGAGTAACTTGCATTTGTAAGAACTCCTTACAAGTAAATGTAAGTGAAAAAGATTTGTGGAGTTCAGCTGTTTAATGTTTGAAGTATTTTCATTTGGTCTATGCATTTTCTATTTTTCCAGAAGGCAATTTGCTCATGGGGCATTGAAGATCTTCATCTTAGCTCTTGTTGTATATTGAATTTTTTGCTATTTTCTTTCTGTGTGGAAGTGGGATTTTAAAGAATTACTCGGTGGGTATCGGCAATGCTGGGCGGAAAAACATAACAAATGGGCAATGGGTATCAGTAGCAAAAACAACTAATTGGGCCTATTGAATGATAAGCTGGGCGGTGGGGGAAAAACAACACTGAATGTTGAATGGGTGCCCCCCGGCCCCAGGGGGGGGGTTGAGGGGAGAACGACATGAGACAATGTACGCCGAGAGTTCAGGAAATTGATTTCGAAATGAGTCTAAAGGCAGCACCGTTTAACGTTTAGGAAAAAAAAAAAAGCAGGCCAAGTAGGTAGGTGTGGGGAGGTTGAGAAATAGTGGGAGGTTGTATACTTTTACTCTTTTATTAATAACTAAATATGTATTCTGCACACCGATCAACAGACTCGATACTCCTGCAAGACAAAGAATGTGAAACACCTTCGATTGCTAGATATCCTGAGGGTGAGCTAGGTCAAGCTCCGTGGGGATGAGAGCATCCATTCCAATTCTATTGATATAAAAATTCATTACATTAATTGACATAAATATTCTTCAAAAAAAAAATTGACATAAATAGAACTAGTTTAATTATGAATAATAATTTATGATTAAAAAATGAGAATAATACTATATACAGTCGTGCAGTAGACATACATCGCATAATTATTTTGAAAAATAGTGAAATCTAATATTAAAAATTTAATTTTTTCATGTATGTTCCTTATTTACTCATTTTTTTCAAAAAAATTATACGATACTTGCGTACTCCACGACTGTAAATATCATTTTTCATTTTAAAATTATGTTAATAGTAGTGAAATAATTTGAGTCGAAACATTTTATTAGGTTTTAAAAAATGAGAGAGAAAATTTTGAATAAAAATATTATAAAATTAAAAAATTATTTGAATATAATTATTTAATATTATTTTTATTTTGAAATTTGTAAAAGTTGTATTGATTTTTATGTTTAGACAATAATTAGATAACGATTAAATGAAAATATTAAAGATTTGAGATTGAAAAGTATTTTATATTTGAATGATATTATGAAAGAAATTATGAAAAATTCTAATCATTTTATTACTATTTATAACTATTTTACTGCTATTTACAAAATTATTACATCTTCTACACTCAACCCTAAGTCCCTTACACATTCATCCACAGTATGTATCTCTCTCTCTCTCTCTCTCTCTCTCTCTCTCACACACACACTTGATTGGCACCGGATAATGTTGCACTTGTGAAATTTGGACTCATCTGGCACAGCATTAATATTTCCCTTCCCCTTTAGCCACTGCCGTCAAGTTGTCCATAAGAGACAAGTCGTGCCATGTATTGCTTGCATCATTGAAATAATTAAAATTAAAAAAAATTGAAAAAAAAAGCGTGGGGGGCGATGGGTTTTGGTCTATATGCGGAACCTATTCAAAGCAGACTTATTAATGTTTGGTGTAAAGACAGTGTCAAAGTAGATTTCTTCCAAGTTAATGAAGAGTATATGCATGTATACAAATTGGTAAAATCATTGTTGGTAGGAGTTTTGAGGATCTTTTGCTTTTCTAAGATACATTATACAAATGAAAGCTTTTTTATTCTCTGATGGGGATAGGATAGTCGTTCATAAATTCTTGATGGCTAACTCCCTCCTAAACCATCCCAGCAACAGTCCTTTAGATGTTAACAGGAACCGTGAACATTCTTTCTTTATTGCCAAGTTCACAGCAACATAAACATTCTTTCTTTCCGATGTTTATGTTTTTTTCAGCCTTAATTTTCCTGGAGTCAGACACAGAGTAACTTTTGTTTCTTTTCTTGAAAAATCTCATCTTTGTGTTTGTAAAGGATGTGTCTCACCATCGAGCATGCTCAGTTAACCTGCAAGTCGTGTATGGATGGCACTAAATGCCTATAACCACTCCGATACTTAAGTTAATAATAGGTAATAGATAATTATTCAAGAACGAATCAGATCGATGGAGAGTTATCTGTTATCCATAGATATAGATGTAGAAGTCCATTCGATCAACACTGTAAATAGATTAAGTTCACACAGTATCTAGCCGTATTATGGCTTATTCCTCCTAGAAACAGGGTGGTCAAGCGGTCTATTGGGATGTCTATCCAAGAGTAATAGATCGTAGTGGGTATTTGAGCTGCAATTAGAGCCAGGCCACTATGGGAGCCTCTAGTGCCCCATTCGACAAAAATGTTAAAATTACTTCCAAACATAATGTCAATAAAATCTACAGGCATGAAAAGTAAAGATCAACACCGAAGGTGAAAAAGAATGACAAAAACCTCTCATAGATCAAATTTGTATATAAGCATGCAGCAGTCAGAAACTCTTCTTCATTAGCCCCCGTAGTGAGCAGAAACTCAAAAGGTGAAGTTGTCGAAATCTGAACTGAGAAAAACTTCACTACGATCCTAGTTATTGCAGAGGCTCTAGCGGCAAAATTATCTTTTAAAATGGCGGAACATCTCAACTATCCTTTCATCTCTTTAGTTGGAGACTCGGTGATTTCTTTCATTTATAAATAGGAAGAGGTCTGGCAAATATTCTCAATCTCGGATGACATTGCAAACTCGTTGAAATCTCATGATGATTAGAATTTTAACAATATAGATCGATCTCAAAATCAATTTGTGTATTCAGTTACACAATGAGCAGCTACAAACTTTTTATTTGTTAGGATTTTATTAGATATCATTCCTACTTGTATTTTTATATATTGAGAGTAAGAAAGACCATCCTCTTATGTTTGTAATACTCTTTTGTAATATGCAAGCTTGCTTAGAAGGAAAAAAAAATGTTAAGATTACATGTTACTCAAGAACAAGAAGCTGACATAAAGGGATCTTTATAAAGAAGTCATTTCATTAAGGCCAATTTAACTGTCATACGACAAACTGCTGAATCTACGTACATCTTCAAGCATCAGTTTTTACATTGATGGTGCCGCATAAACATCAACTAAAAATAAATTTGTGTGTGTGTTTTTTTTTTTTTACAAGTGTTAAGGGAAAAAAACCATTATACATAATCGGGCAATCAGTTTTCATCAGCAAATAAAACCAATCATACCATAGAGATTCAAAAACAGAGAAGAAAGAACTAGTGTTAAGAGTACTTACTGCATGATACGAGTCGAGTATGGCGATTTTCCTTGACGCTTAAAGTGTTTCGCCATGACGCAGTACTCGATTAAACCCCAGTCTTCCGCTTCGGAACATAAACTCAAAACTTCGTATGAAAGACCGGAAATTATCTCCGTAAGAGACAGAAAGCCACATCCAAAAACTAGGATTCCCAGCGTGGAATCATATATTTCACAAACCAACCTTAGCCGTGTCGGTCAAGAGCTCGGTTCCAGCAGGGTAAGACGCATAGAATTGATCAGCTCTAGAACACCCGGCTCTCATTCTGTAACACCAAAAACCCACAAAGCCAAAAAGCCCACAAATAGAAAAATGGAGGGGGAGAGAGAGAGAGATGGAGCTTGGTTGAACGGCGAGAGATTGACTGGATGGAGAGACACTTGCTGAAAAGTCAAAGAGGGATGATACTAGATCGGAAAAATATAGTTATAAGTAAAATTGTGTACTAATCTGTGTATTAATATGATGTGATTGATCAAAAAGTAAATTTTATTGAAAACAGTATTAATTTAAATTTTAAGTATAAATAAATCAGTATTAATAAACAGATTATTGCGTAACTGTGCTTGTATGTAGCAAAACTCTGCTAGATCACATGATTAAGCTTTTTTTCTTTTTTATAAAAATATATTTTGTTAATTCTTTAATCATTTAAAAAAATCATAAAATTATTAAAATATATTTTCTTAATCATTAAATAAATTAAAAAAAAAAACACAATCCATGAATTTTAGGGATGGTTATGGTCTCATTATCTAAATTATTATTTTATCATTATTTTTTATTATTTTATACTACAATTTATTATTATTTATTATTTTTCTATTTTTTTATTATTTATAAAATATTTAAAATAATTTCACTCCTCAAACATAATTTTAAAAGAATAATTCTATTTGCAGTCCCTACTTGAGGACTGCATGTGCAGGCCCTTTATTAAATGAGAAAAATTATCATTTTAAGAAGGACATTTTTGTAATTTTAAAAAATTTTAAATATAAAATTACCTAGGCCTGTATTGTAGTCCTCAAATGAGGACTGTATGTAGCATTGCTCATTTTAAAAATATATTTTATACGGGAGAATATCATTTTCTATAGTCAAATCAATGATAAAAAGACCAAGAACGAGAAAATTCCGGAAATATCCAGAAGGGTAAAGAAAAGACCACACTACACGTCATCTGTCATCATCCGGAAACTGGAAGCTTCCCCCAGGCGCTGCGCCGCTGAATATAAAAATACAACTGGCAGTACACAGTCCGACAACTCATGAGATAGGCAGTGAGCTCCTAAACCGTGTTCTTGCCATACATATCCCCTCCCTCCCTTCCTCCCTATCTTCCATATCTCAATACGTACGAACATCCGTCCACCCACGTCTGCAACACGACTTTTCCTTTATCATGTGCTATATTAATTTTTAAAGCTTGACTTTCGTTTCCAACTTCCCGTGTTCTGTCTATAAATACACCAGGATAAGAAGCCAACTTACTTTCATTCAACTAAATTCCAAAGGTTCTGGTGTCAGCGCTCGAGCACTCGAGAGTTGTTTTTTTCTCTAGTATTAACAGTTAGCAATTCAATCTTCGTCATGACCAAAGCTAAACACGATGCATCTTCTCCTTCTTCTTCTCCTCCTCCTTTGACGGATGAGAAGCATATTAGTGTGACATCTCCAAAATCAGCTCTGGGAAAATTATGTCGCAAACTGTCTTCGAGAAAGAGTACTGAAAGGCAGCGTTCTCTCTCGGATTCTGATTCCGAGACAACGAGCAAATTGATCTGCGAGCTCCAAAAGGTGTTCGATTACTTGGACGTGAATGGAGATGGTAAAATATCTCCTGCCGAGTTGCAAGGCTGCGTGACCACTGTGGGGGGCACTCTGTCCGTGGACGAGGCGGAAGAAACCGTGAAGTCGTCTGATTTGAACGGGGATGGGCTGCTGGACTTCGAGGAATTCCAGAAGCTAATGGAGACAAGCGGGGAAGATGAAAAGAATCACACGCTCAAAGAGGCTTTTGCCATGTATGAGATGGAGGGGTCCGGCTGCATCACTCCCACGAGCTTGAAGAGAATGCTAAGTCGACTCGGCGATTCCAAGTCCGTTGAGGATTGTAAAGCTATGATCCGGAAGTTTGATCTCAATGGAGATGGCGTTCTGAGCTTTGAAGAGTTCAGAGTCATGATGCACTGATCCACCCAATATTGCTGCTATTCAGCAATAATGTTTCCCCTTTTCTTTGCACTTAGTTCTTTCTTTTCGTACATATTGGTTAATATGAGATTTGATCAGTCTTACAACAATATGTATATATATATATATATATAATTTGATTACGTTTGGTTTGAATTCATTCATGGACTGTTTCAGCACCATTCTTTATGGATTATCTTGCATTTTCCCCATTATTTCAAGATACCGAGCAACACTCGCTCAACCAAAAAGGCGAGACACATAAAATTCTCACTTCCTTCGTACCTTTAGGTCCACCAAAAAAGAAAAATTGAAATGCTCAGCCTCAAAGAGCCGAGAGGGATAGACATAAATAAGTAAAGGGTAAAGACAAAAAAAGACAAATATTGTTTAGATAGTGAGATGTAATGAGATAATTTTATATAAAAGTATTATTTGAATATTATATTTTAATATTATTATTGTTTTATTATTTAAAAAAATTGAATTATTTATTATATTTTATATTAAAATTTGAGAAAATTGTAAAGATATGATGGAATGAGAGTGCATTTCAATCTAAACGGCGTGAAAGAGGTATCTCAATCCTAGGTAAGAAATATAACAACAATACCAGATAACATTGAAAAGATTTGCAAAATAATTGAACACAAAATATTCAACAGGGGAAACAACACATGTTACTTCATTTCTACGTTGAAAGTCAATCTTAGATTGATTTTGTCAAAAGTTTTTTTTAAAGTCCCGGGATACACGGAATGCGGCTATCATGAATTGTAAAAATAAGCAATCTAAACGCCACCACAGAACAGTCTGAACTCTTACCCACACGTCAGACACGTGTTATAAAGTAGACACAAATTAAGAAAAATATTGTTTTGCATGCACAGAAAAAGAAAATAAACAGAAACCTTTGGCATATTCAAGCTCCTATATTCCATTGAGTGTAACCACAACATTGCGTGGAGTAGCGTTGTCACGATGTTCACACAGCCATATACCCTGAAGCACGATAGCAGAAAGAAACAGAGTCTTATATGATAATATTGCAGGGAGAGGTCCAACTGCTTATAGAGCTATTTACCAAGGATGCTTTAGACATGACCTAATTTAAATTCATGCATTCGTGCATGTGTTACCATAGAAGAGGAGAGAGATGATAGATGGTCAAAATGAGGATATACATGATTGAAAAATGACCTCACTTGACACCTCTTCGTTACTGAACGCGAGGAAAGGGATGAGAGAGAGAGAGAGAGAGAGAGAGATGCCCAGCAAAAGACTATTGGCAAGACCTGTAGTGTTTTGTAGATGTTTTACCTATGCCAGAATCTTTATGATCCTTTTAATACATACACACACACTTATTTTATATAAATAAATATATATATTTTCCAAAGGATTAAAAAGCGAATTGCATCCTTACACTTGATGAAGTTAAGCCCTATGCAACTAGGTCCAGAAAATGGCTAACCTTGCAATTTACACCATCAGAACCATCTATCCTTTATGTGTAATATAAGGAAATATTTTCAATTTTTTCGTCTATATCTTTGACCGAGCATTATGGTGAGAGCAAAAAGATCTCAACTAGGCTGTAAAAGATTAAGACATGCACATATAGTGTCTCACAGCAATTTTTTCTGACCATCTTTATCACAAACCAAACAATAAGAGGATTGGAACTGCCTCCCACGTATGATTCATTGATATTTTTCAATTTAGTTTTCTACTTTTCCCTTGGCTTTATCACTACAAATTCCAACATGTGTGTCCCAAAGCAACTAATTTCCATAAACATCATGTTAGATGTAAAGCATGGGAAACATCCACTTGAAAATTCTCTTGATCATTTATAACTTTCAGAGGGAAATATACCTGCCAGGTTCCCATGTTAAGCTGCCCATTTGTAATTGGAACCCTGAATAAGAATGGACATAGTTAATTAGAAACCGGGGAGTTGGGGACAACAAAAATTCAGAGTAAATAAACAGTTTTAACAAGTATGAGATCATCGCACGTCAGAGTGCAGCCAAACATTGAAGATTTGATATGGGCTGGCATATCATCTGGGCCTGCAGAAATTACACAACAAAATCAACACTCTTGTACAGGGAATGTTATATATTAAATGAAACAGTATTCATGGAATTCAAAAAAAAAAAACTCTTAACTCAAACATATGAAAGCTACGAACCTTCAATCGTATGTTTCCAAGGTGCAGACCTTCCCTGAAAATAGATGTTCAAAAACCACGTAAGGTCATGTTAGATTACATTGGTTGCTGCATGAAATACTAAACAAGACAAACATACCTCAGGAACTATCCTATTGAGGAATGTCTCAGTATCATCTCGAACATCAGAGTCGTAATTCTCATTGATAGTAAGAGAAGCACTTGTATGTTGCACTAAAACGCTTAAAATAAAACATTAATTCCAATCAACTAAATTGACACCGAACGTGAAGGGAAAATTATTATATGGATCTTATATTACTTACGGAAGAGATGAGCAAGGCCACACTGAAATTCTGACAGATCTTGTGCAATTTCCTTCATTATCTGGTATTTCGAAAACAATCAGTAACATAAAATATACCATTTTACCTATATATAAATAAGTTCCAAGCTAACATAATAAAGATTATCGTATTAGGAATTGGGAATACTTTGTAGACTCAAAACTAGAACTCCTTTCACACGTGAACGGGTGGAGAACACACGAACAGTAGTTGGAAGGGGGAGCAAAATAAGCTCATATTATCCATTCCAAGTAGGATGATGGAGGTGATGCAGTGATGCTGTATAAGTTTCCCTTCGGATACTTATGTTTTATTTGGGCTGCAAGCTGTGAGAAGCATTTTTTTAAGTTGTAACAGGTCGGTATACTTCACCAATCCTCGGTCAAGTATCAGAAAATCGGGTAGAACTCAAGACAAGATTTGATTTGAAAATCTCTATCTTTTGATAATAAAAAATAAAACTTTACGACAGGTGATGACAGGCTGTTTCGGTTATCTTGAGGTTGCGAGGGGCAGGAAACACTAAACACTATATGTAAAAAGTTCGGTAATATCAAACTCTAGTCTGTTCGAATGAGGCAGAAATTCGGTCCCCAACATCAGAAAAATAAAATGCATAAAGAGAGATTGGTTGGTAAAGAGGGGTAGGTTTGAGCAGCTATTTAGTGCTTACTTCCACTATCGAGGAAACAGACAGACCCATCTAAGAGATGACAAGAAGCCCTGGCAGCGAATCAAGAATTATTCAATACGAAAGGATCAATTAATCGGGGGAAGAATTCGAATGGTGCTATGGGTACCTTGGGGGTGATGAGATGACAGCCTCTTATCTGGGGAGGCAGCGTTATGGTCTTCTGAGCCCACTTAGGAGCCGCCGCCGACATCGAACCCGGATCCTTTGCGGTGCTCGGTGAGTACAGAGACCTCACACGAACGGGAGCCGAGAAAGGCTTCGCAGCTAAGAACACCGAGGATGTTTGCATGGGTTGCAAGCCCACCCACTTCCAACCAAGCAGCCCACGAAAGTTCCAGAGCTGGGGTGCGCTGGACAGAAGAGGCAGCAAGGTCAATACAATCGACAAACAAATGCTAGTCCTGTAATTGTAACCCCTGCCGCACATTACTTGCCGCTAGATGTGCGTGTGGTGTGGTGTGGTCAGCCCAATACAATTTCATGGGAAAATCTATGCAGAGCATTGGTATTGGATTTTTCTTCCAAATCTTTAAAATCTGTGTAATTTTTTAATATTTAGTTAATCACTCAATATTTAAAATCTATATTGAATTAGCGATCACATTCTTTATAATAATAAAATATTATTATTTTTTATTATTTATATTTCTTTAATTAATTTATATTTTTAACTATTTTTTTATTTTATTTTCCTAATCTTCAATAACCTTCAACAATTATATTTATTTTTATTTTCACAATTCAATAATCCATAATATAATAATATCATATGTACATAGATAGTAAAATCTCATATGTAAATAAAAATCCTATTTGTACCATCCATAAAAATCTCATATCTATAATATAATAATTTATATTTCAAAGTTAATCCAAGTTCAGATTAAAATTCGAACTTTGACCACTATCAGACAATGTCATGGCATGATTTTGAAAATTTTAGACTGCATTTAGTTTGTGATAATCAAGGAGATCTGGGTAGATAGAAAAGTTGAAGAGACTTTCTATTCTTCTCCCTAGACTTTCTATTTTCCCACGTTTGGGTGTATGGAATATTAAGTTCTTACAGTTGGCCATGGACACTTGGGGAGCTTCTTTCGTTTCTTGGGCTTTATGATGTTTTCTGTTGTCCTTGGGCTGAAAAATGTTTAGCTAGCATTCAAAGTATTGGAAAAATTCAGCCTGGGTTTCAAGCGTCTCAGATGAGGTATATTGATAATGGTGGAAAATTTCTTTTATCAAACAACAGTCAATTTTCTTTTGGCTTCCACCCAACCTCAGATGTCACATTATTTCTACTAATAATCAGTCAACACAAAGAGTACAAGAGTAATCTGGTCTGCCAATAGAGGTTCCCCAGTTGCAAATTATGATAATTTTGTGTTCGATGAAAAGGGGGAGTGTGTTCTTGCGAAAAGAAGACAGTGTGCTTTGGTCAGTAGAAACTGGTGATAGTGGAGTTTCTGCGATGGAGAAGGCCGCACAGGTGAAAGGAGAACGCGGGAGAGAGAGGGAAGAAGAAGAGCTGCGGGAAGGGGGTGAAAATATAATAAAAAATAGATTTAGACTTGCTACAGTAGTTTTCATATTTGAAAAGAAGAATAGAATTACTCATATTTGAGATAAAAACAATTTGGCTAATTCAATGTAGAACAAATGTAATGATATTCTTCAAATTTTGAAAATGAAAAGGCATTTGGCTAAACCAATGCCAATGCTTGCACAAGAAGAATCATTAAAAAAAAAAATTACATAGTTTAATATGATATAGTAAATGATAATATTTTTCTATTGTAAAATAGATGTAACGTATTATATTAGAATTTATAAGATAATTTTTTGTAATTCTTTTGGTACACCTAAGATTTAAAACTTTGTTTCAAACATGTTTGATGAGTCATGTTTCTATGTCTCACCTAAATGATTATTTCTTCTTTTTTCCTAAGGGGGGGGTTTCGAATCCAGATTTTCTATTTAGAGAACCGGGTCATATGTCATCATACCATCATGCTCTTGGCATCTAAATGATTACTTAAATGCCATAAAATGGGGTCTGCATTAGAAAATGATCCCAGACCAGATTAAACATATTCGATTTTGGGTCTTACATTCGTATTCTTCATTCATCAGTTGTTTTTTCTTTTCATATATATGAAAAAGCTACTTCTCTCTCTGTTGAATCTCAAGTAAATAGACAACCTTTTATCACTAAAATCAGTGACAACGTACTCATTTCAATATAACATCTTCTGATTCTCGTACTAATTGTCTTGTTGTTGCCTTTTCTTTAGGTTGCAGTCTTGCTTCTAGCTCACATGCAGCAGCTCTATTACTCAGCAGGCAGTGCAACAGCAAACGCTAGTTTGATTAACCATGATCTGCTGATGTATTCAGTATTTGTATGCTAGACATATTTTTTGCTACCCAGAAACTTCTTTTTTTTATAATTGTTTTTGCACCAATAGAAAGAGCATTATCATTTCATAACTCACTCAGGGTGGGAGCTAAATCAGAATACAAAATTATAGGCAAAGCAAAAAACCATTATCTCCATCTCAATGCCCAGGTAAACCAGCTTTTTCTACCACAAATAAGCCTCTAACTTCCTGAAGAGAATCATGAAACTGAAAATATTGATGAGTATATCCACTGGCTCCTGACTCAGCCAGGGAATCAGTAAACTTGTTTATCTTCCTATGTTCAAGACTAATGTATACACGCATGCTTTGTCTCATGACTATAATCTCTTCCCACACATCCAAACCCAGAAACCAAATAATTTCTTGCTCACTTTTTTATGGAATGCTAATCCCCATAGTTCTCTCAAGGCTTCTCTGCTAAAGGGAAACTCATGTTTCATTTTGATGTACTGTCTGCATGTGCTGGTTTCTAGACACCACAGACGCAAATCTTGGACAAATTCTACCATGACTTCATATCTTCAATTGCTGAAGCCATGCATGCCGTGGGGAGTAAGTCCATCCGTACGGATGTGCAAGTTGAAGTCATGCGCTGGATGTATAAAACAAACTAGGATTCCCTTGAAAGTGAGATGTTGAATAGTTGATGACTTGGGTATCCGCTATGAAAGAATTCTTAAACCTTTTTTTTACTCTCCTCGGCCATAGAATTTCCAAGGTCGGGAAATGAATATTTGAAAGAAAGGAGACATCGAAGTACTTCCCAATAATCCCTACGACTTTGGCTCCTCTCCATTCCACTTTCTCATGTGCTCCGCGAGTCAATATTCAATAGGCCGGGTGCGAAGACTGATAGCCCAAATCCTACGTAACACCAAACGCTTGACTGACTACCCTTAGTGCCTTCTTTTGCGTAAATGTATTTTTCTATATCTTTTAAATATGACTTACGAGCCGAGTGACTCATGGAGGGACGGATTATCTGAACAGGTTCTTCTTTAATTTTCTGACTATAATTATAATCCCCCCCATTACGAAAGTGGCAAGACGGGACTTGAACTCCCCACTCTGCATTGCTCTCTCTCTCTCTCTCTCTCTCTCTCTCTCTCTCTCTCTCTCTCTCTCTCTCTCTCTATCTCTCTCTTTTGTGCCTTTATACAAGCACAGATNCTTCCTATGTTCAAGACTAATGTATACACGCATGCTTTGTCTCATGACTATAATCTCTTCCCACACATCCAAACCCAGAAACCAAATAATTTCTTGCTCACTTTTTTATGGAATGCTAATCCCCATAGTTCTCTCAAGGCTTCTCTGCTAAAGGGAAACTCATGTTTCATTTTGATGTACTGTCTGCATGTGCTGGTTTCTAGACACCACAGACGCAAATCTTGGACAAATTCTACCATGAATTCATATCTTCAATTGCTGAAGCTATGCATGCCGTGGGGAGTAAGTCCATCCGTACGGATGTGGAAGTTGAAATCATGCACTGGATGTATAAAACAAACTAGGATTCCCTTGAAAGTGAGATGTTGAATAGTTGATGACGTGGGTATCCGCTATGAAAGAATTCTTAAAACCTTTTTTTACTCTCCTCGGCCATAGAATTTCCAAGGTGGATTGTGTCAGGTCGGGAAATGAATATTTGGAAGAAAGGAGACATCGAAATACTTCCCAATAATCCCTACGACTTTGGCTCCGCTCCATTCCACTTTCTCATGTGCTCCGCGAGTCAATATTCAGTAGGCCGGGTGCAAAGACTGACAGCCCAAATCCTACGTAACACCAAACGCTTGACTGACTACCCTTAGTGCCTTCTTTTGCGTCAATGTATTTTTCTATATTTTTTAAATATGACTTACGAGCCGAGTGACTCATGGAGGGATGGATTATCTGAACAGATTCTTCTTTAATTTTCTGACTATAATTATAATCCCCCCCATAACGAAAGTGGCAAGACAGGACTTGAACTCCCCACTCTCTCTCTCTCTCTCTCTCTCTCTCTCTCTCTCTCTCTGTATACCTCTCTGATTTGAGCCTTTAGAAAAGCATAGCAATCCCCTTTGGGAGTTGGGAGAAAATTAAGATGTCTAAACTCTACTTCATTTTTTGCCTTGTTTTGGTTGAGTTGCTGCGGAGACAACCACAGCTCTCCTTTGTACAAGGCCAACAAATCTACGTGGACAACAAGCAGCTCGATTGCGACAAGCACCCCAATTTCACGCGTGGCTTTGCATGCAACGGTTTCCAATCCTCGTGCCAAGCCTATCTCACCTTCCGATCCAATCCTCCTTATGACTCTCCAGCGGCCATCGGCTTGCTCCTGGGCACCCAACCCGATCTCATTGCCCAGGCCAACAACGTCTCCAGCTTCGGCACCATTCCCACCGATAAACAAATCCTCGTCCCCATAAAAAATTGCTCCTGTTCGGGTCCTTACTATCAGTACAACACATCCTACAGGCTGAACAGTACATCTGAGACCTACTTCATCCTCGCCAACAACACGTACCAGGGGCTGACAACCTGCCAGTCCATGACGGCTCAAAACCCTTACGACGTTCGCAATCTGATGGTGGGGCAGAATCTGGAGGTGCCCCTTCGGTGTGCTTGCCCTACTTCCAGCCAGGTTGCTACTGGGGTTAAGTACTTGCTCACTTTCATGGTCACCTGGAAAGATGACATTTCTTCTATTGCTGAGCTATTTGGTTTGGAGGAGCAGAGCGTTCTGGATGCAAACGAGCTGTCTCCGGATGACATAATCTACCCTTTTACACCCATTCTAGTTCCCCTCAAGAGCAAGCCCACTAGTATTCAGAGAATAGCCTCTCCGCCCACAGCACCGCCGCCTCCCCACTCTCCCCCCACCGTCCCTGCTGGCTCTGGGAAATCTAAGAAACGTTGGGTATTTGTGGGTGTTGCCATTGGAGCTGTTTCTTTGCTTGTTCTCTCAGCTTCCTCACTTTGGTTCTTCTGCGGCCGACGCCTCTACTTTCACCAGAAGGCTGCAACCGATCCAGTACTCCCAACTCAGGCAGAACCTTGTAAGAATCCCCCGCATTTGCCCCCTAAAAATTTTATGTCTACCGAAGGCGTGCGTTATGCTGTCGAATCCTTGACCATGTACACGTTTGAAGACTTGCAAACGGCAACTGGATTGTTCGGGGAAGCTAACAAAATCAAGGGTTCTGTCTATCTTGGATCCTTTCGGGGTGATGAAGCTGTTGTGAAGATCATGAATGGGGATGTGTCGGGAGAGATCGATTTGTTGAAGCGCATCAACCACAACAACATCATCAGGCTTTCTGGCTTCTGCGTGCATGGCGGGAACACCTACCTTGTTTACGAGCATGCGGATAATGGATCCATTAGTGATTGGCTTCACTCGAACAAGCATCAAGTATGTCCTCCTCTGACATGGAAGCAGAGGCTTCAGGTTGCCTATGACGTGGCGGATGCCCTCACCTACCTCCACAACTATGCCAACCCTCCCCATATCCACAAGAACTTGAAGACCAGCAACATTCTTTTGGATTCAAATTTCAGAGCCAAGCTTTCCAATTTTGGACTCGCAAGAAAAATGGAGAACGAAGACGGAGGATTCCTCCAACTGACCAGACATGTGGTCGGTACTCAGGGTTACATGGCACCCGAGTACATCGAGAACGGAATGGTTACTCCTAAGCTAGACGTGTTTGCATTTGGGGTTGTGATGTTAGAGCTCTTATCCGGTAGAAAAGCAGCCGCCGAGAAGGATGGACGAGATCGTGAAGACTCGCTATTTGCATCCATAAGAGTGGTGCTCGAAGGAGACAATGTTAGGGAGAAACTTCGAGGATTCGTTGATCCTTCTCTTGGGCATGAGTACCCTATGGATTTAGCTTACTCCATGGCCCAGCTAGCTAAAAGCTGTGTTGCCCATGACCTCAACTCTCGCCCCGCCATGCCAGAAGTTTTCATGGTTCTGTCGAAGATTCTTTCCTCCTCATTGGACTGGGATCCATCCGACGAGCTTGAACGTTCAGAATCAATTAGTCATACTCGTGGCAGATAGATGGCATAGCTTATGATATTGCTTCACGAGATTGAGATGCACAATGAACTAAAGCAATTCAGTGGCGTCAGGTCGTGCTGTGGTAGTAGCAGAAGGAATGAATCTGTTTTATACTAATAATCATAATAATCAGACCCTATTGTATGTTTCACTCTTGGTATACATAATAGTAAGCAGTTCTACTCATCAAGACTCAGATCTTTCTCTGATAGTTATAGTGATGGGTTTGACGATGGTTGAACCTTTTTGTTAGTTACACAATTATATTCAGCAGAGGAATTTTAAATTTTGATGGATCCATTTGCATATTCTCCTTCTGGATGTTGAGTTTCGAAAATCGTGGGTCATGCTCAAGATTCTTCCATACACAGGCAAATAAGTACATGTAAAATAAATGCGGTTTTGTTGCTTGACTAAACCAATAAAAAGTTCAATCAAGATAACCATTAACAGAGGAAAAATCATATTCTTGGCAGTAGCTAAAAAAATGTCTTAACATATCAATGACATTAGTATAAAAACGTGACTAAAAAACCAAATTCATCAGCACAGTAACATTTGCTAACAGAATGTAAATGAGTAAATAAATGAGTTAATGTCACAAATTCCTAACATTGCGCAATGACTAAAACCTTATTTTTTGACAGCAGCATGCTAAAGTAAATGTACTATACCTAATCCATATAGAGATGGGAATCGGTAAGATTACATAGTCTACAGGAATTAGAGGATTATATAGTCTACAGGAATTAGAGTTTCAGCACGCCTCTCCAACTCAGTTTTATGCGGAGATAGAGCAACCGAGAAATTTTCAATTAGAGGGTAGTGATGAAGTTGGAATCTTAATATCCTACCTCCTATGCATCATACTATAAGTTTCTGCAAAACCTTCCAATATCTGACACAAGAAGGGTTGGTATGAATTGCTCGGAGTACCCATCTCTCTGGACTCTGACAGAACTCAACGTTGGATGTAGAGTTTGGTGCTGATTTCGATTGTCTTGCGAGCAGATGCATTTGAAAGAAGAGTTCTGCGGGCCTCATTTCTGTGGAAACACAAAAGCACATCAGAAAATTTAATCACAAAATAACTATTGAACTTTTTTTATCAGTAAATAAGAGCTTTATTAAAAATAGGCATGGCCAAGTACACAGAGACCACAAAATAACTATTAACTGCAGGCAGGATTTCATGTGGATGACATTGCCAATATGGCCACCACCGCATGACATATAAGGAGAAGAGGAGGTTGTCTAAAGAAAGACATCAAATGCCCATGTTGTTAATTTTCTCTTCTAGCATTTTTTTTACAGGTACAAAAACTTTTATTAATAAGCTGAAAAGGGCGTTACCCGGGAACACGGGTAGCATGCAACAAAAAAAAAGTCTAGAAATTAATTTCAAAAGCTATATGGTATATTTCTACCGAACCTACACCTTGAAAGGGTCCACCTAATTATTATAAACACCGGATCAAACTCATGTACATCACAGAGGCAACATACCTGGTGGCCAAGAAAACCACTCAAGACGGAGGTTTCTCTCCCACTTTTCTTTAGAACCAAGGCTTCCCTCTGCCTGAGCCAGCAATAGTGAGACAATTGGCAGAGGAACGAGAGAGGCTTCTTGAGCTTTAGTGAGACTCTTAATAGCAAATGATAGGAACTGTGAACCACACAACCGCCTGGCAAGCTCCATGCAGGTAGCACCTAACCCAAGAAGTTCAATATAGAAAGAAGCAAAACAAAAACAATATTATATTCCACGAAAGGGGAAGGGTAAGAGTCCCGATCATCAATAAGGATAAAACTGGGAAACATGATAACAGCACCCTATTAGGCCAAATGACGTAAACATGATCATGCATGTTAAATTTAACATATTTCATGGTCAAGTTATCTTTCTAGTCAAAATTGTTTGAGTTTAGAACAGTGCATTTAACGCTCCAATGGAAGGCTCAAACCACATGGCTTATATTCCAAAAGGACTAGTCAATCTTTCAATTGGAGCCCATTAGAACCTTACAAAGAGTAAGAACTTCTCATTCCCAAACAATGTGGGATCTCATACACCACCTTATCCTTATCATATGGGTTATCACAATCTCTCATCCTTAAATTCCTGACATTCTCGTCAGGACAGTCAATCATATAGGCACGTTCCAATACCACATTTCTAGTTGGGATGGATTTTGATACCATTTGTAACGCACCAATGGAAGGCCCAAATCACATGGCCTATACTCTAAAAGGACTAATCAATCTTTAAATTGGAGCCCATTGGAACCTTACAAAGAGTAAGAACTTCTCATTCTCAAGTAATGTGAGATCTCATACACTACCTACCCTTATCCTTATCATAGGAGTTATCACAGTGCAATTAATAGAAAACATAACAGTCAGTAGCAAAAATGAATGCAGACAAAGTACGACAAAACAGAATCTGAAATGGATTAGTTACCATGACAGAAAACAAAGCAGCTCTCAGTACCAGCCAAAGAACAAGCTTGGTCAAGAAACTCTTCTGCAGAAAGAAAATCCTGGTTCCATATAGAAATCAGACCCCACACCATATTAAATATGGCCATCCACATATTCCACGAATAATTCCTCTCTTTTGAGGAATCTCTGAAGCTAAGTTCTAAAATGTTTGAATCAGTTTCCATATCATATCGTGCTTCCATAAATTTCAGACATATCCAACCAATCTGATAATCTGTCTTGAGTTCCAAGCATCTTGTATACTCTTTCTGAAGATTTCTAATATCACCTTCAGCAGCGTAGGCACGGCACAATTGTAAGTGTGAAAAGAATAGATAAGCATCAGGAAGCAAAAGTACTGAAGCAGTTTTGGCATGGTTGATGCAGCTAATTTTATTCCCAATTTGCAGGCTGATCTCAGAAGCACAGAGTAAAAGCTCGTGGTTTCTATAAGACATGTCTGTCGTTGAGTACAATCCACTGGAAAGTGCCACAGATATTAGCCGCTCAAGTATAACACAGAGATGATGAGGAAATCTCTCTTCGCGTGCCTTTTGTAGAAGATTGAGTATAAGCAAGTACCGAAAATTAGGATTCCAGGGTTCTCGATGGAAGCATCTGGCATGTGAAAGAAAGAGCAGGGTATAAATATTTCTCTGGGAAGCGCACATGCTTATTTAATTACAAACTAAGAAGCATAAATCATAAATAAAACCATAAGCTAGTTTGCTGAAGACTTCTAAGCAAGATGTTCTTTTGCAAGATCTAATAACTAAAAATATAAGAGAAAGCCTGGGTGCAAAACAACATTCTTCCAAGAAAGCAAGGAATCTACTAAAGCTTTGTGAAGCCAATCATCTCACTGATCACATTATATCCCGCATCTCAAAAATAGTACAATATCTTCCGCACAGTAACCAGATGACATTGATTTTGAAACGCATAAAAACAGGTAGCTTCATTTAGAAGTTTATGAAGAATGATAAATTGCAACAGAAAAATATATAAAGGCATAATAGAAAGTGACGGTACTTTTGCAGCTGTTGAATAGCTCCAGGTTCATTCATGCAGTGGTATGTACATGTTGGAAAAGAAAACTTTGGGTTCTTATTGCCTATCGCATAACAAGCAACTGCTCCAGCACCAAGGATTTCACTCGCTGATTTTAAACCTTGATTTGGAAGGTTAAAATCAAGGTCTGGGGCATCTACATTGCAGCACCTAGTTGCAAGATGAGTATCATTCCAATCCGTACTAGAGAGCAGAAGATAACCAAGTAGGTTCCTGTTACCAGAAAGTTCATCAGAAGATACTCTAAAATGAGGACATAAACACTAAAGATAATCATTAAGTTTGCAAAACAACATAATGTATCATAACACAAAATCCTAGGCAATTAAAAAAATATGCACATGAAACATGAATAAATTTTTCTTGATTAGTAAACGGTAGTATTAATAAGGATAGGCATAGCCCGAGTGCACAAGATGGTATATAAGAGATAAAACCTATCTAGGTTGTAATAGTGAAAACAAGAAAATCATGCAAATTTAGGCCATTAAAATCTACAGCAATAGCCCAAAGGAATAATGTACGGAAAAATAAAGATCGAAGCTCCTCTAGTGCCCGCTCCTTATTTTCGACTATCCATTCATTACGTTCTGGCCATATGCACCACATAATGCAAACAGAGACCATATTCCACACAGCTTTGATTTGCGGAGCACCATCCGGAATTGTCCAGCTGGCCAATAACTCAACCATTGTAGTAGGCATCACCCAGCTTAACTCTATTCGATTGAACACTTCGCTCCACACAGCTATAGCTGTCTCACAATATAGCAAGAGATGATCCACTATTTTGCCAACTTTCTTGCACATACAACACCAATCTAAAATAATTACCCGGTTTCGCTGATTATTGGTTGTCAAGATCTTACCCAGGGCCATTGTCCAAGTGAAGGTGTGCTTTGGGGGGCACCTTATTCCTCCACAATCTTCTCCATGGGAAATGAGAATTTGGTAAAAGTGTAAGAGACTTACAGAAAGAGCGAACCAAGAAGGTACCCTTACCTACAGGTTTCCACCACAGCTTGTCAACTATAATTTATTCATGTTTCACTTGTCTAAAGGAGGCCGGGTGACTCTAATCAAGAGTACTCTCTCTAACTTACCAACTTATTTTCTGTCTTTATTTTCAATTCTAGCTTGCGTGGCAACACGGATTGAAAAACTCTATCGTGATTTCTTATGCAGTGGGATGGGGATGAATTCAAGTTTCATCTAGTCAACTGAGATAAGGTGTGCAAGCCAATTCTTCCAGGTGGGTTGGGGATAAAGAACTTGAGAACGTTTAATCAAGCTCTATTTGGGAAATGGCTTTGGAGATATAATATGGAACCAGAAGCTCTTTGGAAACCGGTGGTAGATTGCAAACACGGCAGCTTATGGGGGGGTTCGTGTACTAGAGAGGAGAATGGGATCTATGGTGTGGGGGTTTGGAAGCACATAAGACGAAGGTGGGGGGTGTTTACTCACCATGCTAAACTTGTGGTGGGGGAGGGTACTCGCATAAAATTTTGGAGGGACATTTGGTGTGGGGAGGAGGCTCTAAATGACTCTTTTCCATCCGTTTTCTGAGTGACGTGTGACCAAGAAACTTCAGTGGTGAATCTCATGATTTGTTCAGGGGACCAAGTCAAATGGAACGTCACCTTTAGTAGAGCAGCCCAAGATTGGGAATTCATGTCCAAGTGAAACATGAATAAATTATAGCCAATATAAGTAATTTCTTTTTAAAAAAAATTATAACCAAAAAAATTACTTATATTGGCTATACTTTATTCATGTTTCATGTGCATATTTTTTTAACTACCTAGGATTTTGTGTTATGATACATTATATTGTTTTGCAAGATAATTTTCGGTACTTGTGTGCATGTGCCCCATGTCACAGGTTCGATTCTCCCTTGGATCAATGTAACGCCCCAGTGGAAGGCCCAAACCATATGGCCTATACTCCAAAAGGACTAGTCAATGATACAATTGGAGCCCCATTAAAATCTTATAAAGAGCAAGAACTTCTCCTTCACAAGCAATGTAGGGATCTCATACACCACTTACCCTTATCCTTATCATATGGGGTATCACAATCTCCCCCCTTAAATTTCCGACGTCCTTACCAAACCTATCCGTTGTAGGTGGCACGACTCAGGTCCTACATTTCTGGTTGGAACCTCGCTCCGATACTATTTGTAACGCTCCAATGGAAGGCCCAAGCCACATGGTCTATACTCCAAAAGAACTAGTCAATAATACACTTAGAACCCCATTGGAACCTTATAAAGAGCAATAACTTATTCTTCCCAACCAATGTGAGATTTCATACACCACCTGCCATTATCTTTATCATATGGGATATCACAATCAAACTACGATTTAAGTGGGAGATCATGGCGATGGGTTGCTACGTTAGTCTCCCCAAGGTTTAGGTTCCATGGGTGAGTCCTAAGGGCTTTGACGTGGGAAGTAGCAACCCATCGCCTGATCTCCCACTNTATTGTTTTGCAAGATAATTTTCGGTACTTGTGTGCATGTGCCCCATGTCACAGGTTCGATTCTCCCTTGGATCAATGTAACGCCCCAGTGGAAGGCCCAAACCTTATGGCCTATACTCCAAAAGGACTAGTCAATGATACAATTAGAGCCCCATTAAAATCTTATAAAGAGCAAGAACTTCTCATTCACAAGCAATGTGGGGATCCCATACACTACTTACCCTTATCCTTATCATATGGGGTATCACAATCTCCCGCCCTTAAATTCCCGACATCCTTACCGAACTTGTCCGTTGTAGGTGGCACGACTCAGGTCCTACATTTATGGTTGGAACCTCGTTCCGATACTATTTGTAATGCTCCAATGGAAGGCCCAAACCACATGGCCTATACTCCAAAAGGACTAGTCAATGATACACTTGGAACCCCATTGGAACCTTATAAAGAGCAATAACTTATTCTTCCCAACTAATGTGAGATTTCATACACCACCTGCCATTATTTTTATCATATGGGATATCACAATCAAACTACGATTTAAGTGGGAGGTCAGGGCGATGGGTTGCTATGCTAGTCTCCCCAAGGGTTTAGGTTCCATGGGTGAGTCCTAAGGGCTTTGACGTGGGGTGGTTCCCCCGTCTTCAAAAAAAAATTATAGCCAATATAAGGATGCCATCAGAAGCTCCTAGAATAGAGAAAACAAAAGGATTAGAACATACATCAGATTTCATCCATACAAAGTGAATAGAAGATTTCATCAAGTTGCCGTCGTGAACAACTTTGAATACTAAATTTTCTTTTTTAATTCTCAACTTTGTTTTCTGATGCACTGCATTTCTTGATTTATCTACAAGTTCTTACAAGAATTCTACAGCAGTTCCCATAAGTTAAAGATAGATGAGCTTTCTTTATTAGCGTCTTAGCATGTATGAATGAAAAAATATATAGTTTGTGAAATCTATTTACTGGGCAATGGCCTCAAAATATAAACTCCACTGTAATACATAATTTAGTTTATTCATAAGTCATCTGGGGACAAAATTAAGACTTGCATAAATCATTATAATAGATAACTACCATATAGCCGAAAACTAAGACCGCAGTAATGAAGTGCGAAGTGCTAGAATGAGTGTGGGAGTGCAGAGTGTACTAGTTTTGTCCAAGAATTTTTGTTACTAGTTTTCTAGATCATAGGTTGTGATACCCCCATATGATAAGATTAAGGGTAGGTGGTGTATGGGATCCCACATTGCTTAGGAAGGAGAAGTTATTGCTCTTTATAAGGTTCCAATGGGGCTCCAATTGTATCATTGACTAGTCCTTTTGGAGTATAGACCATGTGGTTCGGGCCTTCTATTGGGGCGTTACATAGGTATGATTAATGGACCAACAACTTTTCAGACCATCAGGTTGCAGAAAAGTTGTAGACACTTTAGGAGTTGACTCAATAAGAATTAGACCAAGATGAACAAAGAGTGAATATGGTACTCAGATCGCAGTCACTAAACCCAGGACAGGTCTAAAATCAAAGCACACTTAATCACTGAATATTAGATGTACCTCAACAAAATACTGTTAGGGAACTTGTGAAGACATTTTTTAAGATGAGCAACACCGCTCTGAAATCCAAGACAGAACTCTGTCCCATGTCTGATCTGCACAACCCAAAAGCATGTCCAATCTAATTGATAAGCCATCCCATAAATTATAAAAAGAGTAAACAAATAAAAATAAATAGAAAAGACCAAGTCAGTGTAGAAGATTTAAGTTCCAACAGATGGAATAAGAAACTCACGAGTTTACCAAGTGCTATCAAAAAGTGCATTCCAGTGATCTCTTCATGAGAACTAAGAACTGATCGGCTGCTTGAAACAACTGACTCTAGCCGATTAATTTGATCAAGAGCATTAATAGCAGACACTATAAAACTAATTCCTGAATTCTGAAAGAGTTCCTTTGGCATTTCCAGGATATTACTGATTACTGAATCCATTCCAGACATGAAATATAGCATTCTACATATGAAACCAACAGGGGCGGCCACAGATGTCTGTTTCATGGTAGAAATACTCACTGCCAGACTTCTCACCACGGAAAGGGCCAAGTCACATTTGCCAAGTTGCCATAAAGAGAATGCATATATTTGCAAACCCTCCGTGTCAAGCATACCTTAAACAAAAAGTGTATGATATATCAGCTAAGTGAAAAAGATACATCTTCTAACATACAATTTAACAAAATCTGTCAAACCTTCTTTCTTCAAATTCTCACATTCCTGCAAAGCATCTTGAGCATTCCCTGCCTGCACCATATGAAGATGTTAGCTAGTGACCCAGAGATAAAATGGATAACAAGATAATTATTACTATGATTGTAAGTTATTTTGAGTCAGATATCCACAAAAATGAACAGCAAAAAAAAGGTCCAACATGTCTACCTTACAAAGAGATCTTGCCAAATTAAGTGATATATCTCTGGTATGAGAATTTGGGACAATAGCTGAAGCACTGCTGATTGCACAGCGTGCCAACCGATAAGCAGCAGCAGCAGATTGATAATCAAATCGTGCCTCACAAACCAGCCCATGTAAATTATGTGATTCAGGAAAGTGAGGTGCATGCTGCACAGCCTGCTTGATAGCTCCAAAAACCTGTCATGGTTTTTTATAGTAGTGTAAAATTGACACTTTTTAAAGCATGCAACTCATGAGCTCTTGTTTTAGAACAACGTAAAACATTTGCTACTCCTACAGCTGATTAATCAGAGGTGGTCAAACCTGTGAAGATGAGAGATGTCCTGACATCAGAGCAAGCTTTGCAAGACCAATTTGGAACTGTGCAAGCTGCACAGGAATCAAGCTTTTTTATAAGAAAAAAATAGTATTTATTAAATAATACAAAAGGCACAACCTGAGTACACAGGAAGATGTACAAGAGACACCTACCAGGCAAAGAAAAAAATACAAGAAAATAAAGTAAATTTAGTCCATCAAGCCCTTTTTACAGGACGAAAAACTTACAGGAATTGTCTGCACAGCTCTTAAGCAACCCTCAAAAGCCTCATCTGGTGCAAGACCCCTATAGAATGACATACATCTCATTGTTAGAAAGAACTGTTCAGCAAAAAATTTAAATGAATCATGCATTTTACATACCAATGTTCACTGACCAAATGAAGATGATAACACACACCCCCCCCCCCCCCAAAAAAAAAAAAAAAGCAAAAACCCCATATGATATTAAGAATACCTAGCATGAAAATCAGCGGCCATGCCTGCCCATGGTAATGAAAGCGAAGGATCTATACTTCTAGCACAATCAAATGCTTGTTTTGCCAATTGGTTTGCACCCTCTTTCCGATAAAACTGTAAAAAGCAAAAATTTGTACCTTTATTTGAAAATATAGGACTTCCCAAACTGCAATCAATATCTTTTATACCATATGATGCACAAAGCAATAGTACTCTTCTCATGTCTAATAGAGTTTTTTTAGTAAAATTAATATCAATAAGCATAGCCAAGTACACAGGTTGTATGCAAGAGAAAACACCTAGCTAGGAAGAAGAAAGAGATACAAGGAAATCATGAACATTAGCCCATTAAAATCTAAAGCCATTGCCCAGAAAAAAAAAAAAAAAAAAAAAAAAAAAAAAAAAAAAAAAAATTTAAAAAAAAAATTTGAAAAAGAATCTTCTGAGTTCCTCTAGCAAATGTTCCTTGTCTTTGAAGTTCTGATCGTTCATTTCCCTCCAGATGCACCACAAGAGGCACATGGGAACCATCTTCCATATTGATGTAATTTATGGTAGACCATGAAGAATGGCAAGTAAGACTGGCAAAAAAATTAGGGTCACAAACCCTTGATTTATAAGCCCTCAGCCAGTGTGCTCGGTTTTCACAGCTTACTTGAGAGGTTACCATAAAATAGCAATTGAGCATGGAATTATATTCCCAGATGAAACATTGACCTTAAACGATATATTTTATGAAGCTTTCAACACAATATGTACCCCCATAAAATGAATCTAGGTATAGGAACTTCACTTGCATGAATGAGTGCATTGGCGACTCTTCAGCAATGTATCAAGAATAAGTTCAAGCTACAGAAATGTGACTGAACTTTGTGAGAAGGAATGGCAGCGGGTTGGGTAAATTATAACACACAGTTGGATTGATTTTTTTTTTTTGGGGGAGGGGGCGGGGGAGCAAATTAATCAGTTCTAAGGTGAAATTTTGAACCCTATTTGGTTTGCCTTAAGGTCATTTGTCTAATTTGACTTTTTTTAATTTAATAATTATATTAAATTAGGGTCTGGCATATGATTGAAAGCTGCTCACATGGCGGATATGACAACAAAATTACATCTAATGCGTAACAGCACATCCTCTTCTTGAGTAAATCACTTTTTGATGACTAGGAACCTTCCCAATGCAGGGCCCTCAAACCCATCCCTGGGAAGTGAACCCTGGATACACAACCCCACCCACCAAAACAGAACTTCTTAAGTTATCACATCTTGAAATAAATGAATTCAACACATTAAATATCTTTCAAACAGATGTAACAGCATACCAAAATACTGCAAAAATAGAATAAAAACTACTAATAACATGAAAATAAGAAAGTATCATAACAGACAATACCTTCCCCAAGTATGCCCAACCCATAGCTAGAGAAACATCCAATTGCAATCCCCTGATTAAAGCATGTTGTTTCAATGCATTATGGCCAGACAGACATCCCAAGGCCACCCAAAACTCACAATTGTCACCCTCAAGTAACAAGGCCCCCAAAGCCATCTTCTCCGACAGTTTCCTATAAAAAAGGACATCAAGTTATGAGAGCAAATCTATGGCAACATGAAATCACCTACATAAGAGCAAAATACACTAAGATCATACCAAGCAGTTAAGTTATTCCCAGAACACTTATCCAAAGACAATATCAGATCTGCAGTTATTGCAATATCAGAATAAATGTTAGCTTGCCATGGGGCCAGGTGCAGAGCCCGCTGATAAGAACATTTTGCAGCTCCGGTAGCTAAACAGCAAGTCCGCTTCCAGGAAAGGATGGAAGTGTTAAAGGCTTCCGCATCAAGTTCTAAACCCTGGCTTTCCTCTGTCCAGGGAAAACACTTGGCATATGCAAGCTAACAAAAGAGCATATAAATAACTAAGTCATCCCAGAAAATCATACATGAATTGACAAACATCCTGCTTAGAAGAATAGAACCATGTTCTACAAATTATACCAATGGGGAAAATCCAGGGTCAAACCAATTGATTATACCTGAATATCACCATGCAACTTCCAAATACATGATATATTTCCAGCCAAATGAGTACTTGCTATTGCAACAGTAGATGCCTCCTGCAATCATGTTGAAAATGTTTGTCTTTTGACATACTGGTATAGATAAGTTTTGTAGAATTTAAAGACAACTAACCTCTAATAACGAAGCTCCCCATCTGAATGCCCCCAAATTAACACATTCCTTTGCCAAACCAAGTAGCCCAGATGCAACGCTCTGAGGTGAAATCTCTAGAGCTTGCCGAAACTGCTCAACTCCCTTAATGCAGAAAGGCCAAATACATGAAATTTCACACAGTATGTTGTAATAAAAAAAGGGATTGAACTTTAAATTAAAATAAATTTATATTTCCATGCACTATCCTATTTCATGGAAGTTGACCATCAATTTCACATTAAATGTCATTGGGCAGTTATGTATAAAATGATACTACGACCATCTCTTGCACTTCGTAAGTTATCAACTCATGCTGACTTCTGGAATAGTATGTGGTTCAGTTTCTAAACTTGATGGTGCAGCCAATGCATGGGTAAAAAGATAGCATCCTCTTTGGGAAGCCTTAAACTAATACAAAACCAAAAAATAAGCTATTTTATCCAAAACAGGTTTCCATGATAATTAACAAGGACAATGATATTTTATCTTCTGTTATAATTTGTTTTTATGAATTTTTTAGATAGTTCTTTAATCCTTCAATTGCTAGTTATTGGTCATAAATGTTGTCCTTGGCTTTTATTTTCTTATTAATTGTCTTATATAATTCATGAGACACCTATTATCTTCTAACAAGAAAATAAAAAGAATTAATCTATAAGCTTTTATGTGTGGGCTTTAAGTATGTTCAAATTAGGAATTTGCTCACTAGTAAAGAAACAAGTCCTAATCCAATTAGGAAGGGTTGTGTTCGAATGGACATATATATTTGTCATTATAGTCAAATAATTCACATTTGAATAATAGGAACTGAGTTTTTTTAGTAAGTAAAAGAATTCAGTTTTTTAATAAGAATTTTTTTTTAAGACAGTCCAGTGTGTCCTAGTGTAAGCTTTCTTTCTTTCCCTACTTCTCTTTTCCTAATTACCATCCAAGTCACTATTCATATACTTTTCACTAAACTTAGAATAGCCATCATATTTTTTTTTCTTTCCTTCCTTTCATTCCCAAACCACATATTTTCCCTCATGACCGTTTTGAAACCTGTACACCCAAGATTTTTCTCAAACTTTTGATGGTAGCTATCCCTTTCAAACTGACCTTCGAAATCCAAATTTGCTGATATCATGAAATTTCCAGTTTCCAGATTTCTCTAAAACTATAAACCGCCAACTATAATTGCTTAAGATAGCAAGGAACCAAGTAATACAAACCGTGTCCAATGCCAAAGCCATCATAATGTCAACAGATAATTCGGTGCTAGCATGTGCTATCGTCGAACATAGCAGTACAAAGTTGAACATAGCTGTGGTTGAAAGAATGAGATCGAAGTACAAAGTTTTTCCATAGAGTGGCCAATCCCATAGGAGAACTAATACTATAGAGATGTTGAACATAGATGGAGCCGTTTCCATGGAGTTTCCTGCAATTAAAGAGCATATTGCTGGTTTTTTTGAACAGCTGATTACCGAGCAGCTGGTGTGGAGGCCAAAGCTTGGTGGGTTAGCCTTTGAGACCACTGAGCAGCAGAGTGTTCTTTGGCCTTTGAGGAGACAGAGGTTCATGAAGTGGTGAGGAGGATGGTCAAAGAAAAAGCACCTGGCCCTGACGGATTTTCTATGGGCTTCTTCCAATCATGTTGGAAGTTGAGATGAAATGAATTAGGTGTTGTTTGGATAGTGAGTTGAGATTAAATAAATTAAGATGAAAGTTGAAAATTGAATAAAATATTGTTAAAATATTATTTCGTAATATTATTATTGTTTTGGAATTTGAAATTTTTGAATTGTTTATTATATTTTGTGTGAGAATTTGAAAAAATTGTAATGATTAAATGAATTGAGTTGACATCAACATTGAATCCAAACAGGGCCTTAATGAAGTATTCCAAGAATTCTTCTCGGTTGGGAAGTTTGAGAAAAGCCTCAATGCTACTTTTATTGCGCTTATTCCCAATAAGGTTGAGGCTTTGAATGTTAGCGATTATCGAGTCCTGTAAATGGGGTGTATAAGATTATCTCCAAGGTTCTAGCAAACCGCCCAAGGGAGGTCTTGGTAAGGATTATTTCAAATGCATTTGTAAGGGGAAGACAAATACTAGATTCAATACTAATAGCCAATGAATGTCTAGATAGTAGATTAAAATCAGGTGATCTAGGTATTTTATGCAAGTTGGGCATGGAGAAGGCTTATGATCACGTTAACTGGAACTTTCTTGTCACAACCCCCAGGAGAATTGCCCGGGACCACACCTCGACACGACTCATGAAGGGTCAGGACAGTTACATGGCTAGCCTGCTTGCATGCCTTGGCTTAGACCATGACACGCAGCGGGCAACCATGGAGGCTACTAGCCACGCGCAGACCATGTGTACAGGCTTGCTCGTACCCTTGAGCGTGCACCTGCGTGCATGCATGCGTGCCCCAGCACCACTTAGCGAGGCTAGTGGCGTGCCCTCACAGGCACGCCATCCAGCGCACGACACCAGCCCGTGCCATGCAGGCAAGGCTAGTGGCGTGCCCTCACAGGCACGCATCCAGTGCATGACTCCAGCCCGTGCCTTGCAAGCGAGGCTAGTGGCATGCCCACCAGGCATGCCAACCAGCGCAAGGCTCCAGCCCATGCCTTGCAGCCCTATAGCCCAGACCGTCAGCTTGGCCCATACATGCTCATCGCCCAGGCCACCAGACCGGGCCATGCAGAACCACCGCCCAAGCCACTTGACTGGGCACCACAGCAGCAGCACGGCATCACCCTGTGCCCACCATCAGGCCCAGGCTTGGCACCATGCCATGCCCACCATCAGCAGGCCATGCACAGCGCCATGTCGTGCCCACCACCTGACCAACGCATGGCACCATGCCATGCCATGCAGTGAGCCACGGACCGAACCATGACTAGCCTAGCCGTGAGCCATGCACCACCATAGCCCACCATGGCTAATTTATCCATTTTTTATTTTTTTATTTATTTTTATTCAAAGACTTGTTAATTATTATTATTATTTCATTTGCTTTATTTATTTATTTTAATTTGCCTATGGACCATTTGGGGGTTTCCACTTTGTAAACTTTATAAATAAGACCCTTAGACATTTCATTAGGATCTTTTGGCATTTTAAACATTGAGTGGCCGGCCATAGGGCTTGGAGTTTTTCATTTTCGGTGCTTCATGCACTTAGGCTCTTTTGGAGTGCAATTCGTAAATCTCCAAGGAGAGGATCACACCTTACAATTCATGAACAGGTGTGATTCAATTTATCTTTTAATATATTTGAGGTTTCCATTCAATTCTTTGTGCAATTCGTGAATCAAAGATTGTTTGGTTCCTTTATTCTTTTCATTTTCTCTCTGTGTTTTTGTTGGAGTTTTGTTGATTGATTGGAGTGAAGAGGCCGAATCCTCCATTGGGATTTCGGTTTGTGTGGTGGATTGCAAGATCTCTTGTGTTCATGCGTTTTCTCACATGTTCATGAGATTTCCTTGAAGTTTCTTGAAGAATCCCATCTCCCAAACATATATTTCAGCCAGCCCTATCCTTTGCCTTTCACACCACCTTCAATTGTCTCAAACCACAAAACCCTAGCCTTACATCAAGCCCTACACGCCACCCATCAATTCTCATAGCCAAACAACCACAAAACCCTAGATCTAACCTTGAGCAACTCGGCCATAGCCACCTTGGTTTGGCCGAAACCCTAGATCTTAA
The DNA here is from genome assembly GCA_011037825.1 of Carya cathayensis. Classification (NCBI taxonomy): domain Eukaryota; kingdom Viridiplantae; phylum Streptophyta; class Magnoliopsida; order Fagales; family Juglandaceae; genus Carya; species Carya cathayensis. The sequence continues at coordinate 557,193 of QGSO01000189.1, forward strand.
ATATTCTCACTACCCTTTTTCCTTATACAATTTGATTGGTCAATTTCCCTTGATTGGCTTACTCATATTCCATCTTCCCACCAAAACACATCACCCTTATCCATCCCACTCATTTTCGGCCAACCCTAGCTCATCTAGATCTCTAGATCTCAATTCTTACATTTTAGAAATTTCACAATTCCTAACTTTTAGGATCTCCACAAGCCACCTTTGCCCTAGCCGAATACTCCCCCTGGCTTTGGCCGTACCCCTCATCAAACCTAACCTCAATCACTCATCTCTAAACCCTAGCCAAGATTGCCCATCATCCATCCCTAGCACACAAGTGGTGCCTAATATCCCAAGGGTCATTTAGCCGTGCACCATCATCACCCAACCCGTGATCACCTAGCCCAAACACCATCCATACTTCCCACCATTGAACCCTAGCCTCATCTAACCCAAGCTCCCTTTGGCCTACACGTGATCTACACCAAGCAAAGGAGTCATATCGGTCACTTGAGAAGCAACAAGGAGAGGATCGGACCCTTAGTGTTTGGAGGCTTGACCTAGATCCCCAACACTAAATTTCCTACTATAGTTGCTTGGGAGGTGTGGATTTATGGAGAGAGGTTTCTCTTGGATTAGGTGCTGCATATCTACAGCAAGGTTCTAAGTTTTGGTGAATGGCAGTCCAGTAGGCTTTTTGCTATGATTGACAATGGCTTTAAGGTTGGATTTTCAGTTGGTGACATCAATCAAGGTACTCTTAACATTTCTCATTTGTTGTTTGCAGATGATACTTTGATATTTTGTGAAACAGAATAAAACTAGATTTGCGATTTAAGGGCACTCCAACTTTGCTTTGAAGTTGTGCCTAGTTTGAAAGTGAACTTATCTAAGTCGGAGTTAGTTCCAGTTTAAAATGTTTGCAATATCTGATTTATGCTAACACTCTTGAATGTAAGGTCTCCTTTCCCAAGAAATACACGGGCCTTCCTTTGGGGGCCGCTTTCAAGGCTAAATCTATATGGGATGAAGTAATTGAGAAAATTGAACAAAGATTGGTAGGTTGGAAGAGACTGTATTTGTTCAAAGGTAGTAGGACCACACTAATCAAGAGCACTCCGTCCAATTTACCAACTCATTTTTTTATCTTTGTTCTCAATTCAAGAAAGTTTGGCGATCCAATTTTTTTTTTTTTTTAATAGGTAAACAAAACTTTATTACTCAAAGAATAGGCCTAGCCCAATATATACAAAAAACAGCCCTTTTAAGCGAGTGCAAGAGAGACAAGGAAATCATGAAGGACCATTCCATTGAAATCAACAGCTATGGCCCAATTACAAAGCATGCTAAAAAATAAAGCCAACAACTCCTCTAGCAATCGCTCCTTGTCTTCAAATGTCCGCACATTCTGCTCCTGCCATAAACACCAAATGATGCATAGTGGGATCATCTTCCAAACTGCTAGTATCTGGGATAGACCTCTTATGTTGGGCCAGCAGGCCAAGATTGCCACCACAGTCCCTGGCATGGCCCAACCCAACTCTACTCTACTAAGCACCTCATCCCACAAAACCCGTGCAATCTCACAATGTAGCAAAAGATGATGTACCAACTCTCCCCCTCCCCTACACATATAGCACCAAGCTGCTACAATAACCCTCATTTTTCTCAAATTATCAGTTATGAAAATCTTACCCAAAGCGGCTATCCACACAAAGACTTGAGGGGGGGCGCCTTATGTCTCCATATCCTTTTCCAAGGGAACTGACTGTTGGAATCTTGAGAGAGAGCATTATAGAAGGAGCGAACCGAGAACACTCCTTTCCGGTTAGGAACCCACCACAACCCGTCTTCTTGTAGATTACTTGGCTTCACGAAGTACAAGAGACTGTAAAAATCCACAAAACTATTCATCTCTCAATCTTGCGCAACCCTGCTAAAATTGATATTCCAATGAAATTGCCCACCCGATATTCCCATAACATCCGCCACTGAATCCTCTTTAACGCTGGCAATTCGAAAAAGAGAGGGAAATAACTCTTGTAAAGTCGCAACAACGCACCAAATATCTTGCTAGAATTTAATCCTAGTTCCACCCCCCAACTGAAAGCGAGTGTGCCAAAGAAAAACCGTCCAACCTTTTCTGGTATGTTTCCACAACCCCACTCCATCAACTCCTCTAGCTTCTTTAGTACACCAACCACCCCCCCCCCCCAAAATATATCACCATATTTGCACCCGATCACCCCTCGCCACAAGGCTTTCAGTTCCCGAATATATCTCCACAACCATTTACCAAGAAGTGTCCGATTGAAAGTCCTCACATTTTTAATACCCAGACAACCATTGGATATAGGACGACACACCGTTTCCCACTTGACCAGATGGTATTTGAACTCTTCCCCCAAACCACCCCACAAAAAGTCGCTTTGTAGTTTCTCAATTTGGCTTACTACTCTTGCTGGAATAGGAAAAAGAGATGAAAAATAAGTAGGAAGGTTAGAAAGAGTACTCTTGATCAACATGAACCTTCCTCCTTTCGACAAGTACATTTTCTTCCAACTCACTAACCTTCTCTCTATTTTCTCAATCACTAGCTCCCAAAAGAGGGACGATCTTGCCCCTACCCTCAATGGAAGACCCAGATATGTCAATGAGAAGGAAACTACCTTGAAACCTAACGAACGAGCCAGTTGCCGTAAATTAGGAACCACTCCAATTGATACCATCTCAGACTTGTCAAAATTCACTTTTAACGTAGACACTGCTTCAAAACAAAGAAGCATCGCCTTCAAAGTCCACACCTGATTCTGATCTGATCACAAAGGATAAGAGTAGCATCTGCAAACAATATATGAGATATATTAGTAATGCCCCTCTCTGGATTTCCAACCGAAAAACCGTTCGCCATGCCATTACGAGTCAAAGCCGAAATCATCCTGCCTAGACCCTCCATCACAACAACAAACAATAATGGCAACAACAGATCGCCTTGTCTAAGGCCTCGTGAACTATGAAAGAAGCCAGCTGGGCTACCATTTATCAACACAGAGAATTTAGCCGTTGATATACACCATTGGATCCATGACCTCCACCTCACACCGAAACCACATGTCCCAAGAAGATAGAGTAATAAATTTCAATTAACATGATCATATGCCTTGACCATGTCTAGCTTGCAAATGATCCTAGTAACACCTTTCTTCATTTATCTCCAAGGTTCTAGCAAACCGCCCAAGGGAGGTCTTGGTAAGGATTATTTCAAATGCATTTGTAAGGGGAAGACAAATACTAGATTCAATACTAATAGCCAATGAATGTCTAGATAGTAGATTAAAATCAGGTGATCTAGGTATTTTATGCAAGTTGGGCATGGAGAAGGCTTATGATCACGTTAACTGGAACTTTCTTGTCACAACCCCCAGGAGAATTGCCCGGGACCACACCTCGACACGACTCATGAAGGGTCAGGACAGTTACATGGCTAGCCTGCTTGCATGCCTTGGCTTAGACCATGACACGCAGCGGGCAACCATGGAGGCTACTAGCCACGCGCAGACCATGTGTACAGGCTTGCTCGTACCCTTGAGCGTGCACCTGCGTGCATGCATGCGTGCCCCAGCACCACTTAGCGAGGCTAGTGGCGTGCCCTCACAGGCACGCCATCCAGCGCACGACACCAGCCCGTGCCATGCAGGCAAGGCTAGTGGCGTGCCCTCACAGGCACGCATCCAGTGCATGACTCCAGCCCGTGCCTTGCAAGCGAGGCTAGTGGCATGCCCACCAGGCATGCCAACCAGNATTTGTAATGGGAAGACAAATACTAGATTCAATACTAATAGCCAATGAATGTCTAGATAGTAGATTAAAATCCGGTGATCTAGGTATTTTATGCAAGTTGGGAATGGAGAAGGCTTATGATCACGTTAACTGGAACTTCCTTGTCACAACCCCTAGGAGAATTGCCCGAGACCACACCTCAACACGACTCATGGAAGGTCAGGACAATCACATGGCTAGCCTGCTTGCATGCCTTGGCTCAGACCATGACACGCAGCGGGCAACTATGGAGACTATTGGCCGCGCGCAGACCATGTGTGCAGGCTTGCTCGTACCATTGAGCGTACCCCTGCGCGCATGCATGCGTGCCCTAGCACCACTTAGCAAGACTAGTGGGGTGCCCTCACAGGCACGCCATCCAGCGCATGACACTTGCCTGTGCCTTGTAGGCATGCCAACCAGCACACGGCTCCAGCCCATGCCTTACAACCCTATAGCCCAGACCATCAGTTTGGGCCATGCATGCTCATCGTCCAGGCCACTAGCCTGGGCCATGCAAGACCACCGCCCAAGCCACTTGACTGGGCACCACAGCAGCAGCACGGCATCACCCTATGCCCACCATCAGGCCCAGGCTTGGCACCATGCCATGTCGTGCCCACCACCTGACCAACACATGACACCATGCCATGCCATGCAGCGAGCCACGGACTAAACCATGACTAGCCTAGCCGTGAGCCATGCACCACCATAGCCCACCATGGCTAATTTATCCATTTAATTATTTTTTATTTATTTTTATTTAAAGACTTGTTAATTATTATTATTTCATTTGCTTTATTTATTTATTTTAATCAGCCTAGGGACTTTTTGGGAGTTTCCACTTTGTAAACTTTATAAATAGGACCCTTAGACATTTCATTAGGATCTTTTGGCATTTTGAACATTGAGTGGCCGGCCATAGGGCTTGGAATTTTTCATTTTCGGTGCTTCATGCACTTGGGTTTTTTTTTGGTGCAATTCGTAAATCTCCAAGGAGAGGATCACACATTACAATTCATGAATGGGTGTGATTCAATTTATCTTTTAATATATTTAAGGTTTCCATTCAATTCTTTGTGCAATTTGTGAATCAAAGATTGTTTGGGTCCTTTATTCTTTTCATTTTCTCTCTGTATTTTTGTTGGAGTTTTGTTGATTGATTGGAGTGAAGAGGCCGAATCCTCCATTGGGATTTCGGTTTGTGTGGTGGATTGCAAGATCTCTTGTGTTCATGTGTTTTCTCACATGTTCATGAGATTTCCTTGAAGTTTCTTGAAAAATCCCATCTCCCAAACATATATTTCGGCCAGCCCTATCCTTTGCCTTTCACACCACCTTCAATTGTCTCAAACCACAAAACCCTAGCCTCACATCAAGCCCTACACGCCACCCATCAATTCCCATTGCCAAACAACCACAAAAAACCCTAGATCTAACCTTGAGCAATTCGGCCATAGCCACCTTGGTTTGGCCGAAACCCTAGATCCTAAATATTCTCACTTCCCTTTTCCATATACAATTTGATTGGTCAATTTCCCTTGATTGGCTCACTTAAATTCCATCTTCCCACCAAAACACATCACCCTTATCCATCCCACTCGTTTTCAGCCAACCCTAGCTCATCTAGATCTCTAGATCTCAATTCCTACATTTTAGGAATTTCACAATTCCTAACTTTTAGGATCTCCACAAGCCACCTTTGCCCTAGCCGAATACTCCCCCTAGCCTTGGCCCAACCCCTCATCAAACCTAGCCTCAATCACTCATCTCTAAACCCTAGCCAAGATTGCCCATCATCCATCCCTAGCACACAAGTGGCGCCTAGTATCCCAAGGATCACTTAGCCGTGCACTATCATCACCCAACCCGTGATCACCTAGCCCAAACACCATCCAATACTTCCCACCATTGAACCCTAGCCTCATCTAACCCAAGCTCCCTTTGGGCTACAAGTGATCTACACCAAGCAAAGGAGTCCTATCGGTCACTTGAGGAGCAACAAGGAGGATCGGACCCTTAGTGTTTGGAGGCTTGATCGAGGTCCCCAACACTAAATTTCCTACTATAGTTGCTTGGGAGGTGTGGATTTATGGAGAGAGGTTTCTCTTGGATTAGGTGCTGCATATCTACAACAAGGTTCTAAGTTTTGGTGAATGGCAGTCCAGTAGGCTTCTTTAATAGCTCTTGAGGTCTAAGGATCCTTTGTCTCCAGTTCTTTTTGTCATTGTTATGGAGGCGCATAGTAGAATGATCTTTGCTATGGTTGACAATGGCTTTAAGGCTGGATTTGCAGTTGGTGACACCAATCAAGGTACTCTTAACATTTCTCATTTGTTGTTTGCAGATGATACTTTGATATTCTGTGAAACAGAATAAAACTAGATTTGTGATTTAAGGGCACTCCAGCTTTGCTTTGAAGTTGTGCCTAGTTTGAAAGTGAACTTATCTAAGTCGGAGTTAGTTCCAGTTTAAAATGTTCGCAATATCTGATTTATGCTAACACTCTTGAATGTAAGGTCTCCTTTCCCAAGAAATACACGGGCCTTCCTTTGGGGGCCACTTTCAAGGCTAAATCTATATAGGATGAAGTAATTAAGAAAATTGAACATAAATTGGTAGGTTGGAAGAGACTGTATTTGTTCAAAAGTAGTAGGACCACACTAATCAAAAGCACTCCGTCCAATTTACCAACTCATTTTTTATCTTTGTTCTCAATTCAAGAAAGTTTGGCGATCCAATTTTTTTTTTTAATAGGTAAACAAAACTTTATTACTCAAAGAATAGGCCTAGCCCAGTATATACAAGAAACAGCCCTTTTAAGCGAGCGCAAGAGAGACAAGGAAATCATAAAGGACCATTCCATTGAAATCAACAGCTATGGCCCAATTACAAAGCATACTAAAAGATAAAGCCAACAACTCCTCTAGCGATCGCTCCTTGTCTTCAAATGTTCGCGCATTCTGCTCCTGTCATAAACACCACATGATGTATAGTGGGATCATCCTCCAAACCGCTGATATCTGGGATAGACCTCCTATGTTGGGCCAGCAGGCCAAGACTGCCACCACAGTCCCCAGCATGGCCCAACCCAACTCTACTCTACTAAACACCTCATCCCACAAAGCCCGTGCAATCTCACAATGTAGCAAAAGATGATCTACCGAATCGCCCCCTCCCCTACACATATAGCACCAATCTACTACAATAACCCTCATTTTCCTCAAATTATCAGTTATGAAAATCTTACCCAAAGCAGCTGTCCACACAAAGACTTGAGGGGGGGGCACCTTATGTCTCCATATCCTTTTCCAAGGGAACTGACTGTTGGAATCTTGAGAGAGAGCATTATAGAAGGAGCGAACCGAGAACACTCCTTTCCGGTTAGGGACACACCACAACCCGTCCTCTTGTAGATTACTTGGCTTCACGAAGTACAGGAGACTGTAAAAATCCACAAAACTATTCATCTCCCAATTGATATTCCAATGAAATTGCCCACCCAATATTCCCATAACATCCGCCACTGAAGCCTCTTTGATGCTGGCAATTCGAAAAAGAGAGGGAAATAACTCTTGTAAAGTCGCAACAATGCACCAAATATCTTGCTAGAATTTAATCCAGGTTCCACCCCCCAAACTGAAAGCGGGTGTGCCAAAAAAAAAACTGTCCAACCTTTTCTGATATGTTTCCACAACTCCACTCCATCAACTCCTCTAGCTTCTTTAGTACACCAACCACCCCCCCCAAATATATCACCATATTTGCACCCGATCACCCCTTGCCACAAGGCTTTCAGTTCCTGAATATATCTCCACAACCATTTACTGAGAAGTGCCTGATTGAAAGTCCTCACATTTTTAATACCCAGACAACCATTGGATATAGGACGACACACCGTTTCCCACTTGACCAGATGGTACTTGAACTCTTCCCCCAAACCACCCCACAAAAAGTCGCTTTGTAGTTTCTCAATTTGGCTTGCTACTCTTGCTAGAATAGGAAAAAGAGATGGAAAATAAGTAGGAAGGTTAGAAAGAGTACTCTTGATCAACGTGAACCTTCCTCCTTTCAACAAATACATTTTCTTCCAACTCACTAACCTTCTCTCTATTTTCTCAATCACTGGCTCCCAAGGAGGGACGATCTTGCACCTACCCTCAATGGAAGACCCAAATATGTCAATGGGAGGGAAACTACCTTGCAACCTAACGAACGAGTCAGTTGCCGCAAATTAGGAACCACTCCAATTGATACCATCTCAGACTTGTCAAAATTCACTTTTAACCTAGACACTGCTTCAAAACAAAGAAGCATTGCCTTCAAAGTCCGCACCTAATTCTGATCTAATCACAAAGGATAAGAGTAGCATCTGCAAACAATATATAAGATATATTAGTAATGCCCCTCTCTGGATTTCCAACCGAAAAACCGTTCGCCATGCCATTACGAGTCAAAGCCGAAATCATCCTGCCTAGACCCTCCATCACAACAACAAACAATAATGGCAACAACGGATCGCCTTGTCTCAGGCCTCGTGAACTATGAAAGAAGCCAGCTGGGCTACCATTTATCAACACAGAGAATTTAGCCGTTGATATACACCATTGGATCCATGACCTCCACCTCACACCGAAACCACATGTCCCAAGAAGATAGAGTAATAAATTTCAATTAACATGATCATATGCCTTGACCATGTCTAGCTTGCAAATGATCCTAGTAACACCTTTCTTCATTCTACTATCCACACTCGTTCGCAATAAGGGCAGGTTTGGTAAATAAGAATTCTCATCTCAAACTCAAAATTCTCATCTCATCATTACAATTTTTCCAAATTCCCACACAAAATATAATAAACAATTCAACTTTTTCAAATCTCAAAATAATAATAATACTAAAAAATAATATTCTAAACTTTTATCTCAAATTCAAAATTTTCATCTCTACCCCAAACCTACCCTAAGAATCGCATCAGGGATTTGCCTACCTTTAACAAAAGCATTTTGAAGCTTAATGATAATCTTCCCTACCACCTCACTAAGCTGGTTTGCTAGCACTTTAAAGATGATCTTGTATACACCACTCACTAAACTATACGATCCAAATTGAGAAACACCATCATAATTTCCTTCGGAGCGGGTTGGGGGATGAATTCAAGCTCCACCTGGTCAAGTAGGATAAGGTATGCTCTCTCTCCAGGTGGGCTGGGAATTAGAAATTTGAGGGTATTCAATCGGGCTCTTCTTGGGTATTTTTGTGGACTTATGTATGTGCAAAAAGAGTGGTGAGAATGTGGATCATCTTCTACTTCATTGTGAGGTTGCAAGAGCGTTATGGGATTATGTTTTCAAAAGGTTAGAGCTAGCTTGGGTCATGCTTGCTACTGTGATCAAGCTTCTAGCCAACAGGACGAACTTGGGCGGTATCCCACAAATCATTGCTATGGGAAGATTGTTCCTATTTGCATTCTATGGTGCCTATGGAAGGAATGAAATGATCAGGCTTTTGAAGATAAGGAGTGCTCATTGGAGGAGATTAGATTGTTCTTTGTTAAAACTTTATTCTTATGGGCTAAAGCAGTAGATTTCAATGGCCTAGACTTTTCTTTCTTTTCTTTTCTTTTTTTTTTTATGTCGGGGAACCTTTCCAAAGCAGGGCCCTTCGGACCCACCCCTGCAAAGTAAATCACAATCCCGTGCACCACACCCTCGAAAGTTTCCCTACACGAAACTGGTTAAATCACTGCTTTTCACCAAGGGGTGTGGCCCCAAAGGATTGTTTGCACCCATGAGGTATTGAACCTTGGACATTGACGGAAGTGATACCCCAAGACCAAAGCCTTCACCACTTGGGCCAACCACTTGGGGTTAACTTTCATGATTTTCTTGTTTACATTTCTTCCTCCTAACTAGGTGTTACCTCTTGTATACCCCGTGTATTTGAGCTATGTGTATTCTTATTAATACAATCTTTCACTTATAAAAAAAATATTATAAACAGACCAAGTTGTGAAGCACAATGGCATAGCACTAAAATGAGCATAAAGAATAAAAAGGCTGAGATTTGATAACCAAAATCAAGTATGATGAACAGGACCTGATTTTTATAAACGAAACTTACCTTTTTAAAGGAACTGAGAGTCAAAAATATGTTTCCACTTTCAACCAATGCAAACACATTTGTACCGTCCAATTCAATGGCTCGCCCATAAGACTGTTGGAACACATAAGAAATTCTACATTCAACCATTGAGGTACAGATAAAATATATAAAGGTTGAAAAAAAGCAAACACAAGAAAAGTTTCAATGTCATATAGTTATTATGCACCACGAATCATAAAACCGCAACACGGTATTCATAAGTTACAAGCACAAATTTACCGATAAAAAAAGGTTAGTAGCACACAATTTATATGATTTGAGTATAACAGAGAAATTTAAAAAGGAAAAAAAAATCAAAACAAAACAAAACAAAAACAACAACAACAACACAAAGTTCCACATGTTTTTCCGATCTCAACAAGCAGCATACTCTTAAGATGCCCACCCATCCCACACCAAAAAAAAATATAAATAAATGCAAAGAACCAGTGATAGAGTGAGATCATAAAAATGAAAGAAACTACCTTAATAGCAGCGGTAAACCTGCCCAAGCGCTGGTAGGCAAGACCCAGAGCCTAGAACAAGAAAAGTCATATTGACATTCAGAAAGCAAAACCAAAATCAATGAGAACATAGAAAATATACATAGATTTGCGCATGCATACATAGAAACATGTGAGCGTGCGTGTGTATGAGTGGAATATAGAGTGGTAGACATACTTGCCATAAATCAGCACAGGTAGGATAACCTCGAATGGCATGTTGAAGGCACTGTACAGCTTCAGACCATTTGTTTTGATGAAGCTGCACGTAACCCAGTCTCCGAAATGCCCAAAAAGCCTTAGGCGACTTTTCTGAAGCGTCTCTGCACACAGACACCTCCAAACTCTCCTTTCCTTCATTGTCCAATAAATCACACAAAGACTCCTATTTTTTGTTTTAATTTTTTTAAACAGGAATGAGTATGACGAAACTGAACAACTGTTATAAAGAAAATCAAAAGAAGAAGAGCAGTGTACTCCGGAATGTGAATCATCGGGGTTTAGGGAGACAGCTCTCTGATAACACTTGAGAGCCCGCTTGGCATCAACAGAGAATTGGGCGTAGTAATGGCCAAGAAATCTGAAAGCCGCAGCGTTTTGAGGGTTTAGTTTGGCCGATATCACGAAGTGCTCCGCCGACTTCTCCTTCTCGGATTCTCCCCCTCTCTCCCACAACAAGAGTCCCTTTTTTCAAATAAAAATTCGACAGGAAAAAGACATTAATCAGAAGCGCACAAATACGCGCATACACACACAATCGTTGTTACAAACAGAATTATTGAATTTAGGAGGATGGAATACGAGTTCAAAATGAAGAGAGGGGTCATCGGGAGACGCATTCACCGACTCCTCCAACCGTCTCAGAACAGCTTCCTCGCTTTCTTCTTCCTGTAAAGGAAAAACGCCCGCACTATGAATAGAAAAACACAAAAAAATGGAAGAAATTCAATTCAAGAGAACAAGGAAAGGAAAATGAGACCGATTCTACCATTCGAGGTGATTGGAGACTCCTGCTAAGAACCTAAACCGCGCATATACTTTACTTCTCAGTAGAACAGAGCCGCGACTTGAGAAGAAAAACTAACTGGGGTCCTTTGTTCTTCTTTTCCCTCTGGTTCTTTTTCAATCTTTTGAATGGCCGCTTTATAGCTCACTTATTGCTTCAAATGAACTAAACCGATGCTTTAACGTCTGGTTTGGTTACGGTTTAAATAAAATAAAATGAGATATTTTATTAAAAGGTTAATAAAATATTCTTATAGTATAATTTTATTTTAAAATTTAAAAAAGTTAAATTATATTTTATATTTTATATAAAAATTTAAAAAATTATAATAATGAAATGAGATAAAATAATTTAAATTTAAGTAAATAAACGAGGCTAATAAAACCATTAAGCAAAATTTACTTTTAAAATTCTATGCAAACCGTTCGTTTTATTTATAAGAAATGATGGTGTGCAAATAAATAAAAAAATAATTTTTTAATGATAAATTTATTTTTTAAAATAATTACACAGTACTTACACACTCTACGATTATTTATAACATTTAACTAGGTTTGCCTAAGAACACAATCAGCACTAACCAATTCATGCACCATGTCACAGCCACTAATATAATTTTTTTAAAATTTATTATTTTTAAACTAATTAAACTTTTTTACTCATTATTTATATACTAAATATTTAATAAAAAAATTAAAAAAAATATGTGATGTGTGGTATATGAACTTATATTTAAAATTTTTCTTAATTAATAATTTCTTACCTCGAGAATTTAAGAAACTGAGTAAATTGAAGAATCTTCATTAATTATATATATGAGAATGTTACTTCAAATTTTGCACAGATTTACAAAAATTAAATCCTAGAGGAGGGAAAAAAAAATTGCTATCATCAAATCCTACTTACCAAATTCTAGAGGAGGAAAAAAAAAAATTGCTATCATCACTTACGGATCTTACAAAAATTAAATTCAAAAAAGTGGGTCAAAATCAAATACCTAAACCGGTATCAGATCTTTGTGAGGTGGAATGGACATTGTTTGAAGGAAAAATCTAGTTACAAATACAAGTATGTACTAATATGTATACCAATCTAATATGATTGATCAAAAAGTAGATTTTATTAAAAACAGTGCTAATTTAAATTTTAAATTAAATTTAAAGTAGATTAGTACACGACTTTGTTTGTACATAACAAAACTCAATTTAAAATGTGAAATTCACGCGCCATATTTTCAAAAAATAAAATAAAATTTACCATTAAAAAAAACCCCTAATGTGTTTTACTTTTTTTTAAAAGGACTCTGCAAAATTTTGACAGCCTAAAACCATACAAATAATTTTCAATAATAGAATTGACAATTTTGTGTATCTTGACCACATTCCATAAATGAGTAATTTTAGTTGATATCTTCTAATTCATTGTTACGAGCTCATAACCAACAATCAACCCTAATATTAATGAGTAATGTCCCATAATTTATATCACTTATTTTGCCCTCTTGAGGTAGCGGCAAGTGACAAATCTTAGATTTCTTCTACTATTTTATGTTTGTGTTTTAATTTTTTTAATAAGTCACGTGACGCCACATTGCCACGTCAAGAAAATAAAATGAATAATATAAATTCGAGTACATACTAACATTTCTCATTAATAGATCGACACCTTCAAATACTAATGGAAGAGACAAATCTTTAAAATGTCAAAGCCACAAGAGATTAAAGCTTCGTTTGGGTAGTGAAGTGATCTTAAATATAAATAGTAGTAAAAAAGTAATGATAAAATATTAAATAGTAATAAATTGTAATAAAAAGTAATTAAATACAATGATAAAATATTGAATAGTAGTTGAGTAATATCTCCCACTACCCAAACAGTCTAAAACTTAAACCTAAAAGCATAAAGAGCGTATCCTCAATGGGAAAAATATTCCTAAATTTAATATAACTGTATTAATTGCCTACCTTTCCCATCTCTGTATTTTGGGGTTGGGGGAAGGTGGGAGGGGATCATGAGGATAAATGATCTTAAGCAATCAAATCAGATCTAGCCATGTCATTGTCTTCTCTCTAGACAATCGCTCTTAATTAGTTACTGTATGAAAATGACATTCAATCCAAGAACATGAACTCAACTAGGAATAATGGACAACTTCCAAACAACCTACATATGAATGTACAAACAAGTGGATGGCCAAAATTCTGTGGTTTTTCTCTTTCTAATTACTCCTGTACAACTTGGCATTTTGCACCTTATTTGGTTTAACGGAAAACAAACGATTTAACATCTCTTGTACGTACAGATCGATCAGACTGTTCTTGCTTTGGCTACTTCTCCGTGGATCACATATCGAAATGTTGAGCTATGTGGTAACCAATGGATGTACTTATCCACCTTTCCCTTCATGTATTTTTTGATAGCCTTTTGTTGAACTTCTGGTAGATTCTCATATACTACCTTCAAGAGCTCATGCATGCTTAGTGACATATCCTTCGCATAGTAATAGAGGACTTTTGGCAGGAAAATCTTCATTTCCTTGTGGATACGGACCCTTGTTTGGATGAATTCTTCCTTAGCAAGTCTGAGATCCCGAAATATATTCTTCGCTGTGTAGGCTCGAACCTATGTTGAACAAGAAATGCAAATACATCAGACTACAACAACTGCACATGGCTTCAAAAGTTGAAAGCACATCTTATTTTGCACTCTGATTACGGAATTAGAAAACATTAACAATTACATGTTTGAAGAAAAAACATACATACCACCGGATTTGAGTATGCCCCCGAACATAGCACAAAATGAACTAGCGGCTCAGGGTACTCTAAGGCATATACATGTCCAATACTCCCGGTCTTGGATTTCCTTCCCGAATACAACAGTGTATGCAGCCACTGCATTCACATCGTTTCAAAGAAAACATTAGTTGTATGAAAAGAGCTTGAAATAATTATATGCCTTGCATTATTCAGAATGGGCATCTACTACGGTTGAAATCATATTAAATCAACATAATATGACTCAAATTTCCATAAACACCAACAGAAATATGAAGGCGCCACAGCAACTGCAGATGGCTCTTCTTCTTGTGCACCTGAGTGGACGGACATGCAGCCCTTTATAAGAAAGACACAAGACATCTTCCAGAAAAGGAGAACCGGACATTCGTTGTGATATTCCCTTATAGAACACAGAGCATTGCCCCTTGTTTAGAATTAATGGCCAACCATCCTTCTATTTTCAGGTCCTTTTACCAATTTGTACAAACCCACAAGCTTTGAGAGACACATTGAAGTACATAAAACTTTGATAGGTTGGTATAGAGGTCACATGCATTTTATTTGCATGATTTTAAAGTAAAAGGCATACCGGCGCTGAGCGGTGTGATCGAATTCCTAAAATGGAGCTTTGTATGTCTTGGGCATTAATGCAATGCCCACCCACATTGTACGTTGCCTGAAGATGAACGAGTTAAATTACAGAAGTAAGTTTTACTTATAGTATATAACATATTAATAATAAAATTATGGTAACTTTACTACCTTCAAAATGGAGGTATTCTTTATACGATCAGGAATCCCATATGCCAAATATGCCTGCAATGAGAACCTCATAAGCCTCACCCAATTTACTACTCTAGCCTTTAACACGTGAAGGTATAACAAGAAAACAAATTGAATGACTGACAAATAATTACCAATCCAAAAAATATATATATGATTTATGTTACTCAACTATTAGTACTATGGTAAAATCAGCACGGGGCATTACCAGAGGGCTGATCATGTAGCACACGTGCAGGGATTTAGGCTACATATGGGCACTTAGATGAAATCTTCTCATCTCAAAACTTTTCATAATTTCCTTCTCAAACATCCCTCGAACACAAAACACTCTTCAATTTCAGATCTTCAATTTTTTCATCTAACCATTACCTAGTCATTACAACTTCCCCAAACTTCCAAACAAAACAAAAAAACAATACAACTTTTTCACATTTCAAAACAAAAAGAATATTAAAAAATTATATTCAAACAAAATTTTAACTTTATAATATTTTTATTCAACTTTTTCTCTCTCATTTTCCAAAACCCAATAAAACATATTAACTCAAACTATTTCACTATTATTCACAACTCATTTCACTACTATTCACAAACTATTTCACTACTATTCATAGAATTATCATCTCATCTCATTATCCGAACATGCCCTTAGTGTATAAGTTTTACTGAGATGTTTGTTGTGTCTAGTTAAACATGATGAATGGCTACAACAGAGATCCTCTCCAATTCAGTCGAAGTGGATACCACCTATTTTATGTTAAAAAAAAAAAAATGGGTGTACTTTGGTCCTTTCACTTACAACACAATCTCTTTAAAAAATACAATGAACAAAACACCCTCGGTTATACACTAACTGGATAATATCCATTTCCAGTAAAATCGATAGGGATCCTATTCCGGCCGAAACCATCTGCTCCAAAAAAAAAAAGCCACAGACCATCTGCAGTTGGTTTTAGCTTGTCATGATACTATTTTTGTACAAGGTTTTTAGGGCTGAACTTAATGTAAATCATTTGAAGGACTCATTGTCAGATTGTCCCCAGCATTTCCACTACGAAAAAATTGTGTTAAAAAATGGTGTGTCGGAGCACCAGCTCTTATTATAAGCTTTAGCTGAAGAAGTTAAATTGAGAGCCATACATGCATCACTAAGGCATTGTGAATATTTATCCAGAAAGCAAGCCTCTCCTCACGTTTCATCTTTCTTGGGTCAACCTTCTCGAGGCTTCGAACCAATAACCTACACAGAATAAAAAGGAATCAGAAAAACTCTTGAAGGAATACCACAACCTCTCTTTAAACTGCTGATCTGTTCTAATTTCTTCCCTTTCTCTGTATCATAGAAAAATGTGAAAACAACAGACCAAAGATCTGGATTAACATATTGCCTAATGCAAGTCTAACCATGCTAGTTCACTATGATGAAGGTTATGAGCACCACCTGAAATCTTGTAGCATTTTAGCAGCGAAATTGAAACTATCGTCATCTAAGCGTATCTTCAGAACTTCTACCAATGCAGTATATGGTCCAGAATCTTCTTTTAACCCTTGAAGTTGACGGTGCACAGCAGCATCCTCATTGCCATGTGGACTCCAACTATCACAGGCATTCTTAGAAGAAAATATGCTTGAGGACGACAAGGATGAAACAGGAGAAGCCGACAAGCCTGAATGGGTAGGAGGGTGGCTTGCAAGTTTGCAGTATATTGAAGATATGCATCTCACGATGTCTTCAGAAAGTCTATCTGGAGAGCTAAATGTGTTATCACTGCATGAAGCAGCAAGGTGATCTGCTAGGCAGCGATGACCAGAACCAGCATTTTTCCAGTCCTGCAAGTTCTCACCACAGACAAATCTGTAACTAGATGCATAAACAGAAGATATGCATCTCACAATGTATACAGACAGTATCACAGAACTTAGAAATTTATAAAGAATTGTAAGCCTGTACAAACAAATTAGTTCTTTTAACCAAATCTAGGTTGCTAAGGTTGGATAATGGAGCCGTGTTTACCTTACTAGATTTTGATTTTAGACTTGCAACAAGACCAAGATTATCCGAATTGGCCCATCCTGTAGGGGACATTTTATCGTGATGGACTAAACCATCTTTGGGCACTTGCGGCTCCATATTATGATGTGGATGGTTAGATAAAAGTTTTGGTGATGATCCTATCTTGTATTGTAAATAGGATCCATGAGTATCTGGCAACGTGGGTCGATGCCCTTCAAAAGCTGTCCGATAGAGTGAAAGAAGATAATGCTCCAAATGCATAATTTCAACTTCAAGTGTTGCAATCTCCTCCCTCAATTCCGTGGAAGACTGCATTCCAGAGTTCAAAGGTCAAAATCAAGACAAAGTTAGGAAAGAAAATACAAGAGAATGTTAGACAATGGTTTCATCTGGTGTTTGGGCATTGATTCTTGAAGATGGTAACAAATCATCAATAGTTCGAGTAGTGGTACACAATATGGTTTACATAAAATGTTTTACAGATTATGAATGAAGGTTATTTCCTCAGCAACAGATATATCTGGCATCCGGTCCTAGCATGCGTGGAAGTTTTGGAAAATCCATCTGTTACTATCATCAGTCTCTTAAAGTTGGTATCAGGGTGTGTAGAAATATACAAACCTTCGGAGTTGGAGTGCCATAGGAAGGAATAGAGTTGTTCGAAAAACCCAATTCCTTATTGGAATCCCAACGCAGGGAAGCTTGGTCAGGTAATGATCTCTCGGACTGTACATACTGTGACAAAAGATGCATAGGAAAATTCCATGAAGATATCCAGCCCCCAGAAACAAACAAAAACAAAAAGAATGCATGGTGACCTAATGGATTTTGGTGATTGAATCAATGTGAGTTGGAAGCTCATGATTTTCTGAGTCAAGATATCATGATTCATGGTACGTTAGCCCTATTTGGTTTCAATGGATAATGACAGTTTTGTCTTTCATCAGCCAGTTGACACAGCCAAATAAAAAATGGAGCAGGTGCTAGGCTGGAACTGGGCCAATTGTGATCTAAACGCCTGGTCATGAATTTGGATATTTCAGCAAAAATACATGACTTTGGGAAAGTTCATTGACATTTAACGTACATTTGCCCTAATATCAATACAAAGCAACATGTGGTTTGGTTGAGCATCCCAATTGAGTTATTCGGTCCTGCTTGTTTGTCAATGGGAGCAGGATACTTTCCAATACGAAACAAATCCAAGAATGGGCACTGGGATAGCTGAAAATAAAAGTTCATCTGAAGCGTGATCTAAAATCCCAGAATCTAGATTTGCCCCCAAACATAACCTAAAGCTGAAGGAGAGGAGCTCTGTCGAGTTCCTCGACAACCTCATTAAAAACGTGAAAATAGAAATTTCTTAGAACCCTGGTAAAAAACCCCTGAATCTAGCCCACAAACAGAAGTACAGAACCTAAGCTTAAGGGGTAAGCTCTATTGAGTATTGAGCCCTTCAATAAACCAGTAGAAACATGTCATACAATGTTAAGGAAATGAATCCCATATATCAGATGCAGAGAATATCCTAGGATCACTCGATGGGCAAGCGGGCAAAAATGAAAGGATACTTACAGGACAAAAATAGGATGATATTCTGGGTGACACATTTAGTATACTTCCGGGCAGTCCATTCTCAGGAGCACTACAAATAAACCAAAATGATAACAGTGGCAAATAGGTTACATAAATTCAAGCAATGGATTTGGACGAAATGCACTGGCAAAAAATGTTCAATCTTGGAACGCTTACCTTACAAAACTCAGGTGAGAAGGAGAGGCGCAAGAAGGGGAGGAAGATCGACAATTCACACTCAGCATGTTCTCTTCAACAGAAACCACTGTAGAGCATCATCCACAGTTAGCATTAAAAGAAGGCAAAACAGTAGCAAGATAGAGACAGATAAGAGGAAAGGTGAAGCATAAGATTAAGATGTTGAGCTTGAAGCATAAAAAGGAAACGGCGCTACCTAGTCAAAAGCTGGAGGTAACAAAGCTCCATCACCTCCTCATAACTTGGAAAATTGTGTTTTTGGAGAGAACTTCAATAGTTCAACTCATGCATAATATCTTCAGCAAGTGGCTAATAGCAAGAGAACAAGTGAACAAGAAGTCAAAGAGGCTGACATTGCCAGTAACAGTAAGAAATGGGTACACACAAAAACAATCAGTCAATGCAGCAGCAAATGCACTCTAAACAAGTCTGACCAAAACCACCCAGAACTCTGAAAACTATAAATTTAGGCTGAACAAATGACCCACTTTAGGACATGGAGTGGGTGTTAATTGTAAACATGTTTCTTTGAGGAATGAACTGGGAAAAAAAATTTATTTGTGAGACATGAGTAATAGACTCTCAAACGAACAATATCTCAGAAAGTGGGGACGACCCACCAGAACCGGTTGAGTTGGTCATTAAAAACAACAATTATGAGTCATTGAGGAAGAGCAAATGTCATTGTCTGCCATAAACATAATTAAAGAAGAAAAAGAAAAACCAGAAGAATCATTAGATTAGGTGGGGGAAAGTAAACAGTTATGATTACAAACAGCTAAAAAGGGCGCAGGTGTTTTGGTTCTGCTACTCCATCCCCACTGCTCTTAATTAAATCCCCGCATGCATTCCTTTATATTCCACCTCCAATGCATTAATATACATCTTGCAAAACAAAGCAAGTCTTTCTCTACAGAGTACAAAACGATTAATACAATAATTCTCTTCATCCGCCAAAAATCAATGCCTATGGAGAATCCCAGCCTAGTTATGCTATTCTTTCATTGAATAAATCGGGAAAGCAGTTTGTATATCCATAACAAGGGGAGCACTGGGCATACATTGTACCAGAGAGATTCATGTCCAAAGAGTGAAGGAAAAGACCGCAGCAATGAAAATAATAATAATGCAACTTACACCCAGAATACAGCTGTTTCTGCAATGAATAGACCGGGCCCATTGTTAAACAAGATGAGATTCTATTACCGAGAAAAAGCCTACCTCTCTTCCTACTTCCTAGCTGTGGAATTCTCCTTTACACTGCTGTTGGCTTCAAGTGGTAGTACTAATGACAACGCTTATATATTTTCAGAGTAATGATTTGTAAAGTTTAAGATATACACGTTTTGCGCAGTTTTTTTATTTTTTTTTAACAGTAGATTCTACCATGAAAGTATAAAAGAAATAATTTTTTTAATTAAAATTCACTTTTTTAACAAAGATATATGCAAGATTTGCATAATTTAAACTTATACATAATAACATTACTCATGTTTTTTACTCTTAAAACTCAATAGGCGAAGGTAAGTGTTGAGATGGTGTCGGTCTGTCAAAGAAAAAGAAAGAAAATTACCAGGCATGATGGGCCCATCAAGAGGAAAATGCAAGAAGGAAGAAGTTTCGGTGGTGGGAAAAAAAGGATCACTTTACGAAGAAATTGGAGGCAGCAATTTCCATGCACTCACATAAAGCATTTATTTAGTAGTCAAATCGTACTCTGTAATATTTTCTCTTTTATAAATCTCATTTATCAGACGGTCTTTTCGGATCGGAGACACGTGCTCTCTTTCCTATTCATTGCTTCAACAAATCGACAAGGAGAAATTATATTTATTGAGAAATGATTTCCATAAGTTCAAATACACAAGTGTTGCGCCGACCTTTGTAAAAAAATTAGATGTCATTTTTTATTAATAAATAAATAAAAACTTATTAATAAAACTTAATTTTTATGAAAAAAAAGTTATTTAAAATTTATATTTAACGTTACTCAATTATATTTGTAGTTACATATTGCAAAAGTTCCATCCTTTTTTTTTTTAATTGATATGAAAAAATTATTGATAAACTATATATTTTTAAATAAAGTGTACGGAATTTATATATCTTAAAATTGTATTTAACATTATTTTAAAATAATTTATAAAAATAATAAAAAAGGCTACAATATCCCTAATTATGTTGTTCACTTTATCTTATTGAATAGTGAGATAAAATGAGATAATTTTATATAAAAGTCTAATAAAATATTATTATAATATTATTTTTTAATATTATTATTATTTTAAAATTTTAAAAAATTAAATTAGTATTTAAAAAAGTTGAATTATTTATTATATTTTATATAAAAATTTAAAAAAAAAAATCGTAATGATAAAATAAAATATGATGGATTAAAAGTGTTTCTCAATTAAATACAAACATAAAAATGATCAAATAAATTTATGATTTTAGTTTTATTTTTTTATACTTTCAAACATCCATTTATTTTGAATATATATATATATATATATTAATAAATCAGGTTGCATCACATCAATATCATTAGGCGAATGGTATAACTTAAATGATACGGTAGCAATATTCTTATTTATATATATTAAAGCATAATATATAAATAATTATAAGGTTGTAAGAATTATTAAAATTTATGATATAAATAAGTATGATAAAATTGAGATGGACAATAACATTTAAACACCCAATAATCTTAATCTGCAAGAAGTTTTGGATTTTTCTATTTGGGGTGTTACTCATCATGATAAATAATCTTAATCCAGAACATGTACAGACTGTAGAAATTAACAATTTAATACGTTTAAGGAATGCATTGACGACGAAACTGGCGCCATTCTCGAGGTAGCCTCGAGATTCCCAACCACTAAANAACGACCAAGACACTAAAAATACAAACATAAAAATGATCAAATAAATTTATGATTTTAGTTTTATTTTTTTATACTTTCAAACATCCATTTATTTTGAATATATATATATATATATATTAATAAGTCAGGTGGTATAACTTAAATGATACGGTAGCAATATTCTTATTTATATATATTAAAGCATAATATATAAATAATTATAAGGTTGTAAGTATTATTAAAATTTATGATATAAATAAGTATGATAAAATTGAGATGGAAAATAACATTTAAACACCCAATAATCTTAATCTGCAAGAAGTTTTGGATTTTTCTATTTAGGGTGTTACTCATCATGATAAATAATCTTAATCCAGAACATGTACAGACTGTAGAAATTAACAATTTAATACGTTTAAGGAATGCATTGCCGACGAAACTGGCGCCATTCTCGAGGTAGCCTCGAGATTCCCAACCACTAAATGTAAAACCAATATTGCAGACTGATCTATCACTCCACGCATCTCATTCTTTCTTTATTTGTCAATTTCTACTGATTTCACATCCCCCAACTGCCCATCTCAAATCCCCCTTGCTTTCTGAATCGATACTACATTTCTTTTTTGTTTAAATCAACTGCCTTAATTATATTCTTTTGTTTTTTCTAAGTAAATTACTGTAAGTTTATTTGGTTGTAGTTTCTATCTAAGGATTTGAGCAATCGGTATCGGAAAAATATGATAGAACGTGTTAATGCATAAAATCTCCCCACCGCCCATAAGGGAAGAAAGAGCCATTTCCGATCTATGATGGTGACTCAAGCCTTAATAGGTGGTATCCGTAGTCCACAACGGCAATTCAGAGCGGTGATATGGTATCTATATTTACATCTATAGTAGTAAATAAAAAATAAATATAGAAGATATAAATAGAAAGAAACACATATTTACGTGGTTTTACACAAAATCTACGTCCACGAATTATTTGAAAGACAAATCCACTATTATATATTTTATGTCTTTGTAATTTCTCATATCTCACGATGTAGCAAGATCGGGACCCTTTTAATCTAGAGAAATGAAAAAAAAAAAATGGCATATCGCCTTGTACGAGATTGAAGAAGAAAAAGAAATTGTTTCCATCTTGGCCCTAAATCCTAATTTATCATATCTTAAGTCCCTTTTATATAATAGTCAATGAGAGTGAATAACACCAGTCTTGTGTCATCTCACCCTCTACTTTTCATATCTGACTCTCTTCTTCTCATTTCTCATTTTTCTGTCATTTCTCTCTTTTTCTCTAACACATTGCTTTGCCTTTTTGTCTTATCATCTTTTTTCATTTTTTCACTTATATGATGATGACTTTTTAATGGGCAAGGCCTGCGAATTTTATTCCTTTTAGAAGACATAAAATAAAACAAAATAAAAAGGGAAAGGAAAAAAAATGAGAGAGAGATAATAAGGGCATAAACTCTATGCAATTTTATCCATGAAAAAAAAAATTGCATATCACCTTGTTTGAGGTTGAAGAAGAAAAGGAAGCTACTTCCATCTTAGCCCTAAATTCTAATTTCTCATATCTTAAGTTCATTTCATATAGTCATTGGGAGTGGATAATACCAATCTTGTGTCACCTCACCCTCTACTTTTCGTATCTGGTTTCCTTCCTCCCATTTCTCATTTTTCTGTCACTTCTCTCTTTTTCTCTAACACCTTGCTTTGCCTTTTTGTCTTATCATCATCCTTTATTTTTTCACTTATATGATGATGACCTTTTAATGGGCAGGGCTGCGAATTTCATCCCTTTTAGAAGACATAAAATAAAATAAAATAAAAACAGAAAGGAAAAATAATGAGGGAGAGATAATAAGGGCATTAACTCTATGCCATTTTATCCATTAAAAAAAAATGGCATATCGCCTTTCCTAAGGTTGAAGAATAAAAAGAAGCTGCTTTTGTCTTAGCCCTAAATTCTAATTTCTCATATCTTAAGTCCATTTTATATAGTTATTGGGAATGGATAACACCAATCTTGTGTCACCTCACCCTCTACTTTTTGTGTCTGACTCCATTCCTCTCATTTTTCTGTCACTTCTCTCTTTTTCTCTAACACCTTGCTCTGCCTTTTTGTCTTATCACTTTCCTTCATTTTTTCACTTATACGATGATGACTTTTTAATGGGCAGGGCCTGCAAATTTCATCCCTTTTAGAAGACATAAAATAAAATAAATAAAAATGGAAGGAAAAAAAATGAAGGAGGAGCATAAACTCTAAGAGCTACTTTTTTTTATTATTCTCAACTATTATTAATACAAATAAGATATCTATAGATAAGAAAATTACATGAAAATGAGATAAAATAAATATTTTTATCATAATGAAAATCAAAAGTTATTGATTCGATAATGATAAAAATTAAATAAATTAATTGTTCAGAGTCAAATGAGTTGATGGCATATGACCCGATTTTTTAAATAGAAAATTTGGAGTCGAAACTTTACCACTATATAAAAAAAATTAAATAAGTTAATTTGATTTCATATGAGAATAATCAAATGAAATTCTTAATCACATATTATTTTTAACAAAATGTTGATGTAGCCATCTAATATAGGAAAGAATCTAGGGTCATAATTGTGGAGAAACTCATTAGAAATGAGCAGTACACTGTACCCCACAAAAATCAAATCAAAATGCAAACATACTATTTTATTTTTATTTTTTTTGGTTCTATGCGGTCTTATTTTTTGATTTATTATTAGCTGACTTATCATCGCAGTGATTGATCTTAATTCAGACGCAAATTGATTTCGATGATCGACTGTTGGCTTGTAGAAATTAGAGCTCGACACTATTAATCCGACCACTCACTAATTGATGACTTTGAGCTAATTATTTTCAGACATAGACACTTTCCAACACTCCTATGTATATCCTGTTGAATAAATGTTGGGTCCCTACAATTTTTTTTTTAAAATTTTAATTTAGTGATTAAAGAAATATTTTTTAATAATATTGTAAATTTTTAAAATACCGAGAAGAGTAATGCTACTTCCACTTATAGAATTCATTTTGCTTCATCCAAGATTCAAAATGGTGTCGCAATACTTATTAAAAAAATTAAAAATATAAAAAAAAAATGGATTGGCAAAATCTAAAACTTAAGTTTTCCTTAGATTTCATTTTATTTTGAATATATTTTTTTATGAAAAAAGATATTTACAATTGTGAATTATGCAACTACCGCGTAATCGTTTTGAAAAAAATGAATAAAGCATAGGACTCATATAAGAAAAATTAAATTTTTAATAGTGTACCCCACTATTTTTCAAAATGATTACGTGGCGTTTACGCACTTCACGGTTGTATGTAAAATTACTCATTTTTTATTTTTAATTCTTTTCATATATGTCTCATATTTATCTACTTTTTTTTTAAATGATTGCGCGACGCCTACATTCTCACGAATGAAAATATCATTTCTCAAATAAGGGTCATGTTAGGCCTACCGACACATTGTCCCTAGAAGTATATTTCACTTATTTAATTTTTTTACTATTTTTAAGCATGCATTTTTTTAGATATTTTAGGGTTTAAAATATTTTTTAATACCCTTAAATATTTAAAAAAAATTCATATCATTATTAAAATTATTTTCTTAATTATTATGTAAAAAGAGTAAAAAAAAAAAAGTCGGGACACATTGTCGTGATAACGCATCGGGAGATAGCATTTTCCATAAAATAAAGTCAACAATATAACTGAAGAAAGTAGTAACATTTCTCAAACCGAGAAACAAGAAGAGGATGAAACTCGCAGCATTTCTATGTTTTTAATAAATAAATAAATAAAGAAAAATAGTAGAATGTTAGTAACCTATCATTTTCCACTTATAAAAAGTCTGGGATTATTCCAACGTATATATGTGTTGGGTTGAGGCTGGATGAATCGGTTTATCCAGAAATTTGGACATCCTAAATATTTGCCCCGGATACATCAGCGTTGATTTCGTGGAGTGGTCCAAGTGGTTAGGAGGCCCATCAATGATGGGTGGCCCACCACATTATTAAGTCGAACATTCTCCCACATCGGAAGGAATTTATTTTTATGCAAACCGATCACAAACAAGCTGGCCCGCACATTTCTGTTTTTTAATGTGGAAAAAGGAAATTTTAAACGGGGCATACGTGGATAAGGACTAATGCTTGAGTTTTTCATGATCTTGATGTATTTTATGTTCATGAAGAGTTCTCAATGTTAAAGAGAGTTCGAACTTATTTACGAGTTACTTTATTTTGATAAAATAAATTATATATATTGTACTATTGTAGTGTATAACTCTTTTTGTAAATTTCTACAAACAAATTATTTTGATATTTTGCTGATATGTTTATAAAATGTATATATACATATACATTACAACAAAAATAGGTTTTAATGATAGATGAAACTATCACAAGAAATGGAAAAAACGTCACGAAATACATTTGGTGACGGTTTTTGACCGTCACCACCACTGTCATGTAATGTGCGTCACGGATTACATTTGGTGATAGTTTACTGTACAAGCGTCACTAAAAATATTTTTAGTGACGGTTGGAGGTCTTCTGTTTGATGACACGTTCGAACGTAGGATTTTTTGTGACGGTTGAAGTCTATCACAAAATGTAACGTTCGAACGTCCAACAGAACGTTCGAACGTTAACCCGACCGATTGACATTCGAATGAAAAAAGTTGACGTTCGTTTGTTATAGTTCGAACGTATCATATTTACGTTGGAACGTCAAACAAAACGTTTGAACGTAAATCATTTAAACATTCGAACGTTGCGTTCGTTTTGAGAGTGAATAAATTCGAACGTTAGATTTTACATTCGAACGTTATTTCTTAATTTTGTGTAATTACGTTTGAACGTTAGTTCACATTTGAACTAACATTTGAACATTTGTTATATACATTCGAACGTATAGATCAAAAATACTATTTTCATAAAATTAAAAAATATACAAATTGCATTATCATATTACACCATCAAATTAACAACTAACAATGTTTTATATAGTTGCAAAATTAGATATTAAAAGTTCTACATAATGAGAAAATTGAATTGATTTCATTTCTTCTTCTTTCCTCGCCCACCGTGATTTTACTGTAGTGACATAACATGCCCTATTTGGACTCTCATCTCCATCTGCACTTGTTCTTAGACTTCACTACATATTCTTTCATCCTGGTCTCTTTGTTGCTCCTGCAAACGCATCTCTAAATCAGACTGTTGCTCCAAGAGAAACTCAAACTCTTGCTGTCTTGACCTCATATACTCATTTGATAAAAAAAAATGCTGCAACATAAGTAACATTTTTTTAAAAAAATACAAATAAAAATTAAATTAATGACATGTTGCGTACTTTAATAAATAATTCCCAACATATTCAATAAAAGTTCACAAATTTATTCAAAATGATATCATATATTTCCACAATATATAAACATATTCACAATATTTCACATATTCACAATAATTTTAATAAATACTGTAATACATAAATTCACAATATATAAACATATTCCCCATAGACTAAACTAATTCAAAAATCACATATACATATGCACAATAATAACTAATTTACAAATACCAAAATATAGTTACAAAAAAATAACCACAACATATGCTTCAAATACACATACACAATTGTAAAACATATTCATTTTAATCTATAAATATACACCAATATTTATATTTTCATTTTAAGAATAAGCATACACACAACATAATTTTTCATTTTAATTCATCATATTACATAATCCATATCACAAAGATTTGCTTCTAATTCATCAACATAAACAATTCAATTCCTTCTAATTCATCAATAATATCCAATTCACAACATATTTACAATATATATAATCNATACATCAGCGTTGATTTCGTGGAGTGGTCCAAGTGGTTAGGAGGCCCATCAATGATGGGTGGCCCACCACATTATTAAGTCGAACATTCTCCCACATCGGAAGGAATTTATTTTTATGCAAACCGATCACAAACAAGCTGGCCCGCACATTTCTGTTTTTTAATGTGGAAAAAGGAAATTTTAAACGGGGCATACGTGCATAAGGACTAATGCTTGAGTTTTTCATGATCTTGATGTATTTTATGTTTATGAAGAGTTCTCAATGTTAAAGAGAGTTCGAACTTATTTACGAGTTACTTTATTTTGATAAAATAAATTATATATATTGTACTATTGTAGTGTATAACTCTTTTTGTAAATTTCTACAAACAAATTATTTTGATATTTTGCTGATATGTTTATAAAATGTATATATACATATACACTACAACAAAAATAGGTTTTAGTAACAGATGAAACTATCACAAGAAATGAGAAAAACGTCACGAAATACATTTGGTGACGGTTTCTGACCGTCACCACCACTGTCATGTAATGTGCGTCACGGATTACATTTGGTGACAGTTTACTGTACAAGCGTCACTAAAAATATTTTTAGTGACGGTTGGAGGTCTTCTGTTTGATGACACGTTCGAACGTAGGATTTTTTGTGACGGTTGAAATCTGTTCGAATGTTCGAACGTTAACCCGACCGATTGACATTCGAATGAAAAAAGTTGACGTTCGTTTGTTATAGTTCGAACGTATCATATTTACGTTCGAACGTCAAACAAAACGTTTGAACGTAAATCATTTAAACATTCGAACGTTGCGTTCGTTTTGAGAGTGAATAAGTTCGAACGTTAGATCTTACATTCGAACGTTATTTCTTAATTTTGTGTAATTACGTTTGAACGTTAGTTCTAATGTGAACCAACATTCGAACGTTTGTTATATACATTCGAACGTATAGATCAAAAATACTATTTTCATAAAATTAAAAAATATATAAATTGCATTATCATATTATACCATCAAATTAACAACTAACAATGTTTTATATAGTTGCAAAATTAGATATTAAAAGTTCTACATAATGAGAAAATTGAATTGATTTCATTTCTTTTTCTTTCCTCGCCCACCGTGATTTTACTATAGTGACATAACATGCCCTATTTGGACTCTCATCTCCATCTGCACTTGTTCTTAGACTTCACTACATATTCTTTCCTCCTGGTCTCTCTGTTGCTCCTGCAAACGCATCTCTAAATCAGACTGTTGCTTCAAGAGAAACTCCAACTCTTGCTGTCTTGACCTCATATACTCATTTGATAAAAAAAAATGCTGCAACATAAGTAACAAATTTTAAAAAAATACAAATAAAAATTAAATTAATGACATGTTGCGTACTTTAATAAATAATTCCCAACATATTCAATAAAAGTTCACAAATTTATTCAAAATGATATAATATATTTCCACAATATATAAACATATTCACAATATTTCACATATTCCCAATAATTTTAATAAATATTGTAATACATAAATTCACAATATATAAACATATTCCTCATAGACTAAACTAATTCAAAAATCACATATACATATGCACAATAATAACTAATTTACAAATACCAAAACATAGTTACAAAAAAATAACCACAACATATGCTTCAAATACACATACACAATTGTAAAACATATTCATTTTAATCTATAAATATACACCAATATTTATATTTTCATTTTAAGAATAAGCATATACACAACATAATTTTTCATTTTAATTCATCATATTACATAATCCATATCACAAAGATTTGCTTCTAATTCATCAACATAAACAATTCAATTCCTTCTAATTCATCAATAATATCCAATTCACAACATATTTACAATATATATAATCAAATTCACTACTCAACTCATAATATTATACCCATATCTAATCCTTCAAAATCCACAATCAACTCACATTATACACATCAAAATATTCATCATTATCCATAACAAAATCACAACAAAATATATAAACATATTAATAAATTTTAGAAATATACCTATCACTCACAATATCCTCTTACAAATCACAAGTTTTGAACAAGTCACAACAATCAATCATTCAAAAAAATCACAACACTAGCTAGTTAAAGACATATATATAAAAAATACAAAATAAATATCATAAAATTGCAAAACATTTAAAGGAAAAAAGAGTTTTTTCTTACCAAAATCAATGGAGAGAGCAAAAATATTAACCCTCTCTCACTCTACTCTCTCTCTAACCCTCTCTCACTCTAACACACACACTCTCTCTCTAACCCACAACCCTCTCTCACCCTCACTCTCTCTTTCATGCACGGGAGAAGCAGAATAAATGATTCTGCTTCCTCCCATGCGTTTGTTCATTAAAAACACTCTGATTTGATATGACGTTCGAATGTTTAAAAAGTAACGTTTGAACGTTTAAAAAGTAACGTTCAAATGTTAAATTTTAACGTTCAAACGTAATTTAAAAATGAGTGGAAAATTTCCCGCATTTTTTCACGTTCGAATGTTAAATTTTAACGTTCGAACGTAATTTAAAAATGAGTGAGAAATTTCCCACATTTTTTAACATTCAAAAAGTAACGTTTGAACGTTATTTAAAAATGAATGGAAATTTTTTCACATTTTTTAACGTTCGAACGTATATGCATATATGTTTGAACGTTTAAAAATAACGTTCGAATGTATATGCATATACGTTCGAACGTGAAAAAATTAACGTTCGAATGTGAAAGAAATGTACTCTATTATTATAAATAATATATAATATAATATATATAGTATATTAACTATATATAATATTAACTATATACTATAATATATACTATATATATTAACTATATAGTATGTTATATATTATATGTAATGACTATATATATACTATATAATGGGTATATATATATACTATATATAGTATAGTATATAGTACTAGACTACATATATAATATATCTTATACACTTAACTAGTATATAATATAGTGTATTATATATTATATATATAGTATATAGTATACCACAGTTAGCTTATCCAATTTTAATATTAAATCATTGTGCTTCAAATTTTAATCTTTTTAAATTTGTAATAATTTTTCACAAATGATGCATTATTTTATTTAAAAACTACATAAAATCTAAATTATAGTCATATTTACCAAATACTCTATCCAACGTTTGAACTTCACCCACCAACGTTCGAACGTTACTGATTAACGTTCGAATGTTGGCGCAAAAAAATATTACGTTCGCACGTAAAAATCTTTAACGTTCGAACGTCAATGTAACGTTCGAACATAAATTTGTCTACATTCGAACGTCAGACGAATTCTCATCTAGATTTAGTGACGGTTTGTATAAACCGTCACAAAAACTGATTTTTTGTGACAGTTTGGGGACTGTCACCAATTATAAAGTGTCACTAAATTCCAATTTTGTTGTAGTGATAATATCAATGATAAACTCATAATATCAAGTGGCTTGTCGAGTAATATTCTTTGTTTATTAACAACCCAGTTCGATATTGATCCTCCAATTTAAAGAATCTCATGATGAACAACTCAAGGCGACAGGAACCCAAACAATCTGATCCATGCATGTGGCAGAGGAATGAAACCACCCGGCATACACCACCAAACACGGAGATGCACTGCACCCTTATATACTATGCGAGACGTGATCTTGTTGGGTTGGACGAGATAAAAGCAGAATATATATCTTTAAATAAGGTCGGATTTTGTGGTTGATAGCTAGTACTGTCAAACGTAAAGCTAGCAAAAGAAGAAATAGAAACAAATGGGAAAAAGTTGGTGGAGCCCCTGTGTTGGTGAAGTAATAATATAATTTACTCGTGTGCATGTCCATATCTGCAACGTCGAGTGAATCTGATTCATATCCACCTATTTTTTCTTCACACAATATATATATATATATATATGTGATCGATCGAGCTGACGTTCTCAATCCATCGAAGACGAAGATATTGGAGGGGGGACTCTAATTTGATAGGGCGGGGGACACAAAACAAAACAAAGCAAATCAGACCAGGCAGTACGCTGGAAGTCACTCTATATTGCTGCATGTAACAACATGCAACGACAGGTCAGGCCAAGCCTTTCGTAAATTAAAGAACCAATAATTTAAGGTCCAGTCAACAGTACTACTACTACTCATCAATCAGATAATCACGGCCTCGATCAGCAGGTTTATGGATGTGCATGCATGGCTATAAAAAGAAGAAGCAGAAGATCAAGCCAAGAACAGGATGTAGCTTCACGTGTGACAGGACAGCTCAACTAATTAATGACGTTTTTTCTGCAAATTATCATACATATATGCAGTACTTCGATCCCGGATCGATAGTTGTTTGTATCACAACCACAAACTTAAGGCAAGACATGAAGGCTTTTCAGGTCAATTCTTCGATCGGGTATTATTCTTTTCTATATATATAAAGCTGATCGGCCTGGAAATATCATGCATTCCGTCACTAGACAGCAAAAGAGCAGTCAACTTAGGGCCGGCTAGCTCTGAATGGTCAATTTTACAAGGGTGAGGACAACAAATTGATCATATGATTTTACCAAAAACGGATATCTGTGATCAATATTTTAGAAAATGATTATTTTTGATGAAATAGAATACGTTTTAATCGAAAATAGTCTTTTTGATTATATAATATTGGTCATAAAATCTTAATTTTCTTGTAGTGATATATATGTACCCGTTTTTCATGCATTTTATTTGTTGAAAAATTTTATTTATTTTCAGGTTTTTTTTTAACACAATAGATCATAAGATTTAAATGCGTATATAAGGTTTTTATGGCTGAAATTTTAAAAATTCAACTTTGGTGCTGTGGATTTTTATGCCGAACTCTTACTACGTAGTCTTAATTAAAATTTAAGGATAATGGTATATTTACTATTCTTTTACAATTATTTTATTTTATTCTTAATTAATATTGATTGGTACATTATATTTGTTATTGATCTTTTTAGGCAACAAAAGGGTCTAGTACATGAGGACTATATCAGGTCAACACTCTTTATCTGAGTGTGATCCCTATACAATTAGAGAGACCTAGATAATCCTGTGATGAAAATAATGATTTATTTGAGGTGAAAATGAGAGCTAGCTTTGTGGGGTTGGATGAGAGGGATAATTATTAGTGTCAACGTCGTGGAATAATGATACACCTATAATTCTTTTACGATTATTTTCAATCAATTAAAGCAATCATCATATTTCATTAAAAATAAATTTAAATATTACAAAATTAACAATATTTCCATGCGTAAAATAGTTATAATATGGTTGTAATTAAGTGGATTATTTTTCTAATATATGAGTATATTGTATCACTTTTGATTCTTAAGTAGGTAGTAGATCTAAAATTGGGAATTATTATTAATTTTCCCCTATAATAAATACAACATGCTCGCGGTAAGATTAAGAGATAGTTTGTTTTCACAATTATTTTCATTTTATTTAATTATTATAATTTTTATACAAAATAAAATAAACAATTCAATTTTTTAAATTTTAAAATAAAATAATATTAAAAATATATTTTTTATTTAACTTTCAATTTTTAAGTTAACCGATTTCATCCCTGGAAAAACAAACTAAGGACGATTTAGAACTCAAGATATATATGAAAGAAGCTAGGCAGGTTTGGATATATGCACAGATAGTACTGCTACATCAATATTATACATTAATCCTACATAAAAAATATCTATATTACACATATTCCCCTCCGGCAAATAATCTTCATTCTTCAATATGGTCAAGTACTATTTTTGGGTGGCTTGGGCCTTGGTTGTGTTCTTAATTTGCTGCATGTCATGTCCTGAGAAGAAATATGCTGAGCTCCTGGCCGGAGCTCCCAACCGGGTTAATCATGTGGAACGACTCCGAGTCATGGGATCCAATGACTCGCTCAAAGCCGGCTCTAAGGTACAAGAGTTCACCTCCATCCCCAGCTTCCACCTCGGACTTGTTGGCCGCCGCAGCAGGCAGGACTCCCGCTCCAACAGAGACTGTCTGCATCTGTTTCAGCACCGCAGCATCGCTCGCCGTCATCTGACGCCTTATGGCGAACCCAACCTTCCTGCCGTTGCAGTACATGGACCAAACGGGCACGTTGAAGAGCGAGCATGAGCTGGAGTTAGAGCTCATCGTGGAGCTGGACCTGAGGATCTCCTTTTGTCTGTCGCACTCGAGCGCGATTCTAAGCACGCCGTGCTGCATCTCTCTGGCGAGGTAGGCCGTGGGGACGGCGAACTCAAGCAGGAGAAGAGGGGAGCTCCGGGTGTCGTCTTGTAGGCAGAAGCTGACACGACCTTTCCTGTAGCCGAAGAAGGTTCCGGTCACGGTAGAGGATGAGCCGAGAGTTGATTCGGTGTCGCTGGAGAGTGAATCGGACGGTTGGAAGCCACAACATGGAACCATGCACTCCACCAAGGACCGAAATGATCGCCGGAGCCTCACTTCTTTGCCACAGTCGACGGAGGTTGCAGTGTCCATAATATGCAGGGCATGGCCTCTTTGGCTTCCCAAGTCTATCATCCTCATGATCTTTGTGTATATGTTACGAGCTCAGAGTTAATGTGTGAGAGAGAGAGAGTAGGGGGGGCGTCGGCCGGACTGTGCCGGGAGAAATGTCAAGAGTGGAGCAGATATAAATCTAGAGCTACCGGTGAAGAAAATAATTAGGTATAGTGTAAGAAGATGGGGGAGGCCTAAAAAGCCAATAAATAAGCAAAGGATGGGGAGCAAAAGTGACGTAAAGGCATTGGAGAATGAAAGAGAGAGTGGGCCGAGGAATCGCGGGCAATAATTCTGCCCACGAGGGGCGTGCGGGAGGGTCCCATGCTTTGAACCACTCGGGTGTGTGTACGTGGCGTGCCTGATGCTAATCGTATGGTTGTATAAAATTGATTTAAAAAAACTATTTATCATTTTTCTTTTATCATTTTCTCTCCATTCTATAATATAATATTAAATAATAATTTTAAAAATAAAAAAATATAATAAATAACATCTAATCATATAATATCACAAAATAGTGATTATAAATATCATAAAAGTTTTAATTATAAATAAATTTTATAAAATTAAATTTATAAACTGACGTAATATATTAAATTTATTTTTAAGAAATAACTTTATACATTGGGGTTTGCAGCACTTCTTTATTAAAAAGAAGTAACTAATCTAAGACCGAAAACAGAAGAGAGCATGAGGCAAAGAATATCAAATTTATAAAGTTTACCGTCAAATGTCAGTGCTAAAGTCTTCCCCAGGCGAAACGAAACAATGGTCCAATAGGGTGGAGATTGGGAGGGATGGGCATGCATGAGTGTGAGTATGATGAGCAAGGAAGCACGCCCAAGGCAATGATTAGACCCAAGAGTCCTGTCTGTTCCACTTTCCTCCTACCCCAATAAGATACTAATATCATATGTTTATCCCATGATTATAAATAGTTTCCCACTGGATAGATAAAACGCGTCGAAGGATGGTGAAAATCTGTCCTGAATATTCTCTTATTAACTTTCACTGCGGGTAAGTTTAGTTAAGTCAAACAGCAAGTCTTTATATATATAATTATAAAGCCGGTAAAAGCTTTGATAGGTTCAGTTTAACGAATCAATAGCCCTTCATTTTTAACCAAAGTAATTATAGGAAATATATATAGAAAAAATATTTTAATTATTAAATTTTTTTTATAAACAAACTCACGTGATGTGATTTAAAGTGATATGTTAGATTATACGTAACTCTATAGAACAATTGCATGATATATAATCATACCACTCATGTCTAAGCTATTCATGTACTTGAGAGCTACTAGCAAGGGTCATGTTTTAAGCATAAGCTTAAAAAGGCCATTATATATAAATGAAAGATTGAAGGATTTAATTTCATTTTCACTAAGTTCATGAGATTCTTGTTGATAAGATAATTACCTTGCCTTGGATACCTAATCATTGTTCTGTGTGACAGATAGCTAGAGATCATATGATGATAATGCCGAGTCATTTTGTGGGATGTTTATCGATCTAGTGTATTAACAGTACGTACTAGTATTAATGATGTTTTCATTTCTTTTTATTTGCTTTGATTTGTCAATTATGATAATGGTGTGTGTCCGTTTCATCGTATATCTTCATGTTGAGTTTTGCTACATATAGTTATTTTTACGTATTTCTTACACGATGTAATTAACCAAAATAGTTATTTCTTATTAAAATAAAATGACGCAGCCTATCACATTAGTGGAGTGTACAAATAGTACATAAAAATGACTACATATAAAATTTTTGGTTCTTAAAAAAATACGTAGAAGCATTATATATAGTTTGAAGAACTAGTAATATTGTTCTCTATAGCATGAAGAACTAGTAATATTGTTCTCTATAGCATATATGTTTTGTCATCACAAGTCATATATTAATATGGCACATTTTACAAAGTTCTATCTGTCTATATACAACGATCAGTCTACCAAAAACATATATACTAGTAGATATAACTGAAAATGATAAAATTTGAAATGAATATCAAAGGGCATCCATCCTTTAGATCTCCACTTGTTTGTTTGTTTGTTTTCTCTATCGACAAATCGTCATTGTTTCTCAGTGGGCCAATGTTTGGGATGAAGAAGAGAAGTAGGTTTTGCACGCTTTGCATGCTTTTTTTTTTTCCACATTCAATATATGTTATTCCTGCTTCCATATATATAGCACTTATACTTCCCACCGCCCCTTCAAGATTAAGTTAGCTTGAGTACTACTACTGAGTGCTTGGGTTTTCATGCTGCTTGGGTTTTCATGCTGATTATTGGGCATGCAATTTGCACATATCTCCATCATCTCCCAATTGGACCGACCACCTTTATGCAGCTCTCTGTGGGAAAAGCTGCCATGTAAAATGTTTTGTCGACTCATTCAGGCCGGCCAGGAAGAAAACAAAAAACATTAGGATCTCTCACATCCTCTAGCTTTAAGTAGTTCTTTATATAAAGCAATGCTTTCCCTTTAGTTTTTAATAATTAATGGGTTGCAATCGTGTCATTTTCTAGTCAAGTGTGCTTGTGCTTTTGTGCTTGCTAGCTTGATTTATATGAGGGCTTGACAATCTACACTTCGATACCATCTGTATATAAAATAGAAATCATGAATCATGATATATAATCCAAGAATCACTGAAAAATATTGGTTCATGCATGAAATATTGCATAGTACGTCTAAATCTGACATATCAAATAATTAAGACATACATGTTAATTTATAAATTTTATTTTTATAATCTTAACATACAAATTGGTTGCGAATAGTCTTTTCGTTATAATAAATTAGTTGTAAAAACTCATTTTTCTTGTAGTGACACTTCTCGAATACTGTATATTAAAAAATTAAGGTGAGCATAAAAAAGACTTCAACTCATTAGAAGATCGAGGTTCCTTAATGGTTGAATTAATTAACTACTCACATATGCTAATTAAACCAATTAAGATACATTTTCTATAACGTACGTGCCTTTCCATTCCACTATAGATTATCCTATATTATTTGTTTTCAATCATCTTTATCGATCATATATATATATTAATTAGTGCTTAATGGCGTACATATATAAATATAAAGAAAAATGATAGTTGCAGTCTTGAATATGCAAGCGCTATATAACCACTTTAAAAAAAAGTAAATAAACAAGAGATTTACATAAAAAAATATTAATTTTTAAATAATAAATTTTATTCTTTTTTAAAATGATTACACGACGCTAGCTTTAATAATCCATGACTATATATAACACTTATTTTTAATTTGACTTTGTCGTGAAGATCAAAGGAACGATGAAACAAATTAATTAACCATAATCATTGACAATTAATAATGCCGTAGCAAATCATTCTATGGCATCTATATGTAGTACAAGACCATTAGTGTGTACGTGGTCACGACAGACAACGTACTCTAACACACGCACGTACATAAATGTATACACGTGTGGTTATGAGAATGTTTAGAGTGAGGCACGGGCTACTTTGGTACAGCTAATAGTACTGATCATGAGGGGGACAACAATAGTTACTGCTGTTAAAATTGGAGGCCTTCACAACATATCAATATGTATTCTCAGCATGATTGTAAGAATAATGCTATTATATATGTCATTTTATTTTATTTTTAATTTTGACTGTCTATACATTTAATTTTTTTTATTTAAAAAAAGGCAATATCCCCAGTACTACTGTATATATAGATCTGAAAATGTATAGATCCAAATGGTGTTGAATGAAGGGTTGTTTGGAGCGGAGTTTGTAATTAGGAGAGAACTAATTAACGCCAGCTTGGGCTTCAATCCGATGGATAGTGGGGAACAAAAGTAGACCTGAAAAAACAAGAAACCTCTGAAAGTCTCGACCGACAATAAAAGAAAACAGTCCCTAGTTTGTTTTTATAGATAAGATAGGTTGAGTTGAAATTTAAATTTAAATTTAAATATAATTTTATTAAAATATAATTTTTAATATAATTTTTATTTTAAAATTAAAAAAATTGAATTATTTATTTTATTTTACATAAAAATTTTAAAAGAATTGAGATAAATTGAAATAGATTGCGAAAAGAAAAGAGATGTTAGAACACTGGCTAATCTGATGTAGATTTTAAATGTCTAGTGATGAGTTAAAAATTAAAAAATTACATATTTTCTCAATTTTAAAAATTAAAATAACCAATTCACTGCCAAAACTTTTAGAATGTGGAGTAAAATGGTAGTTTTGTAGCAATAATAACAATAGTAATTAGGAGAAATAAGCTGTCGACAAGATAGAAAAATCCTATTTTTATAACAGAAGTGTTAGATGCAGTCGCCACATGCAAGCGGGATGTAAACGGTTGTATGGAATGAATAAAAAAAAATTATAAAAATAGTTTTTTTTCATGTAAGTTTCATATTAATTCACTTTTTTCAAAGCGACTGCACGCCGCTTGCACAACCACGACTGCAAATATCATTTCTATTTTTATAATCTTATTTTAAAAAGCACTATATTTTTTAAATATATTAATAGAATTGAGAAAAAGTTTTAACTATGTTATTATTCTTTATTTTTATTTCGCGTTTGACCAACAAATCACATCATTTACACTTTCTGCCGGCAGATTTTTACAAATCCCAATATGGGACCAACTTTACCCATAAAAGGTTTTTCGTCGGGCGTGGAGACAAAATTTGCTGGATCACATTTTTACCAGACAAACTTGCTCCGTGGTCCTCGACTAAATAGTTTTACGCATTGTTGGGATTTAACTCTTCTTATATAACTTATTTAATTTTTATAATTTTTTTTAAAAAAATATAATAAATAATTAATTTTTTTAAATTTTAAAACAAAAATATTAAAATTTATATTCTAAAAATATTTTAAAATTTAATTTTCATCTCATCTTAACTTAACTCAACTAAATATCTAAACGGATCAAACCTCTTATAAGTTTGTTTGAAAAAATATATTTTTGGTATTCTCATATATTTTTAAATATTTTTTTAATTATCATTTAGGTGTAAAAGTTGAAGATTTGAAATTACAATTATTTTAAATTTTTGCATAAAAATAATATTAAAAAATAATATTAAATATTATTCATAGATATTATGAGATATTTTTAATATCTAAACTATCTCTTAGTTATGGAGTAGTCTAGTCTTGTGCAAGTGAATTTATGCGAGGAGAGAATTGCCACAATTAATGAAAGGATTTTATAAAAATAAATTTATAAATTAATATAATTTTATGTGATACATTGAATCTACTTTACAACATAAGTAGTTTTATAATTTTCAGTACCATATTAAGCCATTTGAATTTATAGATTCCTAATCTCAACCAAGAATATTTTAGATTATGAATACGAACATAATACCAAATTATCATAATAAATGTAAGAGATCTAACTTGTTTTTATCAAAATGAATTGAATTTAGATTGATTTCAATACCATACAAACTTTACTTAAACGTGGCATTCGAAAGTGCAAAAACATAAAATTGTCAAGAAAGTTTAGGTGTGATGTAATTAATTTATTTGAACATCTGACGTTTTTGTTTACTCTTCGACAGCTTTGGAGTCTGGACTTTCACTGTTTCAGCAGTAGAAGAGAGCGGAGATTGATGTCATGTTTTCCAGGAGCATGCTACGGCTGCTGCTGGGGCCAATTTTTTTTTTTTTTTTTTATTTTTTCAAACAAACTTATAAGAGGTTTGATCCGTTTAGATATTTAGTTGAGTTAAGTTAAGATGAGATGAAAATTAAATTTTAAAATATTTTTAGAATATAAATTTTAATATTTTTGTTTTAAAATTTAAAAAAATTAATTATTTATTATATTTTTTTAAAAAAAATTATAAAAATTAAATAAGTTATATAAGAAGAGTTAAATCCCAACAATGCGTAAAACTATTTAGTCGAGGACCACGGAGCAAGTTTGTCTGGTAAAAATGTGATCCAGCAAATTTTGTCTCCACGCCCGACGAAAAACCTTTTATGGGTAAAGTTGGTCCCATATTGGGATTTGTAAAAATCTGCCGGCAGAAAGTGTAAATGATGTGATTTGTTGGTCAAACGCGAAATAAAAATAAAGAATAATAACATAGTTAAAACTTTTTCTCAATTCTATTAATATATTTAAAAAATATAGTGCTTTTTAAAATAAGATTATAAAAATAGAAATGATATTTGCAGTCGTGGTTGTGCAAGCGGCGTGCAGTCGCTTTGAAAAAAGTGAATTAATATGAAACTTACATGAAAAAAAACTATTTTTATAATTTTTTTTTATTCATTCCATACAACCGTTTACATCCCGCTTGCATGTGGCGACTGCATCTAACACTTCTGTTATAAAAATAGGATTTTTCTATCTTGTCGACAGCTTATTTCTCCTAATTACTATTGTTATTATTGCTACAAAACTACCATTTTACTCCACATTCTAAAAGTTTTGGCAGTGAATTGGTTATTTTAATTTTTAAAATTGAGAAAATATGTAATTTTTTAATTTTTAACTCATCACTAGACATTTAAAATCTACATCAGATTAGCCAGTGTTCTAACATCTCTTTTCTTTTCGCAATCTATTTCAATTTATCTCAATTCTTTTAAAATTTTTATGTAAAATAAAATAAATAATTCAATTTTTTTAATTTTAAAATAAAAATT
The DNA here is from genome assembly GCA_011037825.1 of Carya cathayensis. Taxonomy (NCBI): domain Eukaryota; kingdom Viridiplantae; phylum Streptophyta; class Magnoliopsida; order Fagales; family Juglandaceae; genus Carya; species Carya cathayensis. The sequence continues at coordinate 598,050 of QGSO01000189.1, forward strand.
ATATTAAAAATTATATTTTAATAAAATTATATTTAAATTTAAATTTAAATTTCAACTCAACCTATCTTATCTATAAAAACAAACTAGGGACTGTTTTCTTTTATTGTCGGTCGAGACTTTCAGAGGTTTCTTGTTTTTTCAGGTCTACTTTTGTTCCCCACTATCCATCGGATTGAAGCCCAAGCTGGCGTTAATTAGTTCTCTCCTAATTACAAACTCCGCTCCAAACAACCCTTCATTCAACACCATTTGGATCTATACATTTTCAGATCTATATATACAGTAGTACTGGGGATATTGCCTTTTTTTAAATAAAAAAAATTAAATGTATAGACAGTCAAAATTAAAAATAAAATAAAATGACATATATAATAGCATTATTCTTACAATCATGCTGAGAATACATATTGATATGTTGTGAAGGCCTCCAATTTTAACAGCAGTAACTATTCTTGTCCCCCTCGTGATCAGTACCATTAGCTGTACCAAAGTAGCCCGTGCCTCATTCTAAACATTCTCATAACCACACGTGTATACATTTATGTACGTGCGTGTGTTAGAGTACGTTGTCTGTCGTGACCACGTACACACTAATGGTCTTGTACTACATATAGATGCCATAGAATGATTTGCTACGGCATTATTAATTGTCAATGATTATGGTTAATTAATTTGTTTCATCGTTCCTTTGATCTTCACGACAAAGTCAAATTAAAAATAAGTGTTATATATAGTCATGGATTATTAAAGCTAGCGTCGTGTAATCATTTTAAAAAAGAATAAAATTTATTATTTAAAAATTAATATTTTTTTATGTAAATCTCTTGTTTATTTACTTTTTTTTAAAGTGGTTATATAGCGCTTGCATATTCAAGACTGCAACTATCATTTTTCTTTATATTTATATATGTACGCCATTAAGCACTAATTAATATATATATATGATCGATAAAGATGATTGAAAACAAATAATATAGGATAATCTATAGTGGAATGGAAAGGCACGTACGTTATAGAAAATGTATCTTAATTGGTTTAATTAGCATATGTGAGTAGTTAATTAATTCAACCATTAAGGAACCTCGATCTTCTAATGAGTTGAAGTCTTTTTTATGCTCACCTTAATTTTTTAATATACAGTATTCGAGAAGTGTCACTACAAGAAAAATGAGTTTTTACAACTAATTTATTATAACGAAAAGACTATTCGCAACCAATTTGTATGTTAAGATTATAAAAATAAAATTTATAAATTAACATGTATGTCTTAATTATTTGATATGTCAGATTTAGACGTACTATGCAATATTTCATGCATGAACCAATATTTTTCAGTGATTCTTGGATTATATATCATGATTCATGATTTCTATTTTATATACAGATGGTATCGAAGTGTAGATTGTCAAGCCCTCATATAAATCAAGCTAGCAAGCACAAAAGCACAAGCACACTTGACTAGAAAATGACACGATTGCAACCCATTAATTATTAAAAACTAAAGGGAAAGCATTGCTTTATATAAAGAACTACTTAAAGCTAGAGGATGTGAGAGATCCTAATGTTTTTTGTTTTCTTCCTGGCCGGCCTGAATGAGTCGACAAAACATTTTACATGGCAGCTTTTCCCACAGAGAGCTGCATAAAGGTGGTCGGTCCAATTGGGAGATGATGGAGATATGTGCAAATTGCATGCCCAATAATCAGCATGAAAACCCAAGCAGCATGAAAACCCAAGCACTCAGTAGTAGTACTCAAGCTAACTTAATCTTGAAGGGGCGGTGGGAAGTATAAGTGCTATATATATGGAAGCAGGAATAACATATATTGAATGTGGAAAAAAAAAAAGCATGCAAAGCGTGCAAAACCTACTTCTCTTCTTCATCCCAAACATTGGCCCACTGAGAAACAATGACGATTTGTCGATAGAGAAAACAAACAAACAAACAAGTGGAGATCTAAAGGATGGATGCCCTTTGATATTCATTTCAAATTTTATCATTTTCAGTTATATCTACTAGTATATATGTTTTTGGTAGACTGATCGTTGTATATAGACAGATAGAACTTTGTAANAAAAAGATATTTTTGGTATTCTCGTATATTTTTAAATATTTTTTTAATTATCATTTAGGTGTAAAAGTTGAAGATTTGAAATTACAATTATTTTAAATTTTTGAATAAAAATAATATTAAATATTATTCATAGATATTATGAGATATTCTTAATATCTAAACAATCTCTTAGTTAGAGCATTGGCAATGGCCAAGTCCATAATTTAGCTAGAATGGTAACATGTAAGTCTAAAATAGATTTCTAGATATATTAGTCCACATTGGACTAGCTATCTTAAAGTCCAATTAATAATAAAATATTATATATTATTATAATATTAATTTTTTTTTTTTTTTTACAAATACACTTCATATATTAGTTAATAATTTTATTAAATAAATTATTATAAAAATGGAACTGCGCTGGAAATAGATATTGAAATAGACACATCTTGGCAATTGTTGAACATAATCTCACCACATGATGTCAAAGGTTAAAATTTCAAGCTAAGGGCCATAATTTCAGACTTTGATGGTAGTTGAGTGCAACATATCCTTATGATGCACTCGGCAGATTAGAAATCACATATCCTTATGATGCACTCGGCAGATTAGAAATCAAATGACCAACACAAATCAACAAAACAATATCAACCACAACGATAAAAAGACAAGGTAACAGCCTAGTCTTTTTCATGTAAGGGGGAAGGAACTGCATCTTATTCATGTGCGGCTGAATTTTGCAAGAGAAATTATTTCTCTGGTGAGAGTGAAAAAAAAATGAGCCTTTGATTCAAGTTGGACATATGTTTCAAAACTGGTCAAAATCCAATTAACTGATAATTGAAGTGGTATTTCACACGGGGAGAGGATAGTTCAAGTGTACTGCCAATGAGGTGTTGCAACTATTATCTCCATATTTTTCATGTAGTTAATTTCAGTTGTAACATGCTGAAAAGGGTGACTACAATATTATCAGAAATTTGAACCAAATGTGTATATGATTAAGTTTTGGAAAGGACTTGGTTAAGCTTATAAAAAGAAAATAATTAGACGTGTCTTCTTAAGCAAGACAAACAAGAGAAGATTGATTGTGGTGAATGAATAAAGGGATTGAGAAAGTCCCTTTAAGATGGTCTAACTTCTTTTTTTTTTTGATGAATAAGATGGTCTAACTTCTTCAAACAAGATGTTCCTTAAAAGGGTGATTGAGAAAGTCCCGAAAAGATAAATCCATATAAAAACAGGACTAAAACACAAATTTCTGGTACCTACAAAATTTTCAAGCTTCAATCTTAAATGAGATAAAATAACAAAAATAAAATAAAATGTTCAGTACTCTCAAAGTTCAAGTTTGTTCTAGTCAACTTGGTGGTTGGTGCCAATGTTTCAATGGGTTGAATTGGGACAAAGCCATTATAATATCTTAAATGTTCTAGTTCCAACTACTTCTGGTTCGAAACAAAATGAAGAAATTTTTGAAAAAATAAGCAAGAGACCAGGGTTGATTACAGGGTCAATGTACTATATATTTTTTTGAAGAAGTGACCTTTCAACTTGCAAATAGGGTTGATTCCATGCACACACCAGCACTAGCAAAAACAATAAAGCAATAATAAGTTACCCAAAAGCCCAAAAAGGTATAAAGTTAGACAATAACAACAAGCCTTTCCTCAGTTGGGATCTCTGGAAATGAGGATAAGCAACAATAAACTCAAAATAGTCAATGCAATGCCTGCCAGCTATAGTTTATTACTTTCCAAACTCAAAATAACACACAGAAAGCAACTATCTCTCATGACACAACAATGCTTTATGATTCAATGTACATGTCCTAACTTATAGTTTCAAGCTATTCCATTTAAGGTAGATTGAAGATGCCACTACACTAAACTTCTATTTCCTACTGATCTAAAGAAATACTGACACAAAAAAAACACCCAACAATAACTCTGCTTCCATTAGCTCTACTTCCAAACCTTCTACAATTTTTACAGTAAATCCGCATGTTGACACAAAAACTGGTGTTGATAAATGACATCTATATGCGTGTGTTTATGAGATAAATTGGAAATTTACAAGACAAAGAACACTCCATTTACAACAACAACCACAACCGTTTACCATTTACAACAATAAACAAGACAAACAACACTCGAAGCACTTCCAGATTTTAGATATAACCAAAATTCTCGCCCAAATGCAGGAAAAAATAAAAACAATAACCACAACCGTTTACCATTTCATCTACAAAAAAAAAAAAAAAAACCAAAAACATTTACCCAAACATATGGTACCTGTAGTGGCAGATGAGTGGAGGAAGAACAGGGCAAAACAGGTATCTTCAAGCCGATGAGGCTGATTCGACTTGGCTGGGCAAATACCTGCCACGAAATAGATGAAAAACATGAACATTTCAGACCATTGCAATCGGAGAAGAGGGAGAGAAGAGGGCTGAGTTTGGTTCGGAATACTTAACAGAGAAGAGGGAGAGAAGAGCGAGGAAGAGAGAGGAAGAGAGACTTACTTTGGACCGCTCAGAGACGACGGCGTCTGCTGGAGGAGGCGACCGCTGGAGTTGATTCAACGCCGAGGCTGAAGAAGAAGCGCGAACAATGTTTTCGGGAGAAAGAAGATGAGTGATCGATGTGGAGGGGAAACGAGAAACCGTGGGAAAGGGGAGAAAGCGGGTGAAAAAAAATTATAAAATAATGGCTGGACTCGGCACAGTAGCTCGCCAATGTTGGCGAGCAGCTTACAATCACTGTATACTTTATGTGAAACTTTTGAAATTTACCTAGGCCATTGCAGACCAGAAAAGTCTCTAAGTCTATTTATTTTAGACTTGCAATTGGCAATGGCCTCGCCATTGCCAATGCTCTTATGGAGTAATCTAGTCTTGTGCAAGTGAATTTATGCGAGGAGAGAATTGCCACAGTTAATGAAAAGATTTTATAAAAACAAATTTATAAACTAACATGATTTCTTGTGATACGTTAAATCTACTTTACAACATAAGTAATTTTATAACTTTAGGTACCACATTAAGCCATGTGAATTTGTAGATTCCTAATCTCAACCAATAATATTTTAGACTATGAATACGAACATAATACGAAATTATCATAATAAATGTAAGAGATCTAACTTGTTTTTATCAAAATGAATTGAATTTAGATTGATTTCAATACCATACAAACTTTACTTAACGTGACATTCGAACGTGCAAAAACATAAAATTGTCAAGAAAATTTAGGTGTGATGTACCTAATTTATTTGAACATCTAACGTTTTTGTTTACTCTTCGACAGCTTTGGAGTCTGGACTTTCACTCTTTCAGCAATAGAAGAGACAGGAGATTGATCTCATGTTTATCTTTTTAATCCTCCTTTACGGTTTACAATCTGCCTTTTCAATTTTTGTTCTTTCCAAGGAGTTATAATATACAACTTTGAGCCCAATATGGAATTGCCGCTCTTTTTGAGATTGGACCCTTTTTGTAAGGCTCATTCAAGCCCAAGCCCAAGCCCATTTCAGTTGTACACTGCCACCAAAACCTTTCTCAGATTACAAGCTCCATCGCTTGAGTTTATTTGACTTTTGAGTATTATTATTATTTTTTTTAATTTTTATCATCCTTAGTCATATTGTTGGATATTGAATACTCATGCATTTATTTATTTGTTGTTTTCATGATTTTGGTCTATGTAAGGCTAAATTATTTAATAAAATAAATGAATTAACAAACATCTTCGAGTTTAGCACGCAAGTTTTACAGGCAGTAGCGGAACCAACAATTTCTTTGAGGGGTCAATTTTTTTTATTGTATGACACATTTATGTAAAATAAATTGAAATTAAAAAATCATATAAACATTACTTCATATAAAATAGGATCTCAATAATTTGTTACAATCACGTGGAAATAAGATTCTATAAGTACAACTTAATATATGTTTTAGATTTATGACAATAATATTTCATAAAATAATATCAATCGGTTATTATTTGTGTAATAAAATATTTAGAATTTTTAATTTTATAATAAAAACTATCAAGGGACATTTTTGATCAAATGGTTTTTCTTGTATTAATTTCAATTTGGACTCCATACATTTAAGAAGACTTTAGGATTCATATTAATAAGTTTATTATTTCTCTTATTAATTTTAATTTAATTTTGGTGAAACCACATCCTTAAAAATATGTATTATATAGAAATTATACAAAATTTAGTAACTATAAGAGAAAAATTGGAGAGAGATATTTTAAAGTATATTGAAATTCTATAAAAATTTTAACAAGTATACGGGGATTATAAATTTTTTGGGGGGCATTTTCTATATTTATAAAACTATATTAAATAAGATCTTAGAATCTTGGGGTCATTTTGAATTTTTCATAAAACATGGCCCCCTCAAGCTAAACGTGGTTCCGCCACTGTATACAGGTTCACGAGTTTATTTATTGGATCAACTTGCGTAAACTCGAAACCAACAATTTTAGAGTTTAGACTCGAGTCAATTCACACGTCGTATTAAATATCATTGCAGCCTAGTCTAAAAAGCAGTGAGATTTGTTTCATTACATGCTCTATCGGTCTCGTTCTTTTATTCATGGATCCGTCACAAAAGTTGACGAAGAAAAATCTTCGCTTGTTGTTGGATATACATACACTTTATGGGCGAGAAATGGGTGCAAGCGATTAATTAAGACCTCGATCACTTGAGATTCACGTGACATTGGACGATTAAAGGATTAGGCTACATTCAACGCACCATTTGGGTTCTGGAATGAAGTCAAGTACTACTTGTATCCCTAGTCTAATATCAGGATCAATCCATAGAGATAAACCCTATAAAAGCATTAATGTCGGCATGAGAACCCAGCTAACCGTATCCCAACAAGATAGGAATTTACAGAGATAAGTTCAAGCAAGATATTCAGGCCATATGTGTACTATCAACGGTCGAATAGTACTCTAAAAGATAACATACTAAACTGGGCACTAAGAATCATGCTGTGACGGAGTTTCACCATAGTAAAATAATCTACTACTATTGAGATATAGATTCATCACTCATTAAGAAAGCTTTAACGTCTCCTAAGTAATTTAAGCATTAGAAGCATCTCTCACTAGATTTTCTGTGTTTCTCTTTCTAGTTGCAAGTTGTTGACTAATGTTACATACAGTCGTGGAGTGCATAAGCACCATGTATGTAATCGCTTTGAAAAAAAATGAGATATATTATTAAAATATTAATTTTTTTATAAATCCCGTATTTATTTATTTTTTTTAAAGTGACTACAAAATGTTTACATAATCACAATTGTAATTATCATTTATGGAAGCCATTATAGCACACAGCGGCATACTTGAAAATTGCATCAAACACGTGTGATGTAGAACATTATTGGTTCAGTTGTTGAATATTGTAATTCTCTACCCTTCACTTGAAATTTGCAATATCAGGTAAATTTATTTTTATGTTCATACTACTAAGTGGAGAATCCCGATCGAGTGGAATTGATGTTCTCGTTGCAAATGTGCGTGGAATTTCCAGTACTATTCTTTTAAATTTCGAGTTTGGCAATTGGGCACTTTAGCCGGCAATTAGAAGATGCTGGCAGAAACTGGGATACGACTAACTGTTCGACATTTACATTTGGCTACTATTAACGAAAAGAAATCCATAGCAAAGAACAGCAAGAAAATTTGCACGAAAATCCCAGATTTTACAATATATTATATAGCTACAAAAATCACGCACACAATCCCAACCTCTATTTTTTTAGTCTACATGGAGGTGGATATAAGTATGATTCTTCTGCGGGGTAGTTTCAGAGGCTCAGAAACTGCATTATATACTGATCATAGTGAAGAAATAAATAATTTTAATCTAAAGAGCAGTAGTTCCTTCGTAAATGGTGCTCAATCTGAGTCTAAAGGAGCGAACCGCCGTCTTCGACGTTCTTCTAGAACGGGATCTCTGCAACTTCCTCGCAGACGACCCGTCTTGAGATAATCCACTGCTCGGCTTGGCATCAACAGCTGGCCGTCTGTTATTCTTCTGCGACTCGAATCTTTTCTCATACCCAAACCGATTGATCTTAGTACTTTCGAAAGAAACCGATTGATAAGCCACAGTAACAGGAGATATACGGGCCTTGTTCTTCCGTCGAAGGCCGCTGTTTTTGGAGGCATACTTCTGAAGAGCAACGGCGGCTTTGACGGCCAAGGAGGCCATATCGGAAGCGGTCAAGCGCTGCCGAAGCTTAGACGAGGGAAGCACGAAGTAGATCTGGTCGGCCTGCAGTTGGTCCTCCGCATCCAAGGCCGGAATGTAGTCGTCGTAACCCAATTTGTCAGAACTGCAGATGAAAACGGACGACGACGACGAAGAAGAAGAGGAGAAGGAATTCTCGGCCTGGATGACCTGGGAGACATATGAAAGGGCGGGATATTCCCGGAGGACACCATTGACGGAGACAATCTTAGCTGTGGGATGATCACTGGAAGGCCAAGACTGTGTCCCACTGAACATCACTTGCGAGACGCAACCACCCATTTTAGTGTGTTGTGGCGGGTGTCAAAAGACAGGTTACTAAACACTACAGACAGGCGCAGAGGCAGATGCGTACTAGGAAAATGGAAGAGCACTGGGGAATGTTCAAAAGAATCGTCTGAGACACGAACCCAGTACTTGTACTCTATATTAATAGGTCTCTTGTTAAGGAAACAACTTGCGGATGAAGGCGGATGATGACGCAAGCGAAGGCGTCATCAACGAACTCAGGAGTCAGGACTCCGTATTTGGAAGCTTGGGGTTCAAGTAGTCAAACTTGTACCGCGTTTCTTTATTTACTCTGATGTATGCTCTGATGTAACCATTTCAATGTAACGCCCAAATCTCGTGCCATCAATTATTGCTGGGCAACCTTGTATAGATACGAAAAGTATTTAATTTAATTTTATCTTATTATTATACTTTTTTAAAATTTTTATATAAGATATAATAATTAATTTAAAATTTTTAAATAATTATTTAGCTTTTTTAAATTTTAAAATAATAATAATATTAAAAAATAATAATTTATTCATCTTTTATCTTTTATACAAAATTATCTCTTCTCGTCTATCCAAACCAGCCTTAATTAATTTTTTTTAATTTTAAATAAAAAAATAATATATACAAACCACAAATGATCAATATAGGCCTGGAAAGCGTTTCGAAATACAATATTAAGTTAGTATATCATTGATATTTAATAAATTAAAGACAATAATATTTAGGTCACCTTCAATCATCAATATATATAGACAAAATGATAGGGTTGCAACTTTTATATATTTTAACACAATATTAAAATTAGAAAAATAATTTTTTAGTACTTTTGAACTGTTAGATTGTTAAATAATGTGTTTGAATTAAAATAAAGAAATTATTATTTTTTTAATACTAACTGTGTTAACAAATCTATCGTTACCACTTGACACAAGTCAGGTGGCGGCAACTAACTGGAAAGCCTGGCCCATGACGCAGGCGAAACCGTCATCGACCAAAGCAGCTTGGGCCTTGGAGTTCAAGTCCTCCAACTTGTCATGCGTTTTTGTCTTTTCTCAACGGAATAACCCGTACATGCTTTTCTTGTTGATCAATCTTTTACTTTATTATATGGTGTAAAAGGCTTTTATTTATTATTTCCACCTCATAATTATATTGCAGCCTAGTCAATAGTCTGTACAATTATGATAAATGAAAAAAAAAATTTTAATAATTTTTATTTGAATCAGAGAAATTCTTTAATTTTTTAATTTAAAAAATAAAAAAAATAAAAAATAAATTTAACAGATTATATAAAATAACTTTAATCTCTTTTATCTCGATATCAATGATCACGTGAGATTGTTTAAGCCGGCAGCCCATATGATCATTAATGAGAACAAAATCCTTTGGCAGATATTTATTCATTCACGGGTATGGGTACAAGTTTTTGTTTGGTCGGCCGGACTCTCGTGCTCGTGCAACATGCTTAAAGCAAGTCAAGTTGGCCGTTATACTTTAGAAGACCGGCCTCTACTCTTCACGTCCTCATCAAAATCCATGGCCATTTTAAAAAGTACAGGAAAATTTCAAAAATGGTCCTTGATTAATGCCATAAACCAAGAACGGCCCGAATTTTCAAATAAAATATTCTTTTAAAAGTATTTATACTAGTAGTTAGTTATATAAAATTTTATATAATTAATAATATAATACTATATATCACGTTCATGATCACAAAATAATTGTATAAATATCATTATTTTTTATTCTAATTTAGATGGTAGGGAAAAAAAATAGTTCGTTGGTATATTAGAAATATATATTTATATGGATGTATATTTTAAATAATTATTATTTATAGATAATTTAAATACAAGATTAATTAAATAGGAAAATAAAGCCAATGTAACAGACAAAAGAAACGGCCACGTCAACGCTAGATCCTAAAAGTCTTGGCCACATCAACACTCTTAAAGTGGGTTTGTTTGGATGTTAAAGTTGAATACATTTTATTTTTAAGTTGTTTTGAACATTTTAACATATAAATGAGTGTGGTTAAAGTGATTCACTATTATTTATAAAAAATTCAGATTAATTCAATTTAACTCAATTTAATATTCAGATGCAACTTTAACCATGGATGCATATATAAACCTTAACATACATTTGATATTTTATTTATGAGTAGTGTTAGATATAAAGTCTAAATAGATAAATTTTGTACAAGTTTTTTTTAATAAAAAATTAAATCTCATGATTAATAAAGAGTAATTTATTTTACATACTTTTTGAATGTGAAGTTTACTTTTTATTTTTATTTTTCATTATTTATTTAAAAAGGACGCCATTATCCACAGTGGCAGCCACCCAGTAGGGCCGGCCAGTACCGTATCCCACTACCATATATGTTCCAAATCTTAAAGCTTCCCTTCCCCTCGATACAAACAACATTAATGAAGTGGTGCACAAGAAACAAAAGAATAGAAAATTCCAGTATATATATATAGATCAAGAAGGGTGGCTGTAACGTGTACAACCGAGAATGGTGATGAATACGTGGCAGTCCCTGAGAGGAGAAGTGACACAGGACAGGACCATGCATGCAAGAAGCAGACAAATTAAGCAGCCCTTCTCAACCACCTGCTAGCTTTTAGTTTGGATGATGAGTTGAATTTTATTCGTGAAGTAGACCACCCAAACGTCGTCATCCCAAACGAAGTCGTAGTACTTGATCAATACTTAAGAGGTGCATGCTAAGCTAGCAGCAAGAATTACGTCACGACATACGGAAGTATTTTAAAGAGTTGGAAGCTGCGCGCAAGCAACAATATCCTTAGTTTTTGGCCTCAATAATTCAACAAATTATATTATATTATCGTCCTTTAATATTTGCTTGCTACCCAAAAACGAAAAAAAGATAAGAAAGAGAGTGCTCAAATATGGATGGAAATGGATGGAGGAGAATGGAGCTAGCTGAGTCAGAGTTGCATGCCATGACACGCAACCTTAGTTTCATATATATATATATATAATCAAAGATATATCATTTATGGTGACAGAGATATATGTATTATATCTGGGATGAGCATCTGGAGATGTACTTGTCTTTGTTTCAATGCCCATTTTGTAGGGGTTTACGTACGAGTACGTCTCTCCCAAACTTTGAATGATATTGACTTCCCTAGCTCGTATACTCTAGACTAGCTAATTTTATTACATGTAGCGCTATATTTTCAAAAGCGAAAGTTGTAGAAAGTCTATATTAATTAATCGAGTTGTATCAATACAGATTTTTTATTTTTTTTCTCAATCAAATTAAGATGCGCGCATTGACATGAGGTAATTAAGAAGAGATCGGACAAATAGAAAGGATGGAGTATCCTACGTACACAAAAATTCAATAAAATTAAAGGAAAGGATCGCTGAACCCAAGATTCTAGCACCACATTAATTCCTAGCCATGCAAGGAGAAGACCTTTAGAAGACGGTTTATTTTGCTCCAAGAAATGGATTAGGAGAGGGTAGCTGCGCCAACCCCCGCATGGTGGGATGGGCAACCCCACCCGCCCATGTGGGGGCGGGGGTAGGCTGGCCCACCCAGCCCCCACCCCGCTAGGATATATATTTTATATAAATATATATTTATACATATTAATAAATATATTATTAGTTGTACTATATATAAATATAATAATATGCTTTAAAAATAGTTTTTATTTAATATATTGTGCAAGTTACAATGTAGCCTAACGTGGCTTGTGAAATTTCCAATGTACCCTTGATTATGTACGGTAATACTGAACAAAAATTATTAGCTCGGAATTGTAAATAATGAAAGCATTAACACAATCATTTGGTTATGAAGGAAAAACTTTTGAAAACTCTTCACATGTAAATTAACCTTACGAGGCAACCAAATTTAGGAAAGCCAATATTATTAATTGAGAGGATTACAAGTAATACATTTACGAAACTTTTGTCACTAAACACGTTTACCTAAGACATGTGACCCGCTTATCTTCTACCGCAGTAGGTAGTCAGAACTTCTGACACTCTCCAATCTTTACCTTTCCAACTGGAAACTCCAATGGTTGAACTCGAACACGGCAACTCTCCCTTGGAGTATGCTCTCACTTAATCTCACAGATTGAGCTTTTTGGAGTATGCACTCACTCAATCTGAAGGATTTTCTCTTACTTAATCTCTTGAAGTTTTACTAAGATCTTCAAGCTCTCAATACTTGTGAATACGTGCTCTTCAAGTGTTCAACCCAAACCCTCAGGCGACTCCTCTACAAATTGACAATGATGTGATTGATTTGGAGAAGGACTCTGCTAACAGTTTTATCCAGAATTTCAGTCAGATACGTTGCTAACGACTTGTGAACATCTCGGACTTGATCACTTGTTCTGATTGCATTGAATTCAAATCAGCTTTAGTTTCTTCAATAAAGCTTGCGTCTTTATCTCTTCAACTGACTCCTAGACTCGAACCAACATAAGACTCTTGTGAACTCTTATCTTATACTTTAAACAAGATTTGATAAGAGTTATACTTCAAATACTTATCATTATCGGATACCCTCTTATTCAAAACTCATTCTTATTGGATGCAATCCTAAAGTCCCATTGAAACTTACATTTATTCATTATTTAAATTTAAATACAGACTCATCTAATTTTAGCTAAACATAAATAACCTTTACAACTTTTATATAGGAGATTAGGGAAATGCAAGAGTTTCACATTACTTAAGTGAGACACTTGACCTTCTATATAAATATCCCATATTAGGCTACATTAACTAACACATAATATACTCTTTAAAAAATTCAAAAATTATGCTTCTATTTACAAACTTAAATTTACAATTTCATTTATGTGACAAATTTGGGTTCTAAGATGTGATTTTGGTCACTTTTGGGTCCAAAAATAATTTTTGAGTTCAGTGGACCATAGGCACTATTGGAGCGGGTGGAAGACTTGTCGGATGAAGGCCCTGCCCCTGCATCTGGGGGCAGGTTGCGGAGGTATAAAACCCCATTGCCCATGCAGGTGCAGGGAAAAGTCGACCCCATGAGCAGGTAGCACCCCTAAAATAGATTGAACAATGACGATTAGAAGCCGCAACTAGTAGAAACTAGAAAGATATTGCGATCTATCTATTTTTGTAGGTTATATTAGATATCATCTATTCATTTCTATTACCTAGTCCATGTTCTCGTCTAGGGAAAACAAAAATATTCTCAATTCTTTAACAAAACACCAAATGAACATCAATAATTGTACCCGCGTAAGCCTCACGTATCGTCAAGGATGGCTGGAGGGCGATAGCTAGAGTTAAGAATTCATTACGGCACACAAAATCCACGTGCTATGTAGGCAACATAATTCAGAACCTCATGCACTAATCAAATGACATCAATTTTTAACTCATCTAGCATCTATAAAATATAATTGGTTGATGAAAAGAACCTTTTTTTTTATATCTTTCAACTCAAAAACCACTTGGGGAAGATGGATGTGGTTCTGAGTGCATCATCACCTTAAATCCACATCATAATCCTTACTTCTGAGTGCATATGAGTAATCGGCATAATATCAAGTCAAGAGTCACTAATCGTTCTTATCTACAAAACAAAAAGGAATATAAAATTCTATTATATGTAGGTGCCAACACTGTTTCAGCTTTCAATCAGACCAAAATGGGTCCTTCCACGTTTAAACAATTAGGTATGATTGTATTCTCATGCCACAGAATCTTTCCCTACATTAACCAAAAGCGGTCCGCTTTATGACCAAGAATATGAATCCTCCATATAAACTTACTTTCTAGTATGGAATTAATGAACAAACACTATCTTAATTTATAAAGTCATCTATACCTTTTACATTGGTTCCACATATCCATATGTCAATTCGTCTCTGAGTTTTAGTTAAAGAGTTATACTACTGATACAAGTTGATATGTAAATCCATCGCTTGTTGTTAGACCTTTTATGGTAATTGATCTAAAAGATTTCGACAATAGATGGTCGTGTGCGTCGGTGTTATCAAAGACACTTTTAAATAGATTTTTTTTTTTTTAATTTAAGAAATTTTCCAATACAAACACGACACGACATGCAAAGCATGTGAGATAAATCCTGAATCAGATATACAACAGAATATAACTTGAAAGGAACAAAACAAACAAACTATGTTCATATGCACCAAATATGTCGTCTACATATTCCATGAGGATGCCACTACATCTTTACAACCACCAAAGCGCAAATATGTAATCATCTGTACAACGATAGCCTGATGATAGGCATTTAATTGACATCCTAGAATTTCTAGTTTTAGAGAGAAATCCCACACGTAAATTACCCGAGATGTATATGAAGGGACCCTTTCCTACTTCACAACCAAACAAGAACACTCCTTTCTTATCCAGTAAATACACAACCAAGTCTTATAATAGTCTCAAAATGGGGGCGCTCGATGGGGAATACCCTTTCTTCTCCTGGCATTGCAGTGGTTGAAAATGGGAGGAGTTGCCGGAGAAATGGTTGTAGTGGACTCATCTCCCGAGCAAGAAGACCTCTCTCCTCCATAATAGAAGTGAGCAGCGGCTGAAATTGCAGGGCTATCCATCATCATCATGCGGCTGAAGGTATGCTTCTTCCGAATTTTCTTTGGGGTTGTCGACTCCTCTGATTCTGACCCGCCATTGAAGGAATCCCTATTGTGCTTCCCTCTCAGCGTAAACGTGAGCTCTGTTTCACCACGCCTCATTGCCCCAAGCTAAACAGACAATGGCGGTAAGGGCATTTTAACCGACCAAAAGGACGAAGATGAAAGAAACAAAGCACGTGAGAAAACAGGGCATCAACCAATCTCAGCAAATAAATTATTATTCTAAGTAGTACTGTCGCCTTGGGAACTTCAAATTACAAACGAGTAATGACTTGCGGACGCTGAAAACAAGGAATCCAAGTAAAGCAAGGCAAAGACATGATTTGGGGGACTTTCACAAAACGCAGACAAAAGTGAGGTCCGATGTGAAAAGGTGAGCTTCTGAAAGAGAATCACCTTGCAACCCAAGGAGCAAAATCTGAAGGAATCAAGGAGGCTTCTGCAACAGGTCTCACATGTATTCGTGACACCCTTTCCAGGCCTAGGCTGTGGCCGCTCATTCAGGAATACAATCTTTGCGCTGTTGATAACGTAGGTCTGAACACAAGATATGTCGATGTACTTCTGAATCTCAATAACCCTCACCACGTTGTGGTACGAGGACCGTCTAATCTACAGCCAACCAAACAGATGGATTTTTACAAACACATTCCAGCCGAAGAAAAGAAACATGTTCTCCGTATAACAAGAATCAGAGAAACAAAAATAAGAATTAAAAAAACCTGAACGACGCGGTGATCTTTGTGATCGATCAAACAGTAAGAACATAGAGCATTTCCCATGCAATCCAAACAGAACATGTTGCATTCGCTTTTATGGGAAACTCCATGGATGAAGCAGGGAACGAAGTAACTTGCTCTCAGCATTGGTATTAGCCATGGCGGACTCAATTCATCGTTCCCCATTCGGCCTAACGGACTCACCTGATAATTCAACATGATAGTAATCTGGAGAAGATTACAGTGTAAAAAAGGAAGAACAGAAAACCAAGAAACAGAGAAGACAAATACCATGACTTTCTTATGATTGGCCCGGACAAACCCAGTGATATTCTGCTGCTGCTGCTGTTGATTATCGATAGCCAGCCTTTACAATTCTGTAAGAACGAATAAAAAACCTTCCAAGATTGAATCTACAAACACAAGAAAACAAATATTAGCCAAACAAGCAGAGCAAGCTGAGAATCCACCAGTACAGAGGAAAAAAAATTAGAAAATCACAAAGAAAAAGAAAAACAAAATCTATAGCGGAGCTTCGAACTCAAAACCTTCTGGGGAAGAAAACTGAAAGAAGTCGCCGCCGAAGATTATTAGGGTAAACACAGAGTGTGTTTATTTGCAGGAAGACAGGGGAAGGGGCTACTACTACTAGGACGAGATAACCCAGAGTGATGCAAAAATGGCTTATTTTATATAAGGCGGTCACTACCATAAAGTAAAATAAAAACATAAATAATAAAAAATAATATTTTTTTGGAAAAAGAAAAATTGGAAAGGAAACGTGCCCACGTATAAAAAGACCAGCCGACTTTTATGAAGGGGCTAGAATTTAGACAGCAATGACGAGATTCTCCCTTCTTTATCACCGTCCGATCATATCATACTCCTCTCTCTTTTTCACCGCGAACAGCTTAGTCCTAATATTTTTTGAGAAGTACTAAATTTTTTTACCTTTTTTTTTTTTTTACTTAGTAATTAAGTAAATTTTTTTAAGTAATGATGTGAATTTTTTTAAAAAAAATATATAAAAATATAAAAAAATAAATGAAAAGAAAACCTAAAAAAAAAAAAAAGTGCATTCCAGAGCTTTATTTAATAGCTGTTGCATCACTCATATTTTTTTAGGCAGCTAGTCCTACTTGCGCATATGTCATGTTTTGTAGTATTGCCCAAAGTTTTTTTAATTCCGTTCTGGTGGCTCTTTCGATCAAGTGAATGAAATATTTTCTTTTAAAATAATTTATATATAATAAATAATATTAATATAAGTTTTAAAATATTAAAATATATATTTATAAAATTCAATAATACTTTTAAATTTTCAATCTAACTATTTAAAAAAAAATCACTTATTTTCGTAACGAAAATGGGAGTAGGGATTTGATTTTCAGTCCACGAGAAAAGAAGATTAAAAAAAGTTAAGAAAATAGTCTTAGAATTGGAGTGAAAATTATGAAAAAATTAGAATTTTTACATTAATTATAAAAATTCACTAATTTCGGTCGGTACATCGAAAACCGGACGGTATTGACCGAAATGTACCTATACGGCCGATATTTGATCTGGTACGATACACATATATTTCTTATACCAGTCACTATTTTGATACAAGAAGTACCGGCCAGTACGGCACGGAATTTGAAATATTGAGTATTACTCATGATATTTGCAGTTATAGGTATTATATTCACATGAAAAATAGACTTCATTTTTTTTCAAAAATTTTGCGATGTGTTTATACAATTCATAACTGTAACTAATATTACTTTTGTTTAATACAATAGAATAAGAATGTAATATGATTTCACTGGATAACTTGAAAAATGACGTGATTCAAAAATTAAGAAATGAAATAAATTATATAAATTAGGACATAATTACTCGTTATAATTAGTAGAAACTTGACCTACGTGATCAAAATGATCAAAGAGTTTAGTGAAATAATATTTTTCTTAACTGTAAATTTTATAATCCAAACGTGACAAAAGATAGAAAAACAAAGAATGTCTCGTGTTTAGTTGGTTCAATGTCCAAGGAGTAGCCTAGATTGCCTTGTCCACGTCATCTTTGTCTTGCCACATTGTTGGTCCAAGCACAAACCTTACGGCCACGCTCTTCAACGATCCTTGGGGTACTCTTGTTTTACAATCATGATATTTAAAGTATAACAGTATATTCGCAATCTCACGTTGAAGATACTTAATATGGTAAGTTTTAGAAAAATAAAATATATATTTTTTTAAATAAATTATTTTTCATCAATTTTATTTAAACGATAATATTTAATTTGTAATATTTAAATTTTAAATTTTATTTTTTTAATTAAATTTTATTGAGTAAATATTTTATTTGGTGTATTTTATCTATCGACTTAATAATAAAGTTTTTATTTTTTAAATTTTATTACAAATTAAATTTTTTCTTTTATATATTTAAAAAAATGAAATAAATAATAATAAAAATAAATAATTATGAGGGTGGGCTGTAAAGTGTGGGGCACTCTCTGTAGAAATACGTAATGAAGCTTTTTTTTAATGCTGAGTTGTGCTTATCCAATCCTCCCCCAATGTCACAGCAGCCCCTGTTGCCGAATCAGTGTTTGTCTCGTTGTCGAAAAGCATAGAACTGAATCCTGCGGTGAAATATGTTTACTTCCAACTTCAGCTTATATTGGGCCGACAAACCCTTGCTGGGCTACAAAAACTACTAGGACAGTGTGGTCTTGGAAACTGATGTAACCATCATTGGGCCTGAACGCTCATCCGTAAGAAACATATTTGGGCCGTTATATTATATAACTGTTAGGCGTGCAGCTGCTGCAAGAATCTACGTGGTAAAACCTCCCTATCATATCAACATGAGAAATTTTATTTGCAGTTTTCAAGTAGGAATTATATGTACTGGCTATTTATTAAATGAGAAAAAGTATAATTTTAATGGAGATATTTTTGTAATTTTAAAAATTTTTAAAGATAAAATTACCTAGGCCTGCATTGCAATTCCTAAATAAGGACTGTACATAGCATTACTCCATAAACACCGCCTCAACATTCTAACTATTTTATAATGAGCTCAACCACACCAGATTAAATTAACCCTAAATTCCTAAAAACCTCAATGTTAACTTCTTTTTAACATAAGTGCCGAACACCATTTCTGGAATACTGGCAGATGATCATCACAAAAATATCAAGCAATAGAGCGGATTATTGTGAAAATGATGATAAAAAATTAAAAGTAAACATAAAATAAACAGACAAGCAATCACACGACATAGAATTTACGTAGTTCAGCAATATATATATGTCCATGTAGCTGCAAATGATTTTATTATCTTAAAGAATGTTAAAGTACATTGGGGCAAAATTATAATGCTCAGAAAGTCATATTGTTCATGAATCATAATATATATATATATATGATTGTATAGCGAAAACCCCAATGTGGCATACCTCTGTGAGTATTACCCACCCAACAAATCCTTATATGCTGACAATAACGTCTCACGACCAGTTCTATTTTAAGTGGGGGAAAACTGATGCAGGACACGAGCTAATATGGGCTAACATGGCAACATATTTGAATTTCTTTTGTAAGGTCGGTGTCTTTGAAGATGAAGAATGCATGCTAGGATTACATGCAGATTTTTCTTAGACAACAAATTGATTTATTTATTTTTTATTTTGTTGTTACTTTCCAATTTAGAAATAGAAGTGCTATAAACTGACATGATTTAATATGATCTGTTAGATTAATTTTGTGATAGAAATAACGTCTTTATAATCTAACATACTACATTAAGCTATGCCACTTTTTAGATTTACTCTTATGTAACTCATTTATGACTAAAATATTTTTCATTTAAGAATGGACCTCCTCCAATATTGTAGGAGTCAAGGATTATCTAAGGAATTATAATAAAAGTATGTTGCCTTTTTACAAGTTGCATATCTCTGGAAGACACGAGTTCTTCTCCTGTTTTTTTTTTTTTTTTTTAATATAACTTATCAATTGGCATCAGAAGCCAGGTTGCACCTGGCCTAAATGGCGAGAGGTGAAGTTGAAAGCAATCAATCCAGTGACGCAGAACGAGTCCCAACCCTCTAGACAGTTGTATGATAACAAAGCCAACAGGACGTCGATCGAACAACGCTTCGAAGGTATTCAACGCATGCTATAGAAGATACAATGGACCATCACGGGTATTCATGTTGATGGCAACATTAAATCGCAATGATGGAGGTCGGGACCAACCATGTGGAGGTCATGGTTACATACCACGGCAAAGGCACCAAGCAGCCGATCGATGACTTTTCCAGTGATAAAGAAATTCAAATATGTAGCCACGTTTATTGCCTTGCCATGTTAGCCAATATTAGCTCGTGTACGGCACCGGTCAGCAATATGATTCTGTTGCTTCTTGTTGAGTTGACAATATGCATGGATGCTGACGAGGAATGCTACTGATCTCCACCCTACATTTTGTATCTTCAATCACACATGTTGATATGTTACATTTCAAGCGGTTCATTGTATCAATCAATCGCTTAAATGACAATCACTTAAAATGTATTACGTAACAAATGTGACTGAAAATAATAAAATTTAAGACGGAGAATATTATAGGTATGGAGATTTCCTTGCAGACAGCATATATATTCTTGGGGTTGGCTGGAATTGAACCCAAATACAGTCATGCGCTAAGTCTGCACGTACAAAGGGCATCAGCCTCGTGAGAATTGAGATGAGCCTGGCATTTAGGTAGCTGGCCCTGGGTCCCCAAACGAAAGATTAATGAACGAGTATAATATATAAAAGAAAAAGGGAGCGGATTCCCTTCTCTGCCATCTTATTCATGCGGTACTGCGAATGCGATTGTCTAGGCCTCTTTTAGAAATTTATTGTGGGGGTCCCTAGATTCATCCCAAAAAGTAGTACGCCAGTCTTCATATAGCAGAGGTTGAGACCTCCATCTAATTTTAGGGGCATAAACATCATTATTATATATTGTTGGCAGACAAAATATATCATATAGAGAGAGAGAGAGAGAGAGAGAGAGAGAGAGAGAGAGCTTGAGTTAGGCTGTGAATGGTAAGGATTCTGCTGAACTCTGCTTGATTCTTATAAGTTCAATAACATCCAAAGAAAGACAGCAATATCACAAAACAAAGTTGTGTTATTGAAAACGACTACATCATCAACTATTAGTGGGGAAAGAATCATCTTGGAAGAGAGGAGGCCAGGGGTTGTTTCGTAGAAGGGAAGTAATTATCATACAAAAGTTGAGGCGGCGATTCACTGCACTTGAGAAAAAAGAAAAATGTCTTTGCAAATTTTTGTTCAAACTTCAAAGAAAAACAGACAGAAGGAACCAGTCATATAATATCTTTGACTACTAATTGTATAAAAAAATACCATAAAATCTACTTTAGTTACTAATTCACGAAGATTTCAAAGTATAACAGATTATAAAAATTTAAAAACAGTCGACAACGCGTATATAAACGTCTAAAAAAATGTACAAGAGAATCTCTCGATTTTCTTTTGCTATTTCTAGTTTGCTTTGTGTATTTCTTTGGCCATCAAAGGAATCACTCGTAAACCACAAATTAAACTGATAATTAGCCTTTAAAGACTCCTTTAGTCAATATAGGTGACTAATGGCAGGTTCGGAGTAGAGAATGAGACACAAAATTTTCATCTAATTTTATTTTATCTCATCTAATCTTATTCTCAAATATAATTTAAATACAAAATTTTCGAACTAATCATTACGACATTTTCGAACTTTTAAATAATAAAAAACAATTCCAACTTTTTTAAATTTTTAAACAAAAATAATATTATAAAACTATATTATTATAATATTTTAACTTTAGTTTTTATTTAACTTTTTTTTTCTCTCATTTCTCAAAACTAAAAAAATATTCAACTTAAACTATCTTATTATTATTCATAAACTATTTTATTACTATTCACAAAATTTTCATCTTATTTCACTTCACAAACCTGCTGGCTTAAGAAAGGCGTCCTACTAAAATATTTCATAAAATGCCATACAACTCAACATAGAGAAAATAAGAAAAGGCATATATGTGCACAATTACACAAACCCCTTCTTCCAAGCAGTGTCCTATCGAATTTAGTTTACATAAAGGAAAACTAAACGATAAAAGGCTGCAGATCTCCTATTATTTATACTTAAGAATCGAATATATATTGGAACTCTGTTACGTACTGTCGTTTTAAAAGATGAATGCTTTGGCGGGAAAGGTTTTGTTGTTGATCAAATCACAAAAGCCATTGCCCATATGATTAAAGCCAAAAGAAAGCCTTGACTTTGGTGTAATGGTATCTATAATTTTCTCCAATTGCGTGTATACCCAACTTCGTGTTCAGTTCCTGATAACCTATTCTATTGGGAATCGACACTGTTTCTGGGCCATAATTGTATTCTCTTGCTTGCTTCGAAGAGACAACTCCATCAATGGTAAGAAAAATCTTTTTTTTTTCCTTAGATATTATAAAGGAAAATGATTTAAGGAGCATTCAAGTCTTGCACATTTTTTTAAAAAATAGATAAGTCGGGAATCCATACGAAAAAACTCATTTTTTTAAAGTGGGTTTCACTTTTTTTCATAGCGTGTATACAAGATTTACACATTTCAAGAGGGTATCTAGCGTTACTTTATCATAAAATAGTTTATTTAACTGTTGTACACGTATTTATGTTGATGGATTGAACAGTGACCTCTTTAATTATTTTGACCCGACTAGATCAATTCTAAAGAAAATAGTCACATTATGTCTGTTTTATAGGAGTAAAGTTGTTGACATAAAATTTTCGGATAATGACATATTTACATTGATATTTAATATTGTTTTTATCTCTTTATACTGAGCCATCAAATTCGATTGGTAGTGCGTAAAAATACACAGAAAAAATAAGATATCCTTTTTAAGTGAAACATAGAACACAGAAGTATTTTCCCGTTGTGTTTACGAATTTGGTGAATTTCTTAATATTTCTTTTGTACAAATAGCATGCACATGCATGGAAGTTACTCAAAGGTGTCTTTAACTGGCATCTTCTTTCCTGTACACGTACAGTCTCCAGAATAGTGTCATGATTTTGTTGTATGACCAAGTAGTGTCTGAGTTTTCCAGCATATAAATATCTGTTCCCGTTTGCTTGCAGTTTGTACAACAATTTCACATTAAAGGAAGTCCCAAGTACATAGCCCTGCTGAGCAACAAAACCTTAAACAAGGCAAGATCATTTCTCCTGAAAAGGTCTGCTTCGATGGAACTCCCTAAAAACCCTAGACCCACAATATTTGTACCCGAAAACTATCCTCTCATCGAATTCGACGCCTCCCCACAACTGATCTTGGGGGAAGAGATGCTTCATTTTAATCACCCACAACATCCTCTATCAAAACTGGACCTTCCAGACCCCTTTACCTGCTCGGGCTGCAAGGAGTATGGTGCAGGAATGAGGTTCACTTGCCGTCAATGTGATTTTCAGCTGCACGAGTTCTGTGCCCATGCTTCTCCTGATATTAAGGGCCACCCTTTCCACTACCTGCACCAACTTACTTTCTATTCTAAGCCAGGTAATGATCTTATATATTGTTTTGCCCAGTTCAACTCAAAGCTGATGATCATTCATGTCAATGATAGATCCGTTTTAATTTGGGCTCATTAATTTTCATCCTTTTTGTTTAGGTAAAGATGGGAAATCTAAGTGTGATGTTTGTTTTAAACCCGCCAAAGGGTATGCTTTCCGATGCGGTGCCTGTGGTTTCCAGATGCACCCTTGCTGCGCGAGGCTCTCTTCGGAAACCAGCTTCTTATGCCACCCTGCGCATACCCTCAGACTTGTGCCCGCAAACATGACAGGCGCAAATGGCGATTCTGGTTTCTTGTGTGGCTTGTGCAAGAGGAAGAGGTCAGGCCGTGTGTTCCACTGCACTGTTTGTGATTACCATCTCCATGCGGTTTGTGCTAAGAGTATGGTTAATGGGCTCTATGCCTATGGGATCAAAGATCTCGAAAAACCCAGCATGCTAGGGTCTGCTGCCCGGGTTGTATCTAAAGTTGTCATAGTGCTCCTTGAGGGGCTGGTCGAGGGTATTGCAGAAGGTGTTGGAGAAGTTTTAGGTGAGGATATTGCCAGAGGAAGGGGCAGAAATGGAAGTAGCTAGAATTGAGGGAAATAATTAAGGAAAATATATTTTGGCTTGTTCTTGGAACAGGACGATATGCAAGTTCAAGTTGCTCATGATATCTAAGATGGATAAAAGTGTGGAGTGATCAGATCAGAAAGTGTATTATTATGAATTTATGATTGCTAATTGTATGTTTGTGTATGGTTCATGGGGGGTGTCTTTTTCACGCTGGTTCTGGAAAAGGTTCCTACTCAATTAATGTGAAATAACTTAAATTGTCTGCTTAGCAAATATGTTTGGAGTAAACATTTTTTAACTAACAGATTTTCTTTTAATTCTTGCTTGTAATATTGCTCGGTTCTTCCCATTCTCATCAGATTACCCCCCCCCCCCCCCCCCCCCCCCCCCCCCCCCCCCCCCCCCCCCTCTCCTCACAAATACAAAATCTCGAGGTTTGCAAAGAAATCCCAAAAACCAAACTTTTGAAAAAATAGCAAGACAGGCTGCATTTGGACGTTGAATTGAGCTATAAGCTGAATTTTTTTTATAAATAGTAGTGAGTTGAGCAGGTAGAGTGAGTTATATGGAGCCAATCTAAAATGAATTTAGATGTGTTTAGATGTTAAGATGAGTTTAGTAATATTTATGGAAAATTAAAAAAGGTTGTGGGTCTCACGTATAAATATGTGTAGTTAGAAAATGTTGTGAGTCCCACGTATAAGGAAGTTTTGAATTGAGATGAGTTTAATAATTTCTTTTTCCTAGAGTTTACAGAGCTATATACTAAGAATGACTACCCCACAATTACTCTCGGAAACGGATAATTCACGCCCCGTCCATTGGAAAAATACCCATCAAAGTTGTGAAAGTAATAAGATTCTGCATAAAACCCTTCCATTTATCATGATCAGCTTTATGAATCTCAGTTGTATGACCCACCCACTAATAAATAACACATTGTTAATTCCTAATTCCCTTTTACTAATTTCCACAAAAGTTTCATCAAGTGATGCATGCATGCTGCATTCTTAAACAAAATTCAGTCCTAAAATCCCAAACTGATCAAGTCTGGTAGTGCCAACTTAGGTTTATGGTTCTTATAAATCAAAGATTCAAAGTTCTTTCTCCTTTTCAGCGAGCAAGAAAATTTACATTTCTGGCTGACCATTAAACACCTGAAGAGTATCACTTGGAGGTATAAAAGCAGTATTGGTGGTCGGAAAAAGTGTCAAGGTACCAATCCAATCAGATAGTGTTTACATCTAAGAAAAGAAACCTAAAATTAATGGGACCTAACACTAAAAAATATAAGCATATTTTAATGATTTTATTTTTGGAAAATTATTTAATATAAATTTAAAACCATTATAAATGGTACGTTCATAGCTCCATAAGCATAACTCCAAAACTACGCGCCATCCTATTATTTACTTGTAGAAGAGAGTAGAAGGCAGATAAAAGAAGAGATGAGCAACATTCCAGGATAGCAATCAATCAGGCGCCATTTCAATGAAATTTTTGTTCACATTTCAGTGGAAAATATTACAATTCAAAAAAATAAGCACGTCCTTGAAAGCAAGTGGCTTAAATGTACAGATATTACCAGAAAATCAGACTGGCACAATTAGAGAAATACTAACATGCCTCTTATTTTAAATAAAACTGAACAAATATTTCATTCACTATTTGCATCATATGATATGATATTGTCGTGTAATTCACCAGACCGATTAGCTTATAGAGACAATGTTACACTGTAAATGCCCTAAAATTATGATCCATGACTTGTAAAGGAATATAAAGGCCACATAGAATTAACCAAATTAAACCTCTTATGAAACTATACATGCTTCAACTTCTCTTTTTACTCGATCTGGGTGGGTCTCCAACACCTTGCTATCGTGCGGCTTTCCGCCCTTCCTCTGGCTTTTATCTCTACCAATGAAGGCCACACTTTAGAGGGTTCAGGAGCTGATGATTTCTAAATTCCAAAGTCAAAAATAAATCACCTACTTTCAGCAGATACCGCGGCATCCCAAATCTTAAGACTAGTTAGGAAGATGTTATATGCAGCATTTCAATCATGTCATGCCTGAGCCTGGTCATAACTTCCTAACTTCTCAGGACTGTCTACAAAACTCCTGTCCAACCTTAGTTCTCATTTTCAAAAAGTAATCAGCATAACTCATTTTCATTTCCAAAAATCAACTTAACCGATATCAAAATAGATATCGGAATCAACTTGCACTCAACTGACCTGGGCCGCTATTTCCTTTGTCCAAAAGCATTTCCCCCATTAACATTATATTGTGCCAAAACCCAAATTCTCCCACTTGAAAGGGGCAACTGAGCCAATGTCTGGGGAGCCACGCAAGAACAAGCAGACACAAACACAGACAGCAGCTATGGCAAGCATTGAATGAATGAAGGGGCGCTGAAGCAATCCTTGGGAAGCTGAAACCCTCATGTTGTACTTCCTTCCAACAACTGCACACCTGGCACAAGATCTGAGTTGTTTGACTTGGGTACTTATCTGATGCTCTGGCTCCATTGCCAACCGTGCTTGCTCTATCTCACTCATTACCATCACTGACACTTGACCATTCTCTCTGTCAGTGAGTTTACGAGCCACCAGCTTGTTGTAAGAGTGATTATGCCTCATCATAGCATAATCATATGGGGACTGTCCAATTGCATCAAGAAGGGAATTCCAGCAGTTCAATCCAATCTACAGGAGAAGGGGGAAACAAAGAAGGATTAACAAGAGCTAGTTCCAATTCTAATTGTATCCGTGAACTATTGTTTCAAGGCTATAAGTTCTATGAACTTGTCCCGATTCAGCATTGAACTTTTATAAATGTTTCAACTTATTCAATTTAGCCATTATTTTTTTATCAGTAAAAACAAATGTGTCAACACAGCCATTATAAAATGACAAATGCTAATATGATAAGACATTTTTTCACACGCTGACATGACAATTTTTGGTTCTCATAAAAGCAGAGCCATAAGGAAACATATGACATATATTAGGGCCGCAATATTTTCAAATCATTTTATTTTTTATTTTTTTATAAGATCAAAACATGGCCTAACTTGTCACATCCCTATCAAAAGGAAATGTACAATCGGTCGCAAATAACATTAAGTTGCTTCTATAATATATTCAATGAATTGGTGGTTCAAAGATGAAATTATTATATAATACATCATTTAAGAAACAAAATCATATTTTGGCTCTCATCAATCTATTATTGTTGTTAAAACTATTATTCAATGACCAGGGCAGGTCATCCTAGTATTATCAATCCCAGCTGCCAAACACTTCCCTCCCTCCTTTTACTTTTCCCAAACCTTGAAAATTTGATAGTTAAAATTGATAGTTGTAGCAGTCCTAGTACCAATCACCACTACCGTCAGAACAATTATATAATTAATAACATCTATAAGAGTATCAGTAGTAGAATACCTCCGGTGGGTCGCTCGTCAAAGCATCTATTAGATCATCTGAACCTGACGTACAAGCAGCCAAATGTAGAGGTGTAACGCCTCCAGGCCCCACAACATTTGGTGGAAATATATATTTCTTGGAGGAATCATTACTGCTAGTAATGGAATAATGGATGAGCACATCAACCATCCTCCTGCACCTTCTTTTAACTGCCCGGTTCAACAGCTGAATCTCAGACAGTGTCTCCGAGGACTCCTTTGTCAGTACATTTCCATCAAAGTTTCTTTCAACCAGTATGTCTAGGAGCGTTCTTACTAAAGCACAACAGTCTCTTTCAACAGAGAATGTGAGTAAAAATTTGAGCCGGCTAAGTGAATAATCAGGATTCCCAAGCATGGAAGTGTTTCCTATCCTTTGGAATAGCCATCCAAGTTCATTCAAGAAGTGCAGAACTTCCTCCCTCGACTTTGGTCGCCGAAAATCACTTTTATTGTCTTCTGAAATGTCATCATATTCTTTTGCCTCCAAATCAAACTCAGACTCGAGAAGCCTCAGTTCCTCACAGATGGTTGAATTAGCTATTATCACTGGAAAACTATTGCCCTTGAAACCGTTTTCTACCTGCTCATAATATTTGTAAAGTTCAATGAGACTTTTCAAGGTGTCTGTTCATCTGAACAGAAAACTACAAATAAAAAGAAGAATTTATCAGAGCACTACCTCAATGAAAAAGCGACCGACACCTCCAGGAGATTCACAGTGAATTTTGAAACTGACCAAATTTATCTTATCATATGAGGTTCCTTGGCAGGTAGATTCCGAAACTTCCTTTGATATGTAACCACCCATATAAGTGCAATGAATCCTGCACAACTTGTAAACCAGCTCATAAAAAAGGGAATGTCTTAATTGAACATATCTAAAGCAAAAAAGTACACCATACTTACTTGGCTCCAGGATTAGAGAGATTTCTACCCTTCAAAAGTAGAGATGTTTCTTGCCCACCCACAACTGCCAAAGGAGATACCAAAATCAACTCTGGGGAACTCCATGTTCTCCAGGATTTGGATAGACGGATCTTTCCTGAAGAACAATGTGCAGATCAAGTTATAATCAAAGGGAGATAGTCCAAAATTTCTATTTCGTTTACAACCCATCCAAATGAAACATTTTTTTTTTACGGATGGCACATCTTTTTCTTTACCTAAAAATCTGGATTGTATAAAATCATAACACCTAAAAGGAAAAAGACTGCAAAATAAGGAAAATCCACATACTAAAAAAAAAAAATTCAGTCTACCAACCCATTGGTACTCACCATCTTTATGTGATGCTAATTGCCTGCCTGTGTCAATTATAAACCTCCCACTTCTCCAAAAATCAGAATCTGAAGATTGAACCAAAGTATTGACACGCTCAAGAAGGTTTTGTTCAAACTGCAAAGAACACATACACCCTGCAAGTGGTCAGTATGGTGGTGACATAAATGTTGCTCAGCTTGCATTACAGCAGTTCACTCACTTGTTCCCAGGCAGCGGATGGCATAGACACGTAAACTGATAGAACCACACAACCAGGTCTTATATAACTCTCCATTTCAGATGGACGGTTAGAGAGCCAACAGAATATCTACAAAACAAGAATAACAGTCAACAAAAATATTATTAAGTTTCCATGCCATCAAAATAACACAATGGGCAAGTGATACGATATGCCATAAACTCCACACCTGTGTCCGCAATGTCTCTGGAAAATGGCTCGGATCCTTGTCAAAAAGTTTAAAGATTATTCGACCAGTGCGATCCTGTTGGAGGAATCATACAATTATTTCATTTGGATGATAAATTAAATAAAATCAAGTTCAGAGAGCCCCAGAGGAACAATGGCAATTATAAAGCTCAAACAAAATCCCAAGCAGTGCCTAGTCAGTTACCTGTGCATCAGAATTCAGACTTGGAGGTGAATGGTCAGACCCAGAAGAGATATACCCAGCTTGATAAGGAAAACTTTGAAATGAACCAGGCTCAGCTCCTGTATTTGATCCTCTGAACAGATCAAACGGCCTCTTACAATCAGCAGTTCTGCCAGCGACAACATTTGCATTAAGCCCTTGACTGATTGTCATTTTCTCAGGCTTCAAAGTTTCTCTTTTTCTCTGTATCGGTAACAGCTTTTGCACGGTAGGAGGAGAAGATGAAGGAGACCTCCCATCAATGGGATTACTGCTGTCGGATGAGAAATATTTCCTAGAAGATGCAAGTTTTGGAGGACTGTCATCTTCGGGTGAGGACCCAAACAGCTGCAGAGGTAAATTAACATGCACTTCTTGAACCTGGCCATCAGAATCTTCCATAGGAGACTGGTAACCGCTACTACTTCTCTCTCCTCCAACAGAAGGAAACTCTAAAGGTCTCTTTTGCAGATTGAGAGTAGTTTGGTCAGAGTGGGTAATCTTAGTTTTCTCACTGTCACTGCTCTGGCTGCTCTTTTGAGATAGTATTGTGAGAGCATCGGGAGCAGACGCTGCTAGGGGAGCTGAAAGAACAGGAAGCAAATCCATTGTTGAATGAGAACATGCATTTCCATTCAGTTTGATTTGATGTTCCGAAGAAGTATGATCCGGTAATTTACTATGCAAGCTTCCTAAATTGGGCAGCTTCGCCACGAGATCTGGAGGCAAAGGTAATGAGTTTATCGTACTAAGTATCTGAACAAGATGGTCTCTATCTGGTATCGATGAGCAGCTGATTGTTTTGTCCTCATTTTTCCCTATGATTTTGAATACAAAAAAATTAGCATAGAATCAAAAGAGAGCAAAAGGAATGGCATACATTTAGCCAGTCTCATTTACCTTGGGTACGAGCTATAGCAGCCAACAAGTTGACGACATCTAAATTCGCATTACTTGCAGTGTTGTCCCGGTTTCCAGGAAGTAAAAGCCGTCCTGTAACATCCTCCTGTTGGGTTTTCCTTCTACGGCGATTATGCCCATCAAGTCTACGCCTACAACTCCTCTTACCCTCATCAAACGCAGAAAGTAGATGAAACCTGGCAAAAAGTCAAACCAAGAAATTGATGTATAATGTTCTGACAAACTCAAAGCCCAAAAGTAGATGTAAAACATGAAACTTTACAAGGAAACACGCACAGTCAGACACAAAACTAGATGGTAACCTGCTGCACTGCTGGCAGAACCTTTGCATCTGTTTGGCAACAAGGGCCTTGGTAGATTTGCTGTGAGCCTCACACACTTTGTGTCGGCGGTGATAGTCTTTTGCGTTTGACAAATCCTCCTTACAGTTATCAACCTGACACATGGGGTAGTTTCCGCCGGTACAGGGAGATCCGGACCGGACCTTTTTGTTTGGCCTCGAATGGGGCTCCTGCTCCTCCACAAACTTGAAGCCGCCACCAAGATTCAGCCGAAGGCTCTCGTCTTCTTCCTCCACAGACACAGACCGAGAGCTCTCTTTCTTTTTCTGCTCCGCTGCTGCTGCTGCTGTCGTAGCTGGAGTACCAAGTTGCAAATCCAGGGGCTTGGCCACGAATCTGACGCTGTCCCAACCCCAACCCTTGGCGTTCCAGTCATCCATGATATGGTTTTGAAGCTCTGTTGATGGTGACATCAATGGCGGCTTCGCCTGAACATTAAGCAGATCACGCTTCTTGGCCATCGAAAACCGACTCTGCAGTATCTGCGGGTGTATGAAAATGGGAGAAGCCACCTGCGGACCTGCCTCCTCCATATTTCTCCTCCTCTTCTCAGGAATTACTCTATATATCAAGAAAATAAGATTAAAAACTCGGCAAACGGAAATCCCATATCTCTTTCTGATAAGTACAGAAATAGGAATCTCTTACCAAAAAACAAAACATAAACAAAGCAAAAACATATCCAAAATAACAAACAAAAATCTAACCCAAAGAACAAAGACAAAAAGAGGCTTGGAGTTCGCATTCCATGTTCTCGCCACCAATTAAAATGGTCACGCAAAGATTTAATATGCGGATAAATTGCAAAAACCCAGAGATCATAGATGCAGAAATTAATGGACAAATAAATACCTTCACAAAAAAGTGAAGTGAAGCCACATGTCCTCAACCGGAACCGAACAAAAACCAAAAACAACAGTTAAAGTCCAACTCAGATCTAAGGTTTACAATTTTGGAAACCGAAATCTCAGAAACCATATATATATAAACAAGTGGTTCTGAGCCTAGTATCAGGAAACCTCCGAATCTCCGAAATCTAAAACTGATAATCTCAGCTAAATCAAATCCATCAGAGAAACCGATCTAAGAAGAACCTCAACCAAACAAGCGAGAAGTCCCTCCGCACCCTCCAACCATCTTTTACTTTTTGCGTTGCAAACTTTTTCCACCCCGACCCTCCCCCTCGTCTTTACCTTCTAACAAACTCCTCCTCCACCTTTCGGCGTTGGCAAAAGCCGTAAATTGAAGCAAGATTGGGGCTTTAGTAGAGGCCGCCTATGACCAACGAAGAATCTACGACTTTTCCTGTTACTAATTTAACTAGGATATATATCGAAAATCATATTTTTCCTTTTTCTAATAAAAAAAATTAACTTAAAGAAAGCGTTAGAAGCCAAAAAGGTCCTGAAAACATATTACGGACAATCTTTTATCGTTTCCGTTCCGGTCACGTCACACGCCGGCACCACCGGTCCCGACAACCATTGTTATAGCCACCATATTCAACTTACAGTGTGAAAATAATCGACAGATAACATTGAAATTTTGTTAAAAAAACATTAAAAAGATGTTGTCTCTCACGCTATAGGATGTTAAACCTTCTTTGTTGCTAAACTACCTTGTACCTACTTATGATGTCATTGGTAGAAGAACAGAAGCTCAGCCTCCAAAAAAGTTTTACTTGCTGTATTTTCTTAAATTATTATATTTGCAGGAGCTCATTTGTAAGTAAAGATTAAAAATTTAAATCTTATATTTTTTCAATCAAATAATTATTTTCATAAAGAATCAAAATCTCTCTCTCTCTCTCCATAAGTTATTTGCTAGACAAATTGATACAAAAAAATGATTCTCTCATTTCTGCGGCTGTTTTCTTGAATAAGAGTATGACTTTGACCAATATAAGGCTACTTCCTCCTCCATCCCCGTGGTTTTAACTTCGAGTATGAAATTACCGTCTCAGCATAAAAGAAACAATGAAGTACAAGTGCTGCGGAATATCGATATGAAACTACTGTATAACCACATGGTACGACAGATTCTTCGTATCATTTTCTTAACACTGTTTTTTTCATTATTATTGAAATTTTCATTAAACTGTTGTTCCCACCTGCAAACTTTAATTTCTTTGTATTAATGAATTAATAAATAAACGATAAGCGTAATTCTTCTCATAAAATGGGGTTTGAGGTTTAAAAAAGTATACACAACTTACACACAACAGAAAATTTTAAAAATAAAAATTCTATACATCACACAATTATCTCATTTTATCTCATTATATAAAATATAAAATATTTATCATCATTAGATGATTCTTACAAGATTAAAGTGATGCTATATATCATATTTTCATCTCAATTTCATCTCATTATATAAAATGTGACATAAATATACCAATTATTTATTAACATAACTTGAAGCTTCTGTATTAATGATGTCTTGGGTGTGTTAAAAAAATGTGTTTAATAGATTTTCTTTTTATATATATTATTGGGCTGAAAAATCATTCATAGAAGTTTACCAAAGGCAGAGATAAATTAGGGTGTAAACAGGGCTAGGTTTATTCTTGTTTTTTCCACCGCCTCGTCTCTGTTCTCCTAAATCTTGGGTTCTAGTTTGAGATTGTTGACTCTCCGCGTAGCATAAGTTACGAGTCATTCAATCAATCATCGAAAAAGCACCCGGTCAAGACGACATTTCTGAAATGAGAATTCATTTTACTTTTCGACCAAAGAAAATTTAACAGTTTGTTTGGTATATACGTTGGTAAATCACTCGGAAAGGCAAGAAATGGTGGCCCATGTCAAAGCTGAAAATAAATACATTCATAAAGAGTAATGTTATATATTATTTTAGAATAAACGACATATAATTATTTTTAAAAAAAAGTAAGATTTAATATAAAAAAATTAATATTTTTTTTATAAATTTCTTATTTATTTACTTTTTTCAAAAAGATTGTCGGTACTTGTACACTCTACAACTGTAAATATCATTTATTATAAATTAAGGTCCTTATTTAACTTCTTTTTTTTCCTTTTTTTTCATTATTATGAAAAGAAATGAAAAATTGTTGTCCGCATCATATAATTTCCGTCTCAGTTTTTAGAAATTTTCATTCTACACTCATCTTCCCTATTTACATTGCTTTAATCTTAAGTCACAACTCTATAATCTTGCATTTTTCACTTGAGAATTGAGAGAGATTATATATCACTCTTATCACACAATTATTTGACTCATGATGTGATGGTGTGTGGATAATCATGAGATGTGTATTATTATTATTATTCAAGGATAAGACCATACTAAAATGGAAAAATAGTGAGAAAATAATGTAGATTTTAAATGTATGATAAAACAATTGATGTCCATCCATCCATGGGCATTGACATAAAGTATCACAAACATAGGCATCGTCCAAGAGTACAATAAATTTTGTCAAGTTGGGGGGGGGGGGGGGGGGGGGGGGGGGGGGGTGGTGGGAGGGTGTAGGATAATAGGAGCGTGAAATATTATGATTCTTGGGTGGATGCATGCACCTGAAGGAGAAGGGGGAGAGAGAGAGAGAGAATTTTATGAAAGAAAACAGTTTGATGCGTGGGAACCAGCTGTATTAAAATTCATGCCCCCACCTTCCTTGCTTGCATCTACTCTCCTCCCATTTATCCCACGTCGGATTTATTGTACTGTATTTGTACGTTTTCATTCTCCGCCATTGATTTCTTCAGTACTTCCATCCTTTGTACTATCCCCTCTATTCATTGCACCGATGGTTTTTCTGTAAGTTTTTTTATTAAATTGTTAGGGGTATATTCGTCAGGAAAGTCCATAACGCTGCTCTAGACCCATTACTTTATCAAGTCCCATGAATTTAAGAAATGTCGGCCCGAGCCAGAAGAGCCCCCCTTGGTCGCCCAGGGCGGATCCTAGACTAACGCAGGTTGGGTGGGCTCTAGACCCATGCGAGTAGGAGGTAATCATTAACATTAAGATAGGACATTGCAGAAGGACGTGAGAAACTATATTCGGTGAAAAGCGAAGAGATGGCATCTAGCAATTCTGCCAGAGACTCATATCGTATTAAATGACTGACGCCAAGAAAATTACGCCACATTAAATGCAGTATGATGGTGAAGACTTCAGAGAGAGGCGTCCTTTTACCCCAGAACACGAGGCATGGCTCTCATAATCTGAAGGACCAAATATAGAAAGTCACTCAAAACTACTAGGTAAAAAAAGACAATTCAAGTTTGTAGTCAATTATACACCATTGTTATCTTCTTCCTTAAGCATTCTATCTTTACTCTATAATAACTTTGGGATCGGAGGTTCCTCGGGCCACTGCAGAGCCACCCCTCTCCCACCTCAGGATCCACCACGAGTGAAGACCCACGCCGCTGAGCAACCTGGCCTGAGGGTCTATGAAACACGACGTTAACACTAGTAATTGTTGAGGAATTAATATCATATTATTTATGAACAGATCTTGAACATGTTTATAAGGTTGAAGCAAACATCTATCTTTGAACCAGTTTAAAAAAATGAGTTAGGTCCATAAATTTCTTCATAGTATCAGTCTGACACAAGACGAATGGGCCCCACACTACTTATTCCATGATAAGGACCAGAAAAAAAACTGGTCTGCACATGAGAGAGGATGTTGAGAAATAAATCTTACATTACTTATAGACAAGGTCTTGAGCATGTTTATAAGATTGAGATAAATCTTTTTCTTTGAACCGATTTTAAAAAATGAATTAAGCTCATTAATTTCTTTAGTAACATTACCGAACATTTGCAAGTGCAGTGTATTTTTTAAAAAAAATTAAAATTTATGATTAAAAAATTAATTTTTTTATGTAAATTTTATATTTATATATATTATATAACTGTAAATATCATTTGATTATATATATAAATAATATAAATAACAATGGTTTTAGATATTTAAATACATATGCCAATCAATAAATATATATATATTTACACACATGTAAATTGAAGTCAACGTTACGGTGGGAGGTAAGAATAATCACGCCTACTTAAGGTTAATTTAAGGGTATATTCGAGTCGAATATTTGATTAAAAAGTTATTTGCTATTTTAAAAAATAAATTATAAAAAACAATTCCAAGTCAAGTCATCTCGATCCGTCCCTTCTTTAATCACAAAATGCCCTTACGACCTGCTCCACCCACCACAATTTTTTCTTTATTTAAGATGAAATTATTTTAGAGAATTAATTAGTCTATTGGACATAATTTTATATATTAAAACGCATTAATAATTCTATGATTGAATTAAATATAGAAAATAATAGTTAATAAACGTACCCACAAACTCACTCATTGCCAACGTGTATGTATCGAAAGCTCCATTTCCTTTTATCCCAAAAAAATATTTAAAGCAATGTGAATGCATCGAAGTCGAAACAGTAAATATTATAAAATAATAATATTCATATAGTTAATATAAGTTTTTCATTTTGTAGGCTTTTGTGTATTGTGAGCTTACCTAGATGGCGCTGACTTTACAAAATTTTTTAATTTACAAGAAAAATAATACTTATAATTGTGATATGTAAATGTCATATAATTTTTTAATAATAGTTCTTTCTTTTTATTAATTTTTTAATTTACAAATATTTATTGTTTCTCAAATATAAAATAAGGATACCCACCATCAAGATGGTAGTTTAGTTGATAAGAGTTGGTATTTAATGACTTAGAGCCTTTTTGACTTTGAATTTGAAAGCTTAGAAAGTACTTTTAACTATTTAAAAGCTCTTTTAAAATAAATGATATGTTTCGTAAATTTATAAAAAATGTTTTAATCACCTAAATAAGTTGAAAATCTACTTCTTTAAAAAGTATCAAATTGAAACTTTTATAAAAAAGCTAATACAAATAACTATATATTTTTAAAAAAATTAATATAATTAACTTTAAAAATGCTTTAGATACATGTTTTTCAAACAGTAAATAGCTTTTAAAGTATAAAACTTATTATTTAAGGTATAAAATATAAATTATATTTTAAGAATATTGCGAATATCATATAAAAAGAGACTAATAACTATACCTCAATCCGAATATCATATAAAAAGAGACTAATAAGAAAAAGAAATTGCAACGTGGTTACCCAACCTCCCATTTTAGAAAAAAGAAAAAAGAAAAAGAAGGATACCCGATTCAATGATCGAGGTTCGCGCCACGGGGACATTGAAAGTTGAAAGGCCAATACGCGTGGGTGTAGAGTGATGGAGACCCGAAAAAACAGAAGCGGGCCAGCTGTAAGGCTGTGATTTGATGATCTATATATTTTTTTACCGAACTTTAAAGGCCCCCCCCCCAATGGTCCAGAAGTCAGAACAGCATTCATGACCGTACAATCGCACGTACTCCGTCAGTGCGAGCAGCGATAAGTCCCATCGTCCTTTCCAAACCGAATTTTAATATACAATTATAAAATAATTATTATTACTTTATATAGATGTATTCATTTAGAGAGTTTTATTACTCGCCATTTTCACGTCACGTTTATTTTTTTATTCTAAGTTTTATTTATTTTTATATAAAAAATGATAAACATAATTTTCTTTTAAATTATAATTATAAAAATAATAATTTTATTATTCATCATCCTATACATTATATTTATTTTTATTAATTGTTTTTTAATTTTTAGTCTATTATAATTAAACTAAATTGAGTTCTTCTACTCATCATTCATATACCACATATTTGATAAGAGAAAATAAAAATAAAAAATTTATTTGTGATGTGTGATGTGAGCTTCTCATATGCTATAGGATGAATGAGACTCGTACTACTTATCTCGTGACAAGGACCACTAGAAATGTTGGTTTATAAGTGAAGGAGTGTTAAAAAATAATCTCACATTATCTATGAATAAGGTCTTAGGAATATTTATACGCAATGAGCAATCATCTCTTGTAAACCAATTTTAAGAGATAAGTAGTTATTTTTATTAATTATTTTTTAATTTTTGTTAATTTAATGTAGTTAAACTAAATTGAGTTTTTGTATTCATCATTCATATACTACATATTTGATAAAAGAAAAAATAAATAAAAAATTTATTTGTGATGTGTTATGTGAGCTTCCCATATGCTATAGGACAAATGAGGTTCATGCTACTTATTCCGTGACAAGGATAAGTAGAAATGTTGATCTATAAGTGAAGAAGAATGTTAAAGAATAATCCCACATTACCTATAGATAAGGTCTTAGGAATATTTATACGCAATGAGCAATCATCTCTTGTAAACCATTTTTAATAGATGAGTTAAATTCATAAATTTCTTCATTATAATCTTCCAAGATTAAAAAAAAAATGAATTGATACCCGTAGAGAGTCTCATACGATGTATCATTAATTTCTATAAGACAACGTAGGTTACTTTCTTATTTAGATGTGACTGTCGAGATGATTTTTACAAAATTCCCACAAATCAAGCAAGTTTCACTTACCATTCTTCAATTTGCCCCCCATGCATTGATTTGGGCGGCAAAGAAACGCGTAAACTCTAAAACACTCGTATCCAACCAAAAAAAAAAAAAGGGCATCCGATGCAGTGACCATTCTTGGTAATTTTTTTAGTTTAAGGAATTATAATAATAAGATAAGGTATTTAATTTCTAAAATCTAGTTTTAAATAGTAAATTATAAGGCCTTTTATTTGCAATTCAATTTCTAAAATTTGAAGAATTAGGAGGGATGGACATAGAGGAAGTGTAGTTAAAAAAGAAGAAAATCCGATAATACTCGGTGCATCCATTCACACAATCACAACTCATTTTATTTCATTTTCTTAATGACAATCTATTTTTTTTTATTAATATTCAAGAAGGACTAATTTCTTTGGTGCACATTTGATTGATAAGAAATTTTTGAAAAATACACGTCTAATAATTTAAGAAAAAAATCTTTCAATCTGATTACCTAAGACATTGTTTGTATTAGGAATTTTTCTTAATGACAAATACTTGTGTGAAAACGTTAATTAATTCCGTGTTTAGACTTTAATCCTAAATTAATTCTTGTTCTTTGACTACAAATCCAATAAAATACAAATACGTCCACTCAATACTTGCTCATTCATCCTATTCACAAATGGGAAAGAGAGAGTTATATGATTGTCATAGTTATTCCAACATCGACCACTCAAAGATCTATTTCCCCTTAGCCTCTAAAGATCTATTCAAGTAGGTTTGTTTGATTAATAATGATTTGGAGAGTCTTTATTATTGACTTTTATTACAACGGAAAGAAAATATGACCAATTATTTGGATTAAAATTCTTTTGGGCCCATTGATTTAAAAAGTGAGAAATACTTTAATTATAAATAAGTTACGTAAAAGTAATCTTATAAATTAAAGTAGTTTCACATAGCTCGTTATATTGTAAAGTTATTTTAATTATAAAATAGATTTAATGAATTACATAAAACTACGTCAGTTTATAATATTACTTTCATCTTAAAAAGTTATTTTAATAAGATTTTTTTTTTCTTTTGGATTTTTAGGAAAGTTCTTTTAGTTTTTAATTTTGTTTTTAGAAAAACTTGGACAACTAGTTAGATGATTTTTAAAAAAAATAAACACCAAACAATTTATAGATCTTTAATGGGTTATTTATTTATTTATTTATTTTATTTTTTTTAATTTTGAAAAAATGTGAAGACAATCATAATNTAACTGTTTAAAAACTCTTTTAAAGAAAAAATGATATGTTTCGTAAATTTATAAAAAAGTGTTTTAATCTCCTGAACAAGTTAAAAATCTACTTATTTAAAAAGTATCAAATTGAAACTTTTATAAAAAAAACTAATACAAATAACTATATATTTTTAAAAAAATTAATGTAACTAACTTTAAAAATACTTTAGATACATGTTTTTCAAACAGTAAATAATTTTTAAAGTATAAAATTTATTATTTAAGTTATAAAATATAAATTATATTTTAAGAATATTGCGATAATAGGCTTATCCTTTAGACAATAACTATACCTCAATCCGAATATCATATAAAAAGAGACTAATAAGAAAAAGAAATTGCAACGTGGTTACCCAACCTCCCATTTTAGAAAAAAGAAAAAAGAAAGAAGAAAAAGAAGGATACCCGATTCAATGATCGAGGTTCGCGCCACGGGGACATTGAAAGTTGAAAGGCCAATACGCGTGGGTGTAGAGTGATGGAGACCCGAAAAAACAGAAGCGGGCCAGCTGTAAGGCTGTGATTTGATGATCTATATATTTTTTTACCGAACTTTAAAGGCCCCCCCCCCCAATGGTCCAGAAGTCAGAACAGCATTCATGACCGTACAATCGCACGTACTCCGTCAGCGCGAGCAGCGATAAGTCCCATCGTCCTTTCCAAACCGAATTTTAATATACAATTATAAAATAATTATTATTACTTTATATAGATGTATTCATTTAGAGAGTTTTATTACTCGCCATTTTCACGTCACGTTTATTTTTTTATTCTAAGTTTTATTTATTTTTATATAAAAAATGATAAACATAATTTTCTTTTAAATTATAATTATAAAAATAATAATTTTATTATTCATCATCCTATACATTATATTTATTTTTATTAATTATTTTTTAATTTTTGTTAGTTTATTACTGTTAAACTAAATTGAATTCTTGTACTCATCATTCATATACCACATATTTGATAAGAGAAAAATTAAAAAAAATAAAAAATTTATTGGTGATGTGTGATATGAGCTTCCCATATGCCACAGGATGAATGAGACTCATGCTACTTATCCCGTGACAAGGACCAGTAAAAATATTAGTTTACAAGTGAAGAAGAGTGTTAAAAAATAATCCCACATTACCTATAGATAAGGTCTTAGGAATATTTATACGCAATGAGCAATCATCTTTTATAAACTAATTTTAAAAGATAAGTTAGATTCATAAATTTCTTTATTATAATTTTCTAAGATTAAAAAAATGAATAAATAAAAATGGATTGATGCCCGTAGAGATTCTCATACGAAGTATCATTAATTTCTATAAGACAACGTAGGTTACTTTCTTATTTAGATGTGACTGTCAAAATGATTTTTACAAAATTCCCACAAATCAAGCAAGTTTCACTTGCCATTCTTCAATTTGCCCCCCATGCATTGATTTGGGCGGCAAAGAAACGCGTAAACTCTAAAACACTCGTATCCAACCAAAAAAAAAAAAGGGCATCCGATGCAGTGACCATTCTTGGTAATTTTTTTAGTTTAAGGAATTATAATAATAAGATAAGGTATTTAATTTCTAAAATCTAGTTTTAAACAGTAAATTATAAGGCCTTTTATTTGCAATTCAATTTCTAAAATTTGAAGAATTAGGAGGGATGGACATAGAGGAAGTGTAGTTAAAAAAGAAGAAAATCCGATAATACTCGGTGCATCCATTCACACAATCACAACTCATTTTATTTCATTTTCTTAATGACAATCTATTTTTTTTTATTAATATTCAAGAAGGACTAATTTCTTTGGTGCACATTTGATTGATAAGAAATTTTTGAAAAATACACGTCTAATAATTTAAGAAAAAAATCTTTCAATCTGATTACCTAAGACATTGTTTGTATTAGGAATTTTTCTTAATGACAAATACTTGTGTGAAAACGTTAATTAATTCCGTGTTTAG
Source organism: Carya cathayensis (assembly GCA_011037825.1). Classification (NCBI taxonomy): domain Eukaryota; kingdom Viridiplantae; phylum Streptophyta; class Magnoliopsida; order Fagales; family Juglandaceae; genus Carya; species Carya cathayensis. The sequence continues at coordinate 639,584 of QGSO01000189.1, forward strand.
ACTTTAATCCTAAATTAATTCTTGTTCTTTGACTACAAATCCAATAAAATACAAATACGTCCACTCAATACTTGCTCATTCATCCTATTCACAAATGGGAAAGAGAGAGTTATATGATTGTCATAGTTATTCCAACATCGACCACTCAAAGATCTATTTCCCCTTAGCCTCTAAAGATCTATTCAAGTAGGTTTGTTTGATTAATAATGATTTGGAGAGTCTTTATTATTGACTTTTATTACAACGGAAAGAAAATATGACCAATTATTTGGATTAAAATTCTTTTGGGCCCATTGATTTAAAAAGTGAGAAATACTTTAATTATAAATAAGTTACGTAAAAGTAATCTTATAAATTAAAGTAGTTTCACATAGCTCGTTATATTGTAAAGTTATTTTAATTATAAAATAGATTTAATGAATTACATAAAACTACGTCAGTTTATAATATTACTTTCATCTTAAAAAGTTATTTTAATAAGATTTTTTTTTTCTTTTGGATTTTTAGGAAAGTTCTTTTAGTTTTTAATTTTGTTTTTAGAAAAACTTGGACAACTAGTTAGATGATTTTTTTAAAAAATAAACACCAAACAATTTATAGATCTTTAATGGGTGTTTTATTTATTTATTTTATTTATTTTTTTTAATTTTGAAAAAATGTGAAGACAATCATAATAGCAAAAGTTACTTTGGTCAGGATGCTATATCTCCTATTGTTTCCTACTACAGTACTACTCTTTTTGCTTTAAAAAAAAAAAGGAGCTAAAATCCAATGGTCGAGATCATTATGCGGACAAAGATTAAGGTCCAAAAGAGGTGCACATGCAATATAGTTCGTAGAGATGTACGACCTGGCTGCAGGCTACATGTGTTTACGTAAGGAAGTGGCTTGGATTTTTCATTTTGTACCTTGCAACACTGTCTAATCCACTTTGATCGGCTCTTACATAGTTACATGCAAATTGACAAAGGAAATAGCCAAAGGAAACTAGGATACCATGTACTTGAGCTCCCTATGATTGATTAGGATTGTGTTCGACATGAATCGAATCGAATACCAGACGTTTACGTCTCGTCTTTTCTAAACACGAGTTGAGGAATATCGTAAAATAAGAGAAATGACATATATAAAATTCAAATGCTCAAGGTTGGCTCTAAGTCTTTATAAAAAAGTAAATTTCATTGTGAAAAAGTAGAAAAATTCAACTTTTCTTAGCGGATCTCACATTTTTACAAAAAATTTATGCAAGACTTGTACAGTTTGAACTTGTACCTAGCATTACTCGTAAAAAATAATAATAATTTTTATTGCTAAGAACTTTAAGAAATTTCATATTATGCACAAACTAATTATTGTTGATATTGGGTTGTCTGATTCAACTAGATAAACTATATTTAACTTCTAGTATAGTTACATCTGATCTTGGCAAAATCCTTGAATCTAATACAACTATTTTTAAGTTTTCTTAGATGTTCTCGAATATTTCATTCTCAAACATCATTAAAATATAAAACACTTTTTAATTTTTAACTTTTTCATATAATCATTACAAATTTCTCAAATTAACAATACAAAACACAAAAAATAATACATTTTTTCAAATCTCAAAACAAAAATAGTATTAAAAAATAACGTTTAAATATTTTTTAAACTTTATAATATTTTTATTCAACTTTTTTTTCTTTCATTTATCAAAATCCATTAAACATTCTAACTCAAACAATTTCATTACTACTCATAAATATATTGAGATATTCTAAGTACCAAAACAAACTCTTAATTTCCTCCCATGTTTGATCTATGCATATCTTTTGAAAGATATACAGACATATATATTAAAAATAAATTCACATTCCTAGGGGTTTATTTTCGTATTAGCCTATTAGGAAGGTTTTTTTCTCTCATATTTCTTCTAATACTTGATAAGTTGCATTTGTGTCCAATCTCTTTAGGGCCCATACCTATTATCATGACATGAATCCTTTGTACTGTTTCCATGATGCTAAGAAATGATCTTTGAATACAAGGAAGATCGTGAATCCTCCATTATGTGCGCATCTTGTCCACCCACTTCATTCTGGCTCTTAATTGAAGTCCCTGCAGTGGTTCTGTATATGAGTAGTCGTCATGTTCACTATGGATTGAGTTACGAATGATTTATCAATGATATTTAGATGGATGGGTCATTGGATTTGTGAAAAGATTCTGCCTCCAAATCTAAAATCAAAAGTGACTGAAGTAGATGTTCTATGCCACATGTCCTCCCACTGCACAAAATTAGATCGATGAAAAGATGTATATTTTATTATTTAATTTATATCTCAATTTTCTCTTCCGTATAAATCAGATTGTCATTTAATAAATAAAATATTAATTAAATAAAGTAAAATATAGAGAGTGAGGATTCGAATTTATGACATTTTCTCTATAGACTGACACTATGTAAAATCAAAAGTTAAAAAAAAGGGGGTGCCCCATCTAAGTTTCGAATTCATGATCATTGATTGCAAATAATTCAGAATCGCATCTCAGCTGTTCGGTGAAAAGACATATTGCATTTATACCGCCTCTAAAATTTTCCTTCATTGATTGGAGGAACGTAGCACACTCGCTAATGGGATTTTTATGGGATAATGGGGGCATCAAGCTACAAATTGGAGAACGAGGAGCAAAACAGAAGACTCGGTATTCAGAAAAAAGAACGCGTATCCCTGGTCCAGTTTGAACTAAAAGCCTGATCAAATAGGCATAACAACGTTAAACTTTTCTATTCTAGTAGCTCGTAATAAATTAATCAAACAACGTTTGAAGGTCGAGGGCAGTTGTTTCAATTTATCTGAGGTTTCAAACTCCAACTCCCTCGTGATTCCTCTAGTTCTCCGTATGTGTAATCTCCGTATGTTTACACAGATGAGATGAATTTTTTTTTTAAGTGATTGATCGACAATGAGTTATTTGAAGTCGGTTGACAACGACTGTGGAGGAATATCACACATTTCAAAACATTGAAAAATGAGTTGCTTACATCCAGACGACAAGAAAAAATCAAACTAGTTTCTCTTTTTCTTTTTTCCATTTTTTAAAGAATTCTATAACACGGCAGTGAAGTCGTATAATTATCAATTATTGAATATAAAATTTTAATAATATTTAATTAAATTAAAAAATGCTAAATATTACAATCTCATCCATAAGATGACATTAGCCATTAATCTTTGAGATTTTATTTAAGAGAAATAAATATTAATTCAAAAGTGATTAAAAAGATACCGCATTTTATATTATGGGGTGAAAAATGGATGAGAGGGTATCATTTTCCTTTAAAAAAATAAATTAATCTGCCTAGAATTAGCAAAAGCAAAGTATTGGGCAAACAAATAATAATGTCACATTAAAAGCATCGTAACACTTTGTTTCCATAAGCATTTTGATAAAATGGCTCGAGTATGCATGCATATTTGTGTGTTAATGGCCGGCATAGTGTCATGCAAAGAGACTTGAAAAAAATAATTGAGATTTTGTTTCGTGGGGTGAAGCCAATTTGTCATTTGATTTAGGAATATTCTAGGACCAAAACAGATAGATGCGAAAAAGGCTATAGATGATGCATTATGACTCATTTTATAATCAACTAATGTCGAAGTGTTGCCTTATAAATTTACTAAATTTTAGATTTGGTTTTCAAATTTCATAGAACGTCGTCCATTTACAACAGAATGTAAAAGGTATTGTATGCGTATCATTACTCTTCACTAAAATACTTTTTTTTTTTTTTAAAAAAAAAAAGAGAGAAAAAACTCAATGGAATGGAAGCAAATAGTTAAGAAATCATCATATTTATTAGTATAGTAATGGAAGCAATACTTGAGAAGAAAAAAATATTTGTTCTTTGTAAAAGCAATTATTAAAAAAACCAAACCTATGTGGTGTGTGTGAAAGACAAATCCTGGGAAGAGCAAGAAAAAGAACAATTGCTTATAATTTATCTACGTAAATGTCTCGCCCAACTTCTATAGGGATACCTAGTAGTTAATAATGCTTCTTATGTAATTGATGAGTACTTAGAACCCAAACCTTTGACGCCCAAAATCAAAAGAGAAGCTGCTGTTCCCCACCAAGAACAATGCAAAAACAATCAAAGTGGTTAGGAGTACCCACATCCATGGCTGCATTCTTCTCTTGTTGCGGTTGCGAAGAGGTGGAGGAATTGATTTTGCCTTGCTCTGCTTACTAAACTGTGAAGGTTTTTTAGACCTTTTTGTTTCAGATTCCTTGAGACTTTCGGTTGTTGATTCTGAGTTTGGAGCAGCTTCTTTTTTATTATCACCATCAGTAGCCTCTACTGCCCCTGCAGCTACCTTCTTTCTTTCCTTCTTCCTTGCTCTCTTTTCCCTTTCCTGCATATAGAACACATGACATACCGATTCAACACATTAAGGCAAAGAAAGGCAAATGCACGTATAGCTGCGTAATGCCAGTTGAGACCATGGAATGAGGAGCATCAGTAGAATTTTTACCTTCTCTTTCTCTTCAGCTTCCCTCTGCAATCTGAACATAGCCTTGGCTTGCGCCTTTTCTGCTTTTCGTTTTTTCCTCTCCAGAGCCTCCTTGGCCTTGGCCTTCTCCTCCAACAAATGTTGCTCTCTCAACTTGGCTGCTTCCTCCTCCCTTCTCAATTGCTCCATTTTTCTAGCCAACTCCTCTTCCTCCTTCGTTTCCTTTGGCTCTTCTTCTCTTGCCTCTTCAATCTCCTCTCTGCCAGAAACAGTTGCTAAGCCATTCCCCAAAGGTGCAGGTTTCACAGGCACTTTAGATTTAGTAGTTTCTTTCTTTTGCTCCACATCTACTGTGAAGGGTTTGTCCTTCACCTTTTCAGTTTCCAGTTGTACAATTTGTTTTCCTTGTTCACCAGCTGACTGTTGGGGCAAAGCATTGCGCATTCTTTCATAAACGACATTGGGAATTAATGGTGGCTCCTCATCAGGACCAAGTGATCGGCCATCCAGCGTCCTCAGTCTCCTCAATGTACTCCTAGTGTTGCACCTGATGTATTCTTTCCGGAACTCATCATTTTTGTTCCACAGTTCCATAACTTTCTCAACCTAAATAGTATATCTGTAAGTCCAAAAGTAAAGTTGTTTTGCTAGAGAAAAGCAACAAAAGGACTGCACGATCCCACCTGGTTAACACAAAGTCTTTGAAGTTCCTCCCTCTTCACTTTTGATGCTAAATCAGCAGCTGCATTAATGTCATCCCTGTACTTCCGAAAGTGTTTGTTCTACAGATTTAAGGAATAAGAATTGGGTCAATCCCTCTGTTCTGTTTCCAAAATTTACCTCCATATGTGAACCTTTTTGTTAACCTATAATATATGAGCACTCCTACATGTCAACATAGGCTAAGTTTTTTATTATGCTTCCTTGTGCTCCTTTTTTTAAAATGAGAATATCTGAAAATGAAAAAGTAAGCAGACACTGACATTGACAACTAAATCAGGCTAGTGGGGTTGGCACATGATGGGAGAAACATTCATCTTTAAAACTGCAAGAATCAAACAAGGGTCCACATCTCTCCAGACAAATTAACAGCTACAATGAAACAATGGAACATTATCTAAATGAAAAAACAACTTCACACCTCATCTTTTTACTTAGGTGATCAAATAAGAATAACTTTTTTTTTTTTTTTTTATAAGTAAGATCAAATAAGAATAACTTTAAAGTCTAAATAACTTTTCCCATCTATTCTTCCAGTCAATTGGCCTTGTCTGCAAACTTTGCAGTCACCAACAAATAGATTCATTTCAAATTTCTCCCCTGTCAATCTAATTAAGTATTGACAACACTTGACAAAGTAAACTGTCCAGCTACAGTTTTCTACTTCGAGCCGTCTTGCTTGTGCAGCTATCAAGCAATGTGTGTGTCAGAAAGAGAAACAGAGCAAGAAAGAGATTATAATCATAGCAAGCAATCAGACTTAACATGCATCTCCTGGAGATACCAATCCACCATAATTAACATAAGCAGATGATTTTTTTTCTAATTAAGCCCGTATTTAATTGTTAACAATGCAGTAATCTTTGTAAGTGTGGCAGCTTAAAAAAAGTTATAAAACATAACATGTTTTTGCAACTAAACTCCTTGGAGTTTTGCTTGTTGATTTTGATGTGGCATGGATTCTTCCGTGTATTGGCAAGACCATCTATTCTTTTGGTTTCAGATCTTTATACCCAAATTACATTTATTATATATGTGGAGAAAATCCAGTTGACACCTAAAGGGAAATTCATTTGGGCATATTATACATGTTATTTGACATCAAACAGAAAGATCATGCGAAGACAAAAGATATACCATCTCATAAAATTGTTTCTTCAAGCTCTGTAAATGTGCATATGCTTCTTGGCGAATGGCATCTGCAGCTATAAACTGAGCTTGTAATTCCTTCAACTTTTCACTTTCACCATTGTATTTCTTTTTTGCAGTTTTAGTGACAGCTTCAGCTTTCAGGACATTGTCTCTAAGTATATCCAGTTCCTTCCTCAAAAGCTGTAAATATTAGAAAGTCAGATAAGCCTTTGAACCCCAATATAAAAAGAAGACTTATCTCATTGATAGTTTATCACAGAACTATCTTATATATAAGCTGTTGAAAATTAGCTGTAGATATTTGAACTTGCATAGCTCATGTCACCTGATAGACACATAAAATTAAGAGATAATGAGAACAACCAGAAAAAAAGTACCTTCAAGCGTGCTTCCGTTTTCTCTTTCTGATCTAAAGCCTCCTGAACATCATCCTGCTGACCAATATTTGAAGAGAGCTGTGCACGATGTTGCTTCAATTGATTGATTTCACGAATAAACTGCTTTTCTTCTGTCAGAGGCAGGGTCTCATGTTGCATTGCATGTTCCATATTGCGTATCTTTTTACAAGCCATAAATTGAAAAATATGAGCATATTTGCTTTCAAAAAAATAAAAAGAACGGAAAAGAAACCTTAATTATAGCAAATCAATTTGCCCATTCAGCAATCAGTGGAAAGAGACAAGTTAGTGCATACCCTGCCATCAATGCCCTTAACGAATATTACATTCTTCAGTCTGTTAATCACGGATTGAGCAGAATCCATCTCCTTGCGTTTAGATTTAAGCAAGTCTCTAGCAGCTTCCTCTTCCAACAGCGTAGCTTCAAGATTATCACCATACTCCTTCAAAGTGACCTAATAGCAGGGGCATCACAACAATCATGTAATAAGAAACAAAAAACAGACCCTCAAATATTGTAAAGTAATCAACAATATTCCTTACTCTTTTCATTTGGATTTCAGCTTGAATAGCATCCCGATTTTGAGTCTTCTCATCAACTTGTAGCTGAGCATGTGTGGTCTGTTCTCTTAAATTTTTGTCATCATATCTTGGAAGCCGGATTAAATAATAGAATGGCCTTTTCACCACCTCAGCATTCTGCCCTTCAAAAGCATCAGTGGATCCTTCTGGAGAAGGTGTTGAGGTTTCATCACAGTTAATCCCAGAAACCACCTCGGCTCCTTGATATGATGGTTTGCTCCCACTATCTGTACCAGTAAATTGATCACCTCCATCTACATCTAGATCACAATTTAGTGCACTTTCAATCAAATTAGCAGACCCAATGGGAACCTTGGAGTCGGATTTGATATCATCATCATCATCACAGGGCATATCCCTGCTACTTAGTGTGAGAGTGCTTTCAACTTCAGTCTCTGATTTCATGGACAAGTCATTTTCAACAAAACTATTTACATGGCATTGCACGTCTGTAGCAGCAACAGGATGAGGCTGGCCATCAGCACAATCGACGGCCAAATTTGAAACTTCAGGTCCTTTCTTTGGGTCATCAGCTGGAAAGTCAGTTACCTTTTCTTTGGAATCAATGGCAACAGACCCCGTCTCAGTTTCTAATTTTGCATCATCAGCAGCATGGCAACTTGAAATGTTATAATCGAGCCCATTCTTGGCCCCCTTATTGGTATCCTCTTTTACTACAGTATCATTGTTGGGAGCAGTAGGAGAACTTTCAAGAAGTTTATTCCCAGACATGCTAGGGGAGAGCAAGCAGTCCACATTTTGAGAAGAACCATTTTGTTCAGGTGTATTTTGAATGGCACCAACTGAGTCATTATTGACAGAGATCTCAGAAATACCATTTTGATCATCAGCAGGTATGCAAACTACATTTTCAACAGAGACTACTTCTGTGTTTGAACTCTGCTGCACGTCCACCTCAAGTTCCTCTGAGTCCGCTTCCACAGGAATCTCATTAGCAGCAGGCCCATTCTCAATATTCTCTTTTGCTGCAGTATCATTATTGGAAGAAGAAGGGAAATTTTCACCACTTTCAAGTACACTCCCACACACCACAGGGGATTGCAAGCAGTCCATGTTTAGTAAAGAGCCATTTTGTTCAGGTGTACTTTTAATGGTACCAACCAAGTCATTATGGACAGAGATTTCTGAAATGATAGCTTGATCGTGATTGGTAGGCAAGCAATTTCCATTTTGATTGGGGACAACTTTCGTTTTTGAACTCTGCTCCAAGCCTGCCTCATGCTTCCCTGAGTACGCTTCCACAGAAACCTCGTTAGCACAAACAAATGGAGCGGAGGGCAAGCTTTCAGCATCTTGAGAAGACCCATTTTGTTCAGCTGTACTTTGAATGACCCCAGCCGATTCATTATTGACAGAGTTCTCTGAAATGATATCTTGATCAGGATCAGTAGGCAAGCAATCTCCATTTTCATTGGAGTCAACTTCCGTATTTGAGTTCTGCTCCAAGTCCACCTCACGTTCCCCTGAGTCCAATTCCACAGTAATTTCATTAGCAACTGCATTCCCACAACCAAATGGAGTAGAGGAGAAGCATTTGGCATTTTCAGAAGACCCATTTTGTTCAGCTGTAATTTGATTGGCACCAAGAGATTTTAAATAATTATCTTGAGTAAGATTGATAGGCGAACCATCCCCATTTTCAACAGCGACTGGACCAGTATTACTCACTTCTGTTTCTAACTCTCTCTCAGCAACAGGAGAAGGATCAGAATGTGTCATGTCTACCACAAGGTTATCTTGTGCAGCATCTTCAAGAGGAGTCTCGTTGGTCTCTAATTCTGTTGCCTCCTCCTGTACAAAATCATTTTGAACATCCATGCTAATTATATCCCCAGATTCGTGGTTTTCCTTGCCTTCTGTTGACAAATCAGGCTTCGTATCGTCCTCTTCTCCAGCAATCTCTACCATCTCAGATTCAGCGGTTGAGTCTAAATTACTATCCTGTGCCCTGCCATCATGGACCTGCATGGACGACTTACATACTTCAGACTCAGCAGCATCCGGAACCACAGGATGGGATCTCTTAATCTGTCGCGCATCCTCAGAGGACTCCTCAACCTTGATTTGCTCTTCAACCTCGAGCCGCTGGGGCTGTGGATGTGCCTTTGGCTCAAATTCCCCAACAGCTTTCGACCCATTCTCCTCCTCAGCACCATTGCTCCCTCTCACTTGCCCCACCTTAATTTCACGTTCGGAACCCTCTAAACCACCACCACCACCATTATTCTCGTTACAATCCCCATTCTCAACAACCACAACTTCGGCAACCCCATTGAGATCCAACGGCTCAACGTGATCGTTGGAAACAGAGTTGCTTCCGCCGACGAAAACGTAAGAGACGTCGACATCTTCCTTATCCGCATTGCTTCCACTGATAATCACAACCCCGTTGTTCTCTCTGCGCAGATCCTGGTAACTACCCTTTTCCTCAACGTCACCTTTTGGAACGTCACCAACACCACACACGTCCACATCCGAGGTCATTGTTACAAACTAACCCCAGACCCCGCGATAGCGATTACACCACAACAACGCTATTGATGTTTTCTATCTCACATGGAATAAATCAAAATGGCAGCTAATTTGAGTTTTTTTTTTTCTAAATTTTAACGACCAAGAAAAAACAAAAACGAGTATAATTCGAGAATCTTATGGAACAGATAATCAAAACTTACATGGAACGAAGCTTGGAGATTCGAGATCCAACAGTTGCAGAAACAAACAGATCGAGAGTAAGAACAGTGAACCGGGAAGGCCAATGCGGGGCAGTTGGAGCGAGGTTATTAGGACTCCATGGATGAGACGAGAGAAATAATGGCGTTAAGAGACAGAGACAGAGACAGACACAGATACAGAGAGAGAGGGAGAGGGAGAGTTTCCTTCTTGCTCCGAAGCTGGTGGCTCTTCTGTGTTGATTTGAACTCAAATTCATCCCATGAGTTTTCCTTTTGTATTCTTTTAATTTATATTTTTTTCCCTGTTTTTCCTTGTTGATTAAGATTTTGTCACTTCCTCGTCAATTTTATTTTCCTACTATAATAATTTTATAAAATCTTGGATAAATAGAAAGTAATTATATTTTCTCATGATTTCCATAAATAGTTTCACAATATTTAATTTTTTTTCTTAATTATTCATATTATTTTAATAAAAAATTCAAACTTATAATAGAAGTGCATAAGAAAAACATCTCAAAGGTCAAATAATTTCGGATTATCTCAATCTGTTATTTTCGTTAGTAATCCCCACCGACATTGCTATTCCCGTTTTGAGTCCTGAAAAAAATAAAAGACCTTAAGATCTTCGATACAGATAACCTCAACACTCGCTCGAGAAGAAGTTAAAGGGATACATATAAAACTTAAAAGAGAACATGATTTTTCTTGTTTTTGTTTGTTCCCCAAATCCAGGAATAGAATTCCACGAGATTCTCATGACTGATGATGTCACCATCTCATCTAAAAAACAAGATTTGTATTCGTGTTTTTAAAGATTTAAAATTTATCATAAATTTCCCGTAAACTCACCGTATACCTTTGTTTTTGTAAATAATGAGATCAGTTGAAATAGAAGTTAAAATTTATATAAATAATTATTAGAATATATACTTTCAATATTATTACTATTTTAAATTTTAAAAAAATTAAATTATTTATTATATTTTATATAAAAATTTAAAAAAATTATAATTATTAAATTAAATGAGATGATATGTGTTTTGAAAACAAACGAAACTTAATAAGCTCATTAACAATTCTTATCTCAAATCTGTAATTTAAAATGATAAAGAGAGGGACATATAACATTATAGAAAATCTAAATATAATATTTTAAAGAATAATATTATATATAATGATAGAATATATAAATTTTGTATATTTATTTTAAAATAATATAAAATCTTTTTACAAGAATCTCAAATTTATTTATTTATTTTTAAATAGTACAATTTAAATTTGCCCACCTAGAACGGTAAATCATTATTTTTTGGACTCTCAAGGTCCTTATTTTTGGTATTTTGTTATAGTATATTGATATGACATGTTTGGTGATGATGGAACAGGTTGGTTAAAGCATTTGGGGGGGGGGGGGGGGGGGGGGGGGGGGGATATGTAGTTTCAGAAAGAGTTGTTGTCACGAAGGGGTCAACAAAATTCATTTTTGGAACTTGAGTAAAATTCGGAGGTCATTGTCAAAGGAGCCCATAAGCATTAAACTCTCCCCATTAAAAAAAAAAAAAAACCTAACTTCTCAGTGAAAATTAAGGACGAGTTTTGTTACGTAAGGTAAAAATCTGTATATTAATAATAATTTTTTTATATTTAAAATTTAAATTAATATCATTTTTAATAAAATTTATTTTTTAACTAATTATATTAGATTAATATATAAATTAGTACACAATTATATTTGTAATTAGATTTTTCCATTTAAGACTCTTAGACGTAGGGCTTATTGTGACGGGGGCGTTGGAGATTAATTTAAATATATACTTATCTTTAATTTCAATGATATCTGGTTGAGAGGATGTTATTTTTAAGAATAATGCTAAATGTGACAGTCTATAAAAAAGTTTAGTTTATATTTTTTAACAAGAATCCCAGATTTTTTTAAAATTTTTTAAGAATATTGTTACATCTAGAGGTGAATTATATAAAACTATTATATAAACTAATGTGATATTATTTCATCTGTTAGATTTATTTTATAATAAAAATAATTTTATAGTCCGACGAACTGTATTAAACTACATCAATTTATGAGATTATTTTTGTATAATTACTTTGTGGCTAGAGTATTTCGATTTGAAGAATGAAAGTATTGTTATTTTTTTCAAGTTTTGTGAAAAACTTATGATTATTAATAGTTAGATATTATTTTAGAGAGATTAAAGATTATTTGGGGTCTAAACAAAAAACAGAATAAAAAATATATTTATATAAATAACCTATAATTATAAGTCTATTTCTAAATAATATTATTTAGTAATAGACTTATCAATTACCTTCAAAATGTTTTTTTTCCTTAAATATGAAGAAAAATATTTCTTAACAATTAAGAAAAAAATAAAAATAAAAAATCATTTATTACACATCTTAACGGTTAAGAAAATAAAAATAAAAAAATAAAAAAAGCACGCCTCTGCAAATGCTTCGGTCTACCTAGCGTTTCTTTTTATTAAAAAAACGTCAGAGAGTGAGCCACAGCTGGTTCCACATGTGTCCTTTTTTTTTTTTTTTTTCCTTTTCGACACCCTCCAGATTCAATGGATATTGTCATGTTGATATATCACTATGGGAAATGATAACATGCCGCTATGGTTTTGTCCTTTCATTTTAATTCTTTGTGTTTTAATTTTTAATTAATTATTTATTTAATAATAAGAAATTAATTATTCGTGAATTCATGTATTTTTTAAATATTTTAAATGACATGTTTTAATAAACAAGACTATACTATTTATTATTTTGGAAAAACTGACATATTTATTTGGTTACTTTCAAATTCATTAATTGTTTCTTTTTTTTTTTTAAATTCAAGCAAAAACTAAAAAATTAAATCGATAAAATAATAATGCAACGTTCCATGTTGTCTCAATCATTATCGTTGCGTATTCTTTAATAGAATAACTCTTTTTAATGAAGAAAAATGTATTATTAATTTTTCCAAAACAACAAAAAAGGGAAAAGATAACTACTGCTTTATTTGGTTCTATTTATTTGGCTCAATTTCTTAAGTTATATAACAACAACATTTTTTATTGAAATAAACATCAACATCTTGGTGGTTTTATCTATTATTTGCTTAAGAACAAGAAAAAACAAAAGGAAAAGATAACTACTGCTTTAAAGAATGGCCCACTCTCTTGCTATCATTTGTAGTCAATTGCATCAAAATCGGGGAATCATGGAGCTTATGCTATCATCCATGGCCAATTGTTTGCAAGCAGTTCTTTTTGTGAGGGCTAGAGTTCCTTTCTCTCTCTCCCTCTCTCTTTTCTCTCTTTTTTAAAAAATAAAATAAAATATACAATATTTATTAATAACAGACATTACAACTTTAACCTTAAACATACATTACAAGTCATCTATAATATTAATAGTTTTCCAGTGCACAGCTATGACTGACATATTCTAATATATGTTGCAAACCTCTATAGACTACCATTTGAGTAAAATATACACTCTATAGACAAAAGTCCAAGAGACATGCTGGAATTCCTCTTCAAACTAGGTAACCCATTTAAGAAATTATATTTATTAATCATATGAAGTGTATACATTTTTTTAAATTCACATATCAGTTATTAAAATACTGAAAATTATAAAATTTAAAATTTAAATTTTAAAATAAAACTGATAAAATGAGTTTGTTAGGTAAAATTATAAATACTAATTTAGATTCTTATAAAATTGTGTTCTTCAATAAATACTTAAGGTTTTACAAATGATGCTCTTGATTCTTGATGATATCATCCTTAGTCAAGTACTTATTTGGCGTATTCTAAGTTGTTTTGTATATCAATCACTTAGAACGTGTGAATTCTAAGTTGTTTTGTATATCAAGCCAATGTATATCAAGCCAATCTCATATCTGGTTATTGTTTTAAAATGAGTGTATGACGCTTATATACCATAGGATTAGTAAAAATAATATTTTAAAAATTATTTTATTAATAAATCTCTCTCTTTTTTTTTTTCCAAAGAGAATATACAAAATTATCAAAACTGTGTCAAGCATTGCCCCTTTAATAAATATAATCGAAGATGATAAAATACACAGGCTTTATAAATGATGGCAACCAGACACGTGCACTAAAATGCACATGCGTTAAGCAGTAATTTTAACGGAGCCTCGGCCACTTCGGAGCAAAGTCACTGTACGTGGTTGTCCCCTCCGTTATACAGTCCCCCGACAAGTCATGGAGCCACCACACGTTATCTTCTTCGTTACCGATTGTGATCTCTTTTTTTATTCGATTTAATCTAATTTACATTTAAAAAAAGAAAGAAAGAATTTGAAATAATAGCAATAATTATGAAGGATACGATGATATCCGATTGAGATTTGGAAAAGGATTTATAGTTATCAGGATCATAACTTATTGAATTTGTATCGGTTTTGAGTCAATCACGACACCTTGATTGGATATATGGATTAGATGAATATCTTAATTAAATCTTAAAAGTAAAAATGCTTTGATGCCTTTTTTTCTAAAGGAAAATGTTAATTGAATCAATAAAAGTGATTAATTGAATTATTTATTTATTTTTTAACTTTTCTATTTAATAGTTAAAAAAGTAAATATTAGAGATTTGATATTTTTATTTTTTAAAAATATTTAAAATTGTATAAAATGATTAAAATAAAAGAAAAAAAATAAAAAGTACTTTTACAACACTTATCGGTTCACTTCCGTCAGTTACGTATCAGTTCACGCAGCACCTAAGTACCAAAACAAACTCTTAATTTCCTCCCATGTTTGATCTATGCATATCTTTTGAAAGATATACAGACATATATATTAAAAATAAATTCACATTCCTAGGGGTTTATTTTCGTATTAACCTATTAGGAAGGTTTTTTTCTCTCATATTTCTTCTAATACTTGATAAGTTGCATTTGTGTCCAATCTCTTTAGGGCCCATACCTATTATCATGACATGAATCCTTTGTACTGTTTCCATGATGCTAAGAAATGATCTTTGAATACAAGGAAGATCGTGAATCCTCCATTATGTGCGCATCTTGTCCACCCACTTCATTCTGGCTCTTAATTGAAGTCCCTGCAGTGGTTCTGTATATGAGTAGTCGTCATGTTCACTATGGATTGAGTTACGAATGATTTATCAATGATATTTAGATGGATGGGTCATTGGATTTGTGAAAAGATTCTGCCTCCAAATCTAAAATCAAAAGTGACTGAAGTAGATGTTCTATGCCACATGTCCTCCCACTGCACAAAATTAGATCGATGAAAAGATGTATATTTTATTATTTAATTTATATCTCAATTTTCTCTTCCGTATAAATCAGATTGTCATTTAATAAATAAAATATTAATTAAATAAAGTAAAATATAGAGAGTGAGGATTCGAATTTATGACATTTTCTCTATAGACTGACACTATGTAAAATCAAAAGTTAAAAAAAAGGGGGTGCCCCATCTAAGTTTCGAATTCATGATCATTGATTGCAAATAATTCAGAATCGCATCTCAGCTGTTCGGTGAAAAGACATATTGCATTTATACCGCCTCTAAAATTTTCCTTCATTGATTGGAGGAACGTAGCACACTCGCTAATGGGATTTTTATGGGATAATGGGGGCATCAAGCTACAAATTGGAGAACGAGGAGCAAAACAGAAGACTCGGTATTCAGAAAAAAGAACGCGTATCCCTGGTCCAGTTTGAACTAAAAGCCTGATCAAATAGGCATAACAACGTTAAACTTTTCTATTCTAGTAGCTCGTAATAAATTAATCAAACAACGTTTGAAGGTCGAGGGCAGTTGTTTCAATTTATCTGAGGTTTCAAACTCCAACTCCCTCGTGATTCCTCTAGTTCTCCGTATGTGTAATCTCCGTATGTTTAGACAGATGAGATGAATTTTTTTTTAAAGTGATTGATCGACAATGAGTTATTTGAAGTCGGTTGACAACGACTGTGGAGGAATATCACACATTTCAAAACATTGAAAAATGAGTTGCTTACATACAGACGACGAGAAAAAATCAAACTAGTTTCTCTTTTTCTTTTTTCCATTTTTTAAAGAATTCTATAACACGGCAGTGAAGTCGTATAATTATCAATTATTGAATATAAAATTTTAATAATATTTAATTAAATTAAAAAATGCTAAATATTACAATCTCATCCATAAGATGACATTAGCCATTAATCTTTGAGATTTTATTTAAGAGAAATAAATATTAATTCAAAAGTGATTAAAAAGATACCGCATTTTATATTATGGGGTGAAAAATGGATGAGAGGGTATCATTTTCCTTTAAAAAAATAAATTAATCTGCCTAGAATTAGCAAAAGCAAAGTATTGGGCAAACAAATAATAATGTCACATTAAAAGCATCGTAACACTTTGTTTCCATAAGCATTTTGATAAAATGGCTCGAGTATGCATGCATATTTGTGTGTTAATGGCCGGCATAGTGTCATGCAAAGAGACTTGAAAAAAATAATTGAGATTTTGTTTCGTGGGGTGAAGCCAATTTGTCATTTGATTTAGGAATATTCTAGGACCAAAACAGATAGATGCGAAAAAGGCTGTAGATGATGCATTATGACTCATTTTATAATCAACTAATGTCGAAGTGTTGCCTTATAAAAATTACTAAATTTAGATTTGGTTTTCAAATTTCATAGAATGTCGTCCATTTACAACAGAATGTAAAAAGTATTGTATGTGTATCATTACTCTTCACTAAAATACTTTAAAAAAAAAAAGGAAGCAAATAGTTAAGAAATCATCATATTTATTAGTATAGTAATGGAAGCAATACTTGAGAAGAAAAAAATATTTGTTCTTTGTAAAAGCAATTATTAAAAAAACCAAACCTATGTGGTGTGTGTGAAAGACAAATCCTGGGAAGAGCAAGAAAAAGAACAATTGCTTATAATTTATCTACGTAAATGTCTCGCCCAACTTCTATAGGGATACCTAGTAGTTAATAATGCTTCTTATGTAATTGATGAGTACTTAGAACCCAAACCTTTGACGTCCAAAATCAAAAGAGAAGCTGCTGTTCCCCACCAAGAACAATGCAAAAACAATCAAAGGGTTAGGAGTACCCACATCCATGGCTGCATTCTTCTCTTGTTGCGGTTGCGAAGAGGTGGAGGAATTGATTTTGCCTTGCTCTGCTTACTAAACTGTGAAGGTTTTTTAGACCTTTTTGTTTCAGATTCCTTGAGACTTTCGGTTGTTGATTCTGAGTTTGGAGCAGCTTCTTTTTTATTATCACCATCAGTAGCCTCTACTGCCCCTGCAGCTACCTTCTTTCTTTCCTTCTTCCTTGCTCTCTTTTCCCTTTCCTGCATATAGAACACATGACATACCGATTCAACACATTAAGGCAAAGAAAGGCAAATGCACGTATAGCTGCGTAATGCCAGTTGAGACCATGGAATGAGGAGCATCAGTAGAATTTTTACCTTCTCTTTCTCTTCAGCTTCCCTCTGCAATCTGAACATAGCCTTGGCTTGCGCCTTTTCTGCTTTTCGCTTTTTCCTCTCCAGAGCCTCCTTGGCCTTGGCCTTCTCCTCCAACAAATGTTGCTCTCTCAACTTGGCTGCTTCCTCTTCCCTTCTCAATTGCTCCATTTTTCTAGCCAACTCCTCTTCCTCCTTCGTTTCCTTTGGCTCTTCTTCTCTTGCCTCTTCAATCTCCTCTCTGCCAGAAACAGTTGCTAAGCCATTCCCCAAAGGTGCAGGTTTCACAGGCACTTTAGATTTAGTAGTTTCTTTCTTTTGCTCCACATCTACTGTGAAGGGTTTGTCCTTCACCTTTTCAGTTTCCAGTTGTACAATTTGTTTTCCTTGTTCACCAGCTGACTGTTGGGGCAAGCATTGCGCATTCTTTCATAAACGACATCTGGGAATTAATGGTGGCTCCTCATCAGGACCAAGTGATCGGCCATCCAGCGTCCTCAGTCTCCTCAATGTACTCCTAGTGTTGCACCTGATGTATTCTTTCCGGAACTCATCATTTTTGTTCCACAGTTCCATAACTTTCTCAACCTAAATAGTATATCTGTAAGTCCAAAAGTAAAGTTGTTTTGCTAGAGAAAAGCAACAAAAGGACTGCACGATCCCACCTGGTTAACACAAAGTCTTTGAAGTTCCTCCCTCTTCACTTTTGATGCTAAATCAGCAGCTGCATTAATGTCATCCCTGTACTTCCGAAAGTGTTTGTTCTACAGATTTAAGGAATAAGAATTGGGTCAATCCCTCTGTTCTGTTTCCAAAATTTACCTCCATATGTGAACCTTTTTGTTAACCTATAATATATGAGCACTCCTACATGTCAACATAGGCTAAGTTTTTTATTATGCTTCCTTGTGCTCCTTTTTTTAAAATGAGAATATCTGAAAATGAAAAAGTAAGCAGACACTGACATTGACAACTAAATCAGGCTAGTGGGGTTGGCACATGATGGGAGAAACATTCATCTTTAAAACTGCAAGAATCAAACAAGGGTCCACATCTCTCCAGACAAATTAACAGCTACAATGAAACAATGGAACATTATCTAAATGAAAAAACAACTTCAAACCTCATCTTTTTACTTAGGTGATCAAATAAGAATAACTTTTTTTTTTTTTTTTTATAAGTAAGATCAAATAAGAATAACTTTAAAGTCTAAATAACTTTTTCCATCTATTCTTCCAGTCAATTGGCCTTGTCTGCAAACTTTGCAGTCACCAACAAATAGATTCATTTCAAATTTCTCCCCTGTCAATCTAATTAAGTATTGACAACACTTGACAAAGTAAACTGTCCAGCTACAGTTTTCTACTTCGAGCCGTCTTGCTTGTGCAGCTATCAAGCAATGTGTGTGTCAGAAAGAGAAACAGAGCAAGAAAGAGATTATAATCATAGCAAGCAATCAGACTTAACATGCATCTCCTGGAGATACCAATCCACCATAATTAACATAAGCAGATGATTTTTTTTCTAATTAAGCCCGTATTTAATTGTTAACAATGCAGTAATCTTTGTAAGTGTGGCAGCTTAAAAAAAGTTATAAAACATAACATGTTTTTGCAACTAAACTCCTTGGAGTTTTGCTTGTTGATTTTGATGTGGCATGGATTCTTCCGTGTATTGGCAAGACCATCTATTCTTTTGGTTTCAGATCTTTATACCCAAATTACATTTATTATATATGTGGAGAAAATCCAGTTGACACCTAAAGGGAAATTCATTTGGGCATATTATACATGTTATTTGACATCAAACAGAAAGATCATGCGAATACAAAAGATATACCTTCTCATAAAATTGCTTCTTCAAGCTCTGTAAATGTGCATATGCTTCTTGGCGAATGGCATCTGCAGCTATAAACTGAGCTTGTAATTCTTTCAACTTTTCACTTTCACCATTGTATTTCTTTTTTGCAGTTTTAGTGACAGCTTCAGCTTTCAGGACATTGTCTCTAAGTATATCCAGTTCCTTCCTCAAAAGCTGTAAATATTAGAAAGTCAGATAAGCCTTTGAACCCCAATATAAAAAGAAGACTTATCTCATTGATAGTTTATCACAGAACTATCTTATATATAAGCTGTTGAAAATTAGCTGTAGATATTTGAACTTGCATAGCTCATGTCACCTGATAGACACATAAAATTAAGAGATAATGAGAACAACCAGAAAAAAAGTACCTTCAAGCGTGCTTCCGTTTTCTCTTTCTGATCTAAAGCCTCCTGAACATCATCCTGCTGACCAATATTTGAAGAGAGCTGTGCACGATGTTGCTTCAATTGATTGATTTCACGAATAAACTGCTTTTCTTCTGTTAGAGGCAGGGTCTCATGTTGCATTGCATGTTCCATATTGCATATCTTTTTACAAGCCATAAATTGAAAAATATGAGCATATTTGCTTTAAAAAAAAAAGAATGAAAAAAAAATCTTAATTAGAGCAAATCAATTTGCCCATTCAGCAATCAGTGGAAAGAGACAAGTTAGTGCATACCCTGCCATCAATGCCCTTAACGAATATTACATTCTTCAGTCTGTTAATCACAGATTGAGCAGAATCCATCTCCTTGCGTTTAGATTTAAGCAAGTCTCTTGCAGCTTCCTCTTCCAACAGCGTAGCTTCAAGATTATCGCCATACTCCTTCAAAGTGACCTAATAGCAGGGGCATCACAACAATCATGTAATAAAAAACAAAAAACAGACCCTCAAATATTGTAAAGTAATCAACAATATTCCTTACTCTTTTCATTTGGATTTCAGCTTGAATAGCATCCCGATTTTGAGTCTTCTCATCAACTTGTAGCTGAGCATGTGTGGTCTGTTCTCTTAAATTTTTGTCATCATATCTTGGAAGCCGGATTAAATAATAGAATGGCCTTTTCACCACCTCAGCATTCTGCCCTTCAAAAGCATCAGTGGATCCTTCTGGAGAAGGTGTTGAGGTTTCATCACAGTTAATCCCAGAAACCACCTCGGCTCCTTGATATGATGGTTTGCTCCCACTATCTGTACCAGTAAATTGATCACCTCCATCTACATCTAGATCACAATTTAGTGCACTTTCAATCAAATTAGCAGACCCAATGGGAACCTTGGAGTCGGATTTGATATCATCATCATCATCACAGGGCATATCCCTGCTACTTAGTGTGAGAGTGCTTTCAACTTCAGTCTCTGATTTCATGGACAAGTCATTTTCAACAAAACTATTTACATGGCATTGCACGTCTGTAGCAGCAACAGGATGAGGCTGGCCATCAGCACAATCGACGGCCAAATTTGAAACTTCAGGTCCTTTCTTTGGGTCATCAGCTGGAAAGTCAGTTACCTTTTCTTTGGAATCAATGGCAACAGACCCCGTCTCAGTTTCTAATTTTGCATCATCAGCAGCATGGCAACTTGAAATGTTATAATCGAGCCCATTCTTGGCCTCCTTATTGGTATCCTCTTTTACTACAGTATCATTGTTGGGAGCAGTAGGAGAACTTTCAAGAAGTTTATTCCCAGACATGCTAGGGGAGAGCAAGCAGTCCACATTTTGAGAAGAACCATTTTGTTCAGGTGTATTTTGAATGGCACCAACTGAGTCATTATTGACAGAGATCTCAGAAATACCATTTTGATCATCAGCAGGTATGCAAACTCCATTTTCAACAGAGACTACTTCTGTGTTTGAACTCTGCTGCACGTCCACCTCAAGTTCCTCTGAGTCCGCTTCCACAGGAATCTCATTAGCAGCAGGCCCATTCTCAATATTCTCTTTTGCTGCAGTATCATTATTGGAAGAAGAAGGGAAATTTTCACCACTTTCAAGTACACTCCCACACACCACAGGGGATTGCAAGCAGTCCATGTTTCGTAAAGAGCCATTTTGTTCAGGTGTACTTTTAATGGTACCAACCAAGTCATTATGGACAGAGATTTCTGAAATGATAGCTTGATCGTGATTGGTAGGCAAGCAATTTCCATTTTGATTGGGGACAACTTTCGTTTTTGAACTCTGCTCCAAGCCTGCCTCATGCTTCCCTGAGTACGCTTCCACAGAAACCTCGTTAGCACAAACAAATGGAGCGGAGGGCAAGCTTTCAGCATCTTGAGAAGACCCATTTTGTTCAGCTGTACTTTGAATGGCCCCAGCCGATTCATTATTGACAGAGTTCTCTGAAATGATATCTTGATCAGGATCAGTAGGCAAGCAATCTCCATTTTCATTGGAGTCAACTTCCGTATTTGAGTTCTGCTCCAAGTCCACCTCACGTTCCCCTGAGTCCAATTCCACAGTAATTTCATTAGCAACTGCATTCCCACAACCAAATGGAGTAGAGGAGAAGCATTTGGCATTTTCAGAAGACCCATTTTGTTCAGCTGTAATTTGATTGGCACCAAGAGATTTTAAATAATTATCTTGAGTAAGATTGATAGGCGAACCATCCCCATTTTCAACAGCGACTGGACCAGTATTACTCACTTCTGTTTCTAACTCTCTCTCAGCAACAGGAGAAGGATCAGAATGTGTCATGTCTACCACAAGGTTATCTTGTGCAGCATCTTCAAGAGGAGTCTCGTTGGTCTCTAATTCTGTTGCCTCCTCCTGTACAAAATCATTTTGAACATCCATGCTAATTATATCCCCAGATTCGTGGTTTTCCTTGCCTTCTGTTGACAAATCAGGCTTCGTATCGTCCTCTTCTCCAGCAATCTCTACCATCTCAGATTCAGCGGTTGAGTCTAAATTACTATCCTGTGCCCTGCCATCATGGACCTGCATGGACGACTTACATACTTCAGACTCAGCAGCATCCGGAACCACAGGATGGGATCTCTTAATCTGTCGCGCATCCTCAGAGGACTCCTCAACCTTGATTTGCTCTTCAACCTCGAGCCGCTGGGGCTGTGGATGTGCCTTTGGCTCAAATTCCCCAACAGCTTTCGACCCATTCTCCTCCTCAGCACCATTGCTCCCTCTCACTTGCCCCACCTTAATTTCACGTTCGGAACCCTCTAAACCACCACCACCACCATTATTCTCGTTACAATCCCCATTCTCAACAACCACAACTTCGGCAACCCCATTGAGATCCAACGGCTCAACGTGATCGTTGGAAACAGAGTTGCTTCCGCCGACGAAAACGTAAGAGACGTCGACATCTTCCTTATCCGCATTGCTTCCACTGATAATCACAACCCCGTTGTTCTCTCTGCGCAGATCCTGGTAACTACCCTTTTCCTCAACGTCACCTTTTGGAACGTCACCAACACCACACACGTCCACATCCGAGGTCATTGTTACAAACTAACCCCAGACCCCGCGATAGCGATTACACCACAACAACGCTATTGATGTTTTCTATCTCACATGGAATAAATCAAAATGGCAGCTAATTTGAGTTTTTTTTTTTCTAAATTTTAACGACCAAGAAAAGACAAAAACGAGTATAATTCGAGAATCTTATGAACAGATAATCAAAACTTACATGGAACGAAGCTTGGAGATTCGAGATCCAACAGTTGCAGAAACAAACAGATCGAGAGTAAGAACAGTGAACCGGGAAGGCCAATGCGGGGCAGTTGGAGCGAGGTTATTAGGACTCCATGGATGAGACGAGAGAAATAATGGCGTTAAGAGACAGAGACAGAGACAGACACAGATACAGAGAGAGAGGGAGAGGGAGAGTTTCCTTCTTGCTCCGAAGCTGGTGGCTCTTCTGTGTTGATTTGAACTCAAATTCATCCCATGAGTTTTCCTTTTGTATTCTTTTAATTTATATTTTTTTCCCAGTTTTTCCTTGTTGATTAAGATTTTGTCACTGCCTCATCAATTTTATTTTCCTATTATAATAATTTAATAAAATCTTGGATAAATAGAAAGTAATTATATTTTCTCATGATTTCCATAAATAGTTTCACAATATTTAATTTTTTTTCTTAATTATTCATATTATTTTAATAAAAAATTCAAACTTATAATAGAAGTGCATAAGAAAAACATCTCAAAGGTCAAATAATTTCGGATTATCTCAATCTGTTATTTTCGTTAGTAATCCCCACCGACATTGCTATTCCCGTTTTGAGTCCTGAAAAAAATAAAAGACCTTAAGATCTTCGATACAGATAACCTCAACACTCGCTCGAGAAGAAGTTAAAGGGATACATATAAAACTTAAAAGAGAACATGATTTTTCTTGTTTTTGTTTGTTCCCCAAATCCAGGAATAGAATTCCACGAGATTCTCATGACTGATGATGTCACCATCTCATCTAAAAAACAAGATTTGTATTCGTGTTTTTAAAGATTTAAATTTCACCATAAATTTCCCGTAAATTCACCGGTTTTGTTTTTGTAAATAATGAGATGAGTTGAGGTAAAAGTAAAAATTTATATAAATAATTATTAGTATATATACTTTAAATATTATTATTATTTTAAATTATTTATTATATTTTAAATGAGAATTTAAAGAAATTATAATTATTAAATAAATGAGATGAAATGTATTTTGAAAACAAAAGAAACTTAATAAGCTCATTAACAATTCTTATCTCAAATCTGTAATTTAAAATGATAAAGAGAGAGACATATAACATTATAGAAAATCTAAATATAATATTTTAAAGAATAATATTATATATAATGATAGAATATATAAATTTTGTATATTTATTTTAAAATAATATAAAATCTTTTCACAAGAATCTCAAATTTATTTATTTATTTTTAAATAGTACAATTTAAATTTGCCCACCTAGAACGGTAAATCATTATTTTTTGGACTCTCAAGGTCCTTATTTTTGGTATTTTGTTATAGTATATTGATATGACATGTTTGGTGATGATGGAACAGGTTGGTTAAAGCATTTGGGGGGGGGGGGCGGGGGGGGGGGGGGGGAATATGTAGTTTCAGAAAGAGTTGTTGTCATGAAGGGGTCAACAAAATTCATTTTTGGAACTTGAGTAAAATTCGGAGGTCATTGTCAAAGGAGCCCATAAGCATTAAACTCTCCCCATTAAAAAAAAAAAAAAACCTAACTTCTCAGTGAAAATTAAGGACGAGTTTTGTTACGTAAGGTAAAAATCTGTATATTAATAATAATTTTTTTATATTTAAAATTTAAATTAATATCATTTTTAATAAAATTTATTTTTTAACTAATTATATTTGATTAATATATAAATTAGTACACAATTATATTTGTAATTAGATTTTTCCATTTAAGACTCTTAGACGTAGGGCTTATTGTGACGGGGGCGTTGGAGATTAATTTAAATATATACTTATCTTTAATTTCAATGATATCTGGTTGAGAGGATGTTATTTTTAAGAATAATGCTAAATGTGACAGTCTATAAAAAAGTTTAGTTTATATTTTTTAACAAGAATCCCAGATTTTTTTAAAATTTTTTAAGAATATTGTTACATCTAGAGGTGAATTATATAAAACTATTATATAAACTAATGTGATATTATTTCATCTGTTAGATTTATTTTATAATAAAAATAATTTTATAGTCCGACGAACTGTATTAAACTACATCAATTTATGAGATTATTTTTGTATAATTACTTTGTGGCTAGAGTATTTCGATTTGAAGAATGAAAGTATTGTTATTTTTTTCAAGTTTTGTGAAAAACTTATGATTATTAATAGTTAGATATTATTTTAGAGAGATTAAAGATTATTTGGGGTCTAAACAAAAAACAGAATAAAAAATATATTTATATAAATAACCTATAATTATAAGTCTATTTCTAAATAATATTATTTAGTAATAGACTTATCAATTACCTTCAAAATGTTTTTTTTCCTTAAATATGAAGAAAAATATTTCTTAACAATTAAGAAAAAAATAAAAATAAAAAATCATTTATTACACATCTTAACGGTTAAGAAAATAAAAATAAAAAAATAAAAAAAGCACGCCTCTGCAAATGCTTCGGTCTACCTAGCGTTTCTTTTTATTAAAAAAACGTCAGAGAGTGAGCCACAGCTGGTTCCACATGTGTCCTTTTTTTTTTTTTTTTTCCTTTTCGACACCCTCCAGATTCAAT
Organism: Carya cathayensis; assembly: GCA_011037825.1. Lineage (NCBI taxonomy): Eukaryota > Viridiplantae > Streptophyta > Magnoliopsida > Fagales > Juglandaceae > Carya > Carya cathayensis. The sequence goes on from QGSO01000189.1 coordinate 665,221, forward strand.
GGATATTGTCATGTTGATATATCACTATGGGAAATGATAACATGCCGCTATGGTTTTGTCCTTTCATTTTAATTCTTTGTGTTTTAATTTTTAATTAATTATTTATTTAATAATTAAGAAATTAATTATTCGTGAATTCATGTATTTTTTAAATATTTTAAATGACATGTTTTAATAAAACAAGACTATACTATTTATTATTTTGAAAAAACTGACATATTTATTTGGTTACTTTCAAATTCATTAATTTTTCGTTTCTTTTTTTTTTTTTTTAAATTCAAGCAAAAACTAAAAAAGTTAAATCAATAAAATAATAATGCAACATTCCATGTGGGCGGCTCCATTTGGTTAACCAGCTCAATCCAACTCAACTCAATTCATCTCATCTAATTATTACAACTTTTTCAACTTTCAACATAAAATATAATAAATAATTTAACTTTTTCAAATCTTAAAATAATAATAATATTAAAAAATAATAATTTAAACTTTCATCTCAATTCAATCTACTATTCAAACTTAGCCTGATCATTATCTTGAGTATTTTTTAATAGAATAACTCTTTTTAATGAAGTAAAAATGTATTATTAATTTTTCCAAAACAGAAAAAAAATTGGAAAAGATAACTACTGCTTTATTTGGTTCTATTTATTTGGCTCAATTTCTTAAGTTATATAACAACAACATTTTTTATTGAAATAAACATCAACATCTTGGTGGTTTTATCTATTATTTGCTTAAGAACAAGAAAAAACAAAAGGAAAAGATAACTACTGCTTTAAAGAATGGCCCACTCTCTTGCTATCATTTGTAGTCAATTGCATCAAAATCGGGGAATCATGGAGCTTATGCTATCATCCATGGCCAATTGTTTGCAAGCAGTTCTTTTTGTGAGGGCTAGAGTTCCTTTCTCTCTCTCCCTCTCTCTTTTCTCTCTTTTTTAAAAAATAAAATAAAATATACAATATTTATTAATAACAGACATTACAACTTTAACCTTAAACATACATTACAAGTCATCTATAATATTAATAGTTTTCCAGTGCACAGCTATGACTGACATATTCTAATATATGTTGCAAACCTCTATAGACTACCATTTGAGTAAAATATACACTCTATAGACAAAAGTCCAAGAGACATGCTGGAATTCCTCTTCAAACTAGGTAACCCATTTAAGAAATTATATTTATTAATCATATGAAGTGTATACATTTTTTTAAATTCACATATCAGTTATTAAAATACTGAAAATTATAAAATTTAAAATTTAAATTTTAAAATAAAACTGATAAAATGAGTTTGTTAGGTAAAATTATAAATACTAATTTAGATTCTTATAAAATTGTGTTCTTCAATAAATACTTAAGGTTTTACAAATGATGCTCTTGATTCTTGATGTTATTATCCTTAGTCAAGTGCTTATTTGGCGTATTCCAAGTTGTTTTGTATATCAATCACTTAGAACGTGTGAATTCTAAGTGATGGAGCAAAGTCACTGTACGTGGTTGTCCCGTCCGTTATACAGTCCCCCGACAAGTGATGGAGCCACCACACGTTATCTTCTTTGTTACCGATTGTGATCTCTTTTTTTATTCGATTTAATCTAATTTACATTTAAAAAAAAGAAAGAAAGAATTTGAAATAATAGCAATAAAGCTGTGCTCATTTCCACAACTGCATCTATCCATCGTTTTCCACTCTCTATTTATGAATGATACGACGATATCCGATTGAGATTTGAAAAGGGATTTATAGTTATCAGGATAATAACTTATTGAATTTGTATCCGTTTTGAGTCAATCACGACACCTTGATTGGATATATTGATTTGATAAATATGTTAATTAAATCTTTAAAGGAAAAATGCTTTGATGCCCTATTTTTTTTAAAAGGAAAATATCATTTGAATGGATAGAAGTGATGGATTGAATTATTTATTTATTTTTTAACTTTTTTTACTTAAGGAAATGAATATTAGAGATTTGATATTTTTTATTTTTTAAAATATTTTTGTATAAAATGATTAAAATAAAAGAAAAAAAAAACAAAAAGTACTTTTACACTTATCGGTTCATTTCCGTCGGTTATGTATCAGTTCACGTAGCACTGTTCTTTTTCAAAGTGTTCCTAGTGTATTTTTTTAAATATTTAAAAAAAATTACCATTAATAAACTTGTGTGTTCAGATAAAAAATAAAATAAAAATTCTATCTGCAGTTACTTTTGCGTACTCTTTTACGCACTCTATTGATATGATTGGTTGAGTATTAAAAAAATTGATACAGTCACTTACATCAATGAAATGTATAGAGAGTACCTAAAAGTAACTAATTGTACGTAGCATTACTTAAAATCAAAATACACTAGGAAGCACATTTGGAGGCATATTTGGAGGGCATCCTACCTCTAAAATTAATAATCAAATCCTTGCATATTTGGAGGCATGTTTTGATTTTATCTCTAACAATAATTATATAATCTAAATGATATATGCAATTTTAGACTGTCTCGCATATTTGGATAAATTTGTGACTCAAATGAAAAAAATGTTTTTTAATAATGGACCATACTTTTTGTAAAAGAGTTTTGCTACTCATCTCCGCACATACCACATGATATATTTATTTTTAATTTTTTTGATTTTTTGTTTTATTCTTCTTAAACTAATCGAGTTATTCTATTCATCATCCATACATCACATATTGGTAAGAGAAAAAAATTTAAAAATTATATGTGACGTGTGGTGTGAGAATGATGAATATAATTTTTCTTTGTTAAATTAAGTCTACGATGCTTGTATACCACATAAGTGTATCTCTTATCTAATTCTAATTTCTATAAAGTATGATTGTCCACAAGTGCTATTGGAAAACTTTTACACTACACACCAGTCACTTGACATAATTTAATTGGATGATAATAGACTTACTACCCTCTTACCACCCGTTTTATTACTCTAGTGTATTTGAAATTTTTATTTTTTTTTTATTATTTTTTTTTATGTATTTTTTAACATCCTTACTCATTAAGAAAAAACTTGAAAAAATATATAACTTCACTAATAGTCATTTCCTTAATCATTAAGTAAAAATAAAGAATTAAAAAAATAAAATGAGTAATAAAAGAGTGGTAGGAGGGTAGCAAGCGTATCATTATTCAATTTAATTTATAAGATTTAATTTTGAAAACTTATATCGCAAATCAAATTATACCACATATATAGTGTGTGGTGTAAAAGTTTTTACATGGAATTATTCTAATTAGATAATCTTTGAGTTTTCACTAGAGTAATGTTTTTAAAATTTTGTTAGATATTGAAAATATTTTTGAATTGAAGTTGAAAATCCCAAATATAAAAATTGTAAACTACATAATCTTAAATAGTTAATTGTTTGAGATTATGTGGGCACACTTTTTGTGTTTATTGTAGGAGTGAACAATAACCAATGAAACTAATCGTCACCAACTGGAAACGATCGTCAAAGTGTCAAATTGAAGGAGGATCGGTTGGCCAGCAATTCAAAATATTAAAAATCGATGTTGATTGGTTTGGTTCGGTTCAAATTGGTGAACCAACCCATATAATATATATTTATTATTTTATTCTTATATAAAATGACATCGTTTTGTACATATGTTTTAGATAAAAATTATAAGAAACAATGCAGCTTAATTTAATACACCAAACGATGTCGTTTTAGGTTCGAGCTGAAGCCCTAACCGAAGCCCCCCATCCCTCTTCTTTATTTCTTCACATAGCAATCGTTTCTCACTTTCTCTCTCTTGCTGACGTCTTTGTTTCTCTAAGACCTATCTCCGTTGTCCACTGGTGAGACTTAATAATGCCGTCTCTCTCTACCTTGCATCACATCTCTTTCTCTCTCATCAATATGATAAGTTAAATATCTCTCTCTCTCAATATTATCATACCTTCTTGAATTCTTAGCAAGATTGAAGCTCATTCATGGATGTATTTGTGGATCATTTTATCAATACATTGAAGGATTAGTTAAATAGAACTGTGATTTATACAGCTTATCAAAGCCTAAAATTTGATAAAAAAAAATTATCGTCCTAGGGCCCAAAATCGTTCGAAAATTGCCGAATTGACCATAATTGCTCCAAATGATTTTCTCCCCCTTAATCGGTCGATTTGGCAAATTTTATAAGAATAAAAAGTTAGTCAATTTTTAGTATGGTTGGGTTTCGATAAATTCAGAAAGCCCAACTCTAATCAAAGTTGGAGGTTAAGTTGGGCTCTGACTTTGACAGAGCAAATTCTAACTTCGATTAAAGTTGTTGGAGTCAGATTCGAGGACTTGAGCTTCCAGTGGAGGAGTTGAAAGAAAGAAGAAAAGCAAACAAAAAGCAAAGAATAGGAAAAAAATAGACCCAGCCCCCATCCGATTTAACTATATAAAATAAAGAATCTAACAAAACATGGAGGGCAACGGCAAACCATTTAACAAAATGACAAACAATAGCTAAACTCATTTTTTTTTGAATTTTGGTACGTACAAGTAAAGTCACATATTAATCTGCGTACTAATACTGATTTCTTTATACTTAAAATTTAAATTAACATTGTTTTCAATAAAATCTACTTTTTGACAAATCACATTAAATTGATACGCAGATTAGTGCACAATTGTGCTTACAACTAAATTTTTCCTTTTTCTTTTTATTTCCAAGAACAGAGGTGAAGTCGGTATGATATGGGAACTCACAAAGATAGAGGCGAATGAGTACGAGAGCTAAGAGATGAGCCGGGAACGCGGGTCTGGGTTGGGTAAAACAGAGTCCCAATCATTAGGCCACCCAACAGTGTACAACTTATACCATAATATTTAGAGGAATGTTATATATAATTATAGAGTATGCAAGTATCGTGCAGTCATTTTAAAAAAGAATAGAGTATACTATTAAAAAAATTAATTTCTATTCATAAGGATCCCGTATTTATTCATTTTTTTAAAGTTATTGCACGACACTTGCGTACTCATAATTACAACTATCATTTTTTTAATATTTAATATATTAAGTATAAATATTAGAGTCGAAGTTCAAAATAATAGTGTAATTGTTTGAGTTATGTTATTTTATAGAGTTTTGAAAAAAAAGAGAGAAAAAATTGAGTACAAATATTATAAAGTTAAAATATTGTTAGAATATAATTTTTTAATATAATTTTTGTTTTGAAATTCGTAAAAGTTGAATTAATTTTTATGTTTTATTTGGAAATTTGAAAATTTTGTAATGATTAGATGAAAAAATTTACAATTTGTAAATAAAAAGTGTATATTTGCATGATATTTGAATGTTGAGATGTGATGAGTTGAGATAAGATGAGATGAAACCATATTAACGTCCAAACAATTCCTTAATTTTGTTTGGAGAATGGGATAAGAAATCTATGAATAGTAGTGAAACTGTTTGGATTTTAGCAAAAGAGAGAGAAATGTTGAATAAAATGCTGTTGAAATATAATTTTTTAACATAATTTTTGTTTTAAATTCTAGAAAAGTTGAATTATTTTTTGTGATGTATTTGAAATTTTAGAAAAACTGTAATGATTAGATAAAAAAATTAAAGACTTGAAATTTAAAAGGAAAAATGCTTCTCCCACCAAGAGAAGCTAGCGAGAGAATCTACTGTTTCTTTTTTGTTTTTTTTTTTTTAACTTAATGGTTAAGTAAATATTTTTTAATATGGTTGTATTTTTTGTTTTACAAAATGTTTAAAGTGGTTTAAAAAATGTTAAAAAAAAAACACAAAAAATAAAAGTACAATTTGCATTATCGGTACAATGCAGAAGTCACATTTCTAACCCTAGCATTGTCCATTTAAAAGTGTATGAGTGATGTTTGTGAATAAAATATATGAGTATATTCGTGTACCCTAAAAAAAACCTAGAAATGAATGATTTTAAAGAGATTGTTTGACCTCTTGGTATCTAACATCGTCTGCAACATACATCAACGTATTAAGTCAATTTAGTAGTTTTTAAACTTTATTTGTATTCTACCTACATAAATAAATACCACAAAAAGAAAAGAAAAGAAATCAATAATATACCACATTAGCTAGTATGACTAAAAATGATAAAATTTATAATAAGAAATAACATATATTATGTGAAATATGTAAGCGTGGCAATGTTAAGCGTAGCTCTTGACCTGGATCATCTGTAATAGCTTTATAGGATATTGAGTTTTTGGAGAATAATGTGAGCTTTTGTAGCCTAGTTGGTGGGAGGGGAACTCATCACAAGCAAAATGAACTAGAAATCAAAAGCATGCTTTACACCCATGTCTTAAATAGAATGATTGAAAGTTGAAATGCATAATGATTCCACGTCTACCACATGGTGTTCTTGAAAAGCCCCGGGATCATTTAGGGGCTGTTTGGATATAAGAAACTTTTCAACTCATTTTATTTTGTTATTACAATTTTTTCAAACTTTCACATAAAATATAATAAATAATTTAACTTTTTCAAATTTCATAATAAAAATAATATTTTAATAAAATTTTATTCAACTTTTAACTTTCATCTCATTTCATCTCATCTTATCTTACTATTTAATTTTCAATTTAACAATAGTTAACTATTGGGTGTGCATTATGTGTTTGTGAAATCAGCTAACTTGGTGTTGCTTGTCTATGAATGTGACTTGTGTTTGGTTTTTAATGTAATTTTGTGTAATGGGTTTGTAAAGGAGATACGAGAATGGAAGTGTAATATTTACTTGAAGTGTAATATGATATGTAAAGGGGGTAAACAAGATATTGTCACACAGGGTTTATTTTCTTCACATGTAGTATTTCTGGAAGTGTAATATTTTCTTGTCTATAAAAGGGGTAAACTAGATATGTAATATGATATGTAAAGAGTGAGATAATATTTTCTTAAAGGTGGTTTGTTTCTGTATAGCCAACACTTTATTCACTCACGGTTTGTTTCCATTTATATTATATTCGTGGATTGGCTGCTACTTCTTATATTGTAGTTTGTTTTCACAATCTTTGGTATAAGATTGCAGTAGCATGTATTTCTTCTACGTCATGTTAGTTTAGGAACTCGGTGAGGACAAAGCATATATGAGTGAGACCATATTGGCCTTTGAACCAGAACCTTTTGCTATATGTTCAAATAAATTGTTGTTAATGGTTCTAGTTGCTGACATTTGAAAGTGGTTAATTTGTGAGTGAAGACGGAACCCACTCGACTAAACATGCCATTTCAAAATTGGAACAATTTAAATAGGCATGCGGAAGAAGAAAACTAAATAAAGGTTTTCTATTAACAAAAATTTGCTATGCCAATTTGCAACTATTTAATGGAATAACCCAAATACAACTGCGAAAACCCAAAGATCATAATATGTCATTTTTCTGCATTTTCAAAATAGGTTGGTTTCTACAAAACTATCGACCACATAAGCTCAAAAATATGAGAGGGACTTAAATGAGCTGCAACATGCAAGAACAGTAATACAAAATAAAGTGTTCCATCCTGTTGCTATTTTCTTTAAAATTTTCAACAAAATATGTAATATCTTCATTTGCAATAGCTTCTCCCGACACACTTGCAACTCGAATAGATGTCCCCCTATTTTCCCACCATGATGTTTGCAAATTTGGTTGTAAAAGATATCATCCCTGAATCATACTTTCTTTCCTAGTGCTTTGCAAATGCATTGGTTGAAATGAAGCGAGCCGTTGTAGCTACCTGAAAAATCTAGAAGGAATTTATTGTTAGTATGCTGATCAATTCACCTAAAAAAAGCTTGCTTTGTAAGCAAAACTAGACGGCAATTATTTTGTTCTATATTTACAATAAGGGATTTACTAGGGAGTAGCCACTATTCATGCTGCACACCACACACTTATAGGTTTTTATAGGGTGTAGGGATGCTTTTCATAAGATATATAGATATTTTTTATAGGGTGTGTAGTGTGCAGTGATGAATAGTGGCTGCTCCCAATATTTTCTCTTACAATAATTATTACTCCTCCAAGAACTTTTGACTCGCACAAATAAGTAATAATATCTTAATCATTCACTGTAGAAAATGTTGCCATGCATTTGACAAGAATGGCACACCAAGTCTATTCACCTTCATCTTTGATAGTCACTCATGTGAAGGTGATGGACATAAACGTTTATGTTTCCCAGGTGCTCACAAAAAGACTCCCACGAACGTCTACTTCTAAAGTGTATTGGATTTTAAATTTGGGTGACATACTTTATATAGTGTCATCACAACAGTAGTAAACAACAAAATCTTAAAAGAGCTATGATCATGGTCTGAAATTCTGGGCAAAAAAATAAAAAATAAAAACCAAATGCTTCTCTCAATGGTATCGTTCAAAACAAGAAAGTTTTATTTTATCTACAAAGCCAAATTAGTAATTCAACCAGATAATAATTAATAATTCAAATACAAGACTAACAAGATAATAAATAGTAATTCAACCACCTCTGTTGTGTCCTAATGTAGGACTCCAAACAAACCATTTCAAAATTAGAGCCCTACTTTCCATTAATTAAGATCATATTGGCCCCTAAACCATATGCTAATGATCAAGAACGTCCCTTCAAACAAGAATCCATTTTATTGTAGCAAAATATACAACCAGCTTCCAAACTACATATATTTATGCTTGAAAATGGATCTGCATACATGTTTATGCTTGAAAGTTTTACTTTTATATTTTGAAAACAGGACCCCAATTTTGCTTGAATGGGCGTGCATTTAAATAGTTGTTAGTTAGTTAGACTTATGTTCAGTTAGTATTTTATTTTTCCTTTGTTGGTAAAGGTATACATAATAATATTTTATTTAGTTTTTTGAAACTGTTAGTTAGTGATATGTTTAGTTATTTGATTTTTGCATTGTTGTTACTGGTATAAACTAGATATAGACTTGCATAATGTGTAGATGTGCTTGTGAAATCAGATATGGGCATGCAGAGGACAGATGTTTTCAGCATACACATAGGAAGATTTGGCGTGCATTATGTGTATATGTATTTGTGAAATCAGCTAACTTGGTATTGCTTGTCTATGAGCGTGACTTGTGTTTGGTTTTTAATGTAAGTTTGTGCAATGAGTTTGTAAAGGGGATAAACTAGATATGAGAACGGAAGTGTAATATTTTCAAGAAGTGAAATATGATATGTAAATGGGTTAATATTTTCTTGAAGTGTAAAGGGGGTAAACCAGATATTGTCCCACAAGGTTTATTTTTTTCGAGTGTAATATTTTCTTGTTTGTAAAAGGGATAAACTAGATATGTAATATGATATGTACAGTGTAAGATAATATTTTCTTAAATGTGATTTGTTTCTATACAACCAACACTTTATTCGCTCATGGTTTGTTTTCACGATCTTTGATATAAGATTGCAGTAGCATGTATTTCTTCTATGTTTTGTTAGTTTAGGAACTTGGTGAGGACAAAGCATACATTAGTGAGACCATATTGGCCTTTGAACCAAAAAATTTTGCTGTATGTTCAAATAAATTAAGAAAGGAAAGCCTCACCCTCATCCCCTTCTGTTCCCTTTCAAGAAACCAGTCACTGCGACCCCCACTAACATCTGAAATCAAAAGCATTAAAACCAACTACACACCACATTTTTTTTATTGTTTATTAGTTTATTTTTTTAAACTAATTGAATCTTCTACTCATTATTCATATACCAAACATGTAGTAAAAGAAAAAATAAAAAAAAATAAAAAAATAAAGTGTGTGGTATGTGTGGATGATGAATATAATTTTTCTTCAATAGAATTTAAAATATATGTTCTTTCCGAATATATTCCAGTTTTATTAAAGAAAAATTATATTTATCATCCACAAATACCATACACTATTGTTTAACCTAATATTTCAAGTTTTGTGTAATTATATATTTACAAATGAATTTTGATGATAACAAATGAATTCAAAGAATAAAGGAGTCTCAAGCTCAAGTTATCTACACAATGGAGTCAAGCACATCAAGAAACCAAGCATGAGCAAGAAGGGAACAAACTCACATTAAAGTTATAGAGTAATGTTGTAAATATCTTAAAATTCGAAATTAGGATTAAGGCTCAAAATTAATATTTTATCATAAAACATTAAAATACATTTTCCACATGTGCATGAATATTTTTGAAAATTAAATTTGAATATTTTGAAAGATAATTGATTGTCATCTTTCACATGTGCATGTTATGATTAAAGATTTGAATTTTGAAAATATTAAAGATGATTGATTGTCATCTTTCACATGTGCATGTTTTATTTGAATAATTTCAAAAGTGATTGATGCTTTTCTTGACTTATGCAAAAGAAAGATGTCTTTCTTTGAAAAATTTGAAAAGTAAAGTGTGCTCCTTTTGTCATATGCAAAAAGTAAAAGATTAGGTTTGAAATTTTTGAAAAGAAAAGTGTGCTCCTTTTGTCATATGCAAAAAGTAAAAAGATTAGATTTGAAATTTTTGAAAAATGAATGATGATGTTTTTGACATGTGAATCTTTTTAAATTTGAATATGAAGTCTCATATGCCTATAAATAGATCATTTGAGAGCTTCACATTCACAACACTAAGAGCATACAAATCTCATTCAAAGCTTTCATTCTCTCTTCTCTAAGCATTGAGCCTTAACCCTTGTTCATTTTGAGAGATATAGGTTGTGCTGTATTATTCTTATTTCACTCATTGAGGAGTGTTTTCTGATATCCTACCTACTATCAATTTTTGTATCAGTAAAAGGGTGTGTACAACCCTTGTGCGTGTAGAAAGTGTTCTACACAGGGAATCGTTGAATCACCACGTGTAAGGTGATTGCAAGTGTAGAGGGTGTTCTACACGGATCCTTTGTAGCGGTGTTGTTCAAAGGTGTAATAGGTTTCTACCTCCACCTGAAGGAGGTTGAATAGTGAATTCGGGGATCCTCAAGGGGTAGCTTGAGGCGAGGACGTAGGCAGTGGGGCCGAACCTCGTTAACATACTGAGTTTGATTCTCTCTTACCCTTACTCTTTATATTTATTGCTATTTCGTATTTTGTTTATATTTGATATTGTATATTTGATTTATAATTTTTTTTTTTTTTTAAATACAACTCAATTCACCCCCCCTCTTGTGTTAGTCATCTGGGCAACAATTGGTATCAGAGCTAAAGCTCTGTTATAAGATTAACTATCTTTTGAGTTAAGATCTTATGGCTAACATTGCAGCTTCATTTGGTGAAGGTCAATCTAGCAGTCGGCCTCCACTCTTTTGTGGAGACAATTATTCATTCTGGAAAGTTAGAATGAGAATATTCCTTCAGGCTCAAGGTCGAGAGATCTGGAAATGCATTGTAAATGGACCTTATATTCCAACAAAAGTGGTTGGTGGAGTAAAGGTCAAAAAGGAAGAAGAAGAGTTTGATCGTGAAGACGATAGACTTTATACTTTGAATTTAACTGCTATGAATTTATTATATAATGCTCTCAATGGTAATGAGTTTAATAGAGTAATGACTTGTGCTACGGCAAAAGAAATTTGGGATAACTTGGAAGTTACTTATGAAGGAACTTCTCAAGTTAAGGAATCAAAAATTTATATTCTTACTCATGAATATGAAATGTTTAAGATGAATGATGATGAATCTATTTCTAGCATGCACACTCGTTTTACTAACATCATAAACAGTTTGACAGCTCTTGGTAAAGTTTATTCCAAAGTGGAAATGGTAAGAAAAATTCTCAACTCTCTACCAAAACGTTGGGAATCAAAAGTGACAGCGATTCTTGAAGCTAGAGACCTCAAGAAGCTCGAAGTGAATGAACTCATCGGGTCACTTATCACCCATGAGTACACATTGAAAAGAGGAGAAGAAGAAGGAAAGCCAAAGAAGAGCTTGGCACTTAAAGCTGTTCCTCATGAAAGTGAAAGTGATGAAGATGAGGAAAATGACGATAAAGATGAAGAAGTTGCGATGATAACAAGAAGAATTCAGAGATTCTTAAAGAAAAATAAAACTCCTCCGAGGAAATCATTCAAAAAGTTTTCCAAGAAAGATTCAGGTAAAAATGATACTTTAATTTGTTATAAATGCAATAAGCCTGGTCATATCAAGCCAGATTGTCCCCTGCTAAAGAAAGATCGAAACAAAGGCAAGAAAGCAATGAAAGCTACATGGGATGATGATTCAAGTAGCTCAGATAGTGAAGCAAGCAATGAAGAATCAGCAAATCTCTGTCTTATGGCTAAAGATGATATTGAGGTAACAAATTTTGATAATATTGAAAATCCTTCATATGAAGAATTGCAAAATGTTTTAGAAGAGGTATATGAAGAATTTGAAAAATTGGGTATCAAATATACTGCTTTGAAAAAGAAAAATTCTTCTTTAACAAACGAAATTGATATTTTAAGAAAAGAAAATATTGTTTTGAAAGACGAAAATCTTGAGTTGAAGAAAAAGAAAACTGATTTAGAAAATATTGTTGAAAACTTTACGAATGGAAAAAGAAATTTTGAAAAACTTCTTGGTAGTCAAAGATGTGTTTTTGACAAGGCAGGCTTGGGATATATGCCAAAACAAAAGTTCAAACCTTATAAAAACTTCTTTGATAATCCTTCTACATCAAAGTCTAATATTCAAAATTCTTTTCATAATAAGTTTGTCAAAAAAGGATACTATTATAATCATTCAAGATTTTCATATATGTCACATGCTATTTGTAATTTTTGTAATAGAAATGGTCATAATTATCATACTTGTCCTATTAGAAGAAAACATACAATGACTATTAGGGCCATATGGGTACCTAAAAATCTTGTTTCTTCTAATACTAATAAATAAAGGACCCAAAGAACTTGGGTACCAAGAAAAATCATTTTAATTGTTTTTATAGGTATGCATGAAGTCCTCTACAAGCAAAAACAAATGGTTTTTAGATAGTGGATGTTCAAGACACATGACGGGAGACAAGACTAAGTTCTTTGATCTTAGATCTAAAGAAGAAGGACACGTGACATTTGGAGACAACTCGAAAGGGAAGATCGTGGGAATAGGTAAAATTGGTAATAAATCTTCTCTCATAATTGAAGATGTTCTACTTGTTGAAGGTCTAAAACATAATCTTTTGAGTATAAGTCAATTATGTGATAAAGGATTTACAGTTACTTTCAAAATGGATAAGTGCATTATTTTGAATGATCATGATTATAACATTTGTTTTACTGCCTTTAGAAGTAATAATGTTTATACAATCGATTTTGAAGAAATTACCTCACAAGATGCTATTTGTTTTTCAGTACAAAATGAAACTAATTGGTTATGGCATAGAAGACTAGGTCATGCCAACATGGAACTTATTTCCAAACTTTCAAAAAATGATCTTGTGAGAGGTTTACCAAAGGCAAATTTTCTTAAAGACAAAATTTGTGATGCATGCCAATTTGGTAAACAAACAAAAACTTCTTTTAAAACCAAGAAATATATTTCCACTACTAGACCACTGCAACTGATACACATGGATCTTTTTGGACCAAATAGAGTTGCAAGTCTAGGAGGAAAATATTATGCTTTTGTTATTGTTGATGATTTCTCTAGATATACTTGGGTCATCTTTCTTGCTCATAAAGATGAGGCACATAATGCTTTTACCAAGTTATGCAAGAGAATTCAAAATGAAAAGGGCTATACTATTTCAAGTATCCGAAGTGATAGGGGAAAAGAGTTTGTTAATAAAAATATTGAAACATTTTGTGATGAAAATGGTTTTGTGCATAATTTTTCTGCTCCTCGAACTCCTCAACAAAATGGGGTAGTAGAGAGGAAAAATAGATCTCTTCAAGAGATGGCAAGAACAATTCTTAATGAGAACAACTTGCCTAGTTATTTTTGGGCCGAAGCGGTAAGTACTGCATGTTATGTTATAAATAGAGTTATGTTAAGGTCTAAATTAGATAAAACCCCCTATGAGCTTTGGAATGAGAAAAAGCCCAACATTGGTTACTTTCATGTATTTGGATGCAAATGTTTTATTTTGAATGACAGGGATAATTTAGGCAAATTTGATGCAAAATCGGATGAAGGTATTTTTCTCGGGTATTCTACAAATAGTAAAGCTTATAGAGTATTCAATAAAAAGACTTTAACTGTACAAGAATCTATGCATGTAGTATTTGATGAATCTAATTCTCTACTCTCCAAGAAATCCATTGATGAAGAAACAGGAGGTATAAATAATACAGAAAGTCTCAATCTCAACAAAGAGAACACAATAGAGGAAGTCCAACATGGAGACATCAGGAAAGATCATCAAAATTTAATACGAGATGCAACCAAACAGTGGAAATTTGTGAAAGATCATCCAGTGGAACAAATTCTGGGAGAACCTTCACAAGGTGTAAGCACTCGATCATCTCTTAGAAATATTTGCAATCATACTGCTTTTTTATCTCAGATTGAACCTAAAAATATTGATGAAGCACTTCTTGATGAATCTTGGATTCTAGCTATGCAAGAAGAGCTTAATCAATTTGAAAGAAATGATGTTTGGACACTTGTTCCTAAACCCAAAAATCATACTATTATTGGAACAAAATGGGTTTTTAGAAACAAGAAAGATGAGTCCGGAGTCATTACTAGAAATAAGGCTCGACTTGTAGCCCAAGGTTACAATCAAGAAGAAGGAATTGATTATGATGAGACATATGCACCAGTCGCAAGATTAGAAGCTATTCGAATGCTACTTGCATATGCTTGTTATAAAGATTTCAAACTTTTTCAAATGGATGTTAAAAGTGCTTTCTTAAATGGTTTTATAAATGAAGAGGTATATGTTGAGCAACCTCCAGGTTTTGAAAATCATATTTCTCCAAATCATGTTTTCAAACTCACAAAAGCACTATATGGACTCAAACAAGCTCCTAGAGCGTGGTACGAGAGACTCAGTGGTTTCTTGATTAAAAAAGGTTTCTCAAGAGGAAAAATCGACACAACTCTTTTCATTAAATACGAAAATGATGATATTCTTTTGGTTCAGATTTATGTTGATGATATAATATTCGGTGCTACTAATGAAAATATGTGTCAAGTTTTTGCTAAGACTATGCAGGATGAATTTGAAATGAGCATGATGGGAGAACTTACATTCTTTCTCGGATTGCAAATTAAGCAAGTAAAAAGTGGGACATTCATCAATCAATCAAAATATATTAAGGAATTGCTGAAGAAGTTTGGGATGGAAGGTGCTAAGGAAACTGGAACACCAATGAGCCCATCTACTAAACTTGATAAAGATGAATCCGGTAAGACAGTTGACTCGAAAGTATATCGAGGTATGATTGGTAGCTTATTATATTTGACAGCCAGTAGACCAGATATTATGTTCAGTGTGTGTTTATGTGCACGTTTTCAATCATCTCCAAAAGAATCTCATTTAATTGCAGTTAAGCGCATTCTTAGATATCTTAGTGGTACAATTAACCTAGGGTTATGGTACCCTAAACACACATCTTTCGATCTAATCAGCTACACAGATGCAGATTATGCTGGTTGTAAAATAGATCGAAAAAGCACTAGTGGAGCATGTCACTTCTTAGGTCATGCATTAGTTTCCTGGTTTAGTAAAAAACAAAATTCTGTTGCACTATCTACTGCTGAGGCAGAATATGTTGCTGCGGGTAGTTGTTGTGCTCAAGTTCTTTACATGAAGCAACAACTTGAAGATTTTAAACTCATGTATAATCACATTCCAATCAAATGTGATAATACAAGTGCTATAAATCTTTCAAAAAACCCAATACAACATTCTAGAACTAAGCATATTGAAATAAGATATCATTTTCTTCGAGATCATGTGCAGAAAGGCGATATAGTACTAGAGTTCACAAACACACACGATCAGTTAGCAGATATATTCACAAAACCTTTACCAGAAGATAGATTATCTATGATTAGAAGAGAAATAGGTATGATGCATATTATGAATATCTCTTAAAAGACAGATCAAAGTTCATAAAAATAGATAGATTTTTCTTAAATACTTTTACATAAACTTGAGGTTCTTAGCCTCATGTTTGAGACGCTCATTCTCTTCATACAATATCATGTCATCCCTATTCATGGGAACTGGCAAGCGGAATGAAGAATCCAATAGAGATTTCAACTTTTTATTCTTCTGCCGAAGGATTCCTTCCCTTGTGTGAGACTCTTGAACAATTCGTTGAAGTACAACAATTTGTTCCTTAAGCTTTTCAACCTCATGGTTTTTTGCTTGAACCCGCTGGGAAAAAGCAACAATAGAGGATGAGTAGCGAGTCCCGAGACTCACCAAGTCGTAGATAGCATCGGAGTCTGACTTATTTGCCATACTATTATTTTCTTGCTGCAACATAGCACCAATGGCAGCTGCAGAAAGGACAGGAGGTTGAGATGTAGAAGAATGAGCCATTGAGAAAGGAATTGAAAACTTAAAGCGAGAATGTTGAAGGAATGCAGATGAGTTATAGAGATAAGAAGAAAACTTGATGCGGATTGGATGAACTTTAAGACTGTTTTTATAGAGATAGTATAAAGAACAAGACGAGCTATCATCCAAGTCAAAGAGCAATGTGTTTTTTCCCGATCAGTGAAAAAGACATTTTTTTTAGAAACTCGGAGCCTTCAATCTCGTTTGTCAACAACATCAGGCGATTTGTTTCTATCTTCAACCGCACTAAATTCATAGAGTTAGGCCTCGAGGCTTTGCAGGACTTGTCGGGTCACGGACGGCTCTCTTTTTCAACTATCTACAGTGTTTTTTAACGCACCGTTTTCTTCAGTCTATTTACTTGCTGTCGATCCTTTTTAATGATGCCAAAAGGGGGAGAAGTTTTAGACTAGAACATTAATATTGTTTAAATTGTTAAACTTGTTATATATGCTTGGAATTATTTTTTTTTTTTTGCTTGAAAAACTAACGCACATTCTCAGGGGGAGCTTAAGTATTAATACAGGCTTCAGGTTCTATCAAGTATTTGTCATCATCAAAAAGGGGGAGATTGTTAAACCTAAGGTTTCAAGTTTTGTGTAATTATATATTTACACATGGATTTTGATGATAACAAATGAATTCATAGAATAAAGGAGTCTCAAGCTCAAGTTATCTACACAATGGAGTCAAGCACATCAAGAAACCAAGCATGAGCAAGAAGGGAGCAAGTTCACATTAAAGTCATAGAATAATGTTGTAAATCTCTTTAAAATTCGAAATTAGGATTAAGGCTCAAAAATTAATATTTTATCATAAAGCATTAAAATACATTTTCCACATGTGCATGAATATTTTGAAAATTAAATTTGAAAATTTTGAAAGATAATTGATTGTCATCTTTCACATGTGCATGCCATGATTAAAGGTTTGAACTTTGAAAATATTAAAGATGATTGATTGTCATCTTTCACATGTGCATGTTTTATTTGAATATTTTCAAAAGTGATTGATGCTTTTCTTGACTTATGCAAAAGGAAGATGCCTTTGTTTGAATATTTTGAAAAGTAAAGTGTGCTCCTTTTGTCATATGCAAAAAGTAAAAAATTAGGTTTGAAATTTTTGAAAAGCAAAGTGTGCTCCTTTTGTCATATGCAAAAAGTAAAAAGATTAGGTTTGAAATTTTTGAAAAATGAATGATGATGTTTTTGACATGTGAATCTTTTTAAATTTGAATATGAAGTCTCATATGCCTATAAATAGATCATTTGAGAGCTTCACATTCACAACACCAAGAGCATACAACTCTCATTCAAAGCTTTCATTCTCTCTTCTCTAAGCATTGAGCCTTAACCCTTATTCATTTTGAGAGATATAGTTTGTGCTTGTATTGTTCTTATTTCACTCATTGAGGAGTGTTTTCTGATATCCTACCCACTATCAATTCTTGTATCAGTAAAAGGGTGTGTACAACCCTTGTGCGTGTAGAAAGTGTTCTACACAGAGAATCGTTGAATCACCACGTGTAAGGTGATTGCAAGTGTAGAGGGTGTTCTACACGGATCCTTTGTAGCGGTGTTGTTCAAAGGTGTAATAGGTTTCTATCTCCACCTGAAGGAGATTGAATAGTGAATTCGGGGATCCTCAAGGGGTAGCTTGAAGCGAGGACGTAGGCAGTGGGGCCGAACCTCGTTAACATACTGAGTTTGCTTCTCTCTTACCCTTACTCTTTATATTTATTGTTGTTTCATATTTTGTTTATATTTTATATTGTATATTTGATTTATAATTGTTATTTTTTTATATACAACTCAATTCACCCCCCCTCTTGTGTTAGTTATCTGGGCAACAACTATATTTATTTTATTTTATTTTATTTTTTGTTTTACTAAATGTTTGGTATATGGATAATGAGTAGAAAAATTTAATTAGTTTAAAAGAATAAACCAATAACAATAAAAAGAAATATGATGTGTAGTGTGTAGGGATGATGAATAGCAAAACTCTTGCTACTAAGGCCCAAGCCTTCTTCAATTGGGGCCTTCCCATATATGAAAATCATGTAAACATGCACTAGGCTTGACACTCTCTACTTATATTTAGCATTATTTTAAAGTAATACTACTTATCATTTTAATTTATATCATCATTTCATTATTTTATTGCATTAGATAATTGGAGATTATTTATTATATTTCACTTGTGAACCTGTCATCGAATATTACATCATAAAAGAATGATGAGAAATATGATGATTAATAGATTTTTTCTATTTTAAATTTATAATTTTTTTGGTTAGGTTACAATTTGTCTTCAAAGAACTCCCAATAAATGTTGACGTTTTGAACTTCGACTTCGAGCTAGAGTACACTCATAGATGAAGGCAAACACAAATTTTAGTTAAAATCATATGGGTTTGTCTTTGCCTATTTTATCAAAATCTAATTCTCATGTTTGGTTATCCATAAATTTTCTATATAATAACAAAATATTATTTATTATATTTTTTAATAATTTTTTATTTAATTAATTTTTGTCACATGGTACACTTTTACCCATAAGATGTTAACTAATAATCATATTCTAATTAAATTATTGTTTTAAAACAAATCATATTTTCAATAGTCATTTAATGCTAATAACCACAAATGTTTGATTAAACTCATCTAAAATTCTATATAAATATCTTAATTGCAAACCAAATATCTACATTTTTCATCTAACTATATTCGTTTGCTGAACTTTCTTCTATTCATCAATCATATCTACTACATTTTTCATCAAATGGATTTCAATATAGCCATCCATAAATGTTGGTAAACAGTGATCACAAGATATGCAAATCTGGTTGGGCAGCTTTAACAATGGCTTTCAACAGTGATCAAACAGCTTAAAAAATGTTAGGGAGCCGCTTTGGGTGTTTTGAGTAGTATCTGCAAAAACACAGTCATCCATAAATGTTGGTAGACAACAGCACAAAGAATAAAGCAACTTATTATTTCAAACTTTGTTTACACTATTATCATTTCTTTTTTTTTTTAAAACAAGTAGTTTCATAGATAAAACTAAGGATTACATAATAGAGATTCAGTGGGGTGTGAGTCCCCTAACAAACATCCCAAAGCAAACAAAATGCAACACTAGAGATAATAAAAAAAAGGAGTATATGGAGTCAAAAATGCCTCCCACCCATTTCCCATTAAAGGAAGGCCGCTTGAAGCGGTTTTGAATAGTCTGATAAATAGACTATTAAATTGCAACGAAAAGTCATAGAGAGGAGTTGCTGCAGCATGCTTGTTTGGATTGACTGTAGGAGTCTTCCACGCTCATTTCATCTTGATCATCGGTTAGGAGAAGCAGGAATATAGGAACATAACAACCAGAAGGTGTGCTGATAGACCGAAAAATAATCATCACTGTTTGTGGTGGCGCGTGTGGATCATGTACCACACTAGGAAAAAACTAGTGGTCGGACCTAAGAGATCCGAGGCCACTGATCCCAGTGAAGCCGCACGTGACGCCTGTAGAGACTCACTGGTGCGGTTGCATGTGAAGCCCATGCACGGTATAAGTTGTGCGTGAGTCTCACGCGCCACTCTTTTGGACATTTTTCTTCCACCATTCGACAGATTAGCGGCTGGAGATTCTGTTGGTGTGGCCCATGGTGGTCAGAGGAGTCCGGTTGACAGTTGATCGACACTTCTATGTGCTATGTATGAAAAATCACCAAAAAAATTGAAAAAAAAATTATAGACAATGTTGGCTGACACCGAACAGGGGAAGGGAGGAAGGAGAAGCCGAAGCTCCAACCCCCATTTGGGCGGAGACAGGGAAAGGCTCTTGATGCCGACGGTATTTAAGAGAAAAGGCACTGGAGAGAAAAGATTATACTAGCACTCTTACACTATTATCATTTCATCTAGCTGAAACAATGTTTGAAACAATAACATTTAGCTGAAACAATATTTTATAATATGAAAGATCATGTACAGGCGTTCATGTGGGTGATTTTGGCTACCCAATATCACAGCTTTAAATGTTGCACTCTGTAAGACAGGAGTACTAAATCCAATCCTAACATATCTTTTTGTGGTTTGGTCAACTTTTCTTAAAAATATCTGCAGAGCAAAAATAATACACATGAAAAATTAACATACGTCAAGATTTTATTCAACAAAGCAAAACAAGAAGCATAGACAAAGCAACACATCCTGAACAACATATGAACCAACCCCCATGTTAGAAAATGATATCCTCATCATTGTGCGCAATTCTACATAATAAGTTATAAGTTGAAGAAGTCCTCCATTTTCAGCTCATCCAACTCCCCCTTAATGTAATTGATGATGTTCTCTAACTTCCCCTTAGGCTTCGTTTAGATTCGGAAAGCATTTAATCTCGTCTCATCATTACAATTTTTTCAAATTCTCATACAAAATATAATAAATAATTCAATTTTTTCAAATCCTAAAACAATAATAATAATAATATTTTATTCAAATTTCATATTTCTTCTAAAACCGTGTCATTTCAGGATCAAAACTAGGCCTTAATGTAATTTTGATTTCAAAATAGCCAGCATATATGCAAAGAAACTAATCCACAAAATCAAAAGAAAAAAAAAAGAACACTCAACACGCAAGCAAACTCATCCACACGAAAAGACGATGAATAAAAACAAACTCATCCAGACATTAATAGTGAGAGACATGCTTGAACATGGTCCCTGGTTGGCAAAAATAGGAATCCCAAATCCGATTGAACTAAACCAATTCATAAGTTCTGAATTTTGTAACACCAAATAAGCAACACAAATGATATAATAGACCCTAGAAATTCCCAATAGACCTCAAAGAGATCTTCACAAATGGTAAGCCCCAAAATCCTTGATCCCAAACATCTCTCCATATCATAAATGGTAGATTAATCGCCAAAAAGATGGAGAGGATTAGAGCACACAAATTTGAGAGAGAGAGATAAGATGTGGGAGAGAAATGTTTTAAATATTTGAGGAATAAGAAATATTAGGAACCCTATATTGACATCGCATACCTGGTCACTGGGAGAGGAAGAGAACATGCGGGATCAAAGAGAGAGAGGAGAGGGTGGTTTGGTGGCATCACGTAGACCAAACGAAGCCGTTGTCCTAAGTGTAGTGGTGATGTTCAACCAAACCAGTCGATTTCATGTGGGCAGAGCACATAAGCAGCAACGAAGAGAAAAAAAAACTAAAGAAAAAAAGGATCAAACTTCAGTAGAAAGAGACAAAATCGAGAGGAGATAGATTGCAAAATAGTAAACAATTGCTTTGGTCAAGCTACAATGGACAGTCAAATATGACTGAAGGCTTGAATTTATTGTAACTCAAAGTTACTGTTATAGGAATTCGCCTAATCCAATATAGCATATTTTTATGTCCTATTAACCTTATGAGTGATTTTATTTGAATTTAATTATTCTAATTAGATTGTTTCGAGACGAGAAATCTAATCCAATCCAAATGCCGCTACTGTAGGGGTGGGCAACGGGGCCTCACCCTCATTGCCCCGCTGCCCGTCCGCCTCACCCTCGTGTGGTGGGGTGGATTACCCCATCAGCATGGTGGGAGGTGGGGGTCGCCCTGCTTGGATTTGGTATCTATGGTAGGGGCGGGGGTAGGATGGGGTGGACCCTCGCCCCGCATATACCCCGCCCCATATTTATAATATAATAATATAATTATGTATAATATATATTTAAAAAGAATCCCTTATGTGACCAAAACGGCGTTGTTTTGGTACCTGGGGGATTTTTAAAAAAATTAAGTTAGTAAACCTAAAACGGCACCGTTTTGGGTATACTAACTTAAACTCCACCTTCGATCTAAAGTCTTCTAGAGTCCCAAACTCTTTCCAAAGCCTTCAGCCCTAGCCCTCGACGCCTCGTGAGTCCATGACCTTCTTGCCGTCATCATCGCCTCCTGTTGCTGCTGCAACTGAGGTCCTCACCATCATAATTGAAGGTAAAAGTGAGACTGGGAAATTTGAATATCTCATTTCTTTTTTTTTCATTTTTTAATTTTATATTTTTAATTTTTTATGGAATGAAATGGAGGATGAGATTAATGGAGATGGAGGATGGGATTGTGAATTGTGTGTTGTGGATGATTGATTGTACCTGTGTGTGATGGATCCGATTGTGACCAAGATTTTCTTTTTAATTTTATTTTTGTACTATACCTCCTTCTCCCTTTGTTAATACTTGTATTGATGGAACTTTGGAAAGCTCTATGGAATAAAGATGACCCCTTTCCCCCCTTTGTATATTTTTCTTTTTGTCTTGTGATTTATGATTTAAAATGATAAACGAATTGTGGATGATGACATTGCATGTGATGAGTAGCATTATTTAACTAAGTAATAACTTGGATGGAAACAAAAAAAGAAAAAAGAAAAAAACAAATAGATCGATGACACGATATCAAATAAAATGGACGTATGACTTATACTTTGGTATGACATTGAGATCTATATACCTGATCAACCCTTAAGAAAAATGAAGNTCCACCTTCGATCTAAAGTCTTCTAGAGTCCCAAACTCTTTCCAAAGCCTTCAGCCCTAGCCCTCGACGCCTCGTGAGTCCATGACCTTCTTGCCGTCATCATCGCCTCCTGTTGCTGCTGCAACTGAGGTCCTCACCATCATAATTGAAGGTAAAAGTGAGACTGGGAAATTTGAATATCTCATTTCTTTTTTTTTCATTTTTTAATTTTATATTTTTAATTTTTTATGGAATGAAATGGAGGATGAGATTAATGGAGATGGAGGATGGGATTGTGAATTGTGTGTTGTGGATGATTGATTGTACCTGTGTGTGATGGATCCGATTGTGACCAAGATTTTCTTTTTAATTTTATTTTTGTACTATACCTCCTTCTCCCTTTGTTAATACTTGTATTGATGGAACTTTGGAAAGCTCTATGGAATAAAGATGACCCCTTTCCCCCCTTTGTATATTTTTCTTTTTGTCTTGTGATTTATGATTTAAAATGATAAACGAATTGTGGATGATGACATTGCATGTGATGAGTAGCATTATTTAACTAAGTAATAACTTGGATGGAAACAAAAAAAGAAAAAAGAAAAAAACAAATAGATCGATGACACGATATCAAATAAAATGGACGTATGAATTATACTTCGGCATGACATTGAGATCTATATACCTTATCAACCCTTAAGAAAAATGAAGCTTAGTGAAAATAGGATAACCTTCTATCCTCCAATCATAATTTCAAACTGACTTTTAATATCCCCCCTAAAGATTGGAAAATAAGAGAATACGTGCTTGCTGCTGAGCTCATAACTTGTTTGAAATCACTTAGAAAATATAAGCTCAGTTTTCAGCCGATCACAAGTAGTACTATGGCTGAGTCACTCAACTTTGCGTATATATGTGTGTGTGTGTATTTACGTACACACACACACACACACACACACACACACACACACACACATAGATATAACATGATCATCAAGTACCTTAATTTATCATTATTAAGAATTGATATTCCTTGTTTATGGCGCTATCTCTTCCAATAAGAAATTGTCCTTTGTGTAAATTTTTAGGGTTTCCGATGTTAATACTTGTTAATACTTGTCATGTGTGTGATGAATTTGATTATGATTGAATGTTTGGAACTTTGGATTGTGATTGTGATTTATCAGGGTTTCGGATTTACTAGTTTGATGAAGAGAATAATTACTTATAGTTATAAATATATAAAACTTGTATAAAACCTGTTTTGGAATGCATTGCACTTGGTTGTATGTTAATACTTGTTATGTTTGCTATAGTTTTAGATTTCTTATTTACTTGAGTTAATGGAAATTTTGACAGATTTTAGTGCGAGCTCCTTTACTCAGGGTACCCATGCCTCTGCCCCTAACCTTACCCCTATCATTATGCCTACAGCTACAGAAACTTGCCCCACCTCCAAGCCCAACAAGAACCTCGCTTCCATAGTTTGGTCTCACTTCATCAAACTAGAAGGTGATGACTCCAATAACCCCCCAAGCCAAGTGTAACTATTGTGGTAAAATTTATGGATGCCACTATATGAAACATGGCACCTCACAATTAAAAGTGTACTTAGAAGAGCAATGTAAAAAAAGTTCAATTCTAAGAACTTTGCAAGAGAAGAGCCAATCTAGGCTAGAAATTGGACTTAAAAAAATGACGGATGAGAGTAGTGGTGGTACAACGTTGAAGGAGTACATGAAGTATGATCCTGAAGAGTGTAGGATACACCTAGTTCGTATGGTCATCATGAAAGAGCTATATTTTCAAATTGTGGATGGGAAAGGGGTCCAAGAATATTCTCACTACTTGGAACCAAGATTTAAACTTCATTCTTGGCACACAATGGCAAAAGATGTAAAAAAACATTATTGATTTGAAAAAGAGAAGTTGGGGGGTTAGTTTGTTTGCCTCACCACTGATAGTTGGACATCGGTTGAAAATTTTAATTATATGTCTTTAACTTGTCATTTTGTTGATTTTGATTGGATATTGTATAAGAAAATTTTCAAATTTTGTCAAATTACCAATCATAAGGGTGAGACGATTGGTAGGGCCTTAGAGGCCACTATAAAGGAGTGTGAGTTAACACGCATTGTGACATGTATAATTGATAATGTCTCTTCTAAGGATGTTGCATTGAGATATCTTAAGACTTTTCTTAGAAAGGCAAATAAGACAATCTTGGGTGGTGATTATTTGCATATAAGGTGTGTGACACATATTCTTAATCGTATTGTCAATTATGGTTTGAAAAATCTTTGTAACTCGATTGCTCGGATCAGAACTGTTGTGAGATGGGTGAGATCTTCTCCTGTGAGATTGAAGAAGTTCAAGATTGCTGCGTGGTTTGCAGGCCAAAACTCAAAGAATGGGCTTTGTATTGGTTTAACTATGTGATGGAATTCAACATTTTTTATATTGCAGGTGGCCCAAGAGTATAAGTTGTCATTTGATTATTGGATGATAAAGACATCCAATGTGTAAAGTATTTTGATGATCACAGGGGATTGAGGAAGCCTATGACTGAGGACTGGGATGTTGTATCTACTTTTATAGATTTTCTGAGACTTTTCTATGAGGTTACCATGACTTTATCTTGTTATTTATATCCTACATCCATAATTTTTGTCAATAAATATATAAGATAAAAGAAGAATTAGATGAGATTATCGCAGGCAGTCACACTAGACTACGGGAGATGACATTGTTGATGAGGGAGAAGTATGACAATTATTGGGGGGAAATTTCGATAGGGCTAATATGTTGTTATATGTTACTGTTGTCTTTGACCCCCTGTTTAAGGTGGATAGCAAGGTATATGGATTGTGTATTGCTCACGAGCAAGTATGGACGGAGCATAGTGCGTAAAGGGTTAGGAAAACCCTTGATAGATTATTTGATGAGTTTAAGATGTTGCGAGGTGGTAATATTGCTAGACCTACACCTATCCCCCATCAGCTCCAGATGCCAGGGTTGAGGAAAAACGTAGACTGAATTGGGGTAACAGGATGGAGTAGAACCCCTTCCCAATGAGTGCTACAGAGGCTAAGTCAAAGATAGACAAATACTTCGCAGCAGATCTTCAACCATATGTACGAGACTTTGTTATCTTAGTTTGGTGGAAGATGAATGTCCCCAAGTATCCCATCCTTGCACAGATAGTCAGCAGTATTTTGGCCATCCTTATTAATACCGTAGCCTCAGAGTCAGCCTTTAGCACTGGAGGGTGTGTATTGGATTCATTCCAGAGCTCCTTAAATCCCACAACTGTAGAGGTTTTGATTTGCACCTTAAATTGGATTACGGGGAATCCAATTCATGTTTTGGATGTTTTTTCATTATTGTTAGGTTGACACCGAGGAGGAGGGTGTTGATCAACTTGGATTTGGTAATTTGTCATTTGAATTCAATTTTCTTATTTTAATTTATTTATTTTCATTTAATTGGTGTTAATTTCAAATTTAATTATTATAGCGATACCTGGGACGGCATCTACGGTTACCTCCGTTGTAGTATGACTTCGTGTATATTAGACCTACCATTGCTCATGGTTTGCACAATTTGTCCCTTAATTTTTTTTTTCATGTTTATAAGTTTATATTTATAATTCTAATTCGTTTTATTTTTAACTTATTATTATTGTAGGTTTTATAATCTTGAATTTGATTCTCACACACTCAACACAACTCAGTGAACTTACTGCCACCTAAAATTGATCAAACTTTCCAATGTTATGATTTTGTTAATTTACAATTAGTTGTAATGTTAATAGTATAATTTGTAGTATTTATTATTTTTATATGTGTTTGTAATTTTGTAATAGTTTATTGGTTGTCTTAATTTGTATCATTTTAAATTTGTAATAGCTTAGGACCTTAGTGATGGTTATTACTTGGTACTTAATAGACTACTAGTATTAGTTGGAACTTAGTAATTAGTATATAGTTAATAGTTTCTATTCATAAATTTTTTTTTTTTCAGTTTTTAATATATAAATATAGTTGTAGTTAAATTTTAGATCCGAAAACAAGTTTGAATGTATTTCTAAAGAGTTATGCTATACTTAAGCCCCAACAGTAACATACACCACACACCGCTGATCTGTCATTTTTTTTTTTAAATTGCTACAGTAACATCACGTTTTAGCTCAGGAAGCAGTTTCCCCAAATTATTTTGAACAATTTTGCAGTCCCGTTTCTCCCTCCAAATTTGCCGGAGCCCCTCCCGGTCGGTTTCCTTTCCTCAGCTGCCGGTACCGTGCTGTCCACCGGCTATCGTCTTGTACGCCGGCATCTCCGTTCAAGGACATAGTTGTTTTTCAAGGTACGTTAACCCCTGTTTTGATCTGAAATTTATTACATGAGATTTGTTTGTTTTTTTGGTAGAGATAATGTTTATGTATCCTTCACAATCAATCTTTGCTTGCATCATTCTTTTCGAAATACTAAACCCAACAAAAACAAACAAAGAAAAGAAAATTCCAATTGTTCGATCTCGTCTTGTCCCGCGCGCAACAAACAAAAACTCATACGATGGATGTAAGTTGAGCTGTGGACAACTGGGTTGTCCTTTTGAGTTATTGTAGCTTGCTTTGCCTTTAGATTTCCACCTCCCAATACTCGATATTATCCCTAATTGAGCGAATCCTTATCTGTGCCCTCAACAACCCAACATTATTAGGTGATTCGACTTGTTCATCATCAATTTATAACCACTTATATATCAACCACTTGCATTCTTTTTTTTACTGCATTATTGGGTTTGAGTTAAATTATATTGTTAGACTAAAATAAAATTATGCGAAAGATGTGTTTCTCGGTATGTAAATATATTTTTCATATCAACTTATAAATACAAAGATAGAATGAAATTATGTTAATTCCATTTCATGATGAATTAGATGAAACTCCCTCCTTTAATTGGATATTAAGAAATATTTTATTTCAGCTCATTGTTATTTGTCAATATCAAGTCCAGAACTTTTTTTTTTTTTTGAGAAAAGTAATATCAAGTCCACAACGTAAAATGCTCAAAAATGTTGAGCATTCTTATTGAAAAACTGAATGATTGTTAAAAAATGATATTTATGATATTTTACATGTATAAAACTAGCAGATTTCCATGTGAAGACTCATTTATCCAACCCAACAAAGAAATACATTTTATAAATAAGAGAAGAGTTTTATACAAGTGTTATAATTTTATACTTTTGAATAATAAAATACTCTTGTTACATAATTTAAAAATAAGAAATTATGTAAAATAATAGTGATCATCTCTTAAAACTTGTTAAACTGTGAGTGTGAAATGTAATTGTAGTTAGTTTGAAGAAGCTTGATTTAACTTAAATTATTTCTTGTAATATCAATCTTTAAACTCAGTTGAAATAGCGTAATGGACAAAGAGGAAGATAAAAGGCCACCCAGGCCTTCTACACCAATTCCACCGACTCAGGTATGATACATTAATGTCTTTCATTTAAGTAAGGTGTCTCGATTTGATTCCAATTAGTTGATGTATTTTTATTTGTGTATTGTAGGGATATTATGGTTCAGGAAATGCTTACTACCCGCCATTTATGATGCATCCAAATACATATCCGAATTCATATACATACGCATGGGGTAGCCAGGTACATAGCTTTGTAACCTTTTAGTTTTTGTGTTTAAGTTGTTTATTACCTGTTATAACATGATGTCTGATTACAGCCTCCACCAATGCCACCTTTTCCAACAACGTTGATCTACCCTCCGTCGACTAATGCAGAGGAATCAAGCCGTCTTCAACAAACGATTCAGGTACATAGCTTTGTAACCTTTTAGTTTTTGTCTTTAAGTTTTTTATTACCTGTTATAACATCGTGTCTAATTACAGCCCCCACCAATGCCACATTTTCCAACAACGTTGATCTACCCTCCGTCGACTAATGCAGAGGAATCAAGCCGTCTTCAACAAACGATCCAGGTAGCTTTGTAACCTTTTAGTTTTAGTCTTTAAGTTGTTTATTACCTGTTATAACATCGTGTCTAATTACAGCCCCCACCAATGCCACCTTTTCCAACAAAGTTCATCTACCCTCCGTCGACTAATGCAGAGGAATCAAGCCGTCTTCAACAAATGACCCAGGTAGGTGATCAATATCAAAAGTTTTTACAAATGTATGCCGTCGTTCTAATATGAAAGCTTGATTACAGCCCCCGTCAATGCCACCTATTTCGACAACGTTCATCTATCCTTCCTCGACTAATGTGGAGGAGTCCGGCCATGTTCAACAAACGAGCCAGGTAATTGCATTTTGAACTTTTATTTGATGGGGTTTAGTGGATTGTTACCCATAATGATGACCATGTTATCTACCTGATTACAGCCCCCACCGCCACGCCCTCCATCGAGTGTCGGAGAGGAGTTGAGAAGCTTTGAAAATTCTACAACTAATCCATCAACTAATGCGACATTTATATTTGAAAGTGAAACAGATGTTGGAGATACATCTGTTTTATATGAAGAGAATGAAGAGGCCGAAGAGATAAATGAAGAAAATTCTGATACTGACCAAGTTGAGGAGGATCCCAAACCTGGTATGGAGTTTGCCACTGAACATGAGCTTATGGCCTATTATAAGCGATATGCCAAGCAAAAAGGTTTTGGTGTTATAACACAACGGACGAAGAGAGAGGCAGATGAGAGGGTGAGGTATTTGACGATTGGGTGTGCGCGAGGTGGCAAGTACCAACCTAGCCATAGTAATATATCGAGGCCACGACCGACTATTAAAACGGATTGTAAGGCAAGGATAAATGCTCACTTGGTGAAGGGTACTTGGCAAGTGACCACTGTTGAGATTGCTCATAATCATAGCACTGTCAGCCCACAAAAATCTAGATTCTTTAGATCGCACAAGTATTTAGATGAATACAGTCAGAGGATGCTTGATTTGAACGATAGAGCAGGAATTCGAATGAACAAGAATTTTGGGGCCCTTGTTGTTGATGCAGGGGGGTTCGAGAATCTTGATTTCCAAGAAAAGGACTGTCGTAATTTTATTGACAAAGCTAGGAAATTACGGTTGGGTAAAGGAGGTGGTGAAGCACTAACTGAGTACTTCAAGAGAATGAGGTTGCAAAACGATGGATTTACATATATGATTGATGTGGATGAGGAGTTAAGATTGAGAAATGTGTTTTGGGCTGACGCACGTAGTCGAGCTACGTATGAGTATTTTGGGGATGTTATCACATTCGATACGACATACCTAACCAATAGATACGGTATGCCATTTGCTCCATTTGTTGGTGTAAATTACCATGGGCAGTCTATACTGTTAGGGGCTGGGTTGCTTTCAAGCGAGGACACGAGTACTTTCGTGTGGTTGTTTCGAGCATGGTTAGAATGCATGGATGGTCGGGCTCCAAAAGCAATCATTACTGATCAAGATCGAGCAATGAAGAGTGCTATTGCTATGGTATTACCAGACACTCGTCATAGATATTGTCTATGGCATATAATGCGAAAATTGCCTGAAAAATTGGGATCCCACGCTGCCTATAATGCAGGGTTAAAGACTTCTATCCAGAGTGCCCTATATGATTCACAGACATGCGCAGAATTTGAGATGAAGTGGGGGTAACTTATCCAGAAGTATGAACTTGGTGATAATGCATGGCTGCAAGGGTTGTACAACAAGAGGTCGTTTTGGGTACCGGCGTATCTGAAGGGAGTATTTTGGGCTGGCATGAGCACAACTCAGAGGTCTGAAAGTATGAATGCTTTCTTTGATGGGTTTGTGCATTTTGGTACGACATTGAAAGAATTTGTCGATCAATTTGACAATGCGTTGAGGAAAAAGGTAGAGCTCGAGACGACAACTGATTTCAATTCCTCCAACCAAACCATCCCATGTTCATTGGCATTTCGCATTGAGAAGCAATTTCAAGTGGTGTATACGAGTGCAAAATTTAAAGAGGTCCAAAAAGAGGTGTGGGGTATGATTTTATGTAACTACATACTTATCAGCAACGATGGTTGCATTTTGACCTATGATGTTTTGGATGAAATTACCACTGATGATGACCATGTCAAGAGCGTGAAGTACACAGTTTACTTTAACCAGGATGAAGTTGATGTTAAGTGCACATGTGCATTATTTGAGATGAGGGGGATTCTCTGTAGGCATGCATTGAACATTTGCCAAATGAATAAGATTCATGCATTGCCGGATAAGTACATCTTGGATCGATGGAGGAATGACTTAAAGAGGAGATATACGGTGGTTAAAAGTAGCTATGACGACTTGCGACAGAATGCAGACTCACGAAGGTATGAGTTCGTGGTTAAACGGTGCCTCACTTGGGCAACCCGTGTTTGCCCAAGTGATGACCATGTTACTTCATTCATTTCCCACTTGGATGAATTTGAGAATAAATTTAAAGGATTAACACTTGAGTCCTGTTCAAGCAAGGTAAAAGAGACTATGGTCACGGATAAGGGTAAGAAAATCTTAAGCCCACACATTGTGAGAGGGAAAGGGAGGCCACCAACGAAAAGGAAGGTTCCGCTCGTGGAGAAAGCTGCGACAAAGCGGAAGAAGAAACCAGTAAAATTCCAATATTATAGTGTTTATTATTGATTGATTAAGACTGCATGTATATTTGTTTCTAACGGATGTGTATTCTTTTATCTTTCAATTTATTTAGACTTGCAGGAAAATATTTGATGATGCATCACAGGATGGCGACGTATCAGAAACTCCAGAAATTGATAAGGTAACACACTTCCCTTACGTCCATTAGTTCCATATTGCGACATGTTTTGGATTTTCACCTTTTTTGTAACCGATTTGTATATATTTATAGTGTTTATTATTGATTGATTAAGACTACATGTATATTTGTTTCTAACGGATGTGTATTCTTTTATCTTTCAATTTATTTAGACTTGCAGGAAAATATTTGATGATGCATCACAGGATGGCGACGTATCAGAAACTCCAGAAATTGATAAGGTAACACACTTCCCTTACGTCCATTAGTTCCATATTGCGACATGTTTTGGATTTTCACCTTTTTTGTAACCGATTTGTATATATTTATAGTGTTTATTATTGATTGATTAAGACTACATGTATATTTGTTTCTAACGGATGTGTATTCTTTTATCTTTCAATTTATTTAGACTTGCAGGAAAATATTTGATGATGCATCACAGGATGGCGACGTATCAGAAACTCCAGAAATTGATAAGGTAACACACTTCCCTTACGTCCATTAGTTCCATATTGCGACATGTTTTGGATTTTCACCTTTTTTGTAACCGATTTGTATATATTTATTTTCAAATTTTTTAGGGACTCAGTGGTAGCAAGGAAGATTTTGTTGTTCTAACACAGTGCAGTACTGTTACACAGCCAACGCCATCAGTTAATGAGGAGAAGTGACGTTATGGTTGCAATTTGAAGTATTTGATGAGAGGAAGGGTTTCGTGATGTATTTGAGGGACCTGATGTATTTTGTCCTATTTTGGTCGTTGTAATGAATTTGAGGACCATTAGATGGTTTATGTCTATTTTGATGTATTTTGGAGGTTCAGGCTAGAATTTGGCATATTAATTGTGGGTTGTGATGTAATTGAAGTATTTTGATGGTTGGGATGTTATTTGGTTATTTGCCAATTAACGTGATTGATATGGTTATTTGATCTAATATCTATCAGGTGAGCACAACTAAGGTTATAAATTAGGTGATTATTAACTTATTAATAATATCAGGTTGGGATGTTATTTGGTTATTTGGTTATTTGGCACGTTGTGATTTATTTGGTTATTTTCAATCACAAAATAGGTTGTGATTTATCTATCCTGAAATTTGGTGTAATATCAGGTGAATATCTACACCATGTTCAACTAAATAGAGGAATATATACGCCATTTTCAACATTCAGGAACCATCTATTTTACATATCAAAAGTTTACAACTAACTTTTTCAAAATACAATTGGGCCATGTTCAACATCTACCACGCCATCCATTTTACATACCAAAAGTTTACAAATAACTAATTCGCCCAAAATACAAACTATTAACTTCGCCCAAAATACATTTATGATCCAACCCAACCACTAATTATTACAATTGATAACACCCAATACATACACAAAGATATGCGAATACATCTATTCTGTACGGCCTGCTTCCTAATTTTCTCCTCTTCCTAATTTTCTCCTCTAGCTTGTAAAGAACATCCTCTCTCTCAAGTAGTTTGTCTTCCTTTTTTGTTACTTTATACTCACACAGCAATACATCGTCTTCCCTTTTTCGAACTGCATTCTCTCTTGCATTCAAATTGTCCTGAACCAATTGAAAGATATCTGCCCATAAGAAGAATTGGCACTTTGCTTCTCCCTGCAGTGCAAAAGGTAAGTTGGTTAAAAGTATGAATATGACATGTTAAAAATCAATACAAAAATATGACAAAAAAATTCAATGTTTTACCGTATTGTACTTCGGGCATGCGTAAAATTTTCGTCCAGGATTTTTGTTAGTTTTGGAGATCTTTAATGGAGCTTTCAAACCACACCAACAGGTTGGTAATTCGAGAAAATCATCAACCACACATGATGAAGCGCTCGATGCCATAGGTTATCTAGCTCAAACAGTGCACACAAATGTTAAACCATTTATAAGTGATGTGTATTCTCTTATAAATTAGTAACTGCCAAATTTACTAATTATGCTATGGTAGTGCTGAAATAAACCATTTATGGTTGCATAGGTGCTTTTTGATGAGTAACTGCTACAGTTTAGTTTATATATTTCAGCACTACCATAGCATTTTGGAAATATTGGCATATATTTGGACCAACTAATAGAGTTTCTGGTGCTTTAAAATCATGAGCAATTCATTGTAGTAAATTTAAAATTTGGGAATGGTAAGGAGGATGGTCCCTGAATAAGACCATCCTGCACCAGATTCTCTAATGTAGAACTTTTTTTAACAAAATGTTGAGAGATTTGAATTTTCACTGATTGGGATAGCCATGTTTTGTTTGAGTTGAGCCCTTCATAATCAACATGATCTTGTAGTTTCTTCATGGACCTGACCTCATTGGAGCATGGTTTTGGGAAATTTTGGGCTGCTTTTGTTAGAAAACAGTTTAAAGATATTCATGTGTTAGAAAACAGTAGATAAACTCTGTGTCGTATCCCACATATTAAAGATATTCATGGCCATATCATTAATTTCCACCCATGTTCATCTTCATGCATCATGCATGTAATTAGTTGTATCAATGCATCGAATCTAATTCCAGTGGAACCCTACCTTCAACTGCATCCATAAATGAATTTTTCTGTATGCAAGACTATACTCTCTCCTCATCCTCAACATTCAATTACAAGCAAAAACTATTAGGTGGCATATTCAATACTAAGGGGGTCTTGAAAAGACAATCAGAGGACTTTTTTTGGTAAGTGTTCATTAATTTGATGAATATATATGTATATATACCGATGGCTAATGTGCTCCTGAAGTTAATTTCTGAGCTCATCCCTTCAAGTGTACTGATTAATTAATGATTCATAAATTAAAGATGGTACTTAACATTTAACTAAAGGGAAATCTTATATCTAAAAACCATTAAAAGTCCTTTTTAATGGAGAGTAAACTCGGGATACAATAACACTAACACCTAAGCAAGGCCACGCACCAAAACTGTGAATTGGGTAATGTAGAAGAATTCCTAATGCAGATCGAACCCAGGAACTAGGCACTAACTTAACGGAAGATACTAAAATAATATAGCCTAATCACAACCTCAGAAACCATATCTCCAAGCATTAATAAACACAACCTCCGAAACCACAACACAACAAACCCAGTGAAAAACCATATGTTTTATACTCCATAAACATATCTCCAAGCAACCCAGTAAAATCACAACCTCAGAAACCATATCTCCAAGCATTAATAAACTGAAAAAAATTAAAACAAAAAAAAAACCAACCAATGGGACGAGGAAAGGGATTACCTTACCGTCGTGGAGTGGAAGACACGCACCAAAGTGTAACCGGTTTTCTGCGATTCGGGAACTGAGAGGAGCAGAATGGGAAAGTTCTTTTGCGATTTCGAAGTGAGCGGAGGTTCGTGGTCTGTACGATTTGGGTTTTGCGATTTCCCGCGGCGGGGGGGGGGGGGGGGGGGGGGGGG